>JAZHRO010000025.1:156307500-157507500 GCA_037157565.1 Thalassia testudinum
CTGGACCACCAATTGAAATCCTATGGAGGAACTGTCGACCACCCCATTAGGTCTGTCATTCCCCACTAAAGTACAATTAAAGTCACCTCCAACAATCCAAGCCTCCCCACCTACAAATTCTGCAGCCAGATTCCAGTCCTCCCACAGTTCTTGCCTCCTGTTAGGATCGTTTGGCCCATACACACCTATCACATAGAAGACACTGTCCCCCTAGCCTCTTGTGAATCTACAGGTCAAAAGATGCCTAGCCATAGAAACCTCCTGTAAGCACAGCATCTACTTCTTCCACCAAATGGCAATTCCCCCAGATCTGCCATTGGAATTGACCACCACAAGGTCATTTGCAGATCCTGCCCTCATCTCTTCCCATGCCTTATCAGACGCACAATCAATGTGTGTCTCCTGAAGGATGGCACAGTCGATTTCCCATTCACACAGATATCTAAGTAGAGACCCCCTCCTGCTTCTATCGCGCAGCCCACGCACATTTCAGCTCAGGACCTTCATTTGGGAATCAATTATGTCCCCTTCCAAGATGCAGAAGTCCTACTAACCTTCATCACAGCTACAACGACTGATTCATCAACCTTTTGTGTGGGAGTGTGTCTTCTAAGCCTCAGCTTATAGGGAGGTTTCCCACTCCTAGCAATAGAAGGAGTCTTTGACTTCGAGTGCACAACTTCAGCCACAGGAGAACAGATCTGCAAGTTCAAGGAACTCACAGAGGGGTCCACCATATCAAAAATAGCAGGCTCATTAATCACATTCATAGTCATCCCTTCATCAGGCTCACCCAAATGGGCTTTCAGATCCTCAACCACAACTTCATTAGACATAATCATTTCCTTCCCATTAGCATCCACCATTGCAGCTGCCTCTTGGATCAGGGGTACATCAGCTACATTATCCTGAGCTTTAGACCTCATCTCCACAATTGCCAGGCTCCCCACCTCATCTACCAATTCCCTCTCTTTCGAGCATTCTGCCACCACCTCCTGACAGTCATCGTGTGGTTGCAAGGAAGGTGCTTTGGGCTTCAGCACCTCAACACAGGAGGGGAGGTCTTGGATCAGAGATACTTCAGCCACACCTGCCAGAGCTTCAGTCCTCGTCTCCACAACCCCCATGTTCCCTACCTCATCCACCAATTCCCTATCTTTAGAGCATTCTGCCACCATATCCTAATTAACACAATTTGGTTGTAGGGGAGGAATTTTAGTTTTCAGCACCACAACATAAGAGGGGGGGTGATGTCTAGGCACGACCTCTAGATCTACCACAATAGAATTCAGAAGGAGCATCCAAGAACTACCCCCACATCTGAGGATCAGTTTATCAAGAATGGCACCAGCCTTGAAGACCTTCACCCTCACATTCAGAACACTGGCATCTCCTTCTGTTAGACCAACAACAGCATCCACGGCCACAGATGCAAACCCAGCTATCATGTTTTCCACCACCTTCCTAGACCTTAGATGCAGAGGCAGACCTCTGATCTCAAGAACACCAGACCTAGAGGCTGTTCGTTGAGGGGGATGTTCAGGCAAAGATCCATCAAAAGGGGATACCAGCCGCCAGATCACTGATAGTCCACCCAAAATGCTAGTCTGAAATTAATATCTTTCAACATCTCCTGCACCCACATCAAACAACACAAATTAAAGGCATTCATAATTAAAGGCATTTGGAATTGACTTAGAATGACATTAGATGCATTACATGCATTATTTTAATTAACATATAACTTAAGGATTTGTGTATAAATAATCCGAATATTTATTTTATTAAATCTTATTCTTCTTTCCGCAGGCAACCGCTCCACTTCCTCCGCCTGCGCATTTAATCTTCGCCAGCTGCTTGCACTCAAGACCCCATTCATGGGGGAGCGGGAGAGATGGATCTAGTCGGGGGCAATTGCGACTACAAGGGAGAGTAGGAGGCAGCTGTGTTGAGGAGGCCACCACCCCTTTTCCTCACTGCGTAGAGAACTTCGTTTCTCATCCACTCCTCACCACTGGCCTTAACCGCAGCAATGCGACTCCACCGCCGTGGGCATGTGGTGTGACAGCCCACACCACCAAGAGTCCCTTCATCACCATGCTTCAACTTCCCTTCCACGTGCACATCCCAGCTGCTGCACGCCCCACCAACTCCTCATCCACGCACCTCTTGCAGCACACACATCACGCGCACCTGTGCTCCACCAACCCTCATGCACCCCGTCCGCATCCCACCGCACGTGCCTGCCACTCACAGTAGCCTACCCGCGCGCACTGCACCTCCACCGCAGCAGGCATGCACCCACCAGTAGCTCAGCGCTCCTTCCTCCCGCGCCTCAGCAGCCTCCTGCACCTCCAGCCAGTGCAACCTCAGCCCCTGCCGCACACCTGCAACAGCCGCACCCCACTTCCAGCCTACGTGCTCCTCTCTGTGTGCGTCCTCATCTCGTCGCACCGCTGCCTGCAGCACCCGCCATGTGCTCTCCAGCCGCAACATGTGCAAGAGTAGAAGTGACAGCCACCGCCGCTGCTTCTCTCCTCCATCCAGCTAGCCCAAGCCATCTCACGCTGCGCTACTGCCACCAACGCGAAGGCCTCACTCCGGTCGACCTTTTCCCAAAGTAGCTCCTTGAACGAGCCTCTCTCCCATGCGCAAGAAGAGAGGTATAATCCTCTAATATTGCTTGAATTTCTATTTACAGAAATTGCCATTGTCAACATTCATTTTTTTGATTTATTTGATTAATTAAATTGTGGTGAATTTATTGCTCTATGCCTATGCTTCTAGAGAATTGTTAAGCCTTATTGATTCATCTCTTTGTGCATTACATTTAATTTTGAATTACATTTTAGTATTCAGGCAAGTGAAAAGTACATGGCATACCCTTGCACATGGATAATTCTCTTACGTAAAAATTACGTTAACACCCCTTGACTTCTCCATAAATTTAAGGTTTACATTCAGAGCTATGTAGGCGTCATTTGATTTGACAAATATTTCAGCGAACTTGATTTCTACCTAATTGCGAGTTTAAATAAGTCATTGCCTCCCTGTGGACACAACTCGCTCTTTTGTGGGTGGTTTAATTTTAATTCTAATTGTTTTGTTAAGCGAGTTTCCACCACTTTGATACTAAGACAACAAATCATCTTAATCATATTATTCAAAAGTGAAAACCATCTTATCAAATGGGGTCATTGCCAGGGAGGCAACAGATGCAATAATTTCACCTGATTTTTATTTCTGATTATTTCTTGTTGCACAGTGATCTAACTATTTATTATCTTTTCTTTGCGAGGAAATTGTGGAGGTGACAGGCACATCTGGGAGACGACGTCGACCTTGAGCGACGCCTACACGTGGGGAAGATGCAAGAGACCTAGATCCTGCTTCCATAGGGGATTCTCCTTTGTCACAAGTTTTATTCCTATTTTCTCTCCCTTGTAGTAATTGCGGCTGATTTTTGGGAAGATGTTCCCTTTTCTTTAGATCTAGGTTTTTAATTTATTTTGTGAGTTGTTTATCCTTACTTTGTTTGTGCATAAGTAGCTAAAAAGAGAAAACAACACGAGCTACCTACTAGAAGCTACCTACCCTTTGGTCGTATCATTTAGGATTGAATGAGCAACATCTAGATCTAACTTCTTGTCTTGCATATTGCATGAAGAATGCTGGAATCAGGTATGCACTTCTAACTTTTCATTTCTACTTGTCATGCAAATGCATTTGGATTAATTTTTAGACCACATAATCTGTCTTGAAGCGATCTAATAAAGTGGTCACATTTAATTTTTGAAAAATGACTAATTAAAGGAGGGACATTTAAAAATCAAGGACTTGATTTTCAAAATTCAAAATCTTTTGCAATGTATGCACACTTACACCTTTGCACCACAGCACACATTTAGACACTCCTAGGTCTTAGAACTACTAGGACAAGAGCCCTCCTACCATTGGATTCTGAAGTGTTTGGAACTTGAGATCAAAGGTTTTGTAAATCCAAAGAGGGGGATACCCTGTCACAGATTTTTGGGGGTAGTTAAGAAGCACCGCGAAAGCACGGCTTCAAAGGAAGGCTTAAGCCTACTTGTATCCCTCGATCTTCCCTCTTTGGAGTTGCTCTACCATTTGAGATTTAGGGAAGAACACCTAAGCTCCAACTAGGTCTTTTTAGGCATTTCAAAGGTCGACAATAGACACGTAATTGATTGGGCAACTTGCTTTGTCACCTACAATTTGAACTAAAATCAGAAGGTTAAATTTATAAAGACCAAACAAGTCCTTTTGAATTGTGTTTGTAGTGCATGCTTGGTAGGCGATCTCTTAGGAGAACTTGTGTTTGATCCTAAACCAGAAAGAATCTTAAGAAGAAACCTTCCAAGGGAAGAAATGGCTGGTCAAAGGACCCTTAAGGAATATTTCATTCTAACCAATCAAGCTAGACTTGCACAACGTAGACCTGGAGGGGACAATCGTTATGAGATCAAAAGCAGTACCATATCATTGCTGCCCTCCTTTTATGGTACTGCTAGGGAAGACCCTTACAGGCATATAGAGGAATTCACCGAGGTCTGTTCCATGGTGAAGCTGCAGGGCGTTACTGATGACACTCAAATGCAGACCCTCTTTCCTTTCTCCCTCAAGGACAAAGGCAAGTATTGGTATCACACGCTTGATGATATTAACACTTGGGATGCCCTAAAGAAGGAGTTTTTGAAGAAGTACTTCCCCATTAGCAAAACAAATCACTTTAGGAGGGAAATTATGAGTTTTGTTCAAACGGATGGGGAAGCTTTCCATGATGTGTGGGAGCGCTTTAATGACCTGTTGAGACTTTTCCCACAACACCAGGTGCCTAAGTGGCAACTGGTTGAAATGTTCTACACCAGACTTAATGATTCGCACAGGCAGACTGTGGATGGTGCCTGTGCAGGAACCTTTCTATCTAAGACGAAGGATGAAGCCTGGAACCTTTTTGATACTTTGAGTGAGAATTCTATTCACTTGGATTCTGCCTACATGGATAGAAAACCCACTCTCATGCAAAGAAAGTTGGAGACAAATGAGGCAAGGGACACCCAGAATTTAGCCTATCAGATTCAATTATTGAATCAAAACATGGAAAGGCTTATGTCGAGCCTGAGCCAATTCGTATCTAACACCTCCACATCCCAAGCTTCTGAATGCTCCATTTTCCAAGGTAATACACACGCCACTGTGGATTGCCACTTGGCCTCCCAATTCCCTGAGCTTGTACAGGCAGATCTGAATGCCACTCAAGGGTTCTGTCCAAGACCTCATAATGACCTATTTCCAACACTTATAATGAGGGATGGAGGAACCACCCAAACTTTTCATCGAGATAAGGAAATGTCTCAAATTCAAGGAATTATAAACCACAATCCTTTCAAAACCATCAAATGAACCAACCTCAGACCTCTAAGATGGATGAATTGAAGGCAATGCTGAAAACTATGCAAGAAAGTCAAAGTGCCATCATCCAATCTCATGACAAGGCTATACATGAGATGAAATCACAAATAGGATACCTTGTTGAGGCCGTTAGACAAAGGGAAACTGGGAAGCTCCCCAATGCTGCTGAGGAGAATCCTAAAGGAAAAGGGATTATCTTTAAGGAGCATGGTCAGGTGGTGACTATTCTAAGGAGTGGGAAAGAAATTTCCAAACCTGATGCTCCTATAGTCTCACCCCTTGAAAAACCATCCACCTCGACTTTCACCCCCACCGAAGAAGACTTGCCCAAATCTTCTCTGCTTGAAATCACCTCACTGGAAGAAGTTGCCCCCATTCCACCCCTTACTCGACATGATAGCCCTTCCACCCAGAGATCGAGAGTGCCCTTTCCAGAGTACTTATCCACCTCTGGGAAAACTTCTGCTGGCTCATCTGGAGCCAAAGATAAGACGAATGAAATCATGGAAACTTTCAAGCAAGCGCAGATTAACCTACCTTTGCTTGAAGCTATCAGGCAGATTCCATCTTATGCCAGCTTCTTAAAGGACCTGTGCACGAAAAAGCAGCAATCTAGGAAACAGGTCCAATCAAAAGTTGTCCTGCCCGATTCTATTAGCTTAATTATTCAACATGGCACACCCCTGAAACTTAAGGACCCAGGAACCCCTTACATCTCAGTGGTTATTGGTGACTTACAGATTGATGAGGCTCTACTTGATCTGGGTGCGGGGGTAAACATCCTTCCAAGCTACGTGTATGAACAACTTGGGGGAGGCAATTTGAAGCCTAGCCTAGTAATCCTCCAAGTTGTTGATTGATCACTTAAGACACCGCAGGGAATTTTGGAAGATGTCCTCGTAAAAGTGGAGGATTTCTTTTTCCCTGTTGACTTAGTTTTGGAAACTGACCCTACCAACAAGCCAACCAAACCTTGCATCATTTTGGGATGCCCCTTCCTTGCAACTTCGCTTGCTTCAATCAATTGCAATACTAGGGCATTAAAAATGGGCTTTGGGAACAGGAAAATCCGGCTTAATGTATTTGATGCTTACAAACAAGCTGGGCTTGAGGATTGTTCTCAAGTTGAGGTGATAGATGACCTGATTGAAGAGGCAACCCTTGCAATGTTATGCGATGAACCCCTTTAGCATGTCATGCTATATGAGCATTCCCATCTCTTGGAGGAATGTGAAGGGGATATACTAGAACTTGAGGAGTTGCTGGGTGTTTCTGCTGAGTCTCTTTCCCCATCATCTCTACCCAAGGTAGATCTCCTACCTGAGATGGGGACATCTATTATGAAACCCTCAATCATACAAGCCCCCGACCTTGAGTTGAAACCCCTCCCTGGCACTCTCAAGTATGTCTTCTTCGGTGCCAATGATACACTCCCCGTTATCATTTCGACCGTGCTATTTGAGGCACAGGAGGGAGCCCTGATTGAATGCTTGTCTAGGTACAATGAGGCTATTGCTTCGAGCATTGCTAACATTAAGGGTAAAGACTCTACACTCTACATGCACCACATTTATACTGATGATTCCATCAAGCCATTTAGGGACATGCAGAGACGTATGAACCCTAATATGAGGGAGGTGGTTAAAAAGGAAATCCTGAAGTGGTTGGACGTTGGGATCATATATCCCATTGCAGATAGTAAATGGGAAGGCTTTACTGCGGAATTTAATGACCAAGGTGAACAAGTTGCGACTAGACCCTCAACTGGATGGAGGGTTTGTATTGAATACCGCAAGCTGAACACCGCTACCCAAAATGATCACTTTCCCTTGCCTTTTATTGATCAAATTCTTAAGAAATTGGCAGGGAATAAGTACTATTGCTTTCTCGATGGATATTCTGGGTACAACCAGGTTGCAGTCTTCCCTAATGACTAGGAGAAGACGATGTTCATGAGTCCTTACAGTACCTTTGCATTCAAGCGTATGCCGTTTGGATTATGTAATGCCCCTGCAACCTTCTAGCAGTGTATGATGTCTATTTTTTCTGACATGATTGATGAGTGTGTTGAAGTGTTTATGGATGACTTCTCCATCTATGGCTCGTCTTTCGACCAGTGTCTCCTTCACCTAGAGAATGTGTTGAAGCGATGTAAGGAGACTAGTTTAGTCCTCAGCTAGGAGAAAAGCCACTTCATGGTACAGAAAGAAATTGTACTTGGGCATGTTTTGTCTGAGCGAGGCTTGGAAGTAGATAAAGCCAAGATTGATTCTATTTCCAAACTCCCATTGCCCACTAATGTTAAACAGATTAGGTCCTTTCTAGGCCATGCCAGCTTTTATAGGCGCTTTATTAAAAATTTCAGTAAAATTTCTAGGCCACTTTGTGACCTGTTGGCGAAGGAATCTTTCTTCAATTTTGATTCAAAGTGTGTCGAGGCCTTTCAAACTCTGAAGGAGACCTTGATCTCTATGGCTATTCTCCAAGCTCCTGATTGGACACTCCCATTTGACCTGATGTGTGATGCTTTGGATTATGCAGTGGGAGCAATCCTTGGACAAAGGGTTGAGGGAAGACCTCATGTGCTGCATTATGCCAGCAAGACTTTAACCAAACCACAGCAAAACTGCACAGTCACTGAAAAGGAATTATTTGTAGTTTTTGCTCTGGAGAAGTTTAGGTCTTACCTTCTTGAGTCTAAGGTGGTTATTTTCACTAATCATGCAGCAGTGAAACACCTCATTGCTAAGAAAGATTCTAAGCCACGTCTGATTAGGTGGATCCTACTCCTTCAAAAATTTGACTTGGAGATACGTGAAAAGAAAGGAGTAGAAAATGTTGTGGCTGACCACCTATCTTGCCTTCCACTTAATGACTCTCTATCTGGAGACATTTGTGACAGAAAGTGTTTCACTCATTTTAAAGTCATCGAAAATCATAGTATAGTCACGCAAAAACATTCGTCAAAAAATGATTTTGTAAAAGTAACGAGACTTTGAGTCCCGATCATTCGTCTCTGGGAGGTGTTTGTTTAATTCTGAAATTGATCTTTTATCACTCTACTTTATTTAAAATTGCATGCCGGTTTCCAATCTTTGGATTAAGACTTCGCCACTTCTATTATGAATTCTAATTACGTGCGCGAGCGTTAAATAGATAACAAAGGTAAAGGTATGAGTTTTGATGTGCACAATTCTAGTTACGTGGTGTCTGTTTACAGAAAATGCATCTATAGTTAGGTTTTCTATATTTTCCGGAACCGACATGCTTGTTGCAAAATATGTATAGAAGTGAAAAATAGGCAACTTGAATCACATAAAAAAGATGGCAACCAATAAGCTCATGGTGATTTCAAAAATAGAGATATATAAAAATGTATCTTTTATTCATTCATTCAGAGAAGTGTTGCAACATGGAATGTAGAGGAAAGCTTGTATATGAATGCTTGAAAATGTAAATCTAGCTAACAGAAAATGATCGCATACAAGAATCTATGGGGGGATTTTGCATGCATTATTGGGGGAGAATAAGAGCTACACTACTAAGCAATAAATGAAAGGAGTAAACTACGAAGAGCTAAGTTACTAATCTAGCAGAAGGGAAGGGCATTCGGAGGTGGTCTTCGATGGCCTTTGAATAGCTGAGAGGAGAAGGAGGGGTGGCCAATGGTGCTTAGGCTGACCCTTAGAGAGAGGTTAGAGAAGTGATCCAACATCCTGGCGTGGAGATGGTGGCCTCCAAGGAGGTGGTCCTCGTTGAGGTGGAGTGGAGATGGAAGTGGCTAGCCTAAGTGGAATGACTGCCAAGGAAATGGATGGCCAAGAGTGGATGGGTGCAAATGGCCACAACATAGGTCTTTTTATAGACCTAAGGGAGTATCTCTAGAGAAGTGTGGAACTCTCTAGAGAGAGCTCCAATGAGTGGCTGGCCAAGTGGTTTTGAGATCCAAAGAAAGTGGATCTCAATTTGAATGCCCCTTGGTTGCTAAGTTTGGCAACCAAGAGTGGTGTCACTTGGAGAGAGTTCTAGAGAACTCTAGATGTGTGGGAGTGCATGAATGGGTGTGTATGTGTGTGTGTGTGTGGTCGTGCCCTAGGTGGCTAAGAGGTATAGGTTAGGTCCTAAGGGGTTTAGGTAGGTGTATGCCTTGAATTAGGGTTGCAAACCCTAATTGCTAAGGGGAATTCGCAATTAAACTTAACCCAAGTTTAATTGAATGAGTGTGAACCTAATTGAGAGTGAAATAACTCAATTAGGTTGGGCTTAGGTCAATTGGACTCTCACTAAGTCCAATTGGACTTGTGTTGGTTGAGATCTGAGCTCAATTGGACTCAATGAGTCCAATTGACTTAGGTGATGGTAATTGACTTTGATCTAAGTCAATTGGGTTTAGTGAGGACCTAATTAGGTCCATAGGGAGATCTAGAGGTGATGTACTAGGGTTAGGACACCTTAATTTAGGTTCCTATGGGGTTGGGATTAGGTTTAGGGAGCTAGAGATCTAAGATCAAGGCTTGAATCTCAAAACAGGAACTGGAGACCAGTTCCAAACGTCCAAAAATAGAGTCAGACGACTTATACTCAAAAATCAGAAGTCCAAACTTCAGTTCTGGATGTCCAATCTGAGTCAGGGGGAATTCTAGGTTATGTTTTGGGTATTCTGCAGAAATTGGACGTCTGACAAAGTGTCTGGACATCCAATAACACTGCACAAGTGGGCTTGAGGTGTGTAGGAGTTTGCTAAGGGTTCTGGATGTCCTATAATTCATCTGGACATCCAGATAAAGGTTGGAATTAGGGTTTTAAGGTTTCTTAGGGTGCGATGACCTAATCTAAGGGTGACTAAGGCTTGGGGAAGTCTCTAGGCTATCCTAGGGCTATGATGGACCTAAGTTCTTCACATTTTGCTGCTTTATTCCTACTTAATAGAGTAGCATACCTTAACTCCCTTACATTATTATCTACTACATCTAATCTAAGTCTTTTGCTCCAGCTCTGCTACAAAACCCATTATTCCTAATCCAACTTCAGATCCAGCTTCAAATCCAGCTTATTACCTGTAATTGACATAATGCACCTAATCAGCATATTATAGCATTATTTTATGCATAGCTAAAAGAAAGCAGTAAAGATGCAGATAATGCTTATGCATGCATGAATTACCCTATCTTATGCTAAGTCCTAGCTTAATTTTGGTCAATTAAGACCTATAATTGCTGCACAATCAATCTGCGAGACATTTCCCGATGAAACGCTTATGGCGGTAACACCAACTTCACCTTGATATGCTGATACCATAAATTACTTGGTCACTGGAGAAACTCTTGGCTCTTGGGATGAGTAGAAAAGAAAGAGATTCATTTCCCAAGCCAGATACTTTCATTGGGAAGAGTCAAAATTATTTTGAATTGGACAAGACCAAGTATTGAGACGATGTGTACTTGAAGAGGAACAACAAAGTGTGCTGAGTTTTTGCCATGAACTTCATTGTGGAGGACACTTTGGCACTAAGAAAATTACTTTTAAGGTTCTCCAGTCCAATTTTGGTGGCCTTCGTTATTTAAGGATTCTCATAATTTTGTTAAGGCCTGTAGTAGATGTCAGCAGACTGGAACGATTAGGAAGAGGAATAAGATGCCTCAACACCCTATTCAATCTATTGAAATTTTTGATGTGTGGGGAATTGACTTTATGGGCCCTTCCCTTCGTCCCATGGTTATGAATATATCTTGGTGGCAGTTGATTATGTCTCTAAATGGATAGAGGCCATTCCTACGCACACAAATGACCACTTTGTGGTTTTGAAATTTGTGAAGGCCAATATCATATCCCATTTCGACTGCCCCAAGACCATTATAAGTGATGGGGGACCTCATTTTCGAAACCACCACTTCAATCGGCTAATCAGGAGTTTGAGAGTGACTCATAAGGTCGCTACCCCTTACCATCCTCAGACGAGTGGCTGGGTTGAAGTGTCGAATAGGGAGCTAAAAAATATTTTAGAAAAGACCGTTAGACCTGATAGGAAAGACTGGTCCCAAAAGCTCGATGATGCTTTGTGGGCGTATCGAACGGCATATATGACCCCTTTGGGTACATCTCCCTTTGAGATTGTGTATGGGAAAGCATGCCATTTACCCTTTGAGCTGGAACATGAGGCACTTTGGGCTATTCAAAGTGTTAACATGGATTTAGAAAAGGAAGGTAAGGCATGACTTTTGGAATTAAGTGAGCTTGAGGAGCTGAGGTATGATGCTTATGACACCTCTCAAGCTTATAAAGAGAGAACTAAGGTCTTGCATGATAAGTATATCCTTAGAAAGACCTTTGAGCTCAACCAACAAGTCTAGCTTTTCAATTCCAGACTTAAGCTTTTTCCAGGGAAATTAAAATCTCGTTGGGATGGGCCTTACATAATCACTAAAGTGTTTCCACATGGAGCTGTGGAGATTAAAAGCCCTTCCTCTTCAGCGACTCCCTTTATCGTCAACGGTCAACGATTAAAATAATACATTACTTTGGATGGCCATCTAGTTGACGAGGTCACTCTTGAGGAGCCTTAGCTCCTACCATTCTCCATCTCAAGTAATATCTTCCTTTAACTGTTTTGTTTCCAATGAGGGCATTGATTGAACCAAGCATGGGGGAGAGGACCTGAGGCATCTGTTTATAGCATGTCTACATTTTTCATTCATTCATGCATATTGCATTTAAAAAAAAAAGAAAAAAAAAATTTATTGACCTTAACTGGATGGGCCCTGCATTCTTAAGCAAATCAGAACTCTAGGTTAAACTAAGTTGATTTTAGGTGTCGAACTTTAGAAGCTAAGTGAGCTACTAGCTTTAGACCTTTAGGGTCCTTTGTGGACTTAAAAACTTAAGTAGGAGTAAAGTTGCGGACCATTCCTCAAGAGGTTGAGAAAGGAAAGCTAGGGATTGAGTTAAAAGGCGAGGTAGTACCTGGAGTCTTATTCTACCTTTTGGTTTATGGGTCTTTGTAACCCAAGCATCCAAATTTCACACACACTTGGTCTTGTGTAAGTAAGTGATCACCTTAATTCCTTTCTTAAAAGAAATTTGGTTCTCTTAGTTTTGACTTAGGAGAAGCTTGAAAACACAATTTGACTGGAAGAGTTCCTACCGCAGGAGAGGTGGAGTATATACTCACCTTGAGAATGCGATGATAACATGTTACCTCCTCAGCGCTTGTCTCTTAGGATATCAATCCTACTGGGGGCATGTAACACATTGCGCAGTTCAGGTACCATGGGCAGCCCTATCTCGAAGTGCTGATTGCCACAGGCCTGAATTTGCTTAAGAAATCCATGGGCGATACTATCTCGAAGTGTCAATTGCCAGGAGTTCTTGGGGTCGCTATGGGCGGTGCTATCTCGAAGAATCGAAAGGCAAGCACCCTTCGGAGTACGGTGATGGGGACAATGAATCCAACACAGACCGTGTTGATAGCTGATCCAAGGTTAGATTTAGAGGAATCAAACAAATATATATATATATATTAAAAAGAAAAAAAGAAAAAAAAATCTTTTTTCCTTTGTAGGTTGGCAATCATACCAACCTCAAATAACTCATACCAATGCACATGCACGGATGCTTTAATCTTAGGGATCAATAAACCTTAGGGTAGAGTTAGAAATCAGGGAAACTTATACCTGTAACTCGTCTTTAGCTAACCTAGTCTGTAACTTAGCAACTACTTGGAAACCTTAGGTCTAAAGCCTGAACTCAACATGCTTCTAAAGGAAGATCGATTCGGTTGGCTGGTCTACTTGGAGTGCTAGGTTATTGCCTAGATTTGCTAGGGACTAGCAAAAACTAGGCATGGGGGTACTTGATTAGCCCATATTTGTGGGCTATTTAAGTATTTAAGTGCCTAGACATTAAGTTAATTCTAACATTTATTTAGCATGCATTAGGATATAAATTGATTAATTTATATTTCTGATTTAATTACATAACTCATGCATTGCATTCATAATTAAAGGCATTTGGAATTGACTTAGAATGACATTAGATG
This sequence comes from Thalassia testudinum, assembly GCA_037157565.1. Lineage (NCBI taxonomy): Eukaryota > Viridiplantae > Streptophyta > Magnoliopsida > Alismatales > Hydrocharitaceae > Thalassia > Thalassia testudinum. The sequence continues at coordinate 156,320,969 of JAZHRO010000025.1, forward strand.
CATTACATGCATTATTTTAATTAACATAGAACTTAAGGATTTGTGTATAAATAATCTGAATATTTATTTTATTAAATCTTATTCTTCTTCCCGCAGGCAACCGCTCCACTTCCTCCGCCTACGCATTCAATCTTCGCCAGCTGCCTGCACTCAAGACCCCATTCATGGGGGAGCGAAAGAGATGGATCTGGTCAGGGGCAGTTGCAACTACAAGGGAGAGGAGGAGGCAACTATGTTGAGGAGGCCACCACCCCTTTTCCTCACTACATAGAGAACTTCATTTCTCATCCACTCCTCACCACCAGCCTCAACTGCAGCAGTGCGACTCCACCACCGTGGGCATGTGGTGTGATAGCCCACACCGCTAAGGGTCCTTGCATCACCGTGCTTCATCTTCCCTTCCACACGTAGATCCCAGTTGCTGCACGCCCTACTAGCTCCTCACCCACGCACCTCCTACAGCACGCACATCACGCCCACCTGTGCTCCACCAGCCCGCATGCGCCCCTTTCGCATCCCTCTGCATGAACCTGCCACTCACAGCAGCCTACCTGCACATGCTGCACCTCCACCGCATCAGGCATGCGCCCACCAGCAGCTCAGCGCACCTTCCCCCCCGTGCCTCAACAGCCTCCCGCACCTCTAGCCAGTGCACCCTCAGCCCCTGCCGCACACCCGCAGCAGCCGTGCCCTACTTCCAGCCCGCGCACACCTCCCTACGTGCATCTGCACGTCGCCGCACCGCTGCCCACAGCACCCACCGCGCGCCCTCCAGCCGCAGTGCGAGCACAAGCAGCAGCGACAGCCATCGCCGCTGCCGCTTCTCTCCTCCATCCAGTCGGCCCAAGCCATCTCACGACACGCCACTACCACCATCGCGAAGGCCCCGCTCCAGCCGACCTTTTCCCAGAGTAGCTCCTCGAACAAGCCTCTCACCCGTGCACGAGGAGGAGAGAGGTATAATCCTCTATTTTTTCTTGAATTTCTATTTATAAAAATTGTCATTATCAACATTCATTTTCTTGATTTATTTGATTAATTAAATTGTGGTGAATTTATGGCTCTATGCCTTTGCTTCTAGAGAATTGTTAAGCCTTATTGATTCATCTCTATGTGCATTACATTTAATTTTGAATTACATTTTAGTATTTAAGCAAGTGAAAAGTACATGGTATACCCTTGCACATGGATAATTTTCTTACGTAAAAATTATGTTAACACCCCTTGACTTCTCCATAAATTTAAGGTTTACATTTAGAGCTACATAGGCGTTGTTTAATTTGACGAATATTTCAGTGAACTTGATTTCTACCTAATTGCGAGTTTAAATAAGTCATTGCTTCCCTGTGGATACGACCCACTCTCCTGTGAGTGGTTTAATTTTAATTCTAATTATTTTGTTAAGCGATTTTCGACCACTTTGATATTAAGAAGATAAATCATCTTAATCATATTATTCAAAAGCGAAAACCGTCTTATCACTAGCCTATTCTCAGATTTCAAGCTCAAAAAGGTGTCCCTATCAGGTTTCGGCTCGGGTTCTTGGCTTGTATGGAAGACCCGATAAAATCCCAACTCTTCCAACTCAATTTCTGTATCGCAGATTGGTGTGACTTCCGAAAAATTAATTTGTGTTTCTAAGGATGCTGGAGAGGTGCATTCATCACATAAAGGCCTAGAATCATAATCCAGATTCAAAATCTGATTTCCATTATACGGGGCCTTGTAATCCTCCCAAGAAGGCTCAGATTCAGATTCAAGGCTAAGGGTGTGGGTTGAATCACTAGAATCTAGGTTGAGCTCTACAGGGATGTCAGAATTTCCCTGGAGGTTCACCTTATCAAAATAAGGAGTGGAATTTACACCCTCGAGAGGTTCTAATTCAATCTTTTTATCACAGGAGTCTAGGAAATCTAAGCTTGACGAACTAAGTTTTTGTGTCCCTAGGGCTGGCTCGAAATCATGTTCTCCTGTAATTGGATCCTCCCAACTCGTCACAATGTCAAGCGTATCAATCTGTATATTAGGTTGATCATATTCCATTTGGGTTGGAGGTCCACAACAACCTTGATTCTCGAACCTAGGATTTGGAAAATCAGATAGATCCTCAGTATTGTTCCAAGATGTTCCGCTAAATGTTTTGGGAATGTACGGGTATTTTTTATTCATAATCTGCTTTAATAATTTTATCATCTCTTCCCATTTTTCAAGATCATCTTTATGTCTTTCCTAAAGTATAGGATTTGTCATGCATTGGAGATATTCAAAGTTATGCAATTTCTCTAACTCAATGTATCCTATCTTGAGAACATCCAGGGTAGATCCATTTGTTATTTGTGTTATAATTTCTTGGGCACAGTTTATGATGAAGGTTGTTGTTATCGACACATTAACCTGAATGTCTTCAATTGGTTTTGAGGTTTCTTCATCAATCTCATAAAATTTAAGGGCATCCTCAACCATTTTATCTTTCATGGATATTTGAGATTCAAGTTTCTTCAATGGTTTGCCTAAATAGCCAGGCTGCATTTTTGAATCAGATTGTGGAATCAAGATGTAGAATCAAAATTCAAGATTTGAAATTGATTAGATATAAAAGAGATTTCCAAGAAAACTTGTGTGCGTGCTCTAATAGAAGGGATGAGGGACTGTATGTGAGATTTGACCCAATCAAGGCACCTAAAGATTTTTGGATGACTAAGGCAATTTCGAGGTGGATGATACCTCTGAACCAGGAATTCGTACACCCGAGAAGTACCTAAGCAGCCAAGAAGGGAGAGCCCTGCAAAGACCCCTACACGGTAGAGCGTCCCCATGGGTTACAGGGTGTTCCTCACCTGACCTTCCTTGTCACTAAGGGTCCAAGTAGACTGGAATGTATGAACTTAAGTCTTTAAGTCTACCAATTTTAGGTCATAGTTTGTGCCTTAAGTTTCACTTGATTTAGAAGTTAATTTCAACTTGTGACCTAATTTGGAGGTTGGTTGGCCTACAATGTAGACCAACTTCACCTAACCTTCCCTAAAGATGGCAGAATGAGATCTATGTCATGACCTAGAAATCACTCTGATTTGACTCCCAGGTTATTAGGTCCAAGGATTTTAGGGTTCAAGTGAATTAGACCCTGATTTTAGGGTTTTTCTTGATTAGATCTTTTCATCCAAGGGCTTGGGTAGCACACAAATGCAGGAGGGTAGCTTTCCTTTAATTCAAGAAAACATGTGTACTAGCACTTCAAAAATCCTAATGTAGAAACCTTAATCAACTTTATTTCCAAGTCCAATTGATCTTTAAAAATGTTCACCTTGGGCCTCAAGCAAGAAGTGTGTTAGCCCAAAGTGATTTAGAATTTAAATGTAGTCCCTAATAGGTATAAGAATTTGGGGTAGGATCACTAAACAGAATTGGTTTAACTCAATGAGATATGAAAAGAATTTTGCAAATCAGGAAACTTGCCTTTTAAATGATGATTACTAAAAAATAAGGTAGGTGATTCCTAATTAATTATTTCCTTTTTTGTCTTCCCAAGATTAAGAGGATGATTAGGGAAGAATAGAGAAGTTACCTACCCTGGAGTGGTTTATTTGCACAAAAGATCTCCTCGTGAAGTATCTCGCAAAATCACAATAAAGCAAATAGGGCAAATCAGTGCTCAAATATAATCAAATAATGCAAGGAATACTGGTGAATTACACATTGCTCCCCGACAACGGTGCCAAAATGTTGTTCTCTTGAAATCGGGTTTTAAATCATTGCATTGCAGTATAGTCGAAATCTCGTGAAAAATAGATAAAATTTATACTCGAAAAGTCCGGGGTCGTTCACTGAGAGTAAGTAGAAATTCAATTCTCAGGATTGCAATTTAAACAATAGAGATATGAAATTATAATAAAAAATTAATTCAAATTAATGTAGCAATAATATCAAGTGTCACACTGCAAAAAGAATGGAGTAAAATGATGATTTGAATCACCATTTACTCCCTACAATAATAGAAAGTGGAACTCAATATGTATGAAATAAACTCAAGTCAGCCGTCTGATTGAATAATCAGACGTCTTAAGCATCTGGATGAACAATGCTTTTTCTTCTTTGCTTGATTTCTTCTTCTTCTCTTCTTCTCTTGTTTTCCTTCTCTTTCATAGACTCTTCTACTACTGCGGCTCTTCTCCTCTTCCTCTTCTTTCTCTGCTTTCTCTTCCTTCTTTGCAAGCCTTCTTCTTCTTTCACTGCTCTCTACCTTCTCCTTTTCTTCTTTCTTTCTCTTCTCTTGTTCTTCATGCAGAGGGGGAAGGATCTCAAATTTGGCTAAGTGTTAGACAACTTCTCCAAAGCAGAACCCTCCCCTACCCCATGTAGGCTCTTCTCTCTTTCTCTCCTTGGGTCGCGCTCTCCCAGAGCTTTCAATAGTACCAGGTATACGGGTAATCGGACCTAGAGCGTACCTGGGTCTAGGGTTGCAGGCGTGGGTCACAGCCGAGGAGGGTACAGGGCTTAGGTGGTAATTGGGTCTACACTAGGTCTGTGAGGGCGTGTTGCAGATGAGGCACGTGAGGGGTGTGAGGGACCTCACCCCTTGTGTACGAGGAGATAAGCCCGTATCACAATTTCAACTTATGTGATAGCAGTTGCTCCAAATCTTCCAAGGTGGGACTAAACATCCCACTTTTCTTCCCGCACACAGCCGCAGAGGAGATCTGTCAAATTGGTGAGCTGCAACTATGGAGTTCCTCAATTGAGAACTTGGAGATTTCCCTGGGGAGATTCCGCTACACCTGGATGCTTCACTTGGAGCTACAGGTGAGTAACAAGCCTTGAAGCTTGCTTTGAAGGAGGTCTGCTAATGGCACTGGGGGTTGGTACCTAAAATCGCAAACAAGGCCTTAAGGCCACGTCAGAAGGCTTAGGAATGATCACCGGAGCACGGCGAACTTGATAAGGGGGTCAGCGCGGCATGTGCGGGAGTGATGAGGTCTGTCGACCTCGCGGAGGGTGGTCGGATGTGGGTTTGTTTGGCAGGGCATTTGGAGGGACAATCGTCCTAACAAAGTTAGGGCTTTTGCTCCTAAGGTCGAGGTGGAGGTGTGGAGTGTGGGAGCGGCCGGTTTGGCGGTGTGTGGAAGCCGTTAGGTCTTGCCGGAGGTCTGCCAACGAGATGGAAGATAGAGTCGTGGAGGGTGTTGGCGAGGTTGAAGCATTGTGTTGGAGATGCTGGCGTGATGAGAAGTTGAGGAGTCGGTTGAGAGAGGTAGTGGATGAAGGAGAGAGGAGATGGCAACGGTTGCGATATGACCGGCGTCGAAGAAGGAAGCTGCTTTGGTGGATAGGGAACGACGAGGAAGATGACGAAAGGGTCGTCGGTGGCTACGGCTCGACACAGAAGAAGATGAGGAAGATAGCTTTGCCTTCGATATTGCGAATGGAGCAAGAATAGAGATGGGGGAGGTCGTCGGACGTCGAGGAGCAATTTGACCAATAAAGAGGAGAAGAGTTGGTGTTCAAGGCCAAATTCGAGCATGGGAAGAACAGCCTGATCTGGAGGTCTTTTTATAGGCCTTTAGAGATAGTTTTGAGCTTGGGAAGCTTGGAAAGCTTCGTCGGAGATGGGATTTTTAGGATACCCTAATCTCTCATGCAAATGCATGAGAGATTGGAAAGGTTTGAGGACATGGGAATTGGCTCACAAGGAAGGTAATTCATTGATGAACTTCCCTTTCAAATCTAAGAGGGATTCGTTAAGGAATCAAGGAGAACTTGCCAATTCTAGGTGACCGGAGTTTGTAGGAATTGGATTAATGGTGGTAGGGACCTATTTGTAAAAATGATGACAAAGTTAGGGTCCTTTTTGTAAGGATTTTGAAAGTTAAGGGCATATGTGCAATCAGATAGAACCAAGTTGTAAAGTAGGTCAAGATAATCTCAGATTGGGCCCAAATTTTGGTACAAACCTAATTTGGACCTAAGGAATTCAATGGTGAAGTTGGATTTTGGTTTGGATCACGTTTGACTAGGTAATTTATGTAAAAACCCAAATTAGGGCAAATGTTTGTTTGAGACTCTGTTTTGGGTCAAGACGGGTTTTGATGGTCAATTTGAAGATACCAAACCCTAGAGAATATTTTTCTATGCATTTTAGAGGGCTTAGGTGAATTTTATCCTGACCAGAACCTAAGTTATTTAAGTAGGTCTATTTTAGGGTTTCAGAAGTCATTTAATTCTCAAAACACGTGAAACCCTTTTCTGTCTGTTCTAACCCACTTGTTAGCCTTTTAGGACCATTTGACCCTTAATTAACCCCTGAGAAAACCTGTGGTTGTACTGTGTTTAAGATATGATGGTAAAATTACAGTTTTAACCTTATTTTCTTGTCTTTCCCTCAGAATGAATTACAATCCACTAGCGGTTATGTAGGACCATTTAAAGACTTAATCAAATCAAATTGAGCTAGTTATGGCTCACGATGGTGTTCACATTAGTCCATGACAAGATATTGCACCTATGTTTGTGGCAACTTAGCCACATGGGGAAACAAGAAACAGAATGTTGGTTCCAAGTCTAGTGTAGAGTCAGAATATAGGGCCATGCCCCATACTATGATGACTCGAGTCCAACCAACCGAGTAAACCTAAGTGCGACCCGCTGTGGGAATCGCATTATGCAAATGATCTACGTTTGGAATTCCATGAGTTTTATCGGATTCCTTATTTCATAATGACTGATGATACGTGTTTCGTTGCAATTGGAGCTCGTTTGACCTTGTTACAAGAGCACTTGTCATTTTGAAAAGAAAAAAATGATGATTCCTACTTAGAATGAAACCCTAATCAATTATTTCACTTTCCTGGTTGATCCCAACCGTCTTTCCTATGCCTAATTTCTTTTTCCCCTCCTTTTCCATGATTTCCTCTCTCTCCGCACATTATAAAACCCATGCAATGATTTCCTGTCATCGCCACCAAGTTTGTTCCCGTCTTTGCATCATGCACAAGAGAGAGGGAGAGACGAGGGAGACTAAAGTGGAAAGAGGGAAAAAGATGAAGCTAAGGGAGACTGCAACGGTGACACAGATGGATGGTAAGCTTCCTTTTCTTATTTTCTTTCTTCTCATGGTGCAAGAGAGGATGTAAGGGTGAGGGAGGTCAAACAATGGCCTTAGAGGGAGGTGGTAGTGAGATCAATGTCGGTGTTGAGCCCATGCACGTACTCGCATGGGTTCACACAAGAGAGAGAGTGACAGAGAGAAAGCCGAGAAAGGGAGAGGGGAGAGGAGTAGACAATGAGGAGGAAGGAGAGAAAGGGAGAGTGTGAGGAGTAGACAGGATGTAGCCTTATCATCTATTACGAACGCGCATTTCAGACGTCTTTTAAGACATCTGGGATGTGACCCAGACGTCTGACCAGACGTCTGGAAATCGGTTATTTTTGAAAGTTCTACCCTTGTACTAGGAGGGGGTGAGATTAGTGTAACAAAAAAAATGCGGAATTGAAATATATAAAGCAATCTCACAAAAAATTAAGCAATCACACAATGTACACAGGTATTTTTAGGTGGAAACCCAAACCGGGTGAAAACCACCACCTAACCCTTTCGAGCTAGGATTTTCCGATCAACCTAGTTGATCAAATCCACTAACCGAATCACTTTGAACGAGGGTGATTCAACCTCAATACAACCACGCTACAAGTACGAGGGTAGCGTTCCTCAACCCCTTCTCTCCACGAGAAGGATTTTGTCCCACGAAGGAGATGGGAATTCGCAAAGCGAATACCCAACCAAAATACAAAGGTAAAATAAAACAACAGTCCTATAGAGCCAACAAACTAATTAAACCTAGCTTCTATAGGAAATAGGAAACTCCCCTTTGCAAGGAGTGCGTCGACGATGACGCGGTGCGTGTGCCACGCGATGGCGCTACGTCGCTCTCGTTATCAACGCCGGGAGAGCGGGTGCGCAACGGTTGAATGCTCTCAAGAAAATGGAGCTTGAGCTTGGAGAGCAAGAGAGTCTTTTCTTTAGACACAAAAGGTTTGAAAGTGTATTGCAAGGTGTGTGTCTTAGTGTGTATATGTCTCTCTAGGTGTATGTCGTGTCTTTTTCTAAGTGTATATCTTATGTTTTTGTGTTGCAAAGGCTCCCCTCTATTTATAGAGGCCTTAGGAAGGCTTTGGAAGGCTTGGAAAAGCTTCCATAGCCGTTGGGTGCAAAGCCCAAGAGAATCAGGCCAAAATCAGGACAATGATTGCATTTGACAGGGTTATCAGACGTCTAACTCTGGCATCAGACGTCTGGAAGGCCACTTTAAGACGTCTGATTTCAAGGTCAGACGTATGGTTCTGTGCGGGTTTCTCCCTGACTTGAATCATATCTAAACAGGGTTCTTGTGCAAGTCGATCAGACGACAAACAGGACGTCTGGCACTATGCCTGGACGTCTGGAAACCAACTTTTACTACGCAATGGATTTGCAACGGCTAGAAAATCTCTGAGAAGAGATTTTCGGGTCAGTCGAGGCAAAACGGTCAATTATCAGACGTCTGTAAAGTCCTATGGACGTCTGATAAGGCTCTAACGGTCATAATCTTGAGTGTCTTCTAAGCCAGCCAACGGTCCACTAATTGGACGTCTGGCAAATTCATCAGACGTCTCCTAAGACGTCTGGTCTAAGGTCTGGACGTCTGATTTCATCAGACAGAACTAACTATGTCCAGCCTAACAGTTATCAGACGTCTGAAACAACAGTCAGACGTCTTAAAATTCTTTATCAGACGTCTGATTTGTGAATTAGACGTCTGGAAAGTCTGTTTTAACCCTATATTGGTTTTCTAAGTGTTCTACAGAAAACCTAAGTATCCTAGGGTTGTGCCGGTGTTCCTAGGACTACTGTTAGGGTACTTTGAGGCTCTTTAACATAATGTTCTAAGGAATCAAAAAGAGCAAGAAAATAAATACAAGAGATACATGAAAGGATAAAAAAGAATCTATCCTATTCTTCTTGTCTTCTATCTTCAATCTTTTCGCTCCACGCGAACCTCCTCTGTTTTCCGTCAAGCTCCTCCAATCCGTCCTGGATGCGAGCTTGAGTTCCGTCTAAACACGTCTTCATTTGCAATTGACCTGAAATCTAGGACTCAAATTGCAAATGTTAAATAACACATGTTTTGTTATCATCAAAATAAATGATCGTGGTGCTCTAGCACCAACAATTTTTGGCACAACGGTTTCGTCTGCGTGCCTGAGCACGCAGACCTGCGAGCGCATCTCTCTCTCTCTCGCTTTTTCCCTCTCTCCTACAACTGCAGGCTACGCCCTCAGTTCTCTCTCTCTCCCCCTCACTTGGCCTCAAAAGGCCATGCCCTCTCCCTCACTCCCGTCATCTCCATTCCCTTCCTCTTCTCCTTCCAGCCGGTGCGCAAGAGCAAGCGTGAGTGAGGCGGCCGCAGCGACAGCCGCGGTGAGCGTGCGAGGAGGTGTTGCGTGTAGGAAGAAGCGCTCGACCGTGAGGGCAAGCTCGCCGGGGCTGCTAGGGCCGGCCAGCAGGGGGCGCAGCGGGCGCAGAGCGACGCGGGAGGACTACTGTGGCTCGGGCAGCAGGCGGAGCACTCGCAGCGTGGCCGTGCGTCGCGAGCGGAGGGCGAGTTGCGCCCTGGTTCTGGAAACTTTTCCAGAATCAGACGTCTAGGCTGATAGCCAGACGACGGGAACGACGTCTCGAATACTATCCAGACGTCTGAAAGGTGAGTTATTCCGTCTTCTTCATTTTCTTCGATTGACCGTACTAAGAGAGAGAGGAAATGGGTACGCGCAGGGTCGGAGATTCGCATCCAACGCGAATCAGACGTCTGGCTGCAGTGCCAGACGGCGGGAACGACTTCCTGACGTCCTGGGTGACCATCGGACGTCTGGGAACTAGGCCAGACGCCCCCGCAAGCTTCTGGACGTCTGAGAGCCCACGCAGAGCAAGGTAATTCCTGATCCACTTTTTAAGACGTCTGGAAGAAGTTCCAGATGTCTGATTTTGCACTGTTTCGTCATTTTCGACCCGTTTAGGGCCCGTTCGGGTTCCGTTTTCCGCGTTTCAAGTTGCGTCCTTTTCGGAATTAAATCCTCTACCCGTCTACAGTAGCTATACACTGTTTTGAGACACTCCTTGTGTTTGATTCTTGTGATAGGACCCCATTCTGTTGCAGTCCCGGGGGTTGCGGAGGCACGCGGGATTCCCGACCACGCCCCCAGTTCGCCTGTTGTAACTGGTAGAGTGGCTTTAAGTATAATCTGTTAAATTATGAAACCATAAATAGAACCTAGGACATTTCATGAATCCTAGGAATGAGAAATAGATTGAATGGTAGATCCTAGGGTGTTGCATGAATCCTAGGGCTGGAAAACTAGATTGTATGATAGATCCTAGGATATGGCATGAATCCTAGGACGGGAAAACTAGTGGAATGTATGAATACTGTAGTCTTGGAAAATATGGAAAGGAAATAATAGCTGCCTGTGAAGTGAATTAATAGCTGCCTGTGAATTGACTTAACAGCTGCCTGTTATGAATAAATGAACATGATTAAGAATATGGGATGTATGAACATGAAACTGGAAAGGTGAAACCGGAATGCGCTGAGTTAAAGAGCTGGAACCCTACGGGGAATTAGGAGTAGAACTCCTGGAAAGTGAATGGAATAGAATTGGGGAGGTGAGCTAGCCCTTGAGTACGGAGTACCAAGGAGAGCGACTGTCCCCCCCTGTTTAGTGCAGAGCGGAGCCAGCCGCCCCAGGGACCCGAGGTTAGGACTGGCCACTCTGTACCGACTTGCTGGCCCTCGTGTACGTAGTACCGAGGAGAGCTACTAGTGTAGGGAGATACTAGCTACCCCACGGGCCCCGAGGTTCTGCTAGCCTCCTACACCGACCTTTTAGGCCCACTGGGGCAAACCAGGGTAGTCAGGCGAGGGTGCACGGACTGTGGAGGGGCAAGGCCCCTATTTGGTTATTGTGGAGGGGTTGGACCCCTGTTACTGAGAGGGCTCTGCCCTGTACTGGTTCCGTGCTGTGCTTTGGGCGCACCCGTTAACGGAAATGACTGACCGCGTGCCAGTGCGGGTTAGCTACCCGTGCATTTATCGTGCGTGCCGTAGTCACCGTTACGTCTGTCAGTGACCTTGGGGTGGTTGACTGAGAGTAGGATCACCACGGGGGACTCTCCCGGCCAGGAGAGCACCACGTGCTACTTCTACTGTTCGGAAAAGACTGCAATCAAGATCGTTCCCACGAGGAACATTCGAGATCAAGTGAAGGATCTGAGAAATAGATAAATTGTGAAACAATAGAAAGACGTAAATAAAGGAAGAAAGAAAATTAAAATAGCTACTGTACACTTTACTGTTTCTTTTGTTTAGTTGCCACTCTACTCAGCGTTTTGCTGACGTGTTACACTCGTTACCTTTCAGGACCAGGTGTTGAGCAGCCAGGGTCAGCGGCTGCAGAGGACGCTGGGCCGAGTAGGGCCCAGTAGAGTTACCACTGTTCTCTTGTACCTCTTTTTGGTTCCACTGTAGTGAGTAGTTCTTGTTTCCGCTGTACTTTTCTTTACCTGCAGTTCATATTATGTTATGAATGTTGTTCTACTGTTGTGGTGGTATATACTGTAGTGGTTTCTTTCCTTACTGCTGTATTTCCTTACTGTTAGTTATATTCATGCTGAATGTGGTTTATTTTACTGCTCTTTGGTTACTTCCTCGTTGGACGACTGGGTCTTGGGATTAGTCGAGTCGGTCCGGTTCTCGTGTCTCGTAGGGACTTGGGAATCGGGTCATTACATCATCACATGATCCTATTAAGAGTTGGCCGTATTCAATAGCTCGGGTCTCCTTGGGTTTACTCGGTTGGTAGGACCTGAGTCGTTACACACACCACTTGTGACCTTTACTAGATTAGATCCATTCGTCGTGACTTTGGTGTAGAGGTTTCTAGTCCTATACCTATGTATTAAGACAATAAGGTTGCGACTTTCCTTGCCAACAATCTAGCATTCCATGAGAAGACAAAGCACATAGAAGTGGATTGTCATTTTGTTCAAGATGCAGCACTGAGTGGCAGGATCTCCACACCATATATCTCTAATGAAGACCAGATTGTAGGTATCTTCACTAAGGCCTTAGCCAGGAAGAGATTGCAGTATCTTTGTTCCAAGCTGAGCATGTCTAATATTTATGCTCTAGCTTGAGGGAGAGAGTTGAGAGTTGTTAGTTGTTTCTATTTGTCTTATTCACTATTTTGTTATTTTGTTTGGATGAGTCCCTAGGGATTTTGGAATAAGATACAACTCTTTCTCCCAACAATTAATTTTCTTTTAAGGACAATAGTAGAGAAATGTGTTGTAATGGATTTTGCAACGTTAGAAGTTAGGATTATGCCACGCATCCCCTTGCATTCAAAAAATTACTGGTAATATTTGTCATTGCCATGTGAAAGGTCACATGTCCCTTACAATGCGTATGGTAGGGCCCACTAGCCACCAAAGTTCAAAAAATCATCAATGATTTTCACCTATACCAGAAAATCACTAATGATATTTGGTTTGAAACTAAAAATCACTAGCGATATTTCAAGAATCACCAGTGATATTTGGTTTCGATGCAAAAAATCATTTGAGATATTTGGTTTGGAACTAAAAATCACCAGTGATATTTTAAGAATCACCGATGATATTTACTTCAGGTGCAAAAATCACAGTGACATTTGGTTGAGATGCAAAAGATCATTGATGATATTTGGTTCCCATACACAAACAATCAGTGATATTTGGTTCTAGGGAAGTAAGTGGTGGCATAGGACTCACCAAGCTTGTGATTTGAGGAGAGCAGGCGACTTTATGTCCTTTTTACAATGCATGTTGCAAAATGTATTTCTTTACATTTACACTTTTTATAATGGCGGTGACGACGGGGCAGAGGCAGCGCGCGCCGGTATTGCGCGACGCGGGAAGAGCAGGGGAAGAAGTCTCTGCTGCTGGTATTGCGGCAGAGCGAAGAGGAGGAGGAGGAAGAACCGCCGGAGCTGGTGGGCGTCTGCCGGAGGGAGAGGAGAGGAAAGTTGGGGGTTTTCTCCGTCAGATCCAAGCTGCCCTGGTCGGTGGAGCAGCGGGGGGTATTTATAGGGTTGAAACAGGGAGGAAGGCGGAGGGAGACGACGTGTCTCCCTCGCCGGAGAATGGTCGGAGACGAACCCATACCGTCCGTGCGTTCGCACGGCCGGTATGGTGGCCTACAATGACCAGGGGGGTGCTCCTGCGACGGCTGACGACGCAGGGCACCCCCGGTTTACTTGCCAGGTCCCTCACCTCACCCTGCGCGGCGCCATGCTCCGCGCAAGGTCGCCGGAGCATGGTGCTGGCAGGGTTTTGCAGGAGGGACCTGATTGCAAAGAACGAAGGAGAGTTAGGGGCCAAAATGCGAGGGTTCAAAAGTTGAGGGCCAAAGAGTAAATATATGAGGACCAAAGTGTGAAGTCGGTCAAGGAGGTTTCTTCTTAGGCTCAAGTTTTTATCCATGACTAATTAGGACCTAAGGAATCTGATGGTGAATTTTATTTTCATATTAAACCTTGTTTGACCGGTCAATTTGCGCAAAAACCCAAATTAAGTTATTAATTGGGCATGGTTCTCAATGTAGGTCAAAATGGGTTCTAAAGGCCAAATTGAAGGTTCTAAACCCTAGAGATTATTTTTCTATGAATTTTAGAGGGTTTATTCTATTTTTACTTTTCCTCGAACCTTGTGAATTGAAGTGGGTTGTTTTAGGGTTACAGATTTATCATTTAGTTTCTTGGAATTGCTGTAGCCCTTGCTAGATCATTTCATCCCACTTTTATTCTTATTAAGCTGCTTTGACCTATGTTTGGGCCCTAAATTACCCTGTATGCAGATTATACTGGTGAAATTGCATTTTTACCCCTTATGACTTATTTTCTCCTTAAACTCAGAATTCTCTGAGTTAAGCCTTTCCTTGAGTTATGTAGGAGCTTTTATCCTTTGTATTGGGTCAAAATGAGCTAGTTATGGCTCATGATGAGGTTCTCATCATACCCCCATGCCTAGCTTTTGCTAGTCCCTTAGCAAAAACTTAAGGTTTCAACCCTTGTTCTAGACCATGAAGTTTTTTTTTTTTTTTTTAATAGTTTTAGATAAGTGCCTTTTTTATTTGAGCATAGATTAGGTTAGAATGCTGACCATAGGCCTAAAAGGTACTTTAGTACCAATCAAGATCCAAATCTGTCTAGCCTTAGCCTCAGTCTTTTAGCAAAGGTTTTTAAGGCCCACAAGAACTAACCTAAGGTTTATTGGACTTCGTGGTTAAAGCACCCGTGCTTGAAATGATTTTAGCCCTGGCTCAGTTCGCAGTGCGTTTTGTAAGAGAGAGAAAATTTTTCTGTTTGGAGAGTTTTCTCTCTCTTTTTCTTTTTAGTTCTAGCCTAGGATTGGCTTTTCAACACGGTCTGTATCAGATTCCTTGCTCCCATCATCAATCCTCAAGGGTTCCTGGCAATCGATGCTTCGAGATAGCACCGCCCATGGCAACCCCCGGAACCCTGGCTATTGAGATTTCGGGATAATCCCATCCATGGTATTCCGTGGCCGAATCCAGACCCTGGCAATTGACACTTCGAGATAATGCCATCCATGGAATCTGAACTAGCAGAGTGCTTACATGCCCCCAGTAGGATATGTAAATATCCTAAGAGACAAGCACCGAGGAGATGATATTTTGTTACGCATCTTCGAGGGGATTTCCCGCCTCTCTGCGCTGGGAACTCGTCCAAATCAACTTGTGTTGATCGGCCGCTCCTATTCTAGGTGTTCTTTTCAGATTTTTGCGACGCTTCTGCGTGATTCTGATTTTTACGCTTACTGAACCAGGCTGTGTGTGAGATTAGGGTGCTTAGGTTACTGAGTCCCGTAAACCAAAAATTAGTTAACGAGGCCGAATACTTCCTAAGCCTTAGACCTAATACTTCAGCTTTTCATTTTCCTCAACCTCTTGAGGAGTGTCCAGATCTTAATGGGTACTAAGAGTCTATTCAAGAATGCCTAAGGTTTGCATTCTTTACTAATCTTATTGTGCACTTTTCTTGAATGAGGTCTAGAGCTTAGGTTAATTCCTTAGTTCCTTACTAATGACTATCACTTTTTCTCATAATTTTGTGCTCCTTTTTCATTTTGTTTCTTTTCTCCTTCACAAAATTTTCTTCTCCTCTTTTCCTCTTATTCTTTTTCGAAAATTTTTTTTAATTTTTATGGTGTTTTTGGCATATGTGAATTTTTTTGTTTGAAACCTTTTCTTACAAGTTTTTGTACTTTCATACCCCCCCATGCCTAAGATTTGCAATGTCCTCATTGTAACCTAGGGGGTCTTAGTTCATTCCTTAAGACAGAAATTTGGGTGAGTGAATGGGTCGGGTTGAATTTTTTTGCGGACGATTTCAAATCCCAGATGCAAACATCTGAGTTGGGGTCGGCTGTCTACAAGGGTGAACTTCGAGTGCTGAAAGGTGTCAGAATAAATTTCAGGTTTTCAAAGAGAATGACGGGCTGCCTCCCGTTGAGCGCTAAATTTGATGCCTTCAGCTAAGCAGGAAATGCGATGGAGAGGGGATGGTCAAATCAGCAGAGTTTTGTAAGACAAGCACCTCGATTAAGAGCCTGGTTGGTCCAACTAGGTGCTTGTTCAGATCAACAGGCTGCTGATGCAGCCCAAACCCAATCAATCTGGTGGGTTGATAGATGTGGATAAAAAGGTGTGGAACCCACCATAAACTATGAAGCTCAGATGGATGTGGAAGTGTAAACGTAGGGTTTGGCTGAGTGGAATTAGCCTGGTCAGAGTAGGGACCTGTAGAATAATCAATGAATGACGCGGAAACCCTACGGGGGTGATCAGAGAATGATAGAGTATGGTATGTAGTCCGATCAATGTTCGAAACCCGATGTGGAAATGCAATCGGCTCGGTGAGAGGTGAATCTGAATAGAAATTGAGTCCGGTTGCGGGTCGGGGTTTGGGAGAGGTTTTGATCTGTTCTGTGTGTGCGGATGAGGTGGCCATTGTGTACGAGGGCTCTTCTAGAAACAGATGATAGGTGGTTTTCTGTAGAGAGTCCTCTGGGTAACTATCAAATGCCGGAAGAGTGTCTGTAGGATGAAAGGAATCGGATTCGAGAAAAAATTTGGATTCTGGGTTACAATCACTCTTGGCATTTTCTGTTTTTGGTTCCTGAGGATCGAAAAGGAATGATTCTGTGTTATCGGTGATCTCGGGAATCAGGACCTCAGAGTCGGAGTTAGAGTCATGAGAACTGGGGTCGTAGATAGGCCTGGCGTGTTCAGGAAGGGGAATCTCTCCGCAATTATAGTCAGATTTGAAATTGTCGGAGAGTTGGCGAAAATGAGATTCATGATCATGAATTCCACCACAGCAAAAATCATCAAATGTGGAATCAGCAGCCTGATTGGGGTCTAGCCTATATGTCAATTCTGGGCTCGAAAAGGTATTCTGTCTAGGCTCAAGCTCCAAGCTGGTAGGATAGACCCAATTAAAATCCAACTCATCTAACTCCTCAGTCTCTGTATCATAAATTGGCATGTTCTCTGGAAAATCGATCAGATTTTCTGAAGATGTTGGAGAGGGATATTCATCAAATAAAGGCCCGGAATCGTATTTTGTAAAAATTTGATCTTTCTCATAAGGGGCCTCATAATCTTCCCAATAAGTTTCAGATCTAGGTTCTAGACTTAGGATGTGGGTAGAATTATTAGAACCTAAGTCCGAATAATCTTCGAGGGTCACCTTATCAAAATAAGGGGCGGAATTTATACCCTCAGAAGGTTCAGTTCTGATCTCATTATTGCAGGAGTTTTGAAATTCTAGGCTTGGCAATTCATGGTCTAAGTTTGGCTCATCATTGTGTTCTCCTGCAATATCCCAACCTAATTCAACATTGTCTTCTATCTGGGTTGGGATTTTACAACCACTTTGTGCCTCAATTCCGAGATCTGGGAAACTGGATTGTTCCTTAATATTGTTCCAAGATGGTTCATCCTCTGTTTCTGGTATATACGGGTATTTCTGGTTGATAATTTGTTCTACTGATTTCATCATTTCTACCCGTTTCATAAGGGCATCTTGGTGTTGTTCCCAAAGTACAGGATTTGTCAAGCATTGAAGGTATTCAGATTGGTGTAATTTTTCCATCTCAATGTATCCTGTCATGAGCATATCTCGGGTTGATCCTTTTGAAATTTCAGTCAATAGAATTTGGGCACAGTTTATGATGAAAGCTGTGGTTGTTGGGACATCAACCTGAATGTTTTCTACTGGTGTTGAGGGTTTGATTTCATAGATTTCAAGGGCATCCTCAATCATCTTATCTTTCATGGATCTCAGATATTCAGGTTTTTTGAATGGTAGTCTTGCTAGGTAGTTAGGCTGCATAATTGGATCAGGTGGTGGAATCAAGAGATAGAATCAAAGTTTGAATCAAGATGGAAGAAGGGGATTTTGTTCAGAATCAGAGGAAAGAGGGGCTATGTGAATGATTTCTGCAAAAACAAAGGAGCCGAGGCTTAGCCTCGGGGAGAGTGAATTTCTATAGGAGGTTTCAAGGACCTCCTGAAAAATACTGAAGGGCTGGATGAGATAAGCAGGTGCTGGTCCCAATCAAGACACCCAAAAATTGTTGGGTGACTATAGCGGTTCGGGGCAGATGGACCCCTTGATCAGAAAGATCGTCCACCTGAGAATTACCTGGGCAGCCAGAGAGGGAGAGTCCCGCGAAGACCCCTACACGGTAGAGCGTCCCCACGGGTTACGGGGTTTCCCCCACCCGACCTCTCTTGTCACTGCGGGTCCAGGTAGACCAGAATGGGGATCTTGACCTCTTAAGTCTACCAATTTTAAGATCAGGGTGCTTAAGGTTTCACTTGAACTTTAGTCTTTTAAGTGCAAAGAGTGACCTAATTTAAGGTTGGTTGACCCAAGGGGTCAACTTTACCTCTTGTTTTCTTTGAGAGCTTTTAGGTCTTGTCTTTTAGGGTTCAAGTGTTTAGAGAGCCAATTGTTTTAGGTTTTCTTTTAAAAAGGTATTTTCAATCAATGGTTTAGGCACACTTCTTTTGGATTTTCTCCATTCTTGATTTAAGTAGTGTGTCTCTAAAACCCTAATGTTGAATCTTATGTTGGCTCTACTTGGTCCAGTTAGTTCTTTGTTGGGTAATTAGGGCTCAAGCAAGAATGTGTTAGCCCTTAAATACCCTTAATAGTGTGCAGGAATAATGAGTTGAAAACATGCAACTTTTATGGTTACTAAGTATGGAAGACAGGTTAGCCCTATATTGCTTGTTCTTTTCTTTCTTTTGGGTTTTAGGGGTTAATAGCGAGAGGAAAGAAATTTACCTGTCCTCGGAGTGGTTGTTGTGTGGTTGCTTGTCTTTTTGATTCCTGTAGCTGCACAAAAGAGAGGAGATTATCAGAAATTAAAAGAAACAGGAATGTTTACCTCTAGAATAGCCGTTGCTCCCCGGCAGCGGCGCCAAAATGAAACGTCGCGGCAACCGGGTTTGAGGGTTTTGGTTTTGTTATAACGTTGTAGTAAAGCCGGTTATTACCAACATTTCAAATATAAATTTTTTTACTCGGAAAATGAAAGAGTTCCCGAGGTCGAACTCAGGGAGCAAGTCGTATTCTAGAGATATACATGTTTCTTTTACAAAATAAAGAAAGAGAGAGGGAAAGAATTTGTTGTTCTTTTCGTTTTCTCCTCGTGATGTTCTTCTTTCTTTCTTTTCTTCAGATCTCCTTCTTCTTCTTTGTTCTGCAGAGGTGATGTTCCTCTTCAGATCTCCTTCTTCTTCCTTGGTTTCTGTCTTGGCCTCTCTTCTTCTTTTTCTGCAGTCTCTTCTGTGAATGTTTCTTCTTCCTTTCTTTCTTCAGATCTCCTTCTTCTTCTTCCTTACGGCTGCAGAGCTTCTACCTTCAGCTACTAAGTCTTCCTTTCTTCTTCTTCTGCTTTGGCCGTTGCTCTTCTTTTCTTTCTTTCTTCAGCCTGCCTTCTTTCCTGCTCTGGCTGCTGACCTTCCGTCGTCTGACCCGGTGCTTCGACGACTTAACTATGCATTTGCTACAGTGCAGCTCCTTCTTCTTCCGCGGGTCTTCCTCTTCGCCTGCGCCTGCACACTTCAGAGTTTCTCGTTAGAAGCAAAACCTACTCTACCCTCCCCCCCCCGCGTCTCTCTTTCTCTCTGAAACCACTCTTAGGAAAGCTCTCCCAGAGCTACCGGGTAACCAGGTTCGGATCAGGCCCGGGTCCAGGCCCACCGGCGTGCGTGGTGGGCGAGGAGTGCAGGTCAGTCGAGTCGGGTCGGGTCGGTTCGGGTCAGGTCCGCGGGGCGTGAGCGCGGACGAGACCGGGTAACCGGGCGGGTGAAGGGGACCTCACCCCGTGTACTGAGGCAGTAAGGCTACTGCACTTCTGCATCTTATGTCGCTGCGGCTCTTCAGGCGTTTCCGAGGTGGGACTAAACGGCCCACCTCAATTGCGCGCCCGCAGCGGGGAATTCAGCAGGAGATGGCAGCGTCACGCGGAGTTTTCTTCCTCGGCTGCGAACCTGGTGTTTTGCCAAAACTCCTCGCAAGGCCTGGGAGTGAATCTGGGCTTGGCGCTGAGCGTGGCGCGCCTGTAGCTGCAGGCGGAAGCAGGTCCTCCTGCGCGTCAATGGCGGCGGAGGTCGGGTGGCCTGTCCACAAGAAAACGGCCTCTCGGCCTAATCAGAGAGTGCCAGGAGCTTCGCCAGGGTGCGGCGAAGCTCGTGTGGGTGGTGGCGAGGCGCGGGGCGGCGTGCGAGGGCTGCCCTAGGTCGAACTGTGGGTCGGAGGATGGGTCTGTTCGGTGGAGTTGCAAAGGGTGAGGTGGGGGAAGTGGTAGGGCGGAGATTGATCAGGGTGAGGAGGCGGAGGTCCTGCGGTGGTTGGCGAGCCGTGTGGGTCGCTGAGGTGATGGGAGCGGCTCGCCGGAGGGTGGTCGGAGACGAAGGGGGTGAAGGTGGTCAGGGTCGGTCGAGGGCTTAATTGACTAAATTGAAAGCGGGGAAAGAAAGAGGAGAAGAAGGGGAGTAGCTCTAGCTTACTTGCAGGGACGAAAGGGGAGGAACAGGGCGACAGTCGTATCGACTGTCGCCGGAGAAGACGATGCTCAGGGAAAGGGGCGGCGGCGAGCAGAGAGCCGGAGAGGCGCCAGCTGGGTGCGGCGTGGCGCGGGAAGAGCAGGGGAGGAAGTCTCTGCTGCTGGTATTGCGGCAGAGCGAAGAGGTGGAGGGGGAGGAAACCGCCGGAGCTGGTGAGCGTCTGCCGGAGGAAGAAGAGAAGAAAGTTGGGGATTTTCTCCGTCAGATCCAGCTGCCCTGGTCGGTGGAGCAGCGGGGGGTATTTATAGGGATGAAACAGGGAGGAAGGCGGAGGGAGACGACGTGTCTCCCTCGCCGGAGAATGGTCGGAAACACGAACCCATACCGTCCGTGCGTTCGCACGGCCGGTATGGTGGGCTACAACGACCAGGGGGGTGCCCCTGCGACGGCTGACGACGCAGGGCACCCCCGGTTTACTTGCTAGGTCCCCCACCTCACCCTGCGCGGCGCCATGCTCCGCGCAAGGTCGCCGGAGCATGGTGCTGGCAGGTTTTTGCAGGAGGGACCTGATTGCAAAGAACGAAGGAGAGTTAGGGGCCACAATGCGAGGGTTCAAAAGTTGAGGACCAAAGAGTAAATATATGAGGACCAAAGTGTAAAGTCGGTCAAGGAGGTTTCTTCTTAGCCTCAAGTTTTTATACATGACTAATTAGGACCTAAGGAATCTGATGGTGAATTTCATTTTCATATTAAACCTTGTTTGACCGGTCAATTTGCACAAAAACCCAAATTAAGTTATTAATTGGGCATGGTTCTCAATGTAGGTCAAAATGGGTTCTAAAGGCCAAATTGAAGGTTCTAAACCCTAGAGATTATTTTTCTATGAATTTTAGAGGGTTTATTCTATTTTTACTTTACCTCGAACCTTGTGAATTGAAGTGGGTTGTTTTAGGGTTACAGATTTATCATTTAGTTTCTTGGAATTGCTGTAGCCCTTGCTAGATCATTTCATCCCACTTTTATTCTTATTAAGCTGCTTTGACCTATGTTTGGGCCCTAAATTACCCTGTATGCAGATTATACTGGTGAAATTGCATTTTTACCCCTTATGACTTGTTTTCTCCTTAAACTCAGAATTCTCTGAGTTAAGCCTTTCCTTGAGTTATGTAGGAGCTTTTATCCTTTGTATTGGGTCAAAATGAGCTAGTTATGGCTCATGATGAGGTTCTCATCAGGCACGGAATTGGGAATGGATAAAATGGCTTCCACCATCACTGATCATGGCCTTGGGTATTCCAAACCGGGAAAAGATGTTCTTCTTCACAAAGTCCATGACAGTCTTGTGATCGCATCGTCGGGTGGCGACGGCTTCAATCCATTTGGAAACATAGTCTACTGAGACCAGGATGTACTCGAAGCCGTTGGATGGTGGAAAGGGGCCCATAAAATTGATACCCCAAACGTCGAAGATTTTGACAATCAAAATGGGCTGAAGGGGCATCATATCTTTCTTGGTCATGGTCCCCAGTGTTTGGCAGCGTGAGCAAGTTTTGTCAACGATGTGTGCATCCTTAAATAGGGACGGCCAGTAAAATCCAGACTGCAACACTTTTGCAGCTGTTTTCTTTCTAGAGAAGTGGCAGCCACACGCTTGGTCATGACAAAAGGAAAGCACACTCTGAACTTCATCTTCAGGGATACACCTTCTGATGATCTGATCAGCATAGAGGCGAAACAGCATGGGATCATCCCAGAAATAGTGCTTGGCCTCAGCCAAGAACCTGTCCCGTTGCTGTCTAGACCAGCTATGCGGGGTTTGTCCTATAACCAGGTAATTGACGTAGTCAGCATACCATGTCATTTTCTTGTCTTGCACGGCTAGGATGTGTTCATCAAGGAAGGTATCAGATAGAGGTAGGGAGGGTCCAATGTGGTCTGGATGAAGTCTCGACAAGTGGTCACCCACCACATTTTTCGATCCGGCCTTGTCTCGGATTTCCAGGTCAAATTCCTGCAAAAGCAAGATCCATTTGATGAGCCTGGGCTTTGCGTCCTTTTTGGCCAACAGGTGCCGGATGGCTGAATGGTCAGTGTAAATAGTCACGTGGGATCCCAGCAAGTATGAGTGGAATTTTCAAGCCCAAATACTACAGCGAGCAACTCTTTCTCTGTGACGGTATAATTACGTTGGGCCTCGTCCAACGTTTTGCTCACGTAGTAGATCACCACGGGCTTCTTGTCTTGCCTTTGTCCCAGGACAACGCCTATGGTAAAATCTGATGCATCACACATAATCTCAAAGTCTTGGGATCAGTCTGGGGGTTGAAGTACAGGTGCGGTGGAGACTAAGTCCCGGAGGGTGTGATAAGCCTGGATGCAATCAGGAGACATGTGGAATATGGCGTTGTTGGCTAGAAGGCCGGTCAAGGGTTTGGAAAGCTTGGAAAAGTCTTTGATGAACCTTCGGTAGAAGCCAACATGTCCTAGGAAGGAGCGAATCTGCCGGACCGAACTAGGTGGAGGAAGTTTGGAAATTAAATCAACCTTAGCTCGATCTACCTCGATACCCCTATGCGAGACGATGTGACCGAGGACAATTCCTTCTTGAACCATAAAATGGCTCTTTTCCCAACTTAACACCAAGTTAACCTCAATACATCATTTCAGGATTTTCTCCAAGTTGCTCAGACAATGGTCGAATGAATTCCCGAATACAGAGAAATCATCCATAAAGACCTCCAAGTATTCACCCACCATTTCTGAAAAAATGGCTAGCATGCAACGCTGGAAGGTCGCAGGTGCGTTGCATAACCCGAACGGCATTCGACGGAATGCAAACGTGCCATACGGGCAAGTGAATGTGGTCTTTTCCTAATCGTCTGGAGCAATTGCGACTTGGTTATATCCTGAATATCCATCCAGGAAGCAAAAATACTTCTGCCCTGCCAATCTTTCAAGGAT
The DNA here is from genome assembly GCA_037157565.1 of Thalassia testudinum. Classification (NCBI taxonomy): domain Eukaryota; kingdom Viridiplantae; phylum Streptophyta; class Magnoliopsida; order Alismatales; family Hydrocharitaceae; genus Thalassia; species Thalassia testudinum. The sequence goes on from JAZHRO010000025.1 coordinate 156,344,101, forward strand.
TTGGTCAATGAATGGCAAGGGGAAGTGGTCCTTCTTAGTGGCTTCATTAAGCTTCCTATAATCAATACACACCCGCCATGCGGTAGTGGTGCGGGTGGGGATGGATTCGCCATGATCATTGGTGACAACAGTGAGCCCAGCTTTCTTTGGAACAACTTGAGTGGGGCTCACCTAGGGGCTATCGGAGATAGGGTAGATGATGTCGGCGTCAAGCCACTTGATGATTTCTTTTTTAACGACCTCCCGCATGTTAAGGTTTAAATATCTCTGCATCTGGCGGGAAGGTCGGGCCCCGTCTTCCAGGTAAATCTTGTGGGTGCAATAGGTGAGGCTAATTCCTCTTAAATCCAAAATGGTCCAACCAATGGCGGCCCGATGTTCTGAAAGGGTCGCAGTCAACCTGAGTTCCTGATCCTTGGTTAGATGAGAATTAATAATCACTGGGAAGGTCTGGTCAGGTCCCAAGAAGACGTACTTGAGATTCTCAGGCAATGGTTTAAGTTCGGGTGCAGGTGGGACCACAGTCGATGGGAAGGGAAAGGGTGGTAGTTGATCAACATCGATCTCTTCAAATGGTGTCATGTGGTGATACTCAGCCTTACAGAGGTCCACGGGTAATGATGGTGACGGGTCAGAACTACCGGTTTGGTGGTTTGAGACAGAACTAAGGGTGAGGCATTCCTCGATTAAAGTTTCCACGGGATCATGTTCCTCAATGTAATCGCAATCAAAAGACTTTGTCGCCCGGAAGATATCCAATTGCATTTTCCTATCCCCGAAGGCAATTTCCATACATCCCGTGTCTCAATCAATGTTTGCTTTAGCCGTAGCTAAGAAAGGTCTGCCTAAAATTATGGGTGTGTTCTGTAATTTTTCAGGGACTTCCATGTCGAGCACCAAAAAGTCGACCGGGAAATAGAAGTCCTTGACCCATACAATTACGTCCTCGACAACTGATGAGAACCTCATCATGAGCCATAACTAGCTCATTTTGACCCAATACAAAGGATAAAAGCTCCTACATATCTCAAGGAAAGGCGTAACTCAGAGAATTCTGAGTTTGAGAAGAAAACAAGTCATAAGGGGTAAAAGTGCAATTTTACCAGTATAATCTGCATACAGGGTAATTCAGGGCCCAAACATAGGTCAAAACAGCTTAATAAGAATAAAAGTGGGATGAAATGATCTAGCAAGGGCTACAGCAATTCCAAGAGACTAAATCTGTAACCCTAAAACAACCCACTTCAATTCACAAGGTTTGAGGCAAAGTAAAAATAGAATAAACCCTCTAAAATTCATAGAAAAATAATCTCTAGGGTTTAGAACCTTCAATTTGGCCTTTAGAACCCATTTTGACCTACATTGAGAACCATGCCCAATTAATAACTTAATTTGGGTTTTTGCGCAAATTGACCGGTCGAACAAGGTTTAAGATGAAAATAAAATTCACCATCAGATTCCTTAGGTCCTAATTAGTCATGTATAAAAACTTGAGCCTAAGAAGAAACCTCCTTGACCGACTTTACACTTTGGTCCTCATATATTTACTCTTTGGCCCTCAACTTTTGAACCCTCGCATTTTGGCCCCTAACTCTCCTTCGTTCTTTGCAATCAGGTCCCTCCTGCAAAACCCTGCCAGCACCATGCTCCGGCGACCTTGCGCGGAGCATGGCGCCGCGCAGGGTGAGGTAGGGGACCTGGCAAGTAAACCGGGGGTGCCCTGCGTCGTCAGCCGTCGCAGGGGCACCCCCTTGGTCATTGTAGCCCACCATACCGGCCGTGCGAACGCTACGGACGGTATGGGTTCGTCTCCGACCATTCTCCGGTGAGGGAGACACGTCGTCTCCCTCCGCCTTCCTCCCTGTTTCATCCCTATAAATACCCCCCGCTGCTCCACCGACCAGGGCAGCTTGGATCTGACGGAGAAATCCCCAACTTCCTTCTCTTCTTTCTCCGGCAGACGCTCACCAGCTCCGGCGGCTTCCTCCCCCTCCACCTCTTCGCTCTGCTGCAATACCAGCAGCAGAGACTTCCTCCCCTGCTCTTCCCGCGCCACGCCGCACCCAGCTGGCGCCTCTCCGGCTCTCTGCTCGCCGCCGCCCCTCTCCCTGAGCATCGTCTTCTCCGGCGACAGTCGATACGACTGTCGCCCTGTTCCTCCCCCTTCGTCCCTGCAAGTAAGCTAGAGTTACTCCCCTTCTCCTCATCTTTCTTTCCCCGCTTTCAATTCAGTCAATTAAGCCCTCTACCGACCCTGTTCACCCTCACCCTCTTCGCCTCCGACCACCCTCCGGCGAGCCGCTCCCATCACCTCAGCGACCCACACGGCTCGCCGACCACCGCAGAACCTCCGCCTCCTCACCCTGATCCTCTTCCGCCCCTCCACTTCCCACCAAACACCCTCTGCAGATCCACCGAACACACCCACTTCTTCGCTCACAGTTTGACCTAGGACGACCTGTTGGCTCCATCACGCCCCCTGCAGACCCCCTGACCACCTTCGCCGTGCCACGGCGAAGGTCCCCCGCCTGTCTGATTTGGCCGAGAGGCCGTTCTTCTGTGACCAGGTGACTCGCCCGCCGTCGCCATTACTGCGCAGGCAGAGCTGCTTCACCTGCAGGTGCAGGCACGCCTTCGCCCAGGTTTGACTCCCAGGTTGCGCAGGGACTCTCCGCGAAACGTCCCAGGTTCACAGATGGGGCGAAGGCCGCGCGGGAAGCCACGATCGCCCACTGCTCCATCCGCGACGCGCGCTCAATTGGGGTGGGACATTTAGTCCCACCTCGGAACTTCTCGGAGGCGCGCGGACGCATAAAGGCAAAAAGTGCCTTATGCTGTCTGCCTCCTGACCACGGGGTGAGGTCCCTCTCACCCGACCCGGCCTCGTCCGTGACCACGCTCCGCGGACCTGGCCCGACCCGATTAGACCGACCTGCACTCCTCGCCCACCACCGCACGCCGGTGGGCCTGGACCCGGGCCTGACCCGAACCCGATTACCCGGTAGCTCTGGGAGAGCTGTCCCAAGAGTGGTTTCAGAGAGAAAGAGAGACGCGGGGGGGGGGAGGGTAGAGTAGGTTTTGCCTCTTGACGAAAAACTCTGAAGTGTGCAGGCCAAAGAAGAAGAAGAAGACCCGCGGAAGAAGAAGTGCAGGCGAAGAAGAAGGAGCTGCACTGTAGCAAATGCTCAGTTAAGTCGTCGAAGCACCGGGCCAGACGACGGAAAGTCAGCAGCCAGAGCAACACAGAAGGCAGGCTGAAGAAGAAGGAAGGGAGACTTAGTAGCCGAAGGCAGAAGCACCACGATTGCAGAAGAAGAAGAAGAGAGGTCAAGGCAGAAAACCAAAGAAGAAGAACAAGGAGCTCTGAAGAAAGAAAAACATCACCAACGCAGGAACAGTAGGAAGAAGAAGAGCATCACCATTGCAGAAGAAGATTATCACCATAGCAGAAACCAAGGAAGAAGAAGAAGGAGATCTGAAGAAAGAGAAAGAAAGAAGAACATCACAACAAATTCTTTCCCTTTCTCTTTATTTTGTAAAAGAAACATGTATATCTCTAGAATACGACTTGCTCCCTGAGTTCGACCTCGGGAACTCTTTCATTTTCCGAGTAAAAAAAATTTATATTTGAAATGTTGGTAATAACCGGCTTTACTACAACGTTATAACAAAACCCTCAAACCCGGTGAAACCAGACGTTTCCAACAACCCCCTTCGGGGTTTTCACAGATCTATCAGCCAGCTGGACGGTGACAGGGGTTGGTGTCAGCTCCCCAAAACCAAATTGGTGGTACAGGGTTGTTAGAATTAGATTGATAGAAGCACCTAGGTCCAGGAGCACTCTATCAAACGTCATGTCCCTGATATTGCAGGAAATCAGGGGCACCCATGGGTCAGTTTGCTTGAGTGGAAGGTTGCTTGATATCACGGAACTTGCTTGCTCAAAAAGTATAACCTTCCTAGGTGCTTGCGGTCTCGGCTTACGCTTGGGTGTACAGGCATCCTTTAAAAACTTGGCGTAAGAAGGGATGTGTTTGACGGCTTCTAGGAGTGGAATATTAATCTGTACTTGCTTAAAAATTTCCAACAACTCAGTTTCCACAGTATTCTTCTTTTTCTTGATTGTTTCCAAGGCCTCAGGGTAGGGTGTCTGAATGTGGATTGGTTCCATGTCTGGGTCCTTGGTTGGTGCCTCTTCTGAGTCGGGTATTTCAACAGGTAAAGTCTCGGGGAGAGTCGGCCATTTTGGATCCTGGGTTTTGTTGCCGCTTCTCAAGGTCACTGCATTTGCAGAGGCATTGGGGCCATGGGGTGATCCTTGAGAAGACGAGGACGAAGAAGTGCCAAACCCAGGAGGTGTTTGCGGGGCTGGCCGGACCATGTGAGCCTGCCCGGGGTTGCTTTGGAACCCTTGTGAATTGGGGCCTCTGTTAATTATATTTCGCGGGTTCGGTTGTGGTTGGGAAGGTAGGGATCCTTGTTGTTTACAGTCCAAGAGTTGGCTTAACTGTCCCTTTACCAAGGCCATTTCCTCCTGATGTTTCTGGTTCATGTCAGCCATCATCTTTATTAGGGTATCCATTTGGTTTTGTGGGGGAGGGGCCACCCTATTCTGGTTATATTGGGTTCTAACTGGTGGTCCTTGCTGATAGGGGGGCAAGTGTGGCTGCTGGTTTGGCCTGGGCTGGTTTTGGAATTGCGGTGGTTTCTGGCTTGTCCAACCAAAGTTGGGGTGGTTACGCCAGCCGGTGTTGTAAGTGTTGGAGAAAGGGTCAGGTTTCGCATATCCTTGGATGGCTTGCACATCTTCTAGGATAACCGATGTTGATGAAGAGGGAAGGGAGTAATCAAGGGTCGAGGGAGCAAAGGTCCCTCCCTGGATCGTGGTTAGCGGTTGTTCCAGGTTCAGTTGGGTGAAGGGCTGGACCAGGTCAACATTATGTGCTCCCTTTGCTAGGGAGAAAGTCTGCAAGGGGTTCCTGGTCTGATTCAGTAGCTCATCAATCTTTTTGTCCACCAATTCCACTCGATCCAACTTTTTGGCAATGATGTCCATGTCAACCATTCCAGAATTTGCTTGCACCTCATAAATCCAGCCACGGGGTTGACTGGACCTGTTAAACTGGTTCATGGAGGCATTGTTGAGCGAATTCTCGCTCATAGACTCAAAGAGCTCAAACGCACTCTCCTCATCTTTGTTTAGGAAGTTTCCCCCGCATGAGGCATCAACGAAGTTCCGTAGGTTGCTGTCCAGACCGTGGTAGAAGATCTGGGCCAATTGCCACCTTGGAACTTCATGGTGTGGGCATTTCCTCAAAAGTTCATTAAATCTTTCCCACGCCTCATGAAATTGTTCCCCACCCTGGAGTGTGAAGGTAGTGATAGCTCTTCTGAGGGCATTGGTCTTTCCTATGGGGAAGAATTTCTTTAAAAATGCATGCCTCAGTTCTTCCCAGGTGGTGATGGGTCTACCTAGGGTTCTAAGCCAATGAGAAGCCTTGTCTCTTAATGAGAAAGGGAACATCTTGATTAGAACAATGTCAAGGCTAATGTTCCTAGGTTTCACCATTCGTGCTATGCGGTCGAGATCCTCTAGGTGCTGAAAGGGGTCCTCATTTGAGCTTCCATGAAAGTGGCTCTGGATCATACTTAAGACATTCGATTTTAGCTCAAAATCATCTCCCCCCTCGGGGATCCTAAGGTGTGGCTCGACTCTAATAGCAGAAGGGTTATAGAAATCATGGAGGGGTCTTGGCTGGTCCTGAAATGGCAGTAAATCAAGTGGTGGTTGCCCTGGTATGTCGTGAAAAGGTGGTGGTGGTTGTTCTTGTGGGTTCTGTAACCGTTGTATGGCTTGCATGATGGTGTGGATTTGTTGTTGCTGAAGCCGATGGTTAGCATTGATTTGAGCTTGGATGATGGCCATAGCATCTAGTGGGGGTTGATTCTCAGCCTCATCTACCCTAGGTTCAGCCATGTTTTCAACAGAATTACGTCGCCTAGATTCCTGCCCCAAAACACACAACTCGGGATGCAGTGAGCGCCTCCCGTGCATACACTAGAGAAGAACAAGTGGGGATGCGAAGGGCGACAGATGCGAGAAATGTGTTTCAATCAAGCACCCAAGCCTAGTCCTTATGATGTATTCCTCAGGAGACCTAGAAATCTCACAAAGGGTGATTAAGTCCGTAAGCACTGGACTCCCCTTCCGAAGGCTAATCTGGCCAGGTTGATTATGAGGGGATTGCAGGGAAGGTTCTTCCTTTGGCTTGCGCCTCCGGTTCCATAGACCCCACAACTGCGGTCGTTTGACACTGCCCCGCAGCCTAGTCACCAGATTCTACCAAGGGAATGAAAGCCAAGTGCCTAGCGAACAAAACCTCGCCTTTTGAGACTTAACTCAGTCCTGCCTATGGCACGTCTACTCAGTTTTAAAGGGTTAGGATAGTGCTTGTGCTTAGGGTGATGTGATGAGGCGTTGATTGGAGTGGTGACTCTTAATTTTCCACTTTCAAAGTGTGTGCTTCTAGGAAAGCATGGTTTTCAAGCAAGGATTTGTTAAGATGTGGTATCTTTTAGTGTTTCATCCTTACTTTAGTACTTTTTAGGGTTGACGTGTCTTAATGTTTTCAAACAAGTTTCAGTGGGCACGTCAAGTTTTACATACAACTTGGTGAAAGTAGATTTCCTTTTCTTTTGTAGAGGCTCTAAAACCCTAGTGTACTCATCCTAATGATCATGCAGCTTCTATTAGATGAGTCAATTTTAGGGTTGAGTGGTGCGGCCCAAGTCAACTCACAGTGGCTTCGCAAACACCACTCATGAAAAAGAAAAGAACACTCCAAGAATTTATTCAGAATGTTAGAGTGTACATTTTTTTGTGGGGTGATGTGTTAAGGATGTGGGTCAAGCAATCATACACCACGCTAATTTATTTTCAGTTTTTACAATTTTTTTTAGCTTTTTCACGCAAGCAAACAATGAGAGACAGGTTACTCACTATCGGTCCTCAAGGCGCCTACTCCCTTGCTACCATCGTGGGATGCGTTGCTTCGCCGTCCATGCACCGAATTCCTGCAACCGTCAAGTAAAAATGAAAATAGGGCATTAGATGATGTGAGAATGAATGTGGAATGGAGGTGATAAAACAAATCCGTTGCCTCCCCAGCAACGGCGCCAAAAACTGACGTGCTTTTGTGCGTGTGTGTTAAGGAGTGTCGTTATAGTCGCACTTACAACGCCGGTTTTAAAATAATTAAACGAAGGTGAGTCCGAGTGGTCGGTCTCAGGGAGGCGTGGAAATCGGATTTTTACTTTACCACTTGTTGTCACGGAGAGTGCAGAGTTTTTCTTGCGAAAGGTGCGATTTTGAAAAGCTAGAGAGAGAGATAGAGAGAGAGAATGTTTAGGGTTAGAAAGCTCTTTGTTTTGATCATGCAACTTGAATAGAAATTAAAATGGCAACTAAATGAGAAAATAACTTCATTAAACATGCACTTGTAGTTTATGACTTACAACATTAAATACATGCTTCAACAAAAATAATAAAAAGCTTAAAAGAGAGAGAGAGAAAGAAAGAAAGAGAGTGTGTGTGGAGAGCGACGAGGCAGCCACGGCGGTGGAGGAGGCTCCGTCGGCGGCTCGTCATCTCCGGCGATTACAAGAGTGCCTAAGGCTAGCTAAGAGAGGGGTAGAGTAGTTGCAAGGGGGAGTGAATGCCTTGAATGGTGGTTGGAGGGGGTTTAAATAGAGTTAAGGGCTTCCTAAAAGAGGAAGGGGCTTTAGTGACATCCAGAGAGTCGCTAAAACCGCTTCCAAAAGCGTCGGTGAAGCCCTCTCGCCGCTGGTCAGCTGCCTGCCCCGTTCCTTCTCCTCGCGCAATCCGTGGCTGCTGAACGAGAGCCGTCCGATGAGAGTCTTCCTCACCTGCGCTGAGATCGCGCGTCGAGCGCGCATGTGCGCGCGCACCTCCGCCCGACGTGCGCGCGCGCGTGGGCGATCGAGAGCTGCGGTCGCACCTCGTGGCGAGATCCTGGCTGCCCGCTGCTGATCGGGCGGCCCAATTTCTCCGCGCCCTTCGCTCGCCTTCAAATTCCACCCCTCGCGGCTCGAACGCATGTCACGTGGATGCGGGTGTGCGCGCTAACCGTTGCGCCACGCTCGCGCATTTGTCGCGGCGACCACAGGCGGATGCGCGGATCTCGGCTGTTCGATCGAAGATCGATGGCCAAGATTTGTCCTCGGCTGGCTGAAGGCGCGCGTGCGGTGGGGCCAGGGCTGACGTGGCACAATCTGGGCCGTTGATCTCCAGATCAACGGTCAGAACTTCTTGGGCCCATTGTAGGAGCTCCGGATGTCGGATTTGGCCGATCTTGAGTCCGTTGGACTCCGTTCGTCGTTCTGAATCCATCCGTGTGGTCCGATTGGTTATTTGAGGCTTGCTTTGACAAATGCTTACACAAATGGCCATTAATACAGTTTATAAGCAATCTTGGTACATTATGCATGCAATGCTCCTATTCTACTTATGTTGTGCCTTTTATTCTAAAGATGGGCCATATTCAACATAATTATTACCCCCTTGTGTGGTGTTATCAATCCCTGGCAGTCGATGCTTCGAGATAGCACCGCGCATAGTAACCCCCAGAACCATGGCTTTCGAGATTTGGAGATAATCCCGTCCATGGTGTTTCTTGGCTGAATTTAGACCCTGGCAATTGACACTTCATGATAATGCCATCCATGGAATCTGAACCGGTAGAGTGCTTACATGCTCCCAGTAGGATATGTAAATATCCTAAGAGACAAGCACCGAGGAGATGATATGTTGTTACGCATCTTCGAGGGGAATTTCCTACCTCTCCACGCCGGAAACTCGTCCAAATCAACTTGTGTTGATCGACTGCTCCTAATCTAGGTGACTTTTCAAAACATTTGAAACGCTTCTGTGTGATTTCGATACTTATGCTTACTGAACCAGACTGTGTGTGTGAATTTGGGTACTTAGGTTACTGAGTCCCGTAAACCAAAAGTCAATCAACAAGGCCGAATACTCCCTAAGCCTTAGACCTAATCCTTAAGCTCATTTTCCTCAACCTCTTGAGTAATATCTAGATCTTAATGGGTACTAAGAGTCTATCCAAGAATGCCTAAGGTTTGCGTTCTTACTAATCTTGTTTTGCACTTTCCTTTTTCTTCTCCTTAATGTGGTCTAGAACTTAGGTTAAATTCCTTAATTTCTTATTAATGACTATCCCTTTTTTTTCTTTCATTTTGTGCTCCTTTTATCATTCTGCTCTTTTTCACCTCCTCTTTTTCTCCTTCAAAGTTTTTTTTTATTGTGATTTTTTTTTTTGTTGAAACCTTTTCCTTGTTATTTAATTGCACGTTTATAACCCCCCATGCCTAAGATTTGCAATGTCCTCATTGTACATTAGGTGGGTTTTTATTTAGCTTGGTTCATGCATTAGGACAGGTATTTGGTGAGTGGATGGGTCGAGGTGACTGTTGCGGACGATTTCTAATCTCAAGTACGAGTACCTGAGGTGAAGTTGGCTGTCCTAAAGGATGAACCTAAAGTGCAAAGAAATGTCAAAAAAGGTTTTGGGTTTTTCAATAATGATGGGCTACCTCCTGTTAAGCGTTGAGTTTTATGCCATCGGCTGGGCGCAATAAGCTCAAGGAGAATGGAGGATAAATGATGACTCAGCTAAATCTGTACTAGTTACGTCAATGAATGGTTTGAGTCTCTGACCGTTCACGACGAAAGGTTTGGAATCATGGCTGAGAGGACTGATTTTGATGGCTCCATTTCCAAAAATTTGTCGGACGAGATATAGTCTGACCCACTTGGATCGCAATTTCCCAAGGAAGAGTTTGAGTCGGGCATCGAAGAGTAGGACCTTCTGACCAGGGTGGGAGATCCTTCTAGATATGTGCTTGTCATGAAAGGCTTTAACCCGCTCTTTGTAGATTCACGAGTTCTCATACGCATCAAGGCGTAGTTCATCAATCTCGCTTATTTGAAGCTTTCTGTGGGTTCCAACCTTAGAAAGATCTAAGTTGCAGTTCCATACTGCCCAATAGGCTTTGTGCTCCAGTTCGACGGAAAGGTGACATGCCTTCCCGTACACCAGTCTGAAAGGAGACATGCCTAGTTGGGTCTTGTGGGCGGTCTTATAAGCCCACAAAGCTTCTGGAAGTCGGGAAGACCAGTCCTTCCTATTAGGTCGAACAGTAACTGTAGGATTTTCTTGATCTCCCTATTTGATAGCTCAGCTAGACCATTAGTCTAGGGGTGGTAGGGAATAGAGATTCGGTGAGACACCCCATATTTGGTCATCAGTGACCTAAACTGAGCATTGGTAAAATGGGTCCCTCCATCAGAGATAATTGCACGAGGACTTCCGAACCGTGAGAAGATATTCTGATGATGAATTTGATGACGATCTTGTGATCACAGGTTCGGGTCGGAATAGCTTCAATCCATTTGGACGCGTAGTCTACCTCGAGTAAAATGTACTCGAAGCTATCCGAAACAGGAAAGGGGCCCATAAAATCAATCCCCCAAATATCGAAGATCTCGCATACAAGAATTGGCTGTAAAGGCATCATGTTGCGGTGGCTCATGTTGCCCAAAGTTTGGCAACGACTGCATGCCTTACAGTGTCTGTATGCGTCTTTGAAGATAGTAGGCTAGTAAAAGCCACACTGGAGGATTTTTGATGTGGTTTTGTGCCCAGAGAAGTGGCCACCGCATGCCTGGTCATGGCAGAAGGAGAGAATGTTGTTGATTTCTCCCTCCAGGACACATCGTCGGATTACTTGGTCAGCACTTATGCGGAAAAGGTACGGGTCTTCCCAGATGTAGTAGTTGGCATCGGAGTGCAACTTGTCTTTCTTGCCCTTTGGCCAATTAGACAGGATCTAATGAGATGCCAAGTAGTTTACTATATCAGCAAACCATGGAAGCCTAGTACCAATAGTCAATAGGTGCTCATCAGGAAAATGCTCCGTGATGGGTCCAGAAGGGTTGATGATCTCAGAAGGAAGGCAAGATAAGTGGTCAGCTACCACGTTCTGTCTTCCTACCTTGTCGCGAATCTCGAGGTCGAATTCTTACAGTAGCAAGATCCATCGGATTAATCGAGGCTTCGCAACCTTCTTAGCAAGGAGATGCCTCACAGCAGTGTGATCCGAGTAGATGATGACGTGGGAACCCAGGAGATAAGATCAAAATTTTTCGAGGGCAAATACTACGGCTAGCAGCTCTTTCTCCATAACCGTGTAGTTACGCTGAGCCTCGTCAAGTGTCTTACTAGTGTAGTAGATGACCATGGGTTTCCCGTCAATCTTCTGCCCCAGAACCGCTCCTACAGCGAAGTCAGATGCATCGCACATGATCTCAAAGGGTTGAGACCAATCAGGGGACTGTAGGATCAGGGCTTGGGTGACTCAGTCACGAAGGTTCTCAAAAGCTTGAGTGCATTCCTTGGAAATCTCAAAGGGTACATCCTTGGAGAGAAGAGTAGTCAGGGGGCGTGCGATTTTCAAGAAATCAGGGATGAAACAACGGTAAAAATCGACGTGCCCCAAAAAATATCTGATGTCCCTGATCGAGCTAGGCATAGGAAGTCTAGAAATCAGATCAACCTTGGCTTGATCCACTTGGATGCCTTTCTCAAAAATTAAATGTCCTACGACGATCCCCTCAGGCACCATAAAGTGGCTCTTTTCCCAGGAATGAACCAGATTTACGTCAATGCAATGCCTGAGTATATGAACCAAGTGCTGGAGGCAATCATCAAATGATGCCCCGAAAACTGAGAAGTAATCCATGAAGACTTCCAGATAATCACCTACCATATCAGAGAATATGGCAAGCATGCACCACTAAAAAGTTGCGGGTGCATTGCAGAGACCGAAAGGCATCCTTCGGAACGCGTATGTCTCGAAGGGGCAGGTGATGTGGTCTTCTCTTGGTCCTCTAGATGGATTGCCACCTGGTTATAACCGGAGTACCCGTCAAGAAAGTAGAAGAATTTATTTCCCGCTAATTTCTTAAGAATCTGATCAATGAATGGTAGTGGGAAATGATCTTTCTTTGTGGAGGAATTGAGTCTTCGATAATCTATGCAAACTCTCCACACGTTGGCTATACGGGTAGGTATGACTTCTCCGATTTCAGTCGTGATAGTGGTGAGCCCTGCCTTCTTAGGCACAACCAGGATTGGGCTCACCCAACGACTGTCAGAGATCGGGTAGATGATCCCTGCATCTAACCACTTAATGATCTCCCTTTTCACTACCTGCTACAGATTGGGATTCAAACATTTCTGCATTTCACGGGAAGGTCATGCGCCCTCTTCATAATATATATGGTGTGTGCAATAAGAGGGACTTATTCTAGTCAAATCATCGAGAGTCCAACCAATGGCTCTGCGATGTTGCTGGAGAACAGTAATCAGACGGGATTCCTGATCAGGTGCGAGTTTAGAGTTTATAATCACAGGAAATGTCTGATTAAGACCCAAAAAGACATATTTTAAATGGTCGGGAAGGGGTTTGAGTTCAAGAATGGGGTTATCAGCAGCAGCGGGTTGTTCAAAGTGATTGTGAGGTACAAGGGTAGGAGTTATGGGTTTGTCTAACCCAAGGTCTGACTCCTCTAATTGCGGTTCAAGATCCTCTTGTGGTTGATGAGGAATGATCATGTTATCCTCAAGTTGTGGTTCATCAACCACAGCTCTAATATCACAAATTTGTTCAATGACACCGTAATTAATTCCTTGTTGGGCCTTAAAGATATCAATTTTGGGAGTCTGGTTCCCAAATTTCAGTTCTATTTGGCCCTCCTCACAACTTATATTAGCCCTTGCAGTGGCCAGAAAAGGTCTCCCTAGAATGATTGGTGTATCCCTTGGGTTCTCAGGTGCATCCATATCCAGGACTATGAAGTCTACAGGGAAGTAAAAATCCCGCACCCTTAAAATAACATCCTCAAGAATCCCTTTTGGTGACTTGATAGATCGATCTACTAACTGTAATGTCACCTCAGTTGGTTTTAGCTCAGATTCTTCTAGATGGTTAAGTAGGGAAGTGGGTATCAAGTTTATGGAGGCACCTAAGTCCAATAATGCTCTGTCGAACTGGGTTTCATCGTTCTTACATGAAATCAGGGGAGTGCCTGGGTCTTTTGCCTTGGGTGGGAGTCTACTTAGGATTACAGAGCTGGCTTGCTCTGATAATACAATTGGACTCCCACTCTAGGTTCTCAGCTTACGCTGAGGTGTACACACGTTCTTCAAAAATCATGCGTAAGACAGTACATGGCGGATCGCATCCATCAAGGGGATGTTTATTTGGACCTGCTCAAAGAGCTTGACCAGGTTCTCCTCAGGAGCCACGGGTTTGGTTGTCTTCTTTCCCTTGGTCAAAGCCTCGAGAAATGGAACCTTGGTCAGTTCTTCTAGGATAGGTCCAGGTTTTTGATCTGGGACAGGGATAGGAACATCCTGGATGACTGCCCTAGGAATTGGGTCACTACCAGGCTTGGAGTGGTCTGGATAAGGTGGATCTTGGGTCGCCTTACCACTACGGGTTGTTACAGAATTAAGTCCTGCCTGGTTCTGGTTAGGGGTTGGTAGAATGGGCTGCTGCTGTTGATAACCCGCATAAGAAGTTGAAGCTTCCATCCCGTCAGGTGAAGGAATAGAAAGGGCCTGATAGACCTTGTGTGCTTGGCCCAGGTTTGGGTTCATAACGCGCCGCTGGGTCAGCACGCTATTAGGGTTAGGTAGAGGCTGAGAAGGAAGCGTGCCTGGTTGGCGAGAATTTGCCAACTGGGCAAGTTGATTTTGGACCTCTGTGATTTCGTCCTTGTGTTGCTTTTGAATAGCCTCATTCGTTCTCTGAATGTCAGCCAAAGCCTGGAGGATAAGGGATATTTGATCTTGGTTAGGCCCAGGTGGATAAGTAGGGTTGGGCCGAAGCTAAGGCGGCTGATAAGGATGAGGTGCTTGTGGATGGGGCTGAAAAGGTGGCCTGGGATTCTGGGAATTTCCTACCCACTGGAAATTGGGATGGTTCCGCCATCCAGGATTGTAGGTGTTGGAAAAAGGGTCATTCTGGATGGTGTTGAGGTCCTCGCAGGTCTGAGGAGCCTCAGAAAAGTCAAAGAATGGGGGAGTAGAGTTCCCTCGACAAGAATAGAAAGGATTGGAGGTTCCTCCAGTCCTAGAGTCAGGTGGGGGTGGATACGAGTCCATCCCTGGAGAAGGTCGGTGGAAAATGTGTTGCATAGTTTCCCATGCAGGAGGGGGCTGTGCGAAGGAGTTCTGCACAGAGGTGGCTCACTGCAAATGTTGAGTCAGCTCATCCACCTTCTTCTCAATAATAGAGACCTTGTCCAATAGACTGGCCATTAATTCCAGGTTGACTAATGCGGACAGGCCCTGCGTCTCATGTGCTCCCCTAAGGTTCGTTGTTGCGCGGGTATTCATCCTGTCGAATAGTCCCATGGAGTCATTATTGATGGAGTTCTCGCACATATTCTCGAGAATCTCCCACACGGTGTCTTCATGTTGACCCATGATATTTCCTCCGCAAGTTGCATTGACGAACAGTGTAATATCCTTACGGAGTCCCTGGTAAAAAGACTGGACTTGTTCCCATTTAGGAACTCCGTGATGGGGGCACTTTCTTATGAGATCCTGAAAGTGATCCCATGCCTCATGAAGAGGTTCTCCCATTTGTTCTGTGAAGTGAGTAATCTGCTGGCACAAGACATTGGTTCGACCAACGGGGAAGAATTTTTTCAAGAACTCGGACTGAAGTTCCTCCCAAGTGTTGATCGGACGGGTCTGTGTTTAATACCAATGGGTTGCCTTGTCCATAAGGGAGAAAGAGAACATCTTCATAAGTAGGATATCCCGATTTTGCGCATTTGACTCAAAGGTCTGGGCCAGATGCTTAAGCTGTTTGATGTGCTGGAAGGGGTCTTCAAAGTTAAGCCCATAGAATTTAGGTATGTCATGGATCATGTTGGGCTTTAACTCAGAATCAGGTCCTCCAGTCAGGATTCTGACTCGAGGCTCAATTGCCACCGCAGTGGGATTATAGTGATCTCTCATCATGAGACGCTGCGGTAAGTTCATGAAGTTCTGGAAGAGATCGTTGAGTCGCTGGAGCTGGTGCTCAAGATTATTCTCTTCCTCAACAAGCTGAGCCATTGTGGAAGAAGAAGGTGAAGTGGGTTCAGAATCAGAAGAGAGGTCTATGTGAAGGGGTTGTTGCCCAAACAAGGGTACCGAGGCTTGGCCTCGGGGAGAGTGGATTTCTAGAGGAGGTTTCAAGAACCTCCTTCCAAACATACACTGATGGATTAGACGAGGTTAGCACGTGCTGGACCCAATCAAGACACCCAAAATGTTGGGTGACTATAGAGGTTCGGGGCCGATGATACCCCTAAATCAGAAGGTCGTCCACTTGAGAATTACCTAGGCAGCCAGAGAGGGTGAGTCCCGCGAAGATCCATACACGGTAGAATGCCCCCATGGGTTACAGGGTTTCCACACCCGACCTCTCTTGTCACTGAGATTCCAGGTAGACCAGAATGAGGACCTTGACCTCTTAAGTCTACCACTTTTAATTAGGATCAAGGTGCTTAGGGTTTCACTTGAACTTTATCCTTTTGAGTGCAAAGAGTGACCTAATTTAAAGGTTGGTTGATCCAAGGGATCAACTTCACCTATTAGTTCCTATGAGAGTTTATTAGGTCTTGTCTTTTAAGATTCAAGTGACTTAAGAGCCGAATTGCTTAGGGTTTCTCTTAATAAATGTTTTCAAGCAATGAGTTAGACACACTTCTTTTGGGAATTCTCAATTCTTGATTAGAAAGTGTGTCTCTAAAACCCTAGCTTTGAGTCTTAAGCTGGCTCTAATTGGTCCAATTAGTTGCCTCAAGATTAGGTAATCAGGGCTCAAACAAGAAGGTTTTAGCCCTAAATACCTTTAGTGAACGTATAGATAGAATGTGTTTGAAATTAAAAAACAGGTAACTTTTGCGATTTACTATGTATGAAAGACAGGTTATTCCTAAATTGCTTTTTCCTTTTCTTCCTCTTTTAGAATTTTAGGGGCTCAAAAGAGAGGATAGAAAATTACCTGTCCCTTGGTGTGGTTGTTGTGTAGTTGCTTGCTCCTTCTTGATTTCCTGTGCCTGCACAACAAAAGAGAAGAGATTAATCCAATAAATCAGAAATTGTGAATTAATAGCTTCTAGAATGCCCATTGCACCTTGGCAATGGCGTCAAAAACTGGCTGCATCACGTTTCGCAGTGTTATGAAATTATGTTCGTTGCAGTATATTGCAAAAATCGATTACCAGTCTATTACAATTTATTACTTGGAATTTTAAAATATCCCGAGGTCAAACTCAGGGAGCACACTGTGGTTCTAGAAGCTTACAAATTCACAATTACAAAAACTTTATGAGAGAGAGGACAAAAGAATCCTTTTCTTCTTTCTTTCTTCTCTTTCCCTTCTCTTCTTTTCTTTTCCGACTCTTCTTTTCTTCTCCTTCTCCTTCTCTTCTTCTCTTTCCCTTCTCTTCTTTTTCTGCCTTTCCCTTTTTCGGATGTCTAATTCTCTGAATCAGATGCCTTATCAGCCCCGTTTCTACAGTGCCTCCTTTATTCAGTTGAATTCTCAGCCTTCCCTTCTTCTTTCTCTTCCAGCTGCTGCGGCTCTTCTCCTTCTCTTTCTTTTCTTTGCATCTTTCCTCCTTCCTGGCTTCAGCTCCTTCCTTCTTCTTCTCAGCTCCTTCTTCTGCAGCAGCTCCTCCTTGGCTTCTTCTTCTTTTCTTCTTGCTGCTGCATCTCCTCCACCTTCTTCTTTCTTCTTCTCTTTGCGGTTGAGTCCTCGCCGCTTCTCTTTCTCTTCTTCTCCACCTGCTCCCTGCACACACACAAATGCAAAACCTACCCCTACCCCTACCCTTCCCCGCATCTCTCTCTCTCTGAGTCTCTCTCTGGTACGCTCTCCTAGAGCCGGGTAATCGGGTTGGGTCGTGTGCCAGGGTCCAGGTGCACCAGCGTGGGTGTAGTGCGCGAGGAGTGCTCAGGAGGGTAGTCGGATTGGGTCAGGTTCACGTGGGTAGTGCCGCGGATGAGACCGAGTGAGGGCGAGGGACCTCACCCTTGTGTGACTTGAGGCGAATAGCCTCAGTCACTTTTTCTTCTTATGCATGTGCGGGCGCGCGTCAGCTTCTGAGGTGGGACTAAAGTTCCACCTGCATCTTCGTGCATCTGTAGGAGAAAAGCTCGACCAATTGGGGCAGCGGTCGAGGCCTTCGACCCCAATTGTGAGCCTGAGTGTGTGCGTGAGGGTGTTCCGCACCTGCTGGCCTAAGGACATGGAGCGCTGCAACCTGGAGCAGCTCGCGAAGTAGCTTCAACCTGCTCGCTAATGGCAGCTGGAGCTCGGACCCTGCCTGACACAAAAAGGGCCTTGCGGCTCTATCATACTATAGGAGGACCTTCGTCGTGTCACAACGAAGGTGAGGCGGTAGGCGGCAGGCGGTAGGCGTGCGTGCCTAGGTCGCTCTGTGGCCGGAGTGATGGGTTAGGTCAGGGGGCGGTTGTGGTGCTGTAGGTGGTCTGTGGACGGGTGGACGGTGTTCAATGGAGTGTGGCGGAGGTTGTGTGATGGGTGGCGAGACGTGTGGGGTAGCGGAGTGACGGAGGCATCTCGCCGAAGGGTGGCCAGATGGTGGAACTGGTGGTGGTGGTAGTGGCAGTCGAGGGATTGAAACCAAAAATTGTTGAGGGGGAAATAAAGAGGGGAGAAAACTGAAGAGCTTTTACTTAACTAAGCTGATGAAGGGGGGCAGGAGGCGGACGGTGCAATTCTGCTGTCGTTGGAGACGTCGCCCTATGGGGAAGATGACCACGGGGAAGATGGACCGAAGGGTGCCTACTGGTACGGCGAGGCATGACGAACGATGGCGGAGCTAACCCTGCCACTGGTATAGTGACAGGGCGATGAGAGAGGAAGCGGAGAGTCACTGGAGCCTACGGACGAATGGCTGGAGGAGGAGGAGACGAAGTTTGGGGATTTTCCTTGGCCAAAACAGGCTTAAGACAACCGGCGGCCCCTGCCATTCCTTAAATAGCAGTTGGCGAGGAGAAGATCTCGAGGAGAGAACATGGGGAGCTTGTTGGAGAATGGTCGGAGAAGAGACCCATTCCTCTCGCGCGTTTGCACGAGAGGCATGGGCAATGGCAGGATATGGGTGGGGGTCCATACGGAAGAGGACGACACAGGGAACCCCCCTTTCATTTATGAGAGCGGCTCCCATACCCTGCGTGGCGCCATCCTCCGTGCAAAGTTGCCAAAGGTATGGGCAGATGCGCGGGGTGGCAAAGGGACCGTTCTGTGAAGAATGAAAGGAATGCTGGGGGGCAAAGTGAAAGGGTTCAAAAAGTTAAGGGTCAAAAAGTAATTTATGAGGATCAATTTGTAAAGTAGGTCAAAATGGCCTTCCCTTAAGTCCAAATTTTGGTACAAGCCTAATTTATACCTAGGGAATCTAATGGTGAAGTTTGATTTTAGGTTTGACTATGTTTGACTGGTCAATTTGCACAAAAACTCAAATTAGGTCAAAAATTGGTTATAGTTCTCAATCTAGGTCAAGACAGGTTCCAATGGCCAAATTGAAGGTTCTAAGCCCTAGGGGATATTTTTTCATGAATTTTAGAGGGTTTAATTGACTTTTATCTTTCCTGAAACTTTGTGAATTAAAGCGGGTTTGTTTTAGGGTTATAGAATGTCATTTAATTCCTAGAAATTGCTATAACCCTTTTCAGATCAAATCATCCCAGTTTCTTTCTTGCTAAACCCATTTGACCTGTGTTTAGACCCTTAGACATCTCATTTGTGTACTGCATTGATAAAATTACAGTTTTACCCCTTGTGAGTTGCTTTATATTTAGATTTATAGTTCTTTTATTTAGGCTTTCCCTTAGGTTTTATAGGAGCTTTTGTATACTTATTTAGGTCAAAATGTACTAGTTAGGACTCATGATGAGGCTCTCATCAAGGTCATTTCTATTCGATGTTAATGATGATGAGTCACTTCATACTATGGTTGGTGGAGATGTAGTGATACATGAAATGCATGTCATTGCAGATCCCATTACTAGGTATGTCTTAGAAGACATTATATCTTTTCTACTAAGTTTGATCAATTGAATATGATTTGTATGAAGATCTTAACTTTTATTAGATCCCCTCAGCCTTCATCAATAGGCTACCAACTTGGTGTATATTCATGTCAACATCTCGTATCTAAAACTCTTTCATAGGAAACAATAGATTTAAATAGTCTACCCCCTGAAGCTAAAAATGACAATGATGCATTACAAGAAGAACAAAATGAAGATGAAGAATTAATAGAAGATGAAGAGGAGGAAGGCCACCCCCATGACACTAATCACGATTTTTCAACACTTGATGAAAGTTACTATGAACGAAGAGCCTCATGGTGCATTAACTGAAAATAATGAAGATTCTCATATACTAAATGACAAGAAACAAAAACCAAGCCCTGAAGGAGATGTAGATGATGGAGAAGGAGGTGTTGGAACCTTGTTCCATATCTTATTTTGGTGTTAACAAAATTATTATAGATTAATGTTTGCAATTGAGTATTTTTTAGATTTAGGTGAAGATCAAGGCAAGCATTGAATTATGGCAAGGAGACATGATGATAAGGAGGAGTTGATGATAGAAGATCATCTGGAGTTTATTTTGTTTATTAGATTAGGTTTTCACTTTATTAGAATCTATGCCTCATAACAAAGAAATATAAGATAGATCGTAAGATTAATTAGAGATAAATTAGGATAAACATTAGATCTTTTTAAAAGAACATACTTAAATGTTAAACTTTGTAAAACAAGGTATTTGTAAGCAAGTACCAGTACTATTCATAAGTACAGGTACATGCGAGGCACATGTTTGAGCCTTTGTCTCAAACTGTGAACAAGTACTGATACTAATCAAGAGTACTAGTACCCGATGGTCACAGTTTGAAGATTCAGTTTAGGCCTGAACCTTACAAGTCACAGTGCTTAGTGAGCCTCAAACCTGGGATTCACAAGTACCGGTACCCTTGATGAGTATTAGTACTAGGACTCTTGTTGTGCTGGCTACTAGACAACAGTGAGCAGCTAGTATCGATACCCATACTTTAGTACCGGTACCAATTAACTATTGGCTCAAAACTGAACAGCTGTAAAATTAATTTTGAGAAGATGAACGTTGGGATTTAAACCCCAATGTCTAATAGATATATTACTAAGGTCCTAACTCTATAAAAGGACCCTAGGACTCTTAATTTGCACACAAGAAAGAGAAGGAAAAATATAAGAGCTATATTTCATATTTCCACCATATTTTGAAGAGAAGAAATTGTTTGCTGCTCTCAAACTTTCTACGATTTGCAAACACATTGACGTGCTGTTCTTATGCAATTACAGAGCATTCACACCATTCCTAGGTTCTCCAATCGGTATTCAATTTATATTATTTTTGAGAGGCTTAGGTATTCTTGTTGTAAGATTTATTTTTCTTACACTAGAAAATATTTGTAATTGAACTTGTTGCTCGTTAGGTTATAACAAACCCTTTGTTGTACTTGGGTTGAGATAACCCGTTAATTACCTCAGTTAGTAAAGTGATTCCCTCCGGGTTAAGGAAATCATATTAAAAATCCAAAGTTGGGAAGCTTACATAGTGGAGTACCCAAGTGAGTGGGGAACCACTATATATTTTGTGTCCTTTGTGGTTTGAATCTTTGTGCAAATATTTCCTATTATTACTAATATCCGCTTGAGTGTTTGTGTGCACGTAGCCATCTATACTAGATCCGAAGTTTCTATCAGGAGGATCCCCTAAATGTTGGGCCCTACCTACCATGTAGTGAAGATTGGATCCATCAAATACAAGATCAAAATTGGACATTTTTCTATCGACATGTAAGAGCATAAGGTCTTGGAAGAAACTATTGGTAGAATAGAAGATAGAATACAAAAGAAGAATTGCAACAAGATCTGCGAAAATGGAGTTTTAAGAAGGGTGTAAAGCAAGTTGTCCCTAAAGATATAATTGGATAGGTATAATATTCTTTTCTTTATATGTCATGTAAAATCATTTATTTTATTCATTGTATGTCATTATATGTCATATATTTTATTCAATAGAATTTTATTCATTTTATGTCATTTATTTTAAAGCTAAACTAAAATGAATTTCCCATGCACATGAAATATGCACATAGGGTCATGCTATTTGGATGTCGAGGATAGTCCTCGTCTACTTCAACATTGTCATTATGCATGTTTCAGATCATGTAATGTTGTAATTTAGGAAGGTACAACATCTTCCAAATTCGATGAAGATCCTTCCCCAAGAAGATGACCAAAATTGTCCAAATGCAAATTGGGTTTCACATCACGCATAATATATCCAATGATGGAATGCTCAATTTGAAGTCATCTTTCAAGAACGTTTAATTCCATGCACATAAATAGAAGTATAATGGATATAATTGCAGTAGAATTAGGATATAACAAAAAGGTTTATATAACAAGAACTAGTACTTCCAAAAGTTCCCTATGAGTCACAAGGGTCTGTAAAGAAAGGATTGGTAAGTATAAATGTTTTAAATTTTAACATCACTTTTTCATTCAAAAATTATGTTCATTAAAAATTACACTTATCTTTTATAGGTCCAACTTGCATTTCATAGAGTGGATGAGGAGACTGCATCATACTAACCTAAGAGAACTACATTTAGATATGGCAAATGTTGTTCAAGACAGCATTGATGTCCATGTAAGATTCAATCTAACAATGGATTATCAGCATCCATATTTTCAATAGGGTACTCAGTCAAGACCCAATTCTTATTATACATCTTAAGCCACTCATTTTAAGATGATAAAGTGTTCTCCTATTTATATTTACATGTACTTGTTTATGAGTTGATTGAGAATATCTTCCTTACATACAATTCAAACTTGGATCGCGAGATTATGAATTCAATGCGATAACTCCTAGTTCTCAATTTTGCATGGGGGATCATACAACCCAATTTAGTATGAGAGGAGGTCCTCTTTTCTTACAACATGACATAGGAATCCCAGCTTACGATCTTGAATTGAGTTTCACACAAGTGCTGTTATTGCCAAGTATGCATGATCCATATTAGATGTTACGGTCCTCACAACCAACACAACTATCCACAAGACTATTTGGAGAAAGGACATGGCAATCTAACATGTGGTTCGGAACAGGGATGCAGTAATCTAGTGTGTCGTTTGGAGCATGGTCATAGGAATCCAGCACATTATTTGAATCAGCACCATAGTCGTCCACCACACTATTCAAAGCAAGGACACAATCATCTAGCACATTGTTAGGAGTAGAGACATAACCCTGCAGTATGTTGCTTAGAGCAAAGACACATCGATCGAGCACATCGTTCAAAACAAGGAAATAGTTGTCCAACACATTATTCCGAGTAGATACCCTTGTACATAATGGAGAAGATATTCCACCACAACAAGGATGGAATGTTTGTAGCAAATAGAGCACTGATACTTGACCACATGTTTGAACTCTAAGAGGACATGCCGAGTTGAGGAGAACAATATCTAAGAGAGGAGAAAGCAATACAATTGCATAAGACAGATCATCTAGAGGAGAAAGAGGAGCATGTATAGAAGAACGAAGAGTAGGTAGTGAAGAGAGGAACCCGTTGACATAGAGGGATTTTATATGTTGTGACTACTACTATTAGTATTGCAGTAACAAACGTAATTCAAAGAGTTTCATGGTGATTAAATTTTTTTATTGACTTGTATACATCACATATTTTTGTACAAAGACCGTTGTATAAATAAAAAAAAAGTTTATTAGTTACAAGAAAAGCAACTTTGCAATGTAATCCATGTTTTACTAATTGTTTATTAATGACATGAATGAAGGCAAGAAAAATAAAATGATGTAGTAAGGTAAAGAAAAAAATCAGGCAAGAAGGAAGAAAAAAAGGAAGGATGAAAAAAAGAAAAGAGGAGAAAGGAGATGCGTGGGGTAGAGGTTGGGGAGAGGGAAGGGGAGATGTAGGGGGTGGGTTGGGTCAAAGATGAGCTTAGGAAGCTCGTCCATAACTGAGAGCACAAGACATGGGACGTACTTAGCTAAGTTCATCTTCAATAATTGGGGAGAGTCGTACTTGGTAAGCCCATCCCATGTCCCTTTTCATACAATACGTGGACCCATGCCCTCTATGTTTTAAATGTGGGGCCCTTTGTCCGCTTTCCAAAATTCCTCGGTTTCGTATTTTGCTAAAAGCCAAATTATGTATAAACAAATGCCTAGGTTTAGTTAGCAAGTAACCAAGAGTAGTGACCCTACCCTACTTTTTAAAATCAAGTTACAGCTGGTGTTTACCGTGTGGAGTCGCGTGGGATTGCGCGAGCATGTCCTTTGCTCCTGCCCCATTTAGACTTTGCAATGGAGGGCCACTCCCATGTCTCCCCAACTCACCGTTCCTGGTTAACTGCTTCTACACGATAAGATTACATTTTCCGCAGATAAATTAATACACAGACATCCATGTGGGCACGTCCGTAATCTCAGCCCTCGCGCACGCAAGAATCTCTTCCTCCTTGCCGGATCCCATGTTGGGTCCGACAGCATAAGTGGATCTGAACGAGGATACGGATGGCGGCGCAGGGAATCTGAAGACTGCACCCCTGTGACGTGATCCAATCCAACCACCGTTCCATCGCATGGGAATCGGATCTGGTGGGCCCCGTACGATTGAGGGGACCAGTGGACCCGGTCGACGTGGGTGCTACAGCTGGCAGTGGGACCCGCACGGGGCTGACTAACTCACCAAATCGAATACTAAATTTTGGTGGGAAAGGCAGTGCAGGTGCACCGTGTACGACGTGAGTGGCGATTAGGGTGGGAAATGGTAGCTTTTGTAAACTTTTAAATCATATCTATTTGCAATGCATATCCTACTACGATTTTTAAAACAAATTTCATATCTAGACAGATTTGCCAATTAGGTACTTATTTACCCACCGATTATTCACTTATTCGAAAACTATCGTTAGGACCGTCAATGAATTAGTTTCATCTTGAATTTAATACATCGAGACCTATAGCTATTTAAAAAATGAATTTTTATACATGTATAGTTAATCACTAAATATTTATATTTAAAATATGTTAATATTAAGGAAATAATCTGTAGATGAAAACATCTAAAAGTACATTTGTTGTTAAATATGATTGACAAGTCCTTTTTAACATCCAAATCCAAAATAAAAGTCAGTAATTTAAGATCATAGTTGTGTTATATTTGTATTATATATGTATGTATCTTGTGTAACTAGATAAGTAAGTGGATAACAATGAAATCCATATTCATGTCCCTTTACAAAGGGATCAGGTTTTACTTATTATAGTTGGGTTAGGTATGTAGGGTTTGGGTTGGTTGAAAAAACTTGCATCCTTAATGGCAATTTGCACATGCAACACATGCACCAAGATGTGCCTGCAACATAGAACTTCCCTCTTACAAATGCGATTGTGATTCTATTGTTGGTGGTTGGAGTTGATATTTATGGAATTGATTGATATTATAGGTGTACTTCCTAAAATGATTGTTTTATATTAATGATTGTAAAATAATTGGACTTATGATGATTTAATGGAATTTTAAATGAAGGTCAAGTTTCATTAGAGATTTGATGGCGACCATGTTTGTGGGACCAACTTGAGATTCATTTGAATGTTGTTTCAATTGGAGACTTATAAGGTGTTTGACAACATGAATGAATAGCAAACCATTTGAATAAAAAATTAGGTCAAGTCCTACATCCTTTGATGAACAAGTTGGTGGTCACTAATTGAAAAAAAAAATCATTTTGATGTCGATACTCTCAAGCCCTTGTTACTAGCATTTAAGGATTATGTTAAGATAGAATTTCAATCTTGTAAAAGGAAGGTTAGGGGAAATCGATCTAATTTAGACATGGTTGTCGCATTGTATTTCTCTAAATAAGTGGAGCAATTTTCTTGTCAACCTCAAGATTCCTTAAGCTGCAACAACTTTTGATAGATTTTATATCTTCTCCATCACCTCGAGAATAATTTGGATGGTGATAGGCCTTTAATTTTGTCATTTTTATTTTTATTTTCACTTGTTGGTGAAACATTTATATTGCTTATAGTTTAAAATAAATATGCATAGATTCATGCACTTACTACAACACATATTAGTAGAAAATGCACTATTCTCGACAGTGAAAATTCGACTATTATAAGACGTAACGGTTGCCAAAAGTTCAATCATTAACTTTCTTAGCTACCCATAAGGTGGAGTGGTTGAGATCATTCTCGACCGTTTATAATGGTTGAGAATAAAAATATATTAGATCGTTATTAAATAAACAATTGACTATAACCTTCTCAGAAATCATCGATGTTAAAAAGTTATTTTTGAAATGCATTCGTCGATTGTTCCATCTAAAATGGTCGAGAAATGTTTTGTATAATAACATGTTAATTATTTTTTGTGAGTGGTGCTGGAGGAAGGGAGGAGGTGGGTATTGGAGGTGGGCAATGTTGGTGAGGGGGAGGTAGGAAGAGGCAGGCAGCACCAGAGGAGGTTGGCGGTGGTGGGAGGAGGAGGGTCTTGAGGAGGCGGAACTAGAGGAGAGAATTGAAGGAGGAGGGAGGTGGCAAGGGGTGGTGGGAGGAGGAGGGTTTAGATGAGGAGGGGCCGAGGGGGAGGGAGGAGGAGGAGGAGGAGAGAATCGAAGGAGGGAGGAGCAGAGAATCGAAGGAAAGGGAACATAGGAGGAGAAGCAAGAGGGTGAGGTAAAGGAGAGGGTTGGGGTTAAGGGAGTTATAGTTAGAAAAGTAATTTATAATTGAAATATTTGATATTTATGTTTCATTATGATATTTTTATTATAACTTTATAGATACACACACTTACACAAATTTAGATGCACCTGATGATAAACAATATGAGTTCTAACCCCTAAGGTATAGGTTGTGAGAGAGATATAACTGTATCAAAATACTTGATTGTTGAGACTTATGAACATGTTATACGAACAATGCAAAGTGTGTGTATTCTCCACTTATATGCATGATGTGTTATCTTTATAGCATGCCATAAGATTTGATCATCTTTAGTTCGGTGAAGATCCTAGGCTAAAGAGGGTCCTTGAAGATTTGATCACAACTTAGGGTTACTTCTTGCATATAGCTAGTGTTTGAAGAAATTTTGGTTGCATTTTCTCACTCTTCTCTGGCATACCAACAATCTTAGCTCTATTCCCAAAGCACCTTTTAGTGGGGGCTATTGGGAATGTAGTTAAGGTTAGTCTTGGGGGTATGCTGGAGAAGTACAAAGAAATGCTATCGGAATTTATCCAAACACTGGTTGTATATAAGAAGTAACGTTGTGATCTAATTATGCAGTATAATTCATGCATTAGTGGCATACATTACATCTTTTTTGCTTTACTTAGATATTTATGAAATAATGCTATAATATATTGATTAGTGTACTAAATGGATTGTAGGCAATAAGAAGCTCAGGAGATGGTTTGAAGTTGGATCTGGAGTAGGGAAGAAGTTAGAGCTGTAGCAGAGCTGGAGCAGAAGCCTTGGGCATAAGGCTGCTCAAGATGAAGACATAATGTAGGGAAGAGGTATTGACGGAGAGGATTTCTCTTAATTATGAAGATAGCAATGAAATGATTTATCGTTGTAATTTATGTGGTGAAAATCTCTCAATCAAAGATTAAAATAGATATCAATTTAATCTACAAAAAAGATGTCGTATCCACAGGGAGGTTTAAGCCTAATAAAACTGGCAAATTCCTTACCTTATTATTCCAACGTGATGTCGCTTCAATTATAGTTTAACATGAAATGTATGCGAAGCTAATATATTGAATAGATACGCAATTAGATAATATAGCTAAAACTCAAGGGGTTGGTCGCAATTGCATTCAGTAAATCAAATATTTTATTTAAAATTAAAATCCCAACAATGGCATATCAATGTAATTACTAATTCAATCAAAAACAGAGGATTCTTCCTCTTTCCTCCTTGTGCATGATAAGGAGATTGGCCGATCGGACGGAGTTCGGAGGAGATCTGCTGAGATGAGGGCTTCACAATGAACTTGCCAGCGTGATTGGAGATGGCCGAAGGTGGTCGCTACACATGGCTGATCAGTGACGGTATTGGGTTATTTCCAGCTGCTTGTTGTAGGCGACGCGAGGAGGCACGTGCGGGTGCGTGGAGAAGAGAGGTTGCTGGAGGTGTGTGCGGTTGCACGCGTGGGTTGCTGGCCTACTAGAGGTGCGCATGCGTGCACTGCTGGTCGCTAGTGGGAGCGCGCTGCTGGCCTGCGTGTGTGCGGCCGCGCATGTGGGCTATTGGCCTACTAAAGGTGCATGCACATGCGTGGTGGCGTGGTAGAGAGGCATTGGTCGCACATGGGTTGGAGGTGTAGCGAGGAGTTGGTGGCCTACGATGATGGTGGTGGTGGGTTTTGGGTTCGATGGTGGAAGATAAAAGAGAAACAGGGGAAGAAGATAAAGAAGAAAAAAGGAGAGAGGGTGTAGTGGGTGGTGATGTGTGGTGGGAGGCCATGTGCTGTCACCACACAACCTTTATAACGAAGGTGGAGAGTGGAGATTGAAATTACCGGCCCTACCAGGAGGGGGTGACATAATAATTGCGGAAATAAAATAAACAATCTTCACAAAATAACAATCACACAAGTACACAAGAATTTTTAGGTGGAAACCCAAATCGGGTGAAAACCACCACCTAACCCTCTCGAGTTAGGATTTTCCGATCAACCAAGTTGATCAAAATCCACTAAATCGAATCACTTTAAACGAGGGTGATTCAACCTCAATACAACCACGCTACTTAAACGAGGGTAGCGTACCTCAACCCCTTCCCTCCACGAGAAGGATTTTGTCTCGCGAAGGAGACAGGAATTCGCAAAGCGAATACCCAACCAAATAACAAAGATAAAATAAATAAGTAATCCTATAGAGCCAACAAAGTAATTATGAACCTAAGCTTCTATAGGAATTAGGATACTCCCCTTTGCAAGGAGTGCGTCGAGTTGATGACGCGATGCGTGAGCCACTAGACGGCGCAACTTCGCTCTAGTGAACTACGGCGGGAGAGCGGGTGCGCAACAGCTTGATGCTCTCAAGAGAATGGAGCTTGAGCTTGGAGAGCAAGAGCTAGCTAGGATACAAGAGAGTGGAAAGTGTAATACAAATTGTTTCTTGTGTATCTTGGTGTCTCTAGGTGTGTGTTGGTGTTGCAAAGGTTCCCCTCTATTTATAGAGGCCTTAGGAAGGCATTGGAAGGCTTAGGAAAGGTTCCATAGCCGTTGGGAACAAAGCCCAAGAGAATCAGCCCGAAATCAGGAACAATCATTGCTCTGACAGGCTTATCAGACGTCTAATTCTGGCATCAGATGTCTGGAAGTTCACTTTAAGACGTCTGATTCCAAGGTCAGACATTTGATTTTGGGCGGGTCTCTTCCTGACTTGAATCAGATCTAAACAGGGTTCTAGCGCAAGTCCATCAGACGACATATAGGACGTCTGGCACTATGTCTGGACGTCTGGAAACCTACTTTTTCTGTGGGAATGGATTTCCAAACGTTGCAACGGCTAGAAAATCTCTGAGAAGAGATTTTGGGTCAGCCGAGGCAAAACGGTCAATTATCAGACGTCTGGAAAGGCCTAAGGACGTCTGATAAGGCTCTAACGGTCATATTCTTGACTGTACAATAAGAGAGCCAATGGTCCACTAATTGGACGTCTGGCAAAGTCATCAAACGTCTCCTAAGACGTCTGGTCTAAGGTCTGGATGTTTGATTTCATCAGACAGCACTACTTAACTCCAGCTTAATTGTTATCAGACATCTGAAACAACAGTCAGACGTCTTAAAATACTTTATCAGACGTCTGATTTGGGAATTAGACGTCTGGAAACTCTATTTGAACCCTATATTGGTTTTCTAAGTGTTCTACAGAAAACCTAAGTATCCTAGGGTTGTGCAGGTGTTCCTAGGACTACTGTTAGGGTACTTTGAGGCTCTTTAACAGAAATCTAAGTAACAAAAATAAAGAGCAACAGAAATAACGAAAAATACAAGGAGTACAAGAGAAGGAAATCTATCCTATTCTTCATCTCCTTCCTTCTTCAATCTATCGCTCCTCGTGAATCTCCTTTGTTTTCCATCAAGCTCGTCCAATCCGTCCTGGATGCGAGCTCGAATTCCGTCTAAACACGTCTACATTTGCAATTGACCTGAAATCTAAGACTCCAACTGCAAATGTTAAATAACACGTGTTTTGTTATCAACAAAACAAATGATCGTGGTGCTCTAGCACCAACAGAGATCGCCTGAGCCATGGTGCAAGCCAAATTCATAGGGTATGCTTCAGCCACGGTGTCTGCTATGGCCACAGTGCCAGTGGAAGGAAGAAGATGATGAACTCCCTGGGGGAAGGTCAAGGGGGGCTTTCTATCCTAATCTTCCTTAGCACTTCTAACCAATCCCATTACTAAAATTAGCCATGACCCAATATGGAAGTTGGGTTGGCATTGCGTTAAGAGGGTGGGTGGTTTTGGCGAAGGAGATAGGGTTGGTGAGAGGAGTGCGGTGAGGAGAGGGTGGACGGTGAAGGTGGATGGTTTATTCCTGAAATAATGGAACATAAAATAATTATTTATATATATAATAAGTTATAAAATGCAATAGAACATATGCAAATCTAAATAATGATGTATGTAATTATTCTATGATCTAATGTAGTTATTAACGACATAAAATGCAAGAATAAAGCTAACTTAGGCATAACAACAGTCTATTGAAATGGACTCATCAAATGCTCTCATGCCTAGGTTTTGTTAGTCCTGAGAAAAATTGAAAAACAATAGAAGTAACCAAAAGATTTTTTCTTTTCTTATTCCAAAAATTTAGAGATCCAGACAAATGTGAAGTGGTAGTAGCCTAAGTAACGGATCTAAGTGAAAAGCCAACTTACATTTGAAGTTCGTACTTCACCCTTGATACAATACTATCGAGATAGGCAACTACTTTCCTCAAGGATAAAGTAGAAAATAACCTGTAAATTGACCCCGGCTTTTTGGCTTGGGTAGGAGATACTAAGTTGAATGGATTAATATTTGGTGACTCACACTTATCTGGTGCTACATGTAGTCTAGTACTGTAGACTCTAGATCTCTAGACTATTAAATAAGCCAACCTAGAGATAGAGGATAAAAACTGTGCTCTCTTTGTGTTCCTTTGTGCTTACTCACTTTCTCTTTTCTTCTTCTTCTTTCTTTTCTGAGATCACATATCCCACCAGATTCTGCAGATGTATTCAATGTTTAGTGGCTTCACATGGCATTCACACTTCAATTAAATTCCTAATAACCCTACAACTAAGCTAGAAGTCTTTAGTCAGTATTCGAGCGATCAGAAATACTAGAAAGTAGGTATAGGTCATATTTGGAGGATCGTGATGGGTATTTTTTTTGCCTCAGAAACATCGACACATAATGAAAAATGAAGATAAAACTATAAACTTGAACTATTTTCTTTTTCTTTTTTATTTTTATTTTTATTTTTTATTTAAATTTTTCTAAATATAAATGCTTCTTTTCATTTTTTTTCTTCTTTTTATTTTTTTTTCTTTTACTAACACAAAACAACGCATACTTTTATTTATGAGGCATTATTAGAAATGATGATGGTCAAGAGGATATTGTGTAGCTTATTTGGTGGAAGTGCCTACTCTTAGTACCGGGAATGAAGGATAACCATATTTCTGATCTTTAACATTACTACCCTCCTTCTGTCGAGGACTCTATGAAGAATAGTCATAACCATCCACCATAATCATAGTTTTATTCGGACTCAATCTCTATGTATCTACCTTATTTGGTAACTCTCAGGAATTCACACAATGTTTGCACACAGGAACAGAGAGCGAAAACTATGCCTAACTCTGAGGTATCCTCATCTAATTATCCATAACTTAAGAGTCCTTACACTAGCTTTAGTGCACCAGTAGTCTCTTTACTCTCCTCATAGATATTAGGTGGATCTAATAGAAGATAGTATGCCTGACTCCCTTCAAATTGTCCAAGGATTTAGCCGACTAAAAATGCTTATTGGTTTTCTTCAAAGATCCATTACCCAATCTATGTGTAAGTGAATGTACTGGATTCTAAACTCAGAAACAATTTTAAGAAGAAACTCTTCAATGACACCTCCTTGATAAAGATATTTTGCTAGGGCTAACCAATTCAGCTTAAGAAAAGAGAGATTTTTTTTTATGCTAATGCACCTAGCCTAAATGCATGAATACTGCCTAAAAATGCAAAATGCATCCCCCCATGCCTAAATCCTACAATATCCTCATTGTAAAATTAAAATAAGGGGAGAAAGGAAGGAAATCACCTGATAAGGCATTATTCTGGATGTTGGGTTGCCTCCCAACAAGCGTTGTATTTTCAGTCGACAACCAGACTTATAGGGAACCTTTAAGTCTGGTTCCGAATAGAAAGTGGTAAGCCCTAAAAATATGCGTAACAGTGCGGGCCTAGAAAACAGGTAGCCACATATGTTGGTGAGCTGATGATGCAGCGTAATTCCAAATGCTCGCTAAAAGATATAAAAACAGAGAACCTCGTAGGCTACCTGGGGAGGTCTAGGAATAACAAAAGGAACATGGGAAGGAACCTCCCGAAAGGGAATAAGTGGAGGATAACAAGGATCCTCCAAAGCAGGCAAGGTTTTAAAAGATATAAATATAATTATTTCAAACCCTTGAATGGCGAGACTAAAAGTACAAGCATCAATCCACACTTGCCAGTCTACCCAAGGATGTATTGGCCTGATATTCTCCCCAGAAAGAATGTATATGAGCAGT
Source organism: Thalassia testudinum (assembly GCA_037157565.1). NCBI lineage: Eukaryota > Viridiplantae > Streptophyta > Magnoliopsida > Alismatales > Hydrocharitaceae > Thalassia > Thalassia testudinum. The sequence goes on from JAZHRO010000025.1 coordinate 156,376,189, forward strand.
GACTTAAGCCAAGGATTGGTTAGGGAGAGTAAGGGTGTTTGTGGTGTTGGGCGGTAATGGTTAAGTCCAAGGAGGGCTTACTTTGTGTTAAGTCCAACAATTCAGATTCTATATTATTCACAGTTGTAGGAAACTTTACGTCACCCTGCCTATCATTAATGATTTCCTCAAGAATCGGAGTCATATTTTCACCTTCCAGTGAATCAATGGTGGACTCCAAATCAAATTGCTTTGATGGCAGGGTTGAAGCAACAAAATCATTATCATTAATTTCATCCCTGGATTCTTTTGGTTCACTTAAGTTTTTGTTGGGGTGTATATGTGATTCACCAATAAAGAGAGGAGTTGCTTCAGTATCCTCAATTATTTCTGAAGGAGGTTCAATCTTGATGTTTTGGAGTAAGCCTATATCACTCAATTCTTTGTTCTCCTCAGTGCATAAATCCTCAATTAATGTGTATTGTCTTCAAGAGTCTCTCCTAGGCTTCTCACTATTGTGTTTGTCTTCCTCCAATATCAACTCCTGATTTTGCGGAGGATGATTCTCAAAATCAAAAGAAGGGAGGAATCTAGATTTCACCAGATTATTTATATCCTTAGGGGGTAAGTCCTTGGATAACTCATAATCCCCCTGTGATTCACTCCAAACTCTAAGGTCGGGTTCCTCCATCGGATTATCATCCTCCTCTAAAATCGACTCTTTGTATCCTTGAGACCAAAATTGATCCAATTCATCCTCCATTCCCTTAGGGTCACCTTCATTGGGTGCATTTAAATCCTCAGAATGTTAAATGGTAGGTGTTGATTCCCTAAGTGGAGGGTCAAGATTAGGCTCACTAAGGGTAGAATGGGGTTCCACCACATGATTAATAAGGGAAGTGGCATGAACAATTCAACCTTGACCCAGGTTATCAGGGGTAAGGAAAATACTGTCATCAGGGTCATGGTCCTCAAGAGGTACCATCTTCCCTTTCTTTTGACTCCAATATAACTCGGGTGGATAATCACTAGGATCATTATCCTCTAGTGGTTGTGCCTCATGGGGAGAGTTTAAGTGATAGCTACTCAAAACAGGATCCCTATTGTCATTGGTTTCCTCAAAATTATTTTCATGAACATGGTTGTACAGGTAGGGCTCAGAATCAATAGTAAGAGAGTAGCTAAGCTGTCTAATTTCTTTGTTTAATTGTTGACTATTCCTCAACATCTCTTCCATAGACTCCATCATTTCTTTTTGTTGGTTTTGCATTTCTATCATAAAAGAGGAGAGGCTACTACTATCAGATTGGGGAGGATAGTCAATCTTAGGCTTTGGTTTCCTAGGGGTATCGGTCCAACCTTGATAAGGAAAATCATGAAGGGTGGGAGGGTTGGGTGTTTGCAAACTAGAAAAATCCACTCCTAGGCTCTGCTGAAAAGTGGGAGTTATTGGGCTAGTACTCCCAGGGTAGGAATATGATTGATCCCATGAATTGTCATTGTACCCATTAAAGGATGGATACGCTTGGGGCATGGGATCCTAGTTAAAATAATAGGAGTAAGGATAGTCCATTTCTTTCAATCAAATGGTTTAACTCTCTTAGGACTTAGATTAAAAATAGAAACTTCCTAGCGAACTCTATCACGCACACACCAAGCAAACATAAGGCAAGAGGTCTTTGTTGAGTTAAAGCACTTTAAGCCCTCTTCCAATCCTTTCTAGCTTGGCCAAATGGAGTCAAGGCAGTATTTCTCCATTCCCACGTAAGTGGTATAAGAGAAGTGAGGCACTTGAGATTCCTGGTCAAAGGCTGTTAAGGAGGTTGAGATTAGTTTTAGTTCTTTTGGGTGACCAATCAAGTTGTCAATCAATTACGCACCCTAAAATAGACCTTCAAGTGCCCTAGAGACGTACACTTTGTGGCAATGATATTCTCAGATGTTAAAGTAAAAAGGTACTCCAAGGATGGAACCAAGGCATGCAAGTAGGGTAAACCCTTCCTTTGAGGTGGTGCGTCAGCGATGCCACTTAACTACCCTTAAATTCCTTTATAGGGTGTCCCCCTCTTTAGAGTATCAAATCACTCAGGAAAAAGTTAATACCACTGTCACAAAGCGAGATAGGAGGGTTTGCACCGATAAAGAAATCTATGCCTATAGCCTTAAGGGTCCAAGTCCTAATATAGTGCCTATAGTGCATGCTCAGTGTAGGAAGTGTGCATTACACCACGAAAAGTGATTTTTCTTTCAAAAATCACAGTCAAGTTATTCAAACTCTTCCTGTATATTTTACTTTCTTTTTGAGAAGTAATGTGACCACTTGATTAATCTTTTCAAATTAGCTTAAGCGGTCTTCTTTAATTATGTCTAAATGCAATGCGTGTGCATATAACTGATGCACAAGAAGAGGTGTAGCTTACTCCAACTCTCTTCAATGTAGGATGTTTGCAATGCAAAAAGAAAAACTAGATGTTACTCATTCAATCCTAGATGGTCATCCTATAGATATGCAGCTTCTAGCAGGAAATTCAATTTCTTTTTCTTTTTCTTATTAATGTGCAATAAAAAAAAACTAACAACCACAGACAAAATAATCCTAGAATCTAAAGAATTGGGGACACTCCCCGGCAAACAAGCCCCAAATTATAAGGGCGAGAAAACAAATAACTAAGCTAAACCTAAAGAGTCTACTCTAAAATGCTGAATCAAAAAATCTAAGAGGAAGGATCATCCTAGATGGTCCTCTGTGTGTCTCCATGCATGTGGGGTCAAGGCCCATAGGCTTTCGCGATTATCTCTAAGGTGGCGTCAAGGTCCACCAAGATGAACGTCAACTGCGTGCGCCTTCTCCTTCGATGTACCTCGCATAGAGAAAATGATAGGTCAATGGATGTATAATCTCAATCAGAAATCACATGAAATATGTACGAGTTTACTAAGCTAGTTGCCTCCTCGGCAATGGCGCCATTTGACAAAGAGGATTTCGCTTAATTATGAAGATAGTAATGAAATGATTTATCATTGTAATTTATGTGGTGGAAATCTCCCAATCAAAGATTAAAATAGATACCAATTTAAACCACAGAAAAGATGTCGTATCCACAGGGAGGTTTAAACCTAATAAAACTCGCAAATTCTTTATCTTATTATTCCAACGTGATGTCTCTTACAATTATGGTTTAACATGCAATGTACACGAAGCTAATAGATTGAATAGATATGCAATCATATAATATAGCTAAAACTCAAGGGGTTGGCTGCAATTGCATTCAATAAATAAAATATTTTATTTAAAGTTAAAATCCCAACAATGGCATATCAATGTAATTACTAATTCAATCAAAAATAGAGGATTCTTCCTCTTTCATCCTCGCCCACGGGAAGGAGATTGGTCGATCGGACGGAGTTCGGAGGAGATCGGCCAAGCAGAGGGCTTCGTGATGAACTTGCCAACGTGATTGGAGATGGTCGGAGGTGGCCACTACACATGGCTGATCAGCGGCGGTGTTGGGTTATTTCCTACTGCTTGCTGTAGGCGACGTGAGGAGGCACGCGTGGGCATGTGGAGAAGAGAGGTTGCTGGAGATGTGTGTGGCCATGCACGTGGGCTGCTGGCCTGCTGGAGGTGCGCATGCGTGCACTGCTGGCCGCTGGTGGGAGTGTGTTGCTGGTCTGCGTGTGTGCAGTCGCGCACGTGGGCTGCTGGCTTGCTGGAGGTGCGTGCACGTGCGTGGTGGCATGGCAGAGGGGCATTGGTTGTGCACGGGCTGGAGGTGTAGTGAGGAGTTGGTGGCTGTAAATACCCGTTCTGTCCTGAGCCTTTTAAGACGTTTGGACAGTCGGTCAGACATCTGGATGCATTCCTAGATGTTTGGAAATTGAAAATTTGGTACGTGACTTTGCGTCTACGCATGGGCTGCGCGCAGACAGTACCGCCCTTCTCTTTCTTCCCTCTTCTCTTCCCCCCATTCGAACCCTAACGCACCCTTATAAAACCCCTCTCCCCTCTTCCTTTTTTTCCCCACTTCACCACAACCACCCTCTTTTCTCCCTCTCCACTGCAACGAGAGGGGCGAGCGTGAGAGCGGCGACGAGGAGGAGAGGCGACGTGAGGAGAGGAGGAAGAGCTTGAGCTCGCGAGCTCGTGGGAGCTCGTCGGAGGATGCACGACCGGAGCGACGCGTGCGGGAGGAGGAGCGTGTCGGGGGAGACATTCTCGACACTTGCTGCAGCCAGAGCTGCAGGTGAGGGGGTAAGGCTGCGGCTGCACGCAGCGAGGGAGAGAAGCAGGTCATTTTATTTCTGGGTTTTTCCCAGAATCAGATGTCTGGCGTGATGTCCAGACGACGGAGTGGACGTTTGGTAGAGACACCAGACATCTGAAGGCAGTATTCCGCGAAGGTGCGTTCCTTTTGCAGATATGGCCATGCAGGCCACACTGTAGCCTCGATCTGCTTGGCTAAAAGCGATTTATTTGCCTGACGCGTCTTGAGATAGCTTCTGGAAGGCGCGGGGCACGCCCTCCCACGCGATTTGGATGTCTGGATAGCTTACCAGACGACTGGAAGCACTCCTAGACGTCCAGAGGAGAGGTTGGACATCTAGAGTTGGGTCCAGACGGTCAAGAAGAGGTTCTGGATGTCTGAGGTCGACGCAGAACCTGAGGTGAGTTTCTCATTACTTTTAAGTCTGCATTCTTGTTTTTGACCTGTTTAAGGTCCTTTTGAGGTCCGTTTTATGCAAACAAGATATCGGTGCTTTCCTTGTGAGTTTCTCTACTTGTTAGAAGGTTTTTTATACTATTCTAAATGTTCCATTGTGGTATGTTCCTTGTTATAGGACTTTGATCAGTTGCGGGTTCGGAGCTTGCCGAGGCACGTGAGCCTGCCGTTTGAGCCCCCAATACTCCCGGGTCATCTGGTAGAGTGGTCTTCCTTTAATTTAATTATAAAACCTGAATGCATATGTGAATTGGATAACTAGAAACCCAGGATGTGGCATGAATCCTAGGATAAGAAGTACTTGCACTGCTTGTATGTGTGTTTGGAATTGTAGTCTTAAATGAATGAACAGAAATGTGAACAACTGCCTGTTAATAAACAAGAGCTGCCTGAGAAATATGAAATGCGTGGGCTAGTTAAACAATTACTGTGACATTACTTGTTGTATATGTTAAATGATGGAAATATGAGCTGCATGTGTATAATCTGAAAATGGAAATGTGAATGATGAAATCTGGTATGGAATGGCATGAGAAATACGAGCATGAACCCTACGGGGAATTAGGAGTAGAGCTCCTGTGAATAAATGGAATGAATCGGGAAATGTGAGTGGGAAGTGTGCTGGCCATTGAGTATGTGGTACCAAGGAGAGCGATTGTCCCCTGTTTAGTGTAGAGTGGAGCTAGCTGCCCTTGGCTTGGGACCCGGGGTTAGGATTGGCCACTCTACACTGACTTCTTGGCCCTTGTGTACACTGTACCGGGGAGAGCTACTAGTGTAGGGAGAGAGCTAGCCACCCCACAGGGCCCGGGGTTCAACTAGCCACCCTACATCGACTTGTTAGGCCCACTGGGAAAATCAGGGTAGTCAGATGAGGGTTCGTAGACTATGGAGGGGCGAGACCCCTGTTTGGTTCTGAGAGGCTAGACCCCTATTACTGAGAGGGATAGGCCCTATACTATTCCATGTTGTACTTTAGGCGTACCCGTTAATAGAAACGACTGACCGCGTGCCAGTGCGGGGTAGCTACCTGTGTGCTTATCGGGCATGCCATAGTCACTGCTACGTCTGTCCATGACCTTGGGGTAGTTGACTAGGTGTAGGATCACCACGGGGGACTCTCCCGACCAAGAGAGCTCCACGTGTGCCTTCTACTCTTCGGAAAAGACTGCAATCAAGATCGTTCCCAAGAGGAACATTCAAGATCAAGAAAGAGATCTGAAAAATAAACCAATGGGTGAAAAGGAATAACTTGTGAAATAAAGTAATTGGAATAGATAGTTTACTTGTTAGCTTTTACTGCTTTAGTTAGTTGGTTACCACTCTATTCAGCATTCGCTGACTTCGTTTACTCATAACCCTTTTCAGGTCTAGGAGTTGAGCAGCCCAAACTCACCAGCTGCAGAGGGTGCTGGCCCAGTCGAACCCAGTAGTAGTCTTCCTGTTGTAGTACTTTCTTTTGCAAGTGAGTTTAGACTCTTGTTACCATTTACGTTCTGTACTTTATTTTTGTTTTACTATTGTGGTGGTGATATGTACTGTTAGCAGCTTTTACTTCTTTTACTGCTTGTACTCTTTTACTGTTAGTTACTTAGCATAGTGAATGTGGTTTACTTTCCTGGTTTTTGGTTATTTCTTGTTGGACGACTGGGTCTTGGAATTAGTCGAGTTGAGCCGATCTCGGGTCCTGTAGGGATTCGGGAACTGGGTCGTAACAATGGCCTGCGATGATGGTGGTGGTGGGTTTTGGGTTCGGTGGTGGAAGATAAAAGAGAAACAAGGGAAGAAGATGAAGAAGAAAAAAGGAGAGAGGGCATAGTGCGTGGTGATGTGTGGTGGGAGGAAGTGTGCTGTCACCACACGACCTTCACAGTAGAGAAGGTGGAGAGTGGAGATCACCTGAGCCATGGTGCAAGCCAAATTCACAAGGTATGCTTCGACCACGGTGTCGGTGGAAGGAAGAAGATGATGAACTCCCCGAGGGAAGGTTGAGGGTGGCTTTTTATCCTAGTCTTCCTCAGCGCTTCTAACCAATCCCATTACTAAAATTAGCCATTACCCAATATGGAAGTTGGGCTGGCATTGCGTTAAGAGGGTGGGTGGTTTTGGCAGAGGAGATAGGGTTGGTGAGAGGAGTGCGGTGAGGAGAGGGTTGACAGTGAAGGTGGATGGTTTATTCTTGAAATAATGAAACATAAAATAGTTATTTATATATATAATAAGTTATAAAATGAAATAGAACATATGCAATCTAAATAATGATGTATGTAATTATTCTATGATCTAATGTAGTTATTAATGACATAAAATGTAAGAATAAAGCTAACTTAGGCGTAACAACAGTCCATTGAAATGGACTCATCAAGTATGCTACATTACTGTTTGCACCTCAAAACACGCCTGTAATAACGCCTTCTTGTGCTATTTTCTAGCATTAACATTGCATAATAGGATCCTGTAATCGCATTTGTAAAAACACTTGCATGCATGCATTTAATCAAGAGAGGAAGAGGAGTGAAACAATCGCCTGTATAGTTACATTTTTCTTCAAGTGCCTCCTTGCAAAATCACCCTCTTTTTATTTTTCCTCTTGATTTCTTCTTTTCTCTCCTTCCCGCGGCTGCACTCTTCCCGCAGCTGCATGCAGCAGCCACGCAGCACTTCTTCCCGTCACTTCTCCCTGCCAACGCCGCTCCCTATAGCTGCAACTCACACACCCTCTCCCTGCTGCAGCCGGCACGCCACTCTCTCCTCCTCTATAAGTAGCTGCAGCTTCATCCTCGCAACGAAGGCTGCTGCAGCAACAAAAACCCGCAGCCATCTTCTCCACCGCTTTCCCCTCCCATACGTCGGCCCTCCGTCGAGGAGGCACCCGGCGAGCAGGAGAACCCACTGTGGTGCACACCACCACAGTGGGAGCACCACCGCCCAGCTCTTCGACGAGCCGGTGGGCGTGGTGCATTCCCTCGCTTCGTTTTTTCTCTTTAACGCCATTGCCGCCGCTCCAAGCTTCGAAGCTTGAAGCCACGGCAGTAGCAGCCCAGCAGCAGCAGCAGCAGGTCCTCCCGCTCCTCCACCACCGTCCCCGCAGTCGCTCACCGCCTCCGCGCGCGTCTGCAGGGCGTTCCCCGCCTCCGTCTCCGTTCTGTCCGCCTCGCAGTTGCACCTGTAGCCGTCCGCCGCGCGCACTGCAGCGGTCGGCTACGCCCTCGCGCCGCCCCCTGCCCTCCTCCGCGACCCTCCGCGACCACCTGCAGACCTCCTCCACGCTCGCTCCTCCACTCCTTCGCCCGCCCGTCGCCTTCGCGCACGCCTGCAGGAACCCTACGCGAAGCTGCGCCCGCACCCGCCGTCTTCAGACGACGCGGCGTCAGACGTCCGCCACCTCTTGCAGACGTCTTAACTCGCGCGTCTGCGATCTCCCTCTCTCTCTGCCGATCTCTCCCGCGCGCGTCCGCTCGATCTCTCCCGCCCGCTCTCTCTCTGTCTGGTGCTCTCTCTCTCTTTTATTTAACTCACAGCAACACACACACACACATTCACCGACGCACACACACATTCACCGACACACACGCACACACACTTATAGTAACATATATACATATATATATATATATATACATACATATATCTATATATATATACTTATATACATAGTATATCTATATAGTTATGTATACATACATATATATATAATATATATATATATCTACTTATATATACATCTATATACTTATACATATACTTATATATATATATAGACATATATACTTATATACATATATATATATATACATATCTATATACATATATATATACATATATATAGTAATATATATATATATACTTATATACATATATATACACATATATATCTATATATATATATATATCTATACATATATAACTATACATTTATATATATATATATATATATATATATATATTTACTTATATACATACATATGTACATATATTTTCATGTTATTTACTATACGCTGTATCGCAGGAATATCTGCACCAGTTGCTGATATTTCCTGATACACGCGTGCAAAAAAAAGTGTGGTCCCATACATCATCCATCCTCCATCCACACTCCACGCGGCACCTAGTCGTGTTGGTTGCGTCTCTCTAGACGTCGACTGACTCGACATAGTGCTACACTCCATCGTCACCTCCACCCCCACCCCTTTATATATATACTACATATAAATATATATCTATAGCTACTATATTTACTTTCTATCTGTTATCTTCCTTCTTAGTAAAAAGATAAAAAAAGGTATAAAAGTGAAAAGATAATCTTTGATTTGCAGGTACCCCGTCTTGCAAGTAGCAAGGCGTGTTTTGAAACTCTGTTTTGGCTAAAAGCCAAGGACACAATTTTGAGGGTATGCCTCAAGAACAAGGATTACCAAAAAAAAACCTAAATAAGAAAAATACCAAAAACACAATAAACGAACGGAAGAGACGCGTTTTAAGGAAAACGTAGAAACTCGACTTGAACCCCACTTCCCTGAGTTCGACCCTGGGCCTAAAAGCGACAAGATAAAATCAATTAGGCCAGGTTAAAAATTTTGTAAAGAGATGGTTAGGTCTGAATTAGGTTAACCACTATACACATTTCAACGATAAAAATATCATATTAACAACCTATTCGGGCTGACCCATCATAACTTTTCTGGCACCGTTGCCGGGGAGGTGCGCTTTTGAGTAAGTTTCTATCTAATTCCTTTAAATTTGTCTCTTCTCTCTTCACGGGTATTGTTGTTTTTGGTGTGCAGGTGAACCTGGTGGAAGGAGAAGAAGGCTGACGAAGTCGAGGACGTGAGCAGATCCAAGGCAGGAATGAGAGCGTGAAGACGCCGACATCGCATTGGAGCTTCGCACACGTTGCCGAACAAGTAGGTTTTCTTTTCAAATCAAATTAGGGTTAACTTGCCACCACAATAAAAAAAAAAAAAAAATTTTAAAACTAAAAGCTAGAAAAACTTCTTGGGATTTCTTGAGGGCAAGTGGATTAAAATTCACTTGATTGATTGGTTGTCTTCACTCCCACTGCCCCGGGATTTCCCGCCTTACTTCGCATAGCGAAAATCCGAGAATCTTGATTCTTAGATTTTTCGCCGTGGGAAGTATTCTTTGAGGCAAAGAAAAAGATTGCTTGTATCCCTCTTTTGCCTCACTTATCTTTAATTCAAGATCACATTTTTGGTGGGGAGACTTGGAATTGAGTTGATTCCAACCCCACCACGACTTTTCAAACTTGCCTGTAATTCGATCCTGAATACTTCAACCCCAACAATTTTTTTTTCTTTATCTTTTGGTTGAAGCCTTGTGTGTGGAAATCATTTTTGGTGATTGGGAGCACTTGAATTGAAGTGCTTTGGCTCCCTGTCACATTGATATAAAACTGATTCGTGCATCCACACTTAGAAATCTCCATTTAGGGTAGTCCATTGCATTTTAGTATGCATTAACTAACTGATAATTGAAGAAGGGTTTCTTGGGTTTTAGAAGGAAAACCTGTATTTTTGCAAAAACCCGGAGATTGGTTGAATTGGTAATTCAGCAAAACCCTAAAATTCATACTACTTAAGACTGAACTCTAAAAACCATTCGCCAATAAAAACTTCAATTCGGGGAGATTTCCCCGTTGCATGCTTGTTCTTACACACTCTTAAAATCAATCACTTGGGCATTACCCGTAAACAACGCCCTTCACATTCCAAAAGCACTTGACCCTAAGCCTCTAATTAAAACTGGTAGTAACTTGACCCTTACTAAGGATTGGAGGTCTAACTACCTATGTGTAGCGACTACGTGCTGGTGAGAGTTCCCGCGTGCTATCGGGTGTCTAAGACTGGGGCAAACGGCCTTTCAATCTGGCCCGGTGGTTCCGCGGTGCTCGCATTCGGTTCCGTAGTTCGTGATAGTAGGTAACTTAGATCTTTAGGTCTAAGGGCACACTGTAGAGGTTAGGAACTTGACTGTATTGATTTGTAATCAAGTGTACCTTTGCGGCGTCATTTCTCTCATCCCTTTTCCCTTCTCATCTCCCCAATTCTTCCTGCGGTAGTGCATGTTTGGGAGGAGGTCACAAAACCCTGAACTATTTGAATTGACTGATAAATCTAGAAAACAAGTCGAATCGTCCTCCTCCTCCACAAACATGGCTGCACGCCCACCCCCAAATCCCGAGGGAGGAAACCGCCCTCAGAACCCACCAGGTGGTGGAGCCTTAGATCCCATAACCCGCCTCCAAGCCCAAATGGAAATGTATAATGAGCAAATCGAAGCCATTCAGGAAACATTGGAGGAAATGCAGAACCCTCCCGAACGGGAGGAGCCTAGGTCTCTTAGCTCTTATCAGAATCCCGCTGCTACAGAGACCATAGGACAAATTCGGGTGCCCATGGGCGAGGACGACTTTGAATTAAAACCAAACATAATTGGCCTAATCAATTTTCACTTTCATGGTCTTGCAAGTGAAGACCCATTTCTCCACTTGGAAGACCTAACCCGACTTGCTGAAACCGTTAAACCAAGAAATGTCGGGTTATCTATAGTCCTCATGAAGATGTTCCCGTTTTCATTACGGGATAAAGCGTCGCAATGGTTACGCACCCTTGGGAGAACCATCCACTCTTGGGAAGAGATGCGAACATCGTTTCTCAAGAAGTTCTTCCCAATCGGGCGGACCAATGCGCTTCGCTGTGCTATCACTTCATTTACGCAACAAAACGGCGAACAATTTCATGAGGCATGGGAGAGGTATAACGACCTCCTCAGAAAGTGTCCGCACCACGGTCTGCCTAAGTGGCATATAGCCCAGATTTTCTACTATGGGCTAAATGAGACTTTGAAGCAGATTGCAGACGCTTCCTGCGGAGGGAACTTTATGAATAAAGACGAGAATGGAGCATTCGAGCTGTTTGAAAATATGAGTGAAAACTCGATGAACGATGCTTCCATTGTCGCCTTTAATCGTACCAGCCAGCCCCGAAATGTCCACGAAGTTGACACGGGACCCTCCCATTCATCCACTGATCTAAGCCTTATTGCACAAAAACTGGATGAAGTCTCCGTCGTGCACAAGAAGCTGGACGAGCTTCTGGCCAACCCCGCCCGATCTATGGCAAACACCACCTCTTCACCACTTCGTCACAATCCAAGTTCTTCTAATACCAGGCTTATCCCGAGAAACCCCGTTAGACCTTCCTTACCGAGTGTCGCGCCAAGCGACTCGGTAAGTCATGTGGAACTGGCTTCTGCGAGCCAGTATTTCGACACGAAGGACCAAGCCTCCGTGTGCTCAGACGCATATCTACATGCGGACGCGTCTTCTGGCATAGAAGATGCTTGCGCCCTGGGGAACAACCCGTTCTCTGCCACTTATAACCCAGGGTGGCGTAATCATCCGAACTTCGCATGGTCCAACAACCCGCAGCGCCAAAACCCCGCGGGTAGACCAATGCGACCGTCTGCACCCGTCATCCCAAGGGTCCAGTTTAATCCTATGGCAAATCCGCCATCAGGCCCTTGCGTACCACAAACTGAACACGCATCAAGCCCTCTTGACAAATTGATGCGAATGATGACGGAAATGTCAAAGCGCCATGAAGAGAACATGACCTCTCTTCAGCACCAACTGGCGCAGCAGAACGCCGAGATCAGTCAACTACGCATGGCGACTCGATCTCAGGGCACTCTTCCCGCCCAACCTGTTCCAAACCCGCAAAATTTCGTACCCCGTGGTTCTCAACCACAGGTACGACCTTCTCAGGGACAGGTTAATCAAGTTCTGCAAGCTCCGAGCATTCCACCGGGATTTCAGGCTAATCCTGCTGCAGCACCACACTCTTATGTCCCCATTGCAAACCCTCCTCCACCGTATGATCCCACTGGACCCGCATCGTCCAATGCTATCACTACGAGGAGCGGTAAGCAGACCGTCGATCCGCCTCGACCTGATCCTGGCCCGTCTTCTTCTTCGCCCTCTCATTCGGGATGCATACCGCATTCGCGAGAGGATGATGCACCAAAACTTGTGCCAGAATCAGTCCCATTCCCTGAGGCTCTACTAAGGGAGCCAAAAGGCAAAAAGAAAAATACGCAGGCCTTTGACAACCTACGTAATTTGTTCAGGGATGTAGAAATCAAGGTACCCCTGCTCGAGGCAATCGACTACATACCTACTGTCGCTCGATTTTTCAAAGACTACACAACACCCAGGCGACAGTCAAAGAAGACTAAGAATACGGTGGTTCTCTCGCCTCATGCGAGTTGTGCTATACTGTCAAACTTACCACCGAAGCAGAAAGATCCGGGCACACCACTGATTTCCTGTAGCATCCAAGGCTGCAGTTTTAACCGTGCCTTGCTTAATCTAGGATCTTCCATCAATCTCATACCTACCATCATGCTCAAAAAATTTTCCTTGGGAAATCTGAAACCCACCCCTGTCACGTTACAGTTGGCAGATCGTTCTGTCAAAATCCCGAAAGGTGTGGTGAAAGACGTGGTGGTTAGGGTCAACAGTCTCTGTTTTCCTGTTGACTTTCTTGTTTTAGATATGGAAGTTCCTAGTTCACTTTCTGATTGTCCGATCATCCTCGGTCGACCTTTCTTGGCCACAGCCCGCGCCCACATCGACTGCGAGTCGGGCTGTATTGAGATTGCCGTTGGATCTGAGAAGCTCAAGCTTAACATATTCAAGGCAGCCAAGAACTTTGATTGCGATTGCATTGAGGATGACACGTCTGACGAGGACATGGCCGTCAGCGCGTGTATCGGACTAACTGGGACCTATTCGGACTGCTGCGGATTACCTATAAACACTGATAACTGCCTGACCAACGCATACTGTGACGTTCCCCAATCCCTCCCTTGTCCAGTACCTTCTCCTGGCCAGACTTCTGACGAGGTTTTCTCCGCTTCCCATACCTCGTGGTCTGAGTCATATCCGGGCTACTCACTGTCGGTCCACACTCATGAAGACCGAATTGCCCTTTCTTCCCCGCCAAATCAGGCGGATTTACAAATCCACACTGGGACCTTGAGCCCATATACTTCTCACTGGGGCTATTCATTTTTGGATCCATCTATCCAAGAAGCCCCTCTTCTTGGCCAATCTGAAGGCCAGTTTCTTCCTCCTAACTTGTTCTCCTACCCGTCTGGGACACTCTCGTCCCAAGAAATGCCAGATCCTTCCCCATCCACTCCCGAGCTAAAAGTGCTGCCTAATACACTCAAGTATGTTTTCCTGGGACCAAATGAAACTCTCCCTGTAATCATCAGTTCAAAATTAACCATGGAGCAGGAGTGCAAACTAACTAAGGTCCTCCTAGAACACAAGGCAGCTATTGGATGGTCTTTATCAGACTTATCTGGTATTAGCCCCTCCTACTGCACTCATCGTATATATACGGAGGAGGAGGCTCAACCTTCTCGCGAGATGCAGCGACGTCTCAACCCTAACATGCGGGAGGTCGTTAAGAATGAAATCATTAAGTGGCTGGATGCGGGTATAATCTACCCGATCAGCGATAGCCCCTCGGTGAGTCCGATTCACGTTGTGCCCAAAAAGGCAGGACTCACCATCCGTGTCAATGACAGGGGCGAATCCATCCCTACACGCACTCCTACATCTTGGAGAGTGTGTGTGGATTATAGGAAACTCAATGCTGCAACCAAGAAAGATCACTTCCCGCTACCATTTATTGACCAAATCCTGGAGCGGTTAGCGGGAAATAAATTTTTCTGCTTCCTGGATGGATTCTCAGGATATAACCAGGTGGCAATAGACCCCCGAGACCAAGAGAAAACCACTTTTACCTGCCCTTTCGGCACCTTCACCTTTAGAAGGATGCTGTTTGGACTTTGTAACGCGCCAGCAACTTTCCAGAGATGCATGCTGGCGATATTTCATGACATGGTGGGTGACTTTCTTGAGGTCTTCATGGATGACTTTTCAGTCTTTGGACCATCTTTCGACGAATGTCTTGCCAACCTGACTCGCATCTTTAGGAGATGTATTGATGTAAACCTCATGCTTTCCTGGGAAAAAAGTCATTTTATGGTGCACGAGGGAATTGTTCTTGGACATATCATCTCCGATAGGGGTATCGAGGTTGACAGAGCTAAGCTCGATATCATTGCTGATTTACCTGTGCCTGGTTCTGTCAAACAAATCCGCTCCTTCTTGGGACACGTCGGTTTCTATAGGAGATTCATCAAAGACTTCTCCAAAATTTCTCGACCCTTAACTCATCTCCTATCAACCGACGTGCCCTTCGACATGGGCCCTGACTGTATACAAGCATTCACGCAGCTGCGTAATGCTGTCACCAAGGCCCCTGTTCTCCAGCCGCCTGATTGGTCCCTCGACTTTGAACTTATGTGTGACGCTTCAGACCTTGCAGTCGGAGCCATCCTGGGACAAAGACGTGATAGACACCCCTTCGTGGTATACTACGCCAGTAAGACGTTGGACGAGGCCCAGCGTAATTATACTACCACTGAAAAGGAACTACTGGCAGTCGTCTTTGGGCTGGAAAAATTCCGTTCTTACCTTCTGGGCTCTCACGTTATTGTTTTCACTGATCACGCGGCCATTCGCCATCTCATGCACAAGAAGGATGCCAAGCCTAGACTGATTCGTTGGATCCTTCTGCTCCAGGAATTTGACATTGAGATTCGTGATAAGGCTGAAGCCCAGAATGTTGTGGCTGATCACCTTTCCAGACTGGACCCTGACCATATTGGACTTACTCTGCCAATTAATGAAGTTTTTCCTGATGAGCACCTATTGGCAATAAATGTGGCAAGTGGACCGTGGTATGCCGACATTGCCAATTACCTTGCTTCTGGATCTCTTCCACGTGGCTGGCCTAAAAACCAGCGCGAGCGTCTCATGGCAGAAGCAAAGTATTATTTCTGGGATAATCCACTTCTTTTTCGGATAGGTGCTGATCAAATCATCCGTCGCTGTATTCCTGACAATGAGTTCCCCAGTGTGCTATCCTTCTGCCACGATCAGGCCTGTGGAGGCCATTTCTTTGGGAGGAAAACTGCAGCCAAGGTGTTGCAGTGCGGTTTCTTTTGGCCCTCCCTTCACCAGGACGCGCACACTTATGCCAAACATTGCACTAGGTGCCAGTCATTAGGGTCAATGGCACGTCGTGACATGATGCCCTTGCAACACATCCTAGCTGCGGAAATCTTCGACATCTGGGGAATTGACTTCATGGGTCCCTTTCCTCCATCCAACGGCTTCGAATTCATCCTCGTGGCCGTCGACTATGTTTCAAAATGGATCGAGGCTATTCCCGCGCGCCGTGCTGACCATGTTATCTCCACCCGATTCGTCAAGGACCATATCTTTGCGCGTTTTGGGATCCCTTGGGCCATTATCTCGGATGGAGGAAGCCACTTTACCCATGCTTCTTTTCGGGCACTTCTGAGGAGGTATGGAGTTCACCATCGTATCGCATCCCCATATCATCCTCATACGAACGGCCAGGCGGAAGTGTCGAACCGGCAAATCAAGCAGATTCTCCAGAAAACGGTTCGGCCTGACCGTAAGGATTGGTCCGACAAGCTGACTGACGCACTTTGGGCGTATCGGACCGCCTTCAAGGCTCCCCTTGGTATGTCTCCATATAGAATCGTTTACGGGAAGCCTTGTCATTTGCCCGTGGAGTTGGAACATCGCGCTTATTGGGCGGTTCGCCAATGTAACCTCGACCCAGACTTGTGTGGTCGAGAAAGGAAACTCCAACTCCAAGAGCTGGAAGAGCTCCGTCGTGAAGCCTATGATTCTGCTCTAACCTTTAAACAGCGCACTAAGGCTTTTCACGACAGCCATGTTCGGCGGAAGGAATTTGAGCCATCTCAGCAAGTTTGGCTCTATAATGCCTGACTCAAATTCTTTCCTGGGAAATTAAAGTCCAAATGGACTGGTCCTTTTCTGGTCTCAAGACCATTCCCCAATGGGGCCGTCGAAATCGAAGATCCCAAATCTGGGCGTAAATTTACGGTCAACGGGCAGCGTTTGAAACCCTATCTGACTCATGAACCTGCCCCCGTTGGAGAAACCATTGCCCTGCTGGAGGGTAACTAATTCTTTGCCTCATTCTGAGTCCAGCTGGGGACATTAAATTCAGCGCTTGTTGGGAGGCACCCTAACAGCACTCACCATCCACCATCACTTTTCACACCTCTATCGCAATCACTTCACTTTTCTCTTCACCACCCACCATCCACCCACCCTTCCACCCTGATTTATACCCTGAACCTCAGCTCCTGTTACCCGATCTGTCGTCCGTTCTCTGCCTTTCCCTGCATGCATATGAGGACATAGCATTGTTTGGCATGGGGGGGTGGATAGGCATCCATAGGATCCGGGTATGTTATGGTATCATACAGTTCCCACCTATTTATAAATATGCAAGAAAAAAAAAATATATATATATATATATTATAATAAATGGTGTTTAGTAATGATCTTGAAGCTGAAACAAAAAGGCAATAAGTGTTTATGGATATTCAACCTCTGTTTTGAAGACTTTCCAGGCCACAAAAGCTTGATTCGCTCAGGCTCGGCTTAATTCACTTAAAGCATTGACAAAATAGATCAAGATCTCTCCTAACTAAGGATGTATTCTTGTACCTGAGACACAAGTACAAGATCCGTTGGTTTACTTTTACTTGAGAGCTTTAGTAAAAGTGGTTCACACTACACATATCAGGAAAGGCCAGGTGAACATAAGATCCAACCCTAGTGTTCATTAGGGAAGGTGGAGTCCTTACCTGTGCACGCAGGTAGACTTTTTATCCCAGGCTTTAGTCTTGTGTTTAGGAGCGACTCTTTCCACCAAAAAGAAACTCTCCCACCAAAAAGAAAAAAAGTGTGCTTCAAAATGTGTTGTAAGAGATATACTGACACGTGTTTCAAAAAAAAAAAAAAAAAAAAAAGAAAAAAAAAGAAAAAAAAAAGAAAAAAAAAAAGAAAAGAAAAGAAAAAAAAAAAGAGATGTTTTAAAAGAGTCAGTATATCTCATAAATGTTTGCATACTTTGTTTTTCGGTGAGCCACAAAAAAAAAAAAAAAATCAGAAAATGGGAGTTGAGTTTTCCGTCATCATCTTAAGGGTCAATTCGAAGACATGAGCTGAAACTGGGACCAACCTGTACTTAAAAATTCGTGAAACCCTGGGATTGAGTCTTAAGGTTCATCTGGTCAGTCTTGATCCTTCACTATGCACAACCATAACCTCTTGAGCTCTCGAGTACGGCAAAAACCTCCTGGGTCCTGGAAATCGTACTTAAGGTTTAAATATCAAGAGTCCTGGTTAGTTGAGAGATGATCTATGTCATGTGAGACTTAAAGTACTGGTAGTCTTCTTTACAATTGGTTCTCACAATATTCGATAGTAAACACACCTATATCACCTCAGAAGAAAATCTTCAGCTTAAGATCATTTCTAAATACTATTTTGCTAGGGACTAGCAAAAGATAGGCATGGGGGTATATGTTTGCACCTCAAAACACGCCTGTAATAACGCCTTCTTGTGCTATTTTCTAGCATTAACATTGCATAATAGGATCCTGTAATCGCATTTGTAAAAACACTTGCATGCATGCATTTAATCAAGAGAGGAAGAGGAGTGAAACAATCGCCTGCATAGTTACATTTTTCTTCAAGTGCCTCCTTGCAAAATCACCCTCTTTTTATTTTTCCTCTTGATTTCTTCTTTTCTCTCCTTCCCGCGGCTGCACTCTTCCCGCAGCTGCATGCAGCAGCCACGCAGCACTTCTTCCCGTCACTTCTCCCTGCCAACGCCGCTCCCTATAGCTGCAACTCGCACACCCTCTCCCTGCTGCAGCCGGCACACCACTCTCTCCTCCTCTATAAGTAGCTGCAGCTTCATCCTCGCAACGAAGGCTGCTGCAGCAACAAAAACCCGCAGCCATCTTCTCCACCGCTTTCCCCTCCCATACGTCGGCCCTCCGTCGAGGAGGCACCCGGCGAGTAGGAGAACCCACTGTGGTGCACACCACCACAGTGGGAGCACCACCGCCCAGCTCTTCGACGAGCCGGTGGGCGTGGTGCATTCCCTCGCTTCGTTTTTTCTCTTTAACGCCATTGCTGCCTCTCCAAGCTTCGAAGCTTGAAGCCACGGCAGCAGCAGCAGCAGCAGCAATTCCTCCCGCTCCTCCGCGACCGTCCCCGCAGTTGCTCACCGCCTCCGCGCGCGTCTGCAGGGCGTTCCCCGCCTCCGTCTCCGTTCTGTCCGCCTCGCAGTTGCACCTGTAGCCGTCCGCCGCGCGCACTGCAGCGGCTGGCTACGCCCTCGCGCCGCCCCCTGCCCTCCTCCGCGACCCTCCGCGACCACCTGCAGACCTCCTCCACGCTCGCTCCTCCACTCCTTCGCCCGCCCGTCGCCTTCGCGCACGCCTGCAGGAACCCTACGCGAAGCTGCGCCCGCACCCGCCGTCTTCAGACGTCTGCCTTCGCCTTCAGACGACGCGGCGTCAGACGTCTGCCACCTCTTGCAGACGTCTTAACTCGCGCGTCCGCGATCTCCCTCTCTCTCTGCCGATCTCTCCCGCGCGCGTCCGCTCGATCTCTCCCGCCCGCTCTCTCTCTGTCTGGTGCTCTCTCTCTCTTTTATTTAACTCACAGCAACACACACACACATTCACCGACGCACACACACATTCACCGACACACACACACACACACTTATAGTAACATATATACATATATATATATATATACATACATATATCGATATATATATATACTTATATACATAGTATATCTATATAGTTATGTATACATACATATATATATATAATATATATATCTACTTATATATACATCTATATACTTATACATATACTTATATATATATAGACATATATACTTATATACATATATATATATATACATATCTATATACATATATATATACATATATATAGTAATATATATATATATATACTTATATACATATATATACACATATATATCTATATATATATATATCTATACATATATAACTATACATTTATATATATATATAGATATATTTACTTATATACATACATATGTACATATATTTTCATGTTATTTACTATACGCTGTATCGCGGGAATATCTGCACCAGTTGCTGATATTTCCTGATACACGCGTGCAAAAAAAAGCGTGGTCCCATACATCATCCATCCTCCATCCACACTCCACGCGACACCTAGTCGTGTTGGTTGCGTCTCTCTAGACGTCGACTGACTCGACATAGTGCTACACTCCATCGTCACCTCCACCCCCACCCCTTTATATATATACTACATATAAATATATATCTATAGCTACTATATTTACTTTCTATCTGTTATCTTCCTTCTTAGTAAAAAGATAAAAAAAGGTATAAAAGTGAAAAGATAATCTTTGATTTGCAGGTACCCCGTCTTGCAAGTAGCAAGGCGTGTTTTGAAACTCTATTTTGGCTAAAAGCCAAGGACACAATTTTGAGGGTGTGCCTCAAGAACAAGGATTACCAGAAAAAAACCTAAATAAGAAAAATACCAAAAACACAATAAACGAACGGAAGAGACGCGTTTTAAGGAAAACAAAGAAACTCGACTTGAACCCCACTTTCCTGAGTTCGACCCTGGGCCTAAAAGCGACAAGATAAAATCAATTAGGCCAGGTTAAAAATTTTGTAAAGAGATGGTTAGGTCTGAATTAGGTTAACCACTATACACATTTCAACGATAAAAATATCATATTAACAACCTATTCGGGCTGACCCATCAATTACTTGTAGGATTTTAATGTTTGAATTAAATTATGAAGAACATAGGACCTATTCCTAGCCTTAGGATAGCCTTAGGCACCCTCCCAAACCTTAGCCTTAGATTAGGTGATGTAGACACATCTATTTAGGTTAAAATCCCTATTCATGCATGTTCCTAGGCTTAGATTTGCATTTCATGTTATAAATATTGCATAACATGCATCATTCTGCATTTAGAGTAGTTGTATATAATTTAGGTTAATTGCATCTTTTTTGTGGTCAAGAGAAAATGATATTTATTTTGGAGCCTCGGATTGATGATTTGACCGTACAGATCTGATCAAGACGACGATTGAAGTCCAACGCCTCTAAAATCGCCTTAATCGGAGTCCCGTAGCACCATATGTAGTCCGAGGAAGATCAACGGCCAAGGGACTAGGTGAAATAATTCGGAGCTTCAAATGACAAATCCGACCGCATGAGTGGATTTGGGTCGATGATCGCAACCTAACAGCATGAAAATCGGCTCAATCTAACCTCCGTAGTAGCCCCTACAACAAAAAGAAGATGGATGACCCAAATTGCACCACGTGGCGCAGCCCAGGCTGCCTAGCGCATGCACGTGCCACTACACGAGCGTAGTAGCGCGGGTGCGCGCGTGCCACTAGTGGAGCATGCAGCGGATCTTCAGCGACAGACTGGTTGACTTACAGCGATGCTTACAGCCGTCGCTAATTCATCGCATGCCACCAAAGCTAGCTGTGGGTGCCAGCGAGCGTGAGCTACCTACAACGACATTTCCAGCGATGGCCTGAATGTCACAAATGGTCTCATACTTATTTTTTGCCTCTTCTCCTCCACTATAAAGGAACCTACACCGCCTCCCTTCCAAGCCATCTCTACCTACTCTACTCCCACCTACTCCCAAGCTCTAGCAAGCCTACCAATGCTCCATTAGAGCTTATTCTCAAGCTCCCAAGGCTCCTATTAGTGTAGCAAACCTCTGTCTCACCAAATATTCATCCATCTTCCCATCCCCATTCATAGGTCGCCTTGGAGCCATCTCCCACCTCTGTTTCGGTAGCAGATCATCTCTGTCTTCTCACCTCCATTCTGGAGCCATGTCGAAGCTTTCCCTAGCTCGATGTCATCCTGCATCTCACCTCTATCATCCCGCTCCTCACCTCGCCAGGCGCCGTCGTCTCGTCGGATAGTCGATTTGGGAGATTTCCTCTCACCCCCCCTCTCTTTTTATGCTTTCATAGTTAATTATAATATACATTAATGCAATATAAAATATTTGTTCCATATCTCTTGTGATTTATTCTTCTTATCTTCTTACAAAAACACAAAAAAATAACAAAACCCTAAAATACCAAAAAGAAACAAAATGAAGTTCGATTTTCAATTAAAGTAAATGTCACCTCCCTTTGTTCGACCTAGGACTCCCTTGGAGTTTCGGTATAAATTTTATCTAATCGACGTGTTTTACAACTACGACGACGGGTTACTCGTAACCTAGATTTCTAACATGCAAAACACGCTCGACCATTAGGTCACCTTGGTATAGAATAACTAAAAACCCATCTTCCTGCCCATTCCTGGATGTCTAGGTAGGATGCTGGACATCCAAAACCCATAGACACCACCCACAGAACCTAGAACCCAATCTGTTGGAAAATTGGATGTCCAGACAAGGTGTCAAAAGTTCAATTTTTGCAGAAATCGAAGACAGAACCTCAACTTCACCTTGACTCAACATTAGACATCTGGACTAGAGACTTAGACTTCTGATTTCGAAGTATAAGTCGTCTGATCACTAAATTAGGTGTCTAGAACCCCTCTCCAATTACTGTTTTTGAAATCAAGCCTAGATCTTGATTTCTTAGGACCCTAAACCCAATCCTACACCCTAAGGAACCTAAATTAAGGTATTCTAAGCCTAGTACACTACCATAAGACCCTCATAAGAACCTAATTAGGTTCTCACTAAGCCCAATTGACTTGGATCTAAGTTAATCACACCTCACCTAGTCAATTGGATTCATAATGTCCAATTGAGCTCAAACCTCAACCAACACAAGTCTAATTGGACTTAGTGAGAGTCCAATTGACTTAAGCCTTACCTAATTGGGAACTCTCTCTCCTAATTACACACACATTGGCCCAATTAAACTTGGTTAAGTTTAATTGGATCAATCACTTAGTAATAGGTTACACATACACCTATTTTTAGACAACCTAAACCAACCAACATAGAAGTGGACCTAGGTGGTCCACTTGACCACCTATTGACGTGCACACACACCCTCATATTCATGCACACACACCTACATGCACCCACCTAGCTGCCAACTCTAGAGAAGACTCTAGAATGGCCATACATGGTCATTCTTAGATCCACAAAAAGTGGATCTAAGAAGACTAAATATAGTCCTCTTGGCCAGCCACTCTAGAGAAGTCTAGAGATTTCTCTTGAGAGCACCTTGGCCATCCAAGAGTCAGTATAAGACTCCCCTTGGATGGCCAAGAGACCCCATCTAGATCTTGGATGCCACCTCCATTTGCACACTCTCTCCATATGCTCCACCATCATCTCCACTCCACCATTGAACGTCCAAGAGCTAGAACACCTCCACCACCTTCTCAAGAGGTCGACCTACACACCTTGGCCATCCCTCTTTCCCATCCCACCACCACCAGCCACACAGAATTTGGAGATCACCTCCAATGTTCTGATTTCTGTTAGCTAGTTTCACGTTCTTCATGTTTTGATTCTACATTATTATCTTGCTAGTAACAGTAGTAGTTCTCTATCTCTAAGAATGCATGCATAATCTACCTTAGATCCATGCATTCATAACTTCTCTGTTAGCTAGAACTAGCACATTTAAGTTTCATGTACAAGCTTTCCTCTAGAATCATTGCAATGACAATATTTATGAAGGAATAGAAATCATCATTTGCTTGTTCACTTAATATAGTGCAATAAATATGTCGGTTCCAAAGGATGTGAATGATTTAGCGATAGATTTATTGTCTACTAGTCGCCATCATATAGTAGAGGTCATGTGAACACAAACACATACGTTCACTTTTGTGATTTACCTTATGCACGCACATGTTTTCTAATGAGTGTGATTTCGTATGCGAAAAGATTTGAGTTGGAAACCCATCATCGTAGTATGTAGAAAATTGCTAACCAGATTAAATTTATAACCAAAACTCCAAGGGAGTCTCGAGTCGAACACAGGGAGGCGAATGTTTGATTTTGAAATCCATGCTTCGATTTTATTTCTTTTTGTTGTTTTTATCTTTTATAATTTTTTTGTATTTTTATAAGACAAGAGATCAGATAGACAAAACTTTATCTAACTAATCTACTTGCAAAATAAGAGAGAGAGAGAGAGAAACAATCACATATATTTTCGAAACAAGTGTTTGATACATAGAATCGAGAAACTACAACTAGACTAGAAAGTGATAAAAGATAAAGGTGAGAAGAATCCCCCTCGATGGTCACTTGGAGGATGACTCGCTCTGATGACGCTCGGATGAAGGTGGTGAGAGGCTGGGTGAAGGAGAATGGCATCGAAGGATGGAGGGCAGGATGGGATGGTGTCATGATGAGGATCTACTTTCGGAAGTGGTGAAAGGATGGCCACAGGATGCTCCACGAATGGGGGTGAGAGGTGGGAAAATATTTTGGTTTTCTACTCTAGAGGAGCATCCTAAGCTTGAGATAAGCTCTCTCTAGAGCCTTGTAGGTGGTGAGAGAGAGAAAGGAAGAGATGAAGAATGAGGAGGGGATGTAGGACTTTTATATAGGTGAAAATCGGGGGCAAAATAGGTATTTGAAAAAGGAAGATGCATTTTGAAAAGGAAAAATATATTTTTTTTCTTTTTTTCTAATTTTTTTGGATTTTTGAGTTTAGAGTTTCAAGGCAACTTTCTAAAGCTACCCAACCCAACTAAGACTCGAAAAGAATTTCAAGTTTTAAGCATCTTGTGAAAAGTGATAAACTCACTAAGCGACCATTAAACCGAATTTGAGGTTTCTACAACCCTAGGTGACCTTAAGAGTTTCTGTCTAAAGGTTTATCTATTCAACCGATGGCTTTCTCCCTACTTTTTAAAATTTTTATGGGGTTAACACAAGGGCGAATCCAGTGTATATTTCCCTATTTTATTCTACTTCCCCACTTCTTCCTTATGTGTTTTGGGAATTATTTATGCATTTTTGTGAGTAGGGCTCTAGACAACTGGCCAATGGGCTGTTACCCATGGCAACTTGCCAATCATACTCGTGTTGTGAAGTATGGCTTAATTATTTTTTCTCCTTTTTCTATTTTTTTATTTTCTATATTTTTTCTTTTTGAGTATCATTTTTTTTTTCTAAGTAGGTGGTTTCTTGATTTAAGATTTACCTAAAGGCAGTAGGAAGAGAATGGTCATATGGCTGGACTCTGGACAACCGACCAATGAGCTGTTACCATCGACAAATTGCCAACAATACCACCCTAGAAGGTTCATTAGCTACCCTATTTCCGTTAGAATTGCCGAGGGGTGAGTTAGTGCAAAACGTGTGCAGATGCTTAGACTATAAGTTCCCCTAAATCAGAGGGCGGGTTGATAAGTCATGTACTTATCACCCCAATTTATTGACCAAGTTAGAATAAAATTACTTAGTGAGGACTCGAGACCAAGTTCACATTTTAGTGGACACCCGGACTGTGTTCAGGTCCTAAAGTATCATCTCCTAAAGTTAATAACTCTTAATGCCTAAGTTCTCTTCTCCTAGTTCTATTTTTTTTAATTTTGTTAAGAAATTAAAAGAAATTCCACAAAGCTAACAAAATAATTTCAGGATTAATTATGCACCCCATGCCTAAATGATGCAATATCCTCATTGTAAAAATAAAGACATGAAAAGGGTAGAGTAAACAGAATATCACCTGAATTTCATGAAAATACGGTCAACTTCGTAGAGAGAAAGGTGTATACACATTTGCTAAGTTTATTGCCTTTATCTAGGCATAATATACAAACCAAGAAGAAATTAAGAATTCACAAGTGCGGCTCAGGATCAGAATTAAAAGATTGATCCCTAAACCTATTAGCAGAAGATGTCCACAGATGTTGACCAAGTTGTGGTGCAGACCCATGCCCCAGGGTCAAGTGTTTCTAAGGTTCTGGATGAAAATCACCTAGAACCAGAGATCATTGTGCTTGCGGGGTCGGGTCTACGGCTTTGTTGTGTGCAACCCAAGTGTAAAATGGAGGACAATAGGTAGATCTAATTCACTAGGTTTAGATGTCCACTTAGAGTTTGTCTCAGAAAGATAGTGAATTGTTTTGTACTTGGGTTGCACATCACAAGGGTCTTGGTAGAAGGTTGTGGTTTCAGGTCAATAGGAACCCTTAGATCCAAAATTGTACTTCCCTTAGAATTAGCTTCCCAGATTTTCATTTCCAAATTTCTACCCTCCAAGTTCAAGTGCTCGATTTCTAGGACCTCTAGCATATTATTCACCCCATGTGATTTACCTAAATCCAAAAATCGTGGTTGAATCAAAATTGACTTGGGTTTGATAATTTCAAGATCATCAATATATTCTTTGAGGTGTGATAGAGGAATGGGGCTATTGATTGAATCTTCTAGTAAATCAGGATTCGGATCCTCCAAGTTAGCCTCAACAGGATCACAATCTTCAAAGGTCAGGCTATCAAATGGTTCATCATGCTCCTCGAGCCCATTTGTCTCACTAAAATCATTCTCCTTAAGATCAAGTGAGACTTCATTAAGAGATTCCTCACCCTTAGAATCAAAGAATTCATGATTCTCATTTATATATATCTCAAAATCATATGTCATTTCTTGGTCCATGGAGACATATTTTTCCTTGCTCCCTAGCTCGAGGATCTCAGGTGAGAAAATCTATTCATCCTTAATAGGTTGCTCTAGACCAACCTAGTTATCTCCAGTCTAAGAAAATGTGTCCACCCCGATAGGCGCCTGAGCGGGTTCTGACATTAGTTCTCCTGAAGGGGGTTCATCTTGAGAATCATCCCAAGATTGGACTAGGGCAACCACAAATTTCATCCTTAATCTTGATAATTTCCCAAGTAAAAACTCACCTGAGCCCCTTCCCTTAACATCTTGGAGCCAATCCAATAAAGAACTATTAAGATCATCAATCATTTTGATCATAGGCTCCAATGCTTCAATGCATGGTGTTGGCTGAGCTTCTAAAGATTGTATAGTGTTCCTCAAGTTAGCCAACACCATATCCTGGACCTGATTCACCTGAATCGAATGGTTCGGTTCAGGGTTGGGTGGGTTTGGGTTAAATCTATGGGAGTCAAGAAATTGAGGTTCGTCTCCCTGATAGTAGGTTGTTTTGGGTTGTTAAAAGAAGGGTGATGACCTATATTCAGTATAATCTCAGGGAGGGTAAGAGTTGTAATCATCATATCGTTCTTGATTGTAGATCGGGTTAAGTTGATCATCAAATGGTGGAGATCTATAATCAGTATAGGCATGAGAAGGATAATGATCATAGTCTTGTTGACCAGGATTAGACCTTGGACATTGAGGTCCGGAATCATATCCCCAATCAAAGTTATCCTAACTAGTAGATGGGTAATCGTAAGTCGAGTCAGGATAGTAATCATTTTGAGGATAAGTGGTGGTAGGAGGGTAGTGACATGCTTTCGTGCGTGTGTGTTAAGAAGTGTCGTTATAGTTTGCACTTGCAACGCCAGTTTTAAAGTAAAGAAACAGATGTGAGTCCGAGTGTCGATCTCAGGGAGGCGTGAAAATTAGATTTTTCTTGTCACATATTATCACGAAAATTGTGGAGTTTTGCTTGCGAAAAGGTACGGGAGAAAAGCGAGAGAGAGAGAGAGATTAGGGTTAGAGTCGTTTCTTTCTTTAACATGCCACTTGGATAGGAAATAAAGTAGACAACTGAATGGAAAACAACTTCATTAATCATGCAGCTTTAGTTCATACATTACAACATTAGATACATGCTTAAACATAAATAAAGTAAAGCTTAAAAGAGAGGAAGAAAGAGAGAGAGAGGGAGGGCGGCGAGGTAGCCACGGTGGTGGAGAAGGCTCCGTCGGCGGCTCGTCGTCTCTGGCGATTACAAGAGGGCCTAAAGCTAGCTAAGAGAGGGGTAGAGTAGTTGTAAGGGAAGTGAATGCCTTGAATGAGTGGTTGGAAGGGGTTTAAATAGGGAGAAGGGCTTTCCAAATGAAGAAGGGGTTTTAGCGACGTCTGGGACGTCGCTAAAACCCTTCCAAAAGTGTCGGTGAAGCCCCCAACTCACCGGTCGCACGCTCGTGCTGTTCTTCTTCGCGCTCGATCCGTGGGCATGGCATGAGAGTCGTCCGATCGAAGATCGGACGGCTGAGATCTCTGCCCGGGCGCACTTGGATCGCGCCTTGAGTGTGCGTGCGCGTGGGCGTCGTCTTCTTGCGTGCGCGTGAGCGTGGCCGATCACCGCCTGAGGGCGTGCCGCGTGGAGCTATCGTCACTGTCCAAGTGTGGATCTATGGCTGAATTTCGTCCGCTCGCCTCGCTGCATTTGAATTCCCGCACCGCGCAGCTTGAACCTGCGTTACGTGGGTGAGGGCGTGCGCGTTAACCGCTGCACCACGCCCGCTGCTTTGTCGCGGTGACTGCGGGCATGCGCGCGGTTCTCGGCCGTCTGATCAGAGATCGACGGCTGAGATTTGATCTTCGGCTGAAGGTGGAAGTTGCACGTGGTGAGCGGGTGCCACGTGACGCATCGAGGGCCGTTGATCATCATATCAACAGTCAAAACTTCTTGGACCCATTGTGGGAGCTCCGGAGGTCAGATTTGGCTGATTTTGAGTTTGTTGGACTCCGTTCGTCGTTCTGGATCCATCTGTGCGGTCTGATTGCTCATCTGAGGCCTGCTTTGACAAGTGCTTATACAAATGGCCATTAATATTGTTTTATAAGCAATCTTGGCATATGATGCGTGCAATGCTCCCATTCTACTTATGTTGTGCCTTTTATTCTTAAGATGGGCCCTATTTAACAGAATTATCACCTCCATATGCAGTGTTATCAGGTAGGATTAGAATTGTGTGTATGGTTTGGAAGAATACATGATGCAGTAGGAGGGAAAACAGAATAGAGAAAGGTGCCCTGCAGTACAATCAACCAAACTTGTCCTTAGGTGGGTATCTTAAAGACCTACAGACTCCCAGGACCCATCTTGAGATGAAAGAAATGATTTAATCTACTTCTATCCAGTCAATCCAGCTAGTTAGAGGGAGGGGTTGGGGAGAAGGTTCTTCCCTTAGCTTTCGCCTCAGGCTCCTTTGATACCCCCCAACTGTAGTTGTTTGATGCTACTCCCCTAGTTAGACATCAGAGTAATTGAAAAAAAATCTCGGTTGGAGTCCTAAAGAGCGAGTTAATCCTTAAGGCCAACGTCTACTCTGTTTTAATTAGGCTTGAGATGATTGTGTTCTTGGAATGTGGTGGGCCCTTTAGATAGGTTGTGTCCTTAATGATCAATTAAAATGTGTGTGCACAACTAGGGTTTTCAAACAAGGTTATTTGATGATGTGTTTTTTAGGGTTTAATCTTAGGTGTATTCAATCAAGTTCAGGAGAGCACTCCAAGTTTTGCAAGCACCGGTGATGATATATTCCTTTAAAAATTAGAAATAATGTGGAGTGCCTAGTTCAGCCCTAAAAATCAATCCTAAGTGGCAAGCTACTTGATGGATCAGTTTTAAATTGAGTGGTGCAACCCAAATAGTTCAAGCAATTGGCCTGTTGTACCACTTGATTAAGGCACACAAAAAATGTTTAACCTAATCAAATTTCTACTCACTTATTTGTGTGTTGAGTTAAGGTGTACTGGATCCATAGGTTAGATTCTGGTTAAGTGGTAGAAATAATGTGATTGTGTGCCTTATGTTAATAAATTTGTGGGTGTTTAAGTTGTGTCACTTTTAGCTTAATCCCACAAGAAGAGAACAGTAATTTTTTGTGTATTTTTAGTTTATATGGATGAGTGAGGTGAAGTGAAGTGATAATCAAACAACCAAGATCTAACCTAGGGTTTATACAAGCACCTAAGTTGATTTGAGTTTGAGTTATTAAGTGATGGAATGGAATCTAGGGTGGGGGTGGGTGGATATACACTACAAAACCTTCTAACAACACTTTACTCTAATCTATTTCGCTTTGGCTCGCCTTTGAAGGGTACCTATAATCACATAAAAAAAGGAGCAAAGTGAGCTAGAAATTTAAGTAAGGCGAAAAATGCGGAAAAACCAAAGAGAATTGCCTCCTCAACAACAACGCGAAAATGATGATCGTGATTTCGTACACGAAAAGATTTGAGTTGGAAACTCGTCGTCGTAGTGTGCAAAAATTTGCTAACTAGATAAAATTTATAACTGAAACTCCAAGAGAGTCCTGAGTCGAACATAGGGAGGCGAACGTTTGGTTTTGAAATCCATGCTTCAATTTTATTTGTTTTTGTTATTTTTACCTTTTGTAATTTTTTTATTTGTTTATAAGGCAAGATATCAAATCGACAAAACTTTATTTAACTAATCTACTTGCAAAATAAGAGGGAGGG
Organism: Thalassia testudinum; assembly: GCA_037157565.1. Classification (NCBI taxonomy): domain Eukaryota; kingdom Viridiplantae; phylum Streptophyta; class Magnoliopsida; order Alismatales; family Hydrocharitaceae; genus Thalassia; species Thalassia testudinum. Next base: position 156,406,332 of record JAZHRO010000025.1, read on the forward strand.
AGAGAGAGAGAGATAATCACATATATTTTCAAAATAAGTGTTTGCCATATATAATCAAGAAACTACAACTATGCTTGAAAGCGATAAAAGATAAAGGTGAGAAGAATCCCCCTCGATGGTTGCTTGGAGGATGACTTACTCTGACGGTTCACGGACAAAGGTGGTGAGAGGCTGGATGAAGGAGAATGGCGTCGGAGGAAGGAGGGCTGGATGGGACAGCGTCGCGGTGAGGATCTACTTCCTAAAGTTGTGAGAGGACGGCCACGGGATGGTCCTCGAATGGGTGTGAGAGGTGGGAAAATATTTTGTTTTTCTACTCTATAGGAGCATCCCAAGCTTGGGATAAGCTCTCTCTAGAGCCTTGGAGGTGGTGAGGGAGAGAAAGGAAGAGATGAAGAATGAGGAGGGGATGTAGGGCCTTTATATAGGTGAAAATTGGGAGCAAAATAGGTATTTGAAGCCCGTAGTTTTCACATATATAAAGGCCCTACATCCCCTCCTCACTCTTCATCTCTTCCTTTCTCTCCCTCACCACCTCCAAGGCTCTAGAGAGAGCTTGTCCCAAGCCCAGGATGCTCCTCTAGAGTAGAAAACCAAATATTTTTCCCACCTCTCACCCCCACCCGAGGAGCATCCCATGGCAATCCTCTTACCACCTTCCGGAAGAAGATCCTCACTACAATGCCATCCTACCTCGTCCTCCTTCCCCTGCAGTCATTGTCCTTCCTCCAACTTCCCACCACCTACATCCAGGCGACATCAGAGCGAGACATCCTCTAAGCGACTGTCAAGGGGGACTCTTCTCACCTCTCTCTATCTTTATCGCTTTTGTAGTAGAGTTTTCTACTTTCTTATCTGTAGCATAGCCAAGAGAGACATGATGCCTCTAAACCTGATTCTTCCCATCAAAATCTTCAATGTTTGGGGCATCAATTTCATGGGACCTTTCCTTCCTTCATCTAGACACTGGTACATTCTTGTAGCTGTCGACTACGTGTCCAAATGGATTGAGGCTATTCCCACCTGAACCAATGACCACAAGGTGGTCAGTGATTTGTCAAGAAGAATGTCTTCAGTCGGTTTGGGATTCCGAGGGCCATCATCAGTGATGGTGGTACTCACTTCACCAATGCCCAGTTCCGCAATTTACTGGAGAAATACAAGGTGAATCACAGAATTTTCACACCTTACCACCCCAAGACGAATAGATAGGTTGAGATATCCAATCGGGAGATCAAGAAAATCTTACAAAAGATGGTTAGGTCTAATAGAAAAGACTGGACTCAAAAGCTTGATGACGCTCTTTAGGCCTACCGTACGACATACAAGATGCCTGTTGGCATGTCACCATTTCATTTGGTGTATGGAAAGGCGTGCCCTTTACTCATAGAGGTTGAACATTGGGCATTTTGGGCAAGCAAGAAATGCAACTTTGATTTAAGTTTAGCCGGAAAGACCAAGAAACTCCAACTATCTGAGTTGGAGGAGCTTAGAAATGATGCATACGAGAATGCCAAGATCTATAAAAGGCTAGGACCAAAGCTCTTCATGACCAGTTGATTTCCTACAAGAGCTTTGAGCTGAATTAGAAGGTCAGGCTCTTTGATTCTCGACTTAAGCTCTTTCCCAGCAAGCTTAGGTCAAAGTGGAATGGCCCATTCATCATTGATCGGATATTCCCTAATGGAGCCATTGAGATTTCTGATCCAAAGATAGGTAATTCTTTTAAGGTCAATGGATAGCATCTGAAACCTTATGTTGATCGCATTATTCTAGAACCCGTCCCAAACAAGGTTGCTTTAACCTTAATCTAACTTCTTTGGCTGGACCTTGTCTAGTTGATGGCATTAAACTCAACACTTGTATAGTCTGACTCATAGCTAACCAGAGTATCATGGAATATAGGTGATATTTTTCCATTCTGCCATTTTCTCATGCCTTTTATTTTCAATGACATTGCGTAAGCTAGGCATGGGGGGGTGGATTCATTTTTTAATCATATTGTCAGCTTTGTGGATTCCTTGTAAATTTTCCTTATTTTTCCTTAAAAAATATTGAATTAAGAAAAGAAACTTGAGCTTTAGAAATTTTCAACCTTAGGAAATAATGCAGTGGGACCGAATACTTAGACACTTCAAGTCTTCGGGCTTAATCAACCTAGGTGTCCATTAAAATGTGGACTTATTTCTCGAGTCCTCGCCATTTGAAAATTCATTTCAAATTTGTTAAATAAGTTTGGGTGATAAGTATACGACTTATCAACTCGTCCTCTGATTTGAGGGGACTTTAAGTCTAAGCATCTACACACTATTTGCACTGACTCGCTTTTCGGTGATTTTAATGGAAATTGGGTAGCTAATGAACCTTCTAGGGTGGTATGGTTGGCAAGTTATCGGTGGTAACAGCTCATCGGCTAGTTGTCCAGAGCCCAGCCACATGACCATTCACTTCTTGCTGCCTTTAGGTAAATCTTAGATCAGGGAAGCCACCTATTTAGAAAAGGAAAAAAGAAAAATATCCGAAAAGAAGAGAAAAGAAAAAGAAATAGAAAAGAAGAAAAGAAAAAAAGAAATAAGCCACACTTCTCCACACAAGTATGGCTGGAAAGTTATTGGTGGTAATAGCTCATCGGCCAGTTGTCCAGAACCCAACTCATAAAAATGCACGTTTAATTCCAAATAGTTAGGAAGAAGCGGAGAAGTAGAATAAGCCGGGGAAATATCCATTGGATTCGCCCTTGTGTTGACACCATAAAAATAAAAGTAGGGAGAAAGCTACCAGTTGTGTAGATACACCTTTAGGTAGAATTTCGTTTCATGGTCACCTAAGGGTGTAGAAACCTGAGGTCCATTTTGATTGCCGATCAGTGAGTTTATCACATTTTACACAAAAATATGCTTAGTACTTAGAGTTCTCTTCGAGTCTTGGGTGGGTTGGGTAGCCATATAAAGCTACCTCGAAACCCTAAACTTAAAAATCCAAAAAAATTAGAAAAGAAGAAAAAGAAAAAGATGTTTCTGCTTTTGAATAAGGCGAGGGCTTCGGCGGTTTGCATTCTGGCAAACACCCGGGCGCTGTTGTGTTTCTGTAGTTCAGGTCTTTAGTAATTTGATCCTAGTGTTGAAAAATAACTTTTGGCCTAGTAATTTGATCCTAATTCTATTTATAAATAACATATAGTTTTTGTTAGGGACTAGCAAAAGATAGGCATGGGGGTGTGATGTGTATACATTTAAGTAGTCTAAAATGTCTATTTATGCATGTTTTTAGTGTTATAGAAGCATCATGAATTGTAAATATTGCATAACATGCATTATCATGCATTTAGGTTAATTGTATAGTAATTCGACTCTTTTTGTGGTTAGGGACAGGGTAATATTTATTTGGGCCTCGGATTGAAGATCCAACTGTACCGATTTGATCAGGGAGACAATCGGAGTTCAACGGCTCTGAGATTGCCCCGATCGAATTTCCGTAGCATCAAATACAATCCGAGAAAGATCAGAGGTCAAGGGGCCAGGTGGTGTAAATCCGTACCTCAGATGACAAATCTAGCTGCATGTTGGGTTCAGATCAACGATCGAAGTCCAACGACACAGAATTCAATCCAATCCGACATCTGTGGCACTACCTACGTGGCACCATCCTAGCCGCCCAAATCGCCCCAGCAATGCCCGCAACCCTTCTTCTTCCGATCAAGCAATCTCAACTGTTAGATCATCCATCCAATGGCTGAGAGTGCGTGGATGAAAATCAACAAATGCGACAAAGAGAGGCTGGTGGCGCAATGGTTGAGTGGTGTACGGTCGCGCGGTCGAGACCTCACTTGCTTCAAATTGAAGAGGCGAGTGCGCCGCGCTCAATTCGACCATCGGATCAGAGGCAAACTATGGATGCAGGCACGACGTGGCACCTTATCGAGCACTGGATGGAAGCGCAGTGTGGATGCGCATGATGACGCACCATCAGATGTGCCATTGCATGTAGGGGGTGAGTAATGCTGAAGGTGAAGCAACTCACGCACTTTCAGCCATCCGATAGAACGATCGAACGAATGGGATGGTGTGTACGCAATGAAGTGCTTGCTGCTGAAGATGAAGAGGCGAGGGTGCGTGCGTGTTTAGCGACATGGGTCTTTAGTGACATTTATATCCATCGTTAATGACCCCGACAATTAATGTGACAAGCTTAAAAAGACCTTTTTTCTCCCAACTTTTGCACCTATAAAAGGGCACCCCTACCACTCATTTTCTTCATCCCTTCCATCATCTCTCTCCCTCTCTAAGAGCTAAGAACTCAAGTTCTAAAGCTCACTCTAGTGCTCCCAAGCTATGGGTAGCTCTGCTAGAGTTAAAAATAAAATTTTCCACCTCTCATTCCCTTCGTAGAGCACTCATCAGCTGTTTTCTCACTCCCGTTCTGGAAGTGGATCTCGCGACGTCGACGCCTTGCCTCACCCCAGGTCTTCTCGATCCATCCTCCGTCCTCGATCTTCACTTTCCTTCTTCCAGTCGATGTTCGTCCGGCTCATCCTTTAAGTAGTCGTTGCGGAGGATAACTTCTCTCTCCCTTCTTTGTATTGCTTTCTTGATTAGATTTTCCACTTTCTAGTTGTAGTTGTAATGACATTATTCGTAGTATAAATGTTATTTTTCTCTCTCTCTATCTCTCTCTCTTTCTCTCCTCTCTCTTTATAGTTTTAGTGTTTATATTGCAAGTAGAATAGCGATCATTGTGAATGTCTCACTTAAAAACAAAAAAAATTACAAAAAAATTATAACTGCGGATTTCAAATCGATGCAGCCTCCTCGTGTTCGACCCGAGACTCATTTTGAGTTTCGGTAGAAAATTATCTCATAGATGGATTTTCTCGCGAATTGCACTGTGACAATAGGGTTTTTGAAAACTCAAATCTTTTTGCAACGAATTTTCGCTACATCATTTTGGTGTCATTGCTGGGGAGGCAACAGATCTTGATTTCTTTTCCACATTCCACACACTTAATTACTTTCTAACTCTCTTCTATTTCTTCTCTATTGCCTTACAGGTACCCCGATCAGGAATCTTCAAGTGGTAGAAAGGAGTAAAGTGCAGTTAAAGACAACTGTATGTGCTTCCCATCCTTTCCCCCTCCATAGACTTCATTCCATCACCCTAATTCAAATCCTAATTAACCTAGGTGTTCTCATAAACCCTAGGATTAGTTTTGTTGCTTTGATTTCCACCTCCACCCGCCTACCCCTACTTAAAAAAATATCTAAAAAAAGAAAAACCATAGAGGTACACAACCTATTTTGATTCTTCATACTCAATCGGTAACTCGATCTTTGGAACCGGTATACACAACCAAACACATAATTGAGTAGAAATTAGATTAGGTAACCACTTGTGTGCCTAATTCAGTGGTGCATTAAGGCCAATTGTTTGAGTTGTTTGGGCCGCACCACTTCATATAAAAACAACACATCAAGTAGCTTGCTCATTAGGGTTAACGATTAAGGTCAATACTAGGTACTCCACTTTATTTTGATTTCAAAAGAAAATATCTTCACTCGTGTTTGCAAATCTTGGTGTGCCTCTTGAATTTGATTGAAATCACCCTAATTCAAACCCGAAAAGCTACTTAAGTAAGATTTGAACTCTAAAAGCCACTCATCCAAATAATCTTGCTTGAAAACCCATGTTGTGCATGCACTCACACTTATTCAATCAATCATTAAGGGCACAACCCATTTTAAGAGCCCACCACATTCCAAAAGCACTACTATCCCAAGCCTAATCTAAAATCAAGAAGATGTTGGCCGTAGGACTCATCAGTCCAATTTAGGATATTTCTCATACTGTGGTGCGAATTTGTGACATCTTCTTTCTCCAGAAGGTGCTAAGTTTGGTGGCCTTATTGTCAAACAACTTAAGCAGGAAAGGGTTTGGAATAATTAGTGGCCTTCGTGACGCGCTCCCCCTGTCTCGCCATCCCAACTTAACCAACTTTTGGATTAAGGACAACACAAAATTCGTGTTGTGGTTAGAGTTTATTTTGGAGCATAGGTCTTTAGGCTACCTAACTTAAGTACAGGCTTGTATTGTTGTGCTGCAGGGTTCTTATCCCCAGTCCTTCCGACCTCTTCCTAGTTTATGCTTGGAAGGAGGTCATTGAATCCCCACTTGGAAGGACCATTAGACCATTCAAGGAGGCGTAGGTTGAATTTTAATCTAATTGATCCCATGGCTGATCAACCACCTCCTTTGCCTCAGAATTTGCAAGAGATGCTGCAAAGGCAGATGGAACTAATGCAGCAAATGCAAGAATGGTTCCAGCGAATGCATGGTCAAGGCGCTCAGCCCTTGAAGGATTTTTACGATCCTTTAAATTACGGGGAATGTCTCGGTGTCCAGATTCCAGCCGGTGACGTAGAAATCAAGCCCCAAGTGTTAAGCCTAATCAAACATTTCCATGGGCTTGGCTCTGAAGACCCATTTCAGTATTTGGAGGACTTGACCACTTTGGTCTAGACCACTGAAGCTCGAAATGTGGATGAGGAGTAGATGATCATGAGGCCTTTCCCCACTCTCTTAAGGATAAGGCTGCACATTGGTACTGGACAATTGGAAGGCCGATAGCAAGGGCTTTCCTAAAGAAATTCTTCCCAGTTGGGCATACTAATGCTTTGCGATGGGCGATTACTACTTTCATCCAGCAGCTGGGGGAACTGCTTTATGGTGCCTAGGAGCGATTTCAGGATCTTTTGCGGAAGTGTTCACACCACGAGGTGTCGAAATGGCAACTCGTGTAGGTCTTTCATCACGAGTTGACTGAGTAACTCTAAAACCATGTGGACACTTCTTATGGAGGCAATTTCCTCAACAAGGATGCAGATAGTGCGCATGAATTGTTTGAGGAAATGAGTGAAAATTCCATCAATCATGCTTCCATGGGTACGTTTAATCGGTCTTAACAACTCAGATCTAATGTTAATGAGGTCCATGACTCTCATTCATTAGATATGGAACTGATTTGCAATAAACTTGATAAGGTGGACCTGGTTACCAAAAGAATGGAAAAGTGGATGGCTGGAAACTCTGCAACTGCTTCTCAATCCACTCAATCCTAGAATTTGGGATTCCATTCTTCATGAGCTCCTACTAGACGGGAGTTCGTAAATTGACTGAAAGTGGCTCAACCTGCAAGCCAGCATTGCTCAGAACCCCACAAGTTCCAAACTAGGGCCATTGATCCTAGTTTCTCTTATCCCTCTCCTTCTTTCCCACTATCCTCGCCCTATGAGGATGTTGATAGCTAAAATACATGGTTTTTTAGTTAAGCAATTTAGCGTCTTTGTAACGCATAAATCCACTTTTGTTTTTAAATTTATAAACCTAGACAGTGGGGTATTTAGGGTCATCCAAAGAGACAATTTGTTTGCAAAAACATGTCTCTCACGTGAAGTCGAAAATCAACTTTCTTTTTGGTGTTTTTCAATATATAATTTTTAGGATTTTTAAATAACAAGGCGATGCGATTTCGATGGTGGGAAAAGACTAACACCTAATAACTAAAATCTAAGTGGCAAAAATAGATTTCTTTCTAAGCTCACCCTACGCATGTGGAGGCCTAGGGTAATTAGAAAGAAAGAGTGTAAAGAACTACAAAAAAAAAAGTAAAAGGAATTACAACAAAGATTAATTGAGAAAGGCAACTTTGATTGATAGAAAAAGTGTTCAACAAAACAAACCTAGTAGAGGAATGCTTCTACTACAAGCAAATAAAAGGAAATAAAGAGAATGCAAAACACTAATCCTTTGAATGGTGAAGAGATGCTCTTGCTACAACTACGGCTGCTCCTGCAGTCAAAAAGAGCTCCTTCTTCTCCTCCTTGCAAAGCTCCTCCAATGGTGTGTGATGTAGACACATTTAATTAGGCTAAAATGCCTATTCATGCATGTTCCTAGGCTTAAATTTGCATTTCATGCTATAAATATTGCATAGCATGCATCATTCTACATTTCGAGTAGTTGTATACAATTTAGGTTAATTGTGTCCTCTATGTGGTCAAGAGAGAAAGATATTTATTTTAGAGCCTCAGATGACGATTCGACTGTACGGATCTGATCAAGACGACAATCGGAGTCTAATGCCTCTGAAATTGCCTCGATCGGAGTCCCGTAGCACCATATGCAATCCAAGGAAGATCAATGACTGAGGGACTAGGTGACGCAATCTGGAGCATCAAACGACAAATCTGACCACATGGATGGATTCGAGTCGACGATCGCAGCCTGACAGCATGAAAATTGACTCAATCCGACCTTTGTAGCATCCCTTACAAAAGAATGAAGATGAACGGCCCAGGATGCGCCACGTGGTGCAACCTAGGCCTCCCATGTGCACGCATGCGCTACCACATGCGCACAGTAGCGCAGGTACGCGCATGTGCGCGGAGGCCCGCATGCACAAGCGAAGTGGTGTGCATAGCAACGCAGCGCGCACGCAGAGGTAGCGGTGTGTATAGCGCATGCGTGTGCGACAAGGGCGCGTACATCACGTTCCAGCGGTGTGGCAGTAGGGGCGCATGAGCGGGATCTTAAGCGACATTTATGGTCATCTCTAAATGTCCTGTATACGAATTTGATTCTTTTTTCCATTATAAAAGGACCCCTACCCGTCCCATTTTTCTTTATCTCTTCCTTTCTTCCTCTCACCACCTCCAAGGCTCTAGAGAGAGATTGTCCCAAGACTAGGATGCTCCTCTATAGTAGAAAAGAAAATAGTTTTCCCACCTCTCATCCCCATTCGTGGAGCATCTCGTAGTCGTCCTCTTACCGCCCTTCGGGAAGAAGATCCTCGCTGCGACGTCGTCTTGCCCCACCTTTTGTCCTCCGTTTCCGTCCCCATTCGTCCCTCTCCTCACCACCTTCCTCCAGGAAACATCAGAGTGATTCGTCCTCCGAGCAACTGTTGAGGGGACTTCTCTCACCTCTTTCTATCTTTTTCGCTTTCGTAGTGTAGATTTTCCGCTTTCGTAGTTGTAACAAACAATTCTTGATAAATAGATGATTATTTCTCTCTCTATCTCTCTTCCTTTCTCTCTTATATTTTTGCAAGTAGATTAGCTAGAATTCATCGATCTGATCTCTTAGTTGCTAAAAATACCAAAAAAAATTAGAAAAGATAAAAACGACCAAAAACAAATAAATGCGAAGCATGGACTTTTATAAAACCAAATGTTCGCCTCGTTTTTGACTCGGGACTCACTTTTTGAGTTTCGGTTATAAATTTTATCTAATAGAAGCATTTTGCAAGCTACGATGACGGGTTACTCTAAATCCCAATTTTAATTCGCGAAGCGCGTCTCCATCATTTTGGCATCGTTGCCGGGGAGGCAACAGAATTTACTTTATTATTTTCTATGCTTCTTTGTATTTACATAGAACTAACCCCGCTTGTCTTTGATCTACTATCTTGCAGGTACCCTAGCATGGAGATCCAAGTGCAGTAGACCGGAGTAAAGTGTGGGTAGAGTACTTTGTAAGTGTCCCCCACATTTCCCCTGATAGCGAAAATACGCGGTTTGTTAATTAGGCAATTTAGTGTCGTTGCAACGCGTAAATCCGCTTTCGCTTTTAAATTTGTAAGGCCTAGATAGTGGGGTATCTAGGGTCATCCAAGGAGGTAATATGTTTGCAAAATTAATTCTCTTGCTTACAAAATAGATCTCAACTTTCTTTTTGGTCTTTTCAACTATATCAATTTTTTAGGGTTTTGAAATAACGAGAGAAAACACGAGTTGTTGGCGAAAAAGTAAATAACAACTACGATTACTAAGCTAACACCTAAGTGACAAGTAATTCCTCTTCCTAAGCTCACTTTAGGCACGTGGAGGCCTAGAGTAATTAGGGGAGGGAGTGAAGAGTGCTAGAATCACAGCTATCAAAATGCAACTAAAAGAAATTGCAAAGAAGGCAACTAGATTAATGAGAAAGTGTTTTACAAAAAAAAACTAGTACATGAATGCTTCTACTACTAGAGAATTGCAATAAATAAAATAAAACACAAATCCTCTAGATAGATGGTGAAGAAGAGGGCTTCTTGCTCCAAGCTTGGTAGCTCCCGAGCCTGAAAAGAGTCCTCCAACTTCTTCCTTACTATGCTCTGCCAAGGTGATGTCCTCCAAAGCAAGCCCTAAGGGGGCGTGCCCTAATCTTTTCTCCAAGGGTGGACGCCCACCCTAGGTCCTTCTCCTTTGCCTGGCTGTCCTCCTTGAAGTAGAAAAGTCCTCCTTGGCGTGGCCCAAGTTGAAGAGAGTGGGGAGAAGAAGGCACCAAAGGGGCTGGTGATGTGCCCCTTTAATCTTCTTCTCTACTCCTTCTTCTTGGCCGTAGGTGTAGGTGGGTATAGGTAGAAAAATACATTAATGGAGGATGCTCCGCCAAGGTGATGTCCTCCAAAGCAAGCCCTAAGGGGGAGTGCCCTAAGCTTTTCTCCAAGGGTGGACGTCCACCTTAGGTCCTTCTCCTTTGCTTGGCCATCCTCCTTGAAGTAGAAAAGTCCTCCACCTTGGCGTGGCCCAAGTTGAAGAGAGTGGGAAGAAGAAGGCACCAAAGGGGCTGGTGATGATGGGGTGAAGAGGTGTCTAAGAGGTGGCGCAAACTTGGAGTAGGATAGCTAGCTTAGGTAGGGCTTAGGTTGGTGGAGCTAGCTAGGGTTGAGTTGAAGGTGGTGGATGGCCAAGGAGCTGGTTGCTAGCTAAGCTAAGCTAAGCTAAGCTAAGCTAAGCTAGCTTAGCTAGCTATGGAGTAGAGGAGGAGGTATTGGAGCTAGGATTTGAAGAGAAGAGCTAAGCAGGCAAAGTCTGGAGCTAGAACTAGAGCTGGCAGCTGTTGAAGAGGCTGGCATGGAGCTACTCTAGCTGGCTTAGCTTGCTAGTTCTTTGCTAGCTGCTAAGCCAAGCTAAAGTGAGCTGGCTTCCACCATAATGAGCTGAGGTGAGCTGGGTCTGGTGCTCCCAGGGAGGATCAAGCTAGTTGAGGTAGCTAAGGTAGCTTAGCTCAATTGAATTGAGCTAAGCTGAGTCCCCAGGAGCAGGACTTGAGCTTCCTGAGCTGGAATGAAGTTATCTTCAGCTGGCTAGAGTTGAGTGGAGGTGGATGTAGCTAGATCTGAGTTGGGGTGAACTCTAGTCAACTCAGCTGAGCTAGCTAGAGCTCCCTGTGGACTAGTGGGAGCTAAAATGAGCTAGACTCAACTAAGTTGAGCTGGATATGAGCTGACTTGAGCTAGGGTGAGCTAAGATGAACTCTCTTGAGTTGCCATTCAGCTGAGATTAGCTGAATGGAGCTGGGATGAGCTAACCCTAGTTCAAGTGAGCTAGATTCCAGCTATGGTGAGCTGGATCAAGCTGAGTTCCAGCTAGTCTGAACTCCTTCTTCACCATTTGCCTTCTTGAGTGCTAGGGTTTTAGGGATCTGTATATCTGTTCATCCCTAACACTCACAAAAACATATTAAAAACACAATAAAAAATGCAATGCATGCCTAACCTAATTTATGCCTAAATGCAGCCCAAAAACCCATTTGCGGAGCAAAACTCTAAGAGCTAGGTTTGTTTTAATGCATAAGAATGATGATAAACTGGCGTTTATCACCCCCCCACTAGTTTCATTTCACCACACTCATAATGAAGACCTAATCTACTTAGGTGTTTGCATAAACCCAAGGATAAACTTTGTTTGTCGTGTTTGCCACCTTCACCCATCTCACCCATTTGTTATTAAAAAAATAACAAAAGGATACCTTCTATGGGATGAATCAATTTACACACTTTATACACCCACATCAGAGGCACATAACCTGACTTGATTTTCATCTACTCAACCGGGATTTTGACTTGTGGACCCGGTACACTAATTCAACACAAAAAAGAGTAGAAATCATATTAGTTTATTCTTTTTTTTTTGTGTGCCTTAATCGGTGGTGCATTTGAGACGATTGACTAAATTATTTGGGCCGCACCACCTAATCTAAAAGAGGTTCATTTTGTAGCTGCCCCATAGGATTCAATAACTAGGCCAAGCCAGGCAGTTCAAATTTTTCTTGATTTCTAAAGGAAAATACTTGAACACGTGCTTTTAAAAACAAACTCGGTTTGCCTAGAAAAACTTTATTGAAAACACCTAATATTTGAATCATAAAAGCTATTAAGCAAGATTCGAACCAAAAAACTCACCTCATCATTAATAATCTTGCTTGAAACCTCTTGGTTGTGCACATTCACACATTCTCAAATAAATCATTAAGGGCACAACCCATTAAGGGCCCATCACATTCCAGAAGCACGAAATTCCCAAGCCTAGCTAAAATCAATTAGACATTGGCCCTAAGAATTCATTCGCTCGTTGGGATCCAGATTGAGATTATTCACAGTTAACCTGCTCATACTACAATTTGATGTGTAGCTAGGGGAGTAGCGTCAAACAACCATGGCTAGGGGGTACACTAGGAATTGGAGGTGCAAGCCAAAGGAAGAACCTTCTCCCCAGTCCCTCCTCCAAACTGGTTTGATTGCCTGGATATAAGTAGAGTAAATTGTCCATAATCTTAGGACGGATCCTAGGAGTCTGTAGGTCTTTAGGCTACCCACATAAGGACAGGTTTGGTTGATTGTACTGCAGGGCTTCTTTCTCTATTCTAATTTCCCTCTTACACTCATTTCCCATCCTACCCTCCTACCACCACTTATACCCAAGATGATTACTATCCTGACTTGACTTGCAATTACCCATCACTAGCAGGGATAACTTTGATTCGGGATATGAATCCGGACCTCAGTGTCTAGGTCCTAACCCTGCACAACAAGACTATAATTACTATCCTTCCCAAACCTACAATGATTATGGATCTATATCCTTTGATGACAAAACCAACCCGATCTACAATCAGGAAGGATATGCTGATTATAACACCTACCCTCCCTAGTATTCCATTGAAAATAGGTCATCACCATTCATTGAACAACCTGAAATGACTTACTATCAGGGAGGGACCCGAGAACCTTGACATCTTGACTCCCCTAGATTTAACCCAAACCCACCCAAACCTGAATCGAACCAATCAGTTTAGGTGAACCAGATCCAAGATAGGGTGTTGGCTAATTTGAGGAACACTATACAATCTTTAGAATCTCAGCCAACACCATGCATTCAAGCATTGGAGCCTATGATCAAAATGATTGATGAATTTAATAGTTCTCTATTGGATTTGCTTCAAAGTGTTAGGGATAGGGACCTGGGTGAGTTTCTACTTGGGAAGTTTTCGAGGTTGAGGATGAAATTTGTGGTTACATTAGTCAAATCTTAGGATGATTCTCAAGATGAACCCTCTTCAGGAGAGCCAATGTCTGAACCTACTTAGGTGCCTGTCATGGGGAAAAACATTCGGAGATTGGAGATGATTAGATTGGTCTAGACCAACCCTTTGAGGATGAACCAATTGATTCACCCGAGATCCCCAAGCCAGGAAACGAGGAAAAATATGTCTCTTTGAACCAGGAAATGACAATCGATTTTGAGACATATATAAATGAGGATCATGAATTCTTTGATGCTGAGGGTGAAGAATCTCTTAGTGAAGTCTCACTTGAGCATAAGGAAAATGATTTTAATGAGACAAACGGGATTGAGGAATCTGATAAATCATTTGATAGCTCGACTATTGAAGATTCTGATTTGGTTGGGGTTAACTTGGAAGATTCGAATCTTGATGATTCAACTAGTGACCCTATTCCTCATCTGCACCCCAAAGAGCTGACTTCTGAGATCATTGTGCCCAAGTCAATCTCGATTCAGCCATGATTTTTGGACTTGGGTAAATCTTATGGGGTGAGCGGTATGCTAGAGGTCCCGGAGCCTGAGCTCTTGATGTTGGAGGATAGAATTGTTGAAATAAAAATTTGGGAGGTTAATTCTGAGGGAACTTTGATTTTGGATCTAAGGGTACCTATTGACTTGAAACCATGACGAGCGTGGAAATCGTGTATTTTGAAATCATTGGAAATCGTAGTATAGTCGCAAAAACCACTTGTCAAAGATATTTGTGATAACGAAAGTTGCATAGATCTTTATTCTTTTTAGAACTTGAGTCCCGGTCGTTCGTCTCGGGGAGGCGTGAAAGCGAATCGAGATTTGGATCGGCTTTTATAACCTAAATCTAACCTAAGCTACTATTTTTGGCTTTTTGTGCTTCTAATTTTTTATTTTGAAAAGCGAATTGAAACCTAGATCTAGATAAACTAGCAAAAACCTAAGTGACTATGTGCATCTAAATGAGGCCATGGTGGCCGTGCATGGTGTGAATAAACCAAAGTGTCATATAGGCAAGCAAACATGAGGACAATCAATCACAGAAATATCATGAAATTATTTATGCATAAAAAATTATCACATATCATCTACACTAGAAAGAATATAAATAGAAGAAAATCCCTTACGTCGGAAAGTTGCCACTAGGGCCATCGGCCTTGTGTGAGGGTGTAGGCTAGACCTTGGGTATGCAAACCCGTCTACATGCCTACCAAAAGAGATGGCCAGCCACAAGAGGCTATGGATGAGCTTTCATGGTCGTCCAAGAAGAGAAGAAGATGGGGGTGAGTGCACCCAAGTGGAGAGAGGAGGGTGTTGCACCCTTTCTCTACCAATGGCTGTCCTTGAAGCTTTGGATAGAAGCTTCTCTAGCTAGCCGTCCATGGAGCCTTGGAGGAGGATGAGAAGGACAGCCTTAAGGTTTTGGAGGGTGGAAGCAAGTTTAGAGTGGAGAGTATGGATGGGAGAGTGTATGGAGATGGTCCAATTTCGTAGCTCTCTCTTTGCCCTTATGGAAGGCTCCATTTTGTTGCCACTTTTGGTAGCTCCAAAAATAGCCAATGTCACAATTTTTGGATCTAGGTTTGACACAAGTTTTTAGGGTTTCCAACAGAATGTGCATGTGTTTGGTGGGAGTAAAATGGGAAGGCGTGCATGTGTGTGTGGGTGTGTATTTTTCGTAGGGCTAGGTTGTGGGTTTTGGTAGGATTAGGTGCTAAATAGGTTAGGTCAATCTAGATTAAGTGGGTGTAGACCTAATTAGGCTTAGGAAAGTCTAATTAGGTAGGAGTGAACCTAATTAGGTCTAGGTCAAGTCTAATTAGATGTGTGCATGTGATTAGGCTAGGGTAACCCTAATAGGTATGAGTTAATTAGATCCTGGGTAGATCTAATTGGGCTCGGGTGCACCCAATCAACTATAGATGCACCCAATTAGGTATGGGATGGTTCAATTGGGTTAGGGATAGGACAAGTAGGGCTATGGATAGTGGACTAGGCTTAGGAGGTCTCTACTTAGGTTTCCTAGGGTGTCCGGTGGGGTTCCTAGGTCAAAATAGGCAAGCTAGGGCTTCCAACACCAGAATCAGGAACCAGACAGCAGTATCAGACGTCCAAGATAGTGGTCAGATGTCTTATACTACAAAATTGGACATCTGGACACTAAATTAGACGTCCAATTCTGTGTCAGTATGAGTTTTGGCTTCCTGGATTGTTATTATGCAGAAATCAGACGTCCAGCCAGATGTCTGGACGTCCTAAATGGTGCTAGAGAGTGGGTTTTAGGTTTTCTAAGGTTGGTTTTGGTTCCTAAGTGTTTGGGAGAGGGATAGGGTGGATAAGAACATGGATAGTGCTATCCATGTTTGGGTTTTGAGGCTAAGGTGCCCTAATGGAGGTTGTTTGGGAAGGCTATCCTAGGGTTTCTAAGGGTAGGGATTAGGCTATCCTCCTCACTCCTCTTATCTGGATCAGTCGTCTTCCTTTATTGCTTTATTCCACTATCTCCATCCTGGATCACTGTATTATCTACAAATAGCAATAAAAACCATTAACTAGCAAGATATCTCATCTTATTCTAAATAGACTGATGCAATGCATGATATGCAAGATATGAGTGCAATATCCACAATTTAAGCTAGGTTCAAACATTATTTAGGTTGATTAGGACCCATGATTACTGTGCAATCATACCCCCTTGCCTAAACTTTGCTAGTCCCTAGCAAATGCAAGACTAAATTATTCACATAAGGGTACCTAAGGGATTGATTATTTTATCAAGTGTATGCTTAGAGATTTTTCTCCTTTTTGTTTTCATCCTATGTTCTAGAAATCCAAACAAATATGAAATGCAGCTACGTAGCTTTTGCAACGGATTCGAGTGAAAACTAATACACCTCTAAAGCCTGTACTTGACCCCTAGTAAAAATTCTAGCAGGATAGACTGACTTCTTCCCTCGCGGTATTCAAGATATTCTATGAGTTTCACCCGGGCTTTAGGCTTGGGTAGAGAATCTCTGAGGGAAAAGATTATATATTTGGTGGCTCACTCTCACTTGGTGCTACATAGAGACTAGTACTACAGAATCTAGATTTCTAGACTACTAAGTAACTCAACTCAGAGAAAGACGAGAAAAACTATGCTCTCTTCTGATTCCTTTGTATTCATTCTCTCTTTTTCTTTTTCTTAGAGCTCAGTATCTCACTAGATTCACACAAATGATCTGTATTTGGTGGTCTCACTAGGCATTAACACTTTAATTGATTTCTCATAACCCTAACACTAAGTCAAGATTCCTCAGCTAGTATTCAGGCGGTCGGAAACACAAGAAAATAGGTTAAGGCCATATTTGGTGGATCTCAATTTTTTTTGGTGGTATTGCCTCAATGAAATAAACACTAAATATTCATTCTTTTCTTTGCTTTTTCTTCTTTTTTTTTTTTAGTTTTAGTTTTTCTTTCTTTTCATCATTTTTTTTTTTAACATAACACATCCATGAACTTTATTAAGGAGGCATTATTAGGGATTGGTGGTACTCAAGAGACATTGGGTGGCTTATTTGGTGGAAGTGCCTACTCACGGCACCATGAGAAATGGGTAGGATGGTGTATTTCTGACCTTGACATCAGTACCCTTCTTCAGCTGAGGAATCCGTAGAGAATGGTTGTAATCATCCACCTTAGCCCTAGTTTTATGCAAACTCACTCTCCGCGTATTTGCCTCATTTGGTGGCTCTCAAAATTCACTCAAAAATGTATACGTGGGAACCGAGAGTGAAAACTATGCCTAATCTCTGAGTATCATCACCTAATTATCTAGGATTCCAGATTCCTTGCACTAATCTTAGAGCACCAGTACACTCTACTCTCATCTCACACTATTTGGTGGATTTTTGGAGGAAAATCTTCCTGACTCCCAAAACACTGTCCAAGGGTTCAGGAAAAGAAACACTGCTTCTTCTCGACAGACTGAAGATGTTTATCAACCTTCACCATGAATCCATTGCAAATTCTATGTGTGTTTGAAAAGTTGTACTGGATTCCAGATTACAAGAATCAACTAGAGGATAAAATCCCTGATGCATTCTCTTAATAAAATAATCTTATTCATGAGTGCAATATGTATATATGCTATGAACAAGTAACCTCTTATATTCGTACTTCATGAAATTCCTGTATCGGGTTACAATCAGCTTGACCCTAAATTTATAACAAAAGGTGAGCGGGTGAGTCGGAAGTGGCTGTTGCGAACAATTTCTAGCTCCAATGTGAGCATTGGAGGTGGAGTCAGTTGTTCTTTTATTTATGGACCTAAAGTACGTTTTACATGCAGCTCCGAGGTTTTTCTTAAGTGTTGGCATAAAAATTTTTCAATTTTATTTTATCTACCCCCTCATGACTAAGTTCTTGCATGTCCTCATGCATGAATATAACAAAAAATAAATTAAGACAGGGAGTACATGGGCAGAGTTCACCTGGAATGGCTCCTGAATTTTGATGTTCCACTTATTCCAACACCTGAAATTGAATATGCAGGAAAATATGACAAATAAAATATGCTATATGTAAGTGCTGAGATTAACGCCTCCAGCTAGGCATACACTCAAAAAGGATATACCAATATAGTATTGAGAATGGCCAGTAAAATGATAAGAATTTTAGTCTCATTCACCAACAGCGGACCACAAATACGAACTAGCTGTCCATGAATTCCAAGTCCAAATAATCGGGAAAATATGTAGATGGGGCTTGGGATTATCTGCAGCCAGATGCTACAGAAGAAAGACAGATAAATACGGGTGCCTGGAAGGAATGAAGGTGAAGGCATCCCGAAGAGGTGATGGAGAATGTGGGTGGTAGGGGTGTGGGTGGAGTCGTGTGGGGTGAAATCATATGGGTCCTAATAATGGTGATGAATGGAAGGCATGACCCAAGTAGTGTGGTCAGATCTAGAAATCAAGGTCCAGTGATCAGTCTCTGTCTCTACCAAAGATGTTTGGGCCTCATCTTCTTCTTTTATCTCTTCTAAATTTTCCAATGACAATTCCCAATTATCACATGATTCCCCAAAATTCTTAGCTTCCTCTGATAACTCATCATATATTATCCCCAATAATCTTTCAATTTCTTGAATATCTATTTCATAAGGGGATATTTCCTTCTTCTCACTTAGATGAAGTTGGGCATTAGATTTAGTAGTGAGTCCCTCCATGAAAGTGGAATGGGCTGAATCATTGATTGAGGAGTTGTTACAGTCTTTTTGATTTTGTTGCTCCGTGTATGAGATCATTTGAATTAATTCATCAATGTCTCCATGGGTATTCTCAAATACAACAAAATCATATTCAGGTCCCTTAATACTTGGTTCCTCAAAATGAAATGATTGGTACTCAGGCCCTAAATCAAGATCAAGATTCTCAAATAAATCTCCATTCTCGACTTTAATAAGATTATCAATATCATCCACCTCGGGTGTTTGATCAACAGAATCCTACATGACCACCAAATCACAAATCAGTTGTGACACACCTGACCCAAATTCAAACATTTTTTATTTTTGTTGCTTGTCCCAGATTTTATGAAGCTCTTTCTTTATATCATCATATTCTCTTACACTAGCTTCTTTTATTTCATGAATCATTTTGATCAATTGAGTAATCCAGGATTCATTGCAAGGGGTAGGGGTTTGAATTGGGCTAGGTCGATCAAGATAGTCAACCATACTATCAATGATTTGATCTGGTATTGAGGGTGACTTATGTGATCTAGTGGATTGTCGATTTGGGTCAAGTGGTTCTACCCCGGTGTCAATTGCCATAGTTTCTTCCGAATTACCCTTCGACTCACTTTCCGTGTCATCCAAAAAATACCCTGACTTTGTTTTCTTAGCGGCTGCATAAATATCAAAGTGAATCTTCTCATTGCCGCTACTCATCTCCATACATCCTAAGTAACAGTCAATCCGTGCATTGGTCGTAGCCAAGAAAGGTCAACCCAGAATGATGGGTGAATTACTTAGCTTTTCCTGTATATCCATGTCCAAAATAATAAAATCGACTGGAAAGCTAAGACCTTGCACTTTAATAATCACATCTTGAACTACCTCCTTAGGTAGTTTGATGGAGCCTTCTGCCATTCTAATGGTGACAGGTGTGTGGTGCAGATCTCCAAGTCTGGTGCGGTCAAAAAGGGCTGTAGGAATCAAGCTAATGGAAGACCCTAGATCCACAAGGGCTTTGTTGAAGGTGAATCCCTTTATGGCACAAGATATGAAGGGTTTTCCAGGGTCAGTCATTTTGGGTGGTAGAGTGCCAGAAACAAATGCACTTATGTTAGCTGATAAAACCACCTCTTTAGGTGTGCAAGTCATTTTTTTCTTTTGTGACTCTTTCTTTAAGGCCTTAGGAAAGGGTAAATAGGTCAAATCAACTTTAGAAGCCTTTTTCTTCTTTTTGTCCCTTGAGTCTGAGTCAGAGCTGGATGTGGGTTTGGTCTTATGATTTTTGGTTAAGCCCAAATTAGGTCGTTTGGGTGGGCTCTTAGCTTTTCTCTTCCTTTTAGAGGCCACAGATTTGACCCCCGCACAAGGGCTGTATGATAGATTGGAGGAGGGGTCGGAAGAATAGGTGGAGAATAGGAGTGAAAAGGCATTTGCATCCAGGGATAAAGTGATTCTTGAAGTCTCTTGATTTGATCCCCTTGAGATTTCACTTGATTTTCCAACTTAGTCAGCCTTTCTTCATTTTTCTTGTCAAAGTCCAACAAAATGTTCACGATATCTTCAAGGGTGGTTGCGAGTTGGGCTGGACTAGATGATTGCCCTAAAGTGGATTGAGTGGAGTATTGGGCTGGCCTAGATTGATGTTCAGTCTGAGTCGATCTCTGTGGTGGCCATGAAAGATCAGGATTGTTTCTCCACTCAAGGTTATACGAATTTGGATATGAATCAATAGGTGTATCACCTTGAGTGGGGATAACTATAGAGGGAGTTGATTGAGAACCTGTTATGTGGTCCTGTACTTGTGATCCATTATTCCAATTCCTTAGAGATATCTCATCAGGTACAGGTGTATCAGAAATAGTGCATTCCTCAATTGATCTACCCAAATCACGGATTAGGTCCAAAGGTGCCTTTTGGGTTGGCTGAGTCCAAGATGCCTCCCCATGGTAGCAAGAATCAGTAGAGTAGCTAGTGGATCCAACATATGGGTCACTAGACCCACTAGGCTGGTTGTTCCAAGTCTCTTGTTCCTGGGAGGAGTGATAAGATTGAGATTGTGCCTGAGATCGTCTAATTTGCTCCAGAAGCTTGGCACATTGATCTGTATAGTCCTTTCTATATTCCCGAAATTCAGCAACTATGGCTTTCAATTGGTTTTGATCTAGATAAGGGTCGGATCCATGAGATTCAGGTTCTAAATAAGCTGGGGGATAGGGATAATCATATCTCGACTGGTTAGGATGAGTCTCCCAACCAGGAGGAGTCGAAATCATGGTTGGGTTGGGAGATGGAGGACCCTGAGGGTCAAAAGAATGATATGGGTTCATGGATATTTGAGAGAAGATGCGAATAGAGATAAGAGATAGTCTTCCTTAGGAAGACACAACCAGCTACAAGGGGCTGGTGGAATTAAGGCAAAGGCCTAGATGAGAGAGCCCCAAATCAAGCAAACAAGGTAGCCTTAAATTGTATACCCTAATTGGATCTAAACTTGGTATCCTGAGATGGAACTGGGTTAAACCATCCCTTGAATTACTTGGCTGGCCAGATTGGTGGGACCCCCTAGGACACCCCGCACGGCAGGACACCATTAAAGGTTAACACGGTTACCGCACTGACCTTTCTTGTCACCAGTTGGTCCAAATAGACAAGGCCTTTATTTTTACCCAATTAAATTTCAGTTACCAAGTAATTTAGTCTTGCCTAGGGCATGTCTACTTAGTTTTAGGCTTGGGCTTAGAGTGCTCTTGGAATGTGATTGGGCGATTGGGGGTGATGCCCTTAAAATTGGATTTAGAGTGTGAAGTGCACAGACAAAGGATTTTCAATACAAGCTTTAGTTGGTGTGGTGGATTTTATGGTTCAAGTACTTGTATTAATTTTTTTTCTTTTAGGGTATCCTTGTTTAAGTTAATTCAAACAAGGTTGTGGTGGAGCACGCAACCGTTTTTGCAAGTCCCAATTGTTATATGAATTTCCTTTTAGTATGGCATGAAAATGTGCTCTACCTTAGTATGGAAACCCTAATATCAGATAGGTCTATATGATGCTTTTAAGTCTAACAAGGTAGAAGTGGTGCAACCCAATCAAGGAAAACAATGGTCCTAATGCACCACTACTAAGTGAAATAGACCTAATTGGTTGCCTAAGTTGAAATGTAAATCAATTTCAATTCAAGTGGGTGAGGGGAAGACAACCGATCACAGCAAATCCCTTCTCATGCAATCACACCCAAATCAGGCTCAAAAGGGTTTGCTTTGAGTCTCTAAATTTAAACCCTAATGTGAATTACCTAGGGTTTGTGCTTCTTCTAAAATCTGCAGTCAGACCTTAGTCTGACTTGAAATCACTCTCCAAATCAATAACTGAAGAAAAATAAAATGAAATTTGGTATAGATCTTCCTTTCTCAATAATTTTTTCAGGGAATATTTTTTTAATATTTTTTACTATTTCATACAAATTTTCATGAATTTTTATGTTCCAGGGGTTCAAACAAACCAGATGGACCCCCTGCGAGAAGTACAATTTGAAACAGTATCAAAGAAAATCCAAAAATTCTTTAAAATTCATATAAAAAACTAGGTTTCAGTGGCTTTCCAACTCCATAAATTTCAAAGAGATCTTATTTATGTAGAGGTCAGAATTAACATTTAAAGTTATAAAAAATTAGAGTGCAAACTGTTCTGACGCCCTTCCACTGTACAAATTTTTAAAATTTGTACAGTGAAAATTTTTCCAAATAAAAGGTGGTGCTGGAAAGCTAGTTTGAAAACCTAATATCAAACTGAATCCCAATATTTTTGGACTCCTAATTTCATAGAAATAAATTTTTGAAAATCATCGATATTTGCTGGCTAAATTTCCAAATCTGATTTTGGTGTGTTTAAATAGTTTCCAAGTTAAAACACACACCAAAGAAAGAATTTTTTTTTTTAATTCAGATCCAGAAATTTGAATTTGAATTTATATATATATATATATATTTTTTAACCTAAGGAAGCAACTAGAGGACGAATAAAATACCTGTGGTCTTCACCAGGGGTCGATGTGTGCACAGATCCTCATCTTGACACCCTACAATCAAAACAAACAGAAGTTAAGCAAATCCAAATCTAAACTCGCACGTTGCGTTCCCCAGCAATGGCGCCATTTGACGAGAGTGGAAATTGTATATTTTGAAATTGTTGGAAATCGTAGTATAGTCGCAAAAACCACTCGTCAAAGACATTTGTGATAACAAAACTTGCATAGATCTTTATTCTTTTTAGAACTTGAGTCCCGGTCATTCGTCTCTGGGAGGTGTGAAAACGAATCGAGATTTGGATCGACTTTTATAACCTAAATCTAACCTAAGCTACTATTTTTGCCTTTTGTGTTTTTGATTTTTTATTTTGAAAAGCGAATTGAAACCTAGATTTAGATAAACTAGCAAAAACCTAAGTGACTATGTGCATCTAAATGAGGCCATGGTGGCCGTGCATGGTGTGAACAAACCAAAGTGTCATATAGGCAAGCAAACATGAGGACAATCAATCACAAAAACATCATGAAATTATTTATGCATAAAAAATTATCACATGTCATCTACACTAGAAAGCATATAAATAGAAGAAAATCCCTCACGCCGGAAAGTTGCCACTAGGGTCCATCAGCCTTGTGTGAGGGTGTAGGCTAGACCTTGGGTACGCAAACTCATCTACACGCCTACCAAAAGAGATGGCCGGCCACAAGAGGCTATGGATGAGCCTTCATGGTCGTCCAAGAAGAGAAGAAGATGGGGGTGAGTGCATCCAAGTGGAGAGAGGAGGGTGTTGCACCCTTTCTCTACCAATGGTCGTCCTTGAAGCTTTGGAGAGAAGCTTCTCTAGCTAGCCGTCCATGGAGCCTTGGAGGAGGATGAGGAGGATGGCCTTAAGGTTTTGGAGGGTGGAAGCAATTTTAGAGTGGAGAGTATGGATGGGAGAGTGTATGGAGATGGTCCAATTTCGTAGCTCTCTCTTTGCCCTTATGGAAGGCTCCATTTTGTTGCTACTTTTGGTGGCTCCAAAAATAGCAATGTCACAATTTTTGGATCTAGGTTTGACACAAGTTTTTAGGGTTTCCAAGAGAGTGTGCATGTGTTTGGTGGGAGTAAAATGGGAAGGCATGCGTGTGTGTGTGGGTGTGTATTTTTCGTAGGGCTAGGTTGTGGGTTTTGGTAGGATTAGGTGCTAAATAGGTTAGGTCAATCTAGATTAAGTGGGTGTAGACCTAATTAGGCTTAGGAAAGTCTAATTAGGTAGGAGTGAACCTAATTAGGTCTAGGTCAAGTCTAATTAGATGTGTCCATGTGATTAGGCTAGGGTAACCCTAATAGGTATGAGTTAATTAGATCCTGGGTAGATCTAATTGGGCTTGGGTGCACCCAATCAACTATAGATGCACCTAATTAGGTATGGGATGGTTCAATTGGGTTAGGGATAGGACAAGTAGGGCTATGGATAGTGGACTAGGCTTAGGAGGTCTCTACTTAGGTTTCCTAGGGTGTCCGGTGGGGTTCCTAGGTCAAAATAGGCAAGCTAGGGCTTCCAACACCAGAATCAGGAACCAGACAGCAGTATCAGACGTCCAAGATAGTGGTCAGATGTCTTATACTACAAAATTGGACATCTGGACACTAAATTAGACGTCCAATTCTGTGTCAGTATGAGTTTTGGCTTCCTGGATTGTTATTATGCAGAAATCAGACGTCCAGCCAGATGTCTGGACGTCCTAAATGGTGCTAGAGAGTGGGTTTTAGGTTTTCTAAGGTTGGTTTTGGTTCCTAAGTGTTTGGGAGAGGGATAGGGTGGATAAGAACATGATAGTGCTATCCATGTTTGGGTTTTGAGGCTAAGGTGCCCTAATGGAGGTTGTTTGGGAAGGCTATCCTAGGGTTTCTAAGGGTAGGGATTAGGCTATCCTCCTCACTCCTCTTATCTGGATCAGTCTTCTTCCTTTATTGCTTTATTCCACTATCTCCATCCTGGATCACTTTATTATCTGCAAATAGCAATAAAAATCATTAACTAGCAAGATATCTCATCTTATTCTAAATAGACTAATGCAATGCATGATATGCAAGATATGAGTGCAATATCCAAAATTTAAGCTAAGTTCAAACATTATTTAGGTTGATTAGGACCCATGATTGCTATGCAATCAAACCACCTACTTTCTACCAAGACCTTTACGATATCTTTCACGTGCAACCCAAGCTCGAAATAATTGATTATTTTTCTGAGTTGAACGTTAAGTGGAATCTGAACCTATTGAACCATCTTTACCTATTGTTTGACACTTTGGCCTTGGGTTGCACACCATAAAACCACAGGCCCGACCCCACAATCTTAACAACCTTCGGTTCTGGGTGATTTTCATCTAGAACCTTAGAACCACTCAACCTTGGGGCATGGGTTTGCATCATAATCTGGTCCACGTCTGTGGACATCTTCTGCTAACGGGTTTCAGGATCAACCTTTTGATTTTGATTCTGACCCGCACTTGTGAATTCTTAATTTCTTCTTTGTGTGTATATTATGCCTAGCTAAAGTCATTGAATTTAGCACGTGTCTATATTTCACGTTCTTTGAGAAGCTGACCAGATTTCTCACGATGTTCAGGTGATATTCTATTTACTCCGCCTTTTCATGTCTTTATTTTTACAATGAGGACATTGCATCATTTAGACATGAGGGGTGGAAACTTTATCCTGAAATCATTTTGTTAACTCCATAGAATTTCTTTTAGTTTCTTATAAAATAAAAAAATTGAAAATTTGAGAAAGATAAAAAAGAAGGAAATTATGAAAAGAGAACTTAGGCATTTGGAAGTTGTTAACTTTAGGAAATGTTACGAGAGGACCTAAACACTTAGACTCTTCAGGTCTTTGAGCTTAATTGGCCCAGGTGTCCACTCGAGTGTGGACTTAGTCTCGAGTCCTTGCCAATTCAAATCATCTTTAATCTAGTAAATAAATTGGGATGATAAGTACACAACTTATTAACCTGCCCTCTAATTTGAGGGGACTTTAAGCCTAAGCATCTACACACTTTCTGCAATGACTCACTTTTTGACAGTTTCTTCAGAAATTGGGTAGCTAATGAACTATCTAGGGTGGTATGGCTGGCAAGTTGTCGGTGGTAACAGCTCATCGGCTGGTTGTCTAGAGCCCAGCCACAAGACCATTTTCGTCATACCGCCTTTATGTAAATCTTAGATCAGGGAAGCCACCTACTTAAAAAAAAAGAAAAAAGAAAAGAAAAAAAAAAGAAAAATGAGAAAATAAAAAAAAAACAAATAAGACCACACTTCACCGCACGAGTATGGCTGGCAAGTTGCCTTGGGTAACAGCCCATTGGCCGGTTGTCCAGAGCCCAGCTCACAAAAATGCACAATAATTCCCAAAACACTTAGGAAAAAAGCAAAGGAGTAGAATAAACGAGGGAGATATACACTGGGTTCGCCCTTGTGTTGACCCCATAAATAAAAGAAGTAGGGAGAAAGTTACCGTTTGAAAAGATAAACCTCTAGGCAAGGTCACCTAAGGTCGTAGAAACTCGAAGTTCATTTTAACAGCCGCCAATGAGTCTTTCACTCTTTTCACTAGATGCTTAGTACTTAGAGTCTTTTTTAAGTCTTAGGTGGGTCGGGTAGCCGTAAAAAGGTATCCCGAAACTCTCAAACTCCAAAAGTAAAAAAAAAATAGAAAAGAAGAAAAAACAAAAAAATTGTATCTTCTCTTTTCAAATAAGGCGAGGACTTGGTCGTCTGCATTCTGGCAGACACCTAGGTACCGTTGAGTTTTCGTTGTTTAGGACCTTACTTGAAATTTTCTATTGTTAATAAACAACTTAGGCCTAAGTGATCTAATCCTAATTTTGATTTAATACATAGCATGTAGTTTGATTTTGCCAGGGACTAGCAAAAGATAGGCATGGGGGTATGATGTACACATATTTAATTAGGTTAAAATGACTATTCATGCAGGTTCCTAGGCTTAGATTTGCATTTCATGTTATAAATATTACATAGCATGCATCATTCTACATTTAGAGTAGTTGTATATAATTTAGGTTAATTATGTCCTCTTTGTGGTCAGGAGAGAAGGATATTTATTTCGGAGCCTCGAATTGACAATTTGACTGTACGAATCTGATCAAGATGACGATCAGGGTCCAATGCCTTCGAAATCGCCTCGATCGGAGTCTCGTAGCACTATATGCAATCCAAGGAAGATCAATGGCTGAGAGACTAGGTGACGCAATCTAGAGCATCAAATGACAAATCCGACCGCACGGATGGATTTGGGTCAACGATCGTAACCTAACAGCATGAAAATCGACTTAATCCGACCTCTGTAGCATCCCTTACAAAGGAATGAAGATGGACGGCCCAGGATGCACCACGTGGCGCATCCCGGGATACCCATGCACACGCACGTCCACCGTACGTGCACAACAGTGCGTGCGCGTGAACGCGTGCAGAGGTCCATGCACGCAAGCGCAGCGGTGTGCCCAGCAGCGTAGCGTGCGTGCGGAGGCAACGGCAACAGTGGCGCGTATCGCGTGTGCACGCACGACAAGGGCGTGTACAGTGCGCGCCAGTGGTGCGGCAGCAGGGGCGCATGAGCGGGATCTTCAGCGACATTTATGACTGTCAGTAAATGTCTTGTATGCAAATTTGATTCTTTCGTCCACTATAAAAAGACCCCTACCCCTCCCATTTTTCTTCATCTCTTCATTTCTTCCTCGCACCACCTCCAAGGCTCTAGAGAGAGCTTGTCGCAAGCCCGGGATGCTCCTCTAGAGTAGAAAAGGAAATAGTTTTCCCACCTCTCATCCCCATTCGTGGAGCATCCTGTGGCCATCCTCTCACTGCTCTTCGGGAAGAAGATCCTCGCCGCGACGTCATCCTACCCCACCCTTCGTCCTCTGGCTCCGTCCCCATGAGATCTGCTCCTTACCACCTTCCTCCAATTGACGTGAGAGTGAGTCGTCCTCCGAGCAACCGTCGAGGGGGATTTCTCTCACCTCTTTCTATCTTTTTTACTTTCGTAGTGTAGATTTTCCGCTTTCATAGTTGTAACAAATAATTCTTAATAAAAAGATGATTGTTTCTCTCTCTCTATCATTCTCTTATATTTTTGCAAGTAGATTAGCTAGAATTCATCAATCTGATCTTGCTAAAAATACCAAAAAAAATTAGAAAAGATAAAAATGATAAAAAACAAATAAAAGCAAAGTGTGGATTTTTATAAAACCAAACATTCGCCTCCCCATGTTTGACCTGGGACTTACTTTTCGAGTTGCAGTTATAAATTTTATTTGATAGATGCATTTTGCGAACTACGATGATGGGTTACTCCGAATCCCGATTTTAATTCACGAAGCACGCCTCCATCATTGTGGTCTCTTGGCAAGCCTAAGGGGGGGCTTGCTTGATCTCCTCCAAGGTGGATGGAATTCTACGTTCAAAAGCTCCTCCAAAGGTGGCATGGACCACCTTTAATTCCTCCTCCAAGGTTGGTTGTGTACCACCCTCAAATCCTCCTCCTAGGGTAGGCATGTACCCTAGGTCTCCTTCTAATGCCTAGCTTCTTCCCTTGGCTGGCGTGGGCTTAAGAGAGAAAAGAAGAGGGGAAGGCACCAAGAGGATAGAGTGTCCCCTTAATCTTCTTCTTCTTCTTCTTCTCTTGGCCTTCTATGTAGGTGGAAATATGAGTAGAAAAATATGTAGCCAAAGGTGGTTGTTAATAGTGGTGGATATGGGTATATAGGAGTGGTAGGGGGTAAGGGTAGTTAACTAGGGTTAAAGGAAAGGTGGTGTGATGGAAGGGTAGGATGTTGAAGTTGGTTGATGGATGGTGGATGAAGGTTGGCGTGGAGGTAGCGAGGCGTATGAGGTGGTGGTTATGGTAGGTGGAAGAGTTGGTGCCAACTCTATGTAGGGTAGGGTTAAGGGATAGGTTAGTGTGTTGTATGGCTAGGATTAGATCATAGAGTGGTAGTTAGGAGATGGATGACTAGGGTAGTTGGCGCCAACTTAAGGGGCATGTAGGGGTGTGGTTAGGTGTTTTGGTGCCAACTATAGGAGAGTTTAGGTGGGTTAAGTTATGTGGGTTTTAGGAAGGGTTAGGATGGCTCCATGTGGTGGTGGTTATGGGATTAAGGGTAAATATAGGTGGCGCCAAAATGAGGGGGTGTGGGTGGTGTATTTTGACACCAAGTAAGGTGTAGTTTAGGGTCGTTAAGGGGGGTTAAAGTTGGCACCAAAGGAGGGTTTCTAGAAGGGGTTAGGTGGGTGGTAGGGATGGCTTTAGGTCATGATGTGTAAAGCTAGGCTTTAGGCACATGTTGGTGCCAAAATGAAGGGATGCATGTGGTGTTTTTGGCGCCAACATGAAGGGGTGTGATTGGTGGTAGTTGGTGTGGGTTGGCACCAAAAGGGGATGGGTTAGGTTAGGGTTAGTTGTGGTTAAGAGGGAAAAAGTGGATGGCCATGGAGATGGGGCTAGTTGGGAGCTTAGCTAAGCTAGCTTAGCTAGTAGAGTAGAGGTGGTGGAGCTAGGGTTTCATGAAGGAGGAGTTGGAGAAAGTAAATATGGAGTTGGTGGCTGCTACATCTGGAGCTGGATCTGATGAGGCAGCTTCATGGGGAGCTCAACTACTTAGCTAAGCTACCTAGTTCTTATGCTAGTAGCTAAGCTTGGGTAGTTGAGCTAAGTTGAGCTTGCCTCAACCTAGCTGGAGCTTGGTTGAGTTGGAACTGCCTCAGATGAGAACTCTAGAGCTAGCTAAGCTACTAGTTGATAAGTAGTAGCTCAACTAGCATGGGGTCCAGCTACCATGAGCTTGGTGGAGCTAGAATGAGTTGGGGCTGAGCTAAGATGGACTCCTGTCAACTCAATTGAGCCAGCTAGAGCTCCCAGTGAACTAATGGGAGTTGCGTTGAGCTAGACTCAACTAAGTTGAGCTGGATCTGAGCTGGCTTGAGTTGAGATGAGCTGCATTGAGCTGCTATTCAGCTAAGGTAAGCTGAATGGAGCTACTCCTAGTCTAAGGGAGCTGGTATCCAGCCATGGTGAGTTGGAGTTAATTGAGTCCTAGCCTGATTGAGCTTCCTGTTCATCAGTTGCGTTCAAGAGTGCTAGGATTTTAGGGATCTATCAATCTGTTTATCCCTAACACTCCAAGAAACACATTAAAAATACAATAAAAAATGCAATGCATGCCTAACCTAATTGATGCCTAAATGCAACACAAAAACCCATTTGTAGAGAAAATTCCTAAGAGCTACGTTTGTTTTAATACATAGGAATGATGATAAACTGGCATTTATCACACCCCCATGCTTAAAATTTGCTAGTCTCTTAGCAAACCTTTAATTTCTATAAACCAGAATTTTGGGGAATTCTAATTTTTTTGACTTTTGAGAAGAAAGAGGTTATGGGGCTTTGGATGGTCTAAACACGGGAGGTAGGGGATTTATTGAATATAAACATTGGGATTTATTTTCAGATCCAAAAATTAGACAGAAATGAGATCAATATATCCTCAAAAAATTCACAGATTAACCCTTTGTTAATTCAGATGACTCAAAATTTTTGTTTTTAGGATTTTTTTGGCTCTTGAATTTGATTCGCAGCTTGCAATAACCCTTAAAACCTTGTGTCTGTGCTTGTGAAAAGCCAACATTTTTAAGGGTGTGTTTTTGGTTTAAAACTTTTTTTTTCTCTCCCCCATGCTTATTTTTAGCTTAGTCTTACAACAGATGTGTCGGGATCATCATTCTTGTTACCAATCCTTGAGGGAGCTCTGGTGCTAGTACTTTGAGATAGGACTATCCATGACATCACCCAGGAGCTCACAACCCTAAAACACATTGCGGTGTAAAGGGGTGCTTCAAGCAAACTCAAGCTCTTGTGAGGGGTGTTCTTTTAAAGGTCCAAGGATGGCTTCCAAGATCAGGAAGAAGGTAGAAAAACTTGAGATTTCAGGGAAAAGAATCCCTAAAATTCTTGAGCTCGCCTGAGCTTAGGAGCTTGATTTGGCGGTTGGTATGTGGTTTGGCGGATTAGGAAACTCCTCGCGGAACTTCTCTCCAAGTTTGGAGGTGATTGGAACTAATTTTAGGGAGAAAAGCTCCCTCGATCTTCGTTGTGGATGTGTTCCCACTGCCAATGGTAGCAGGGAACAAAGTGAAGAAAACAATGAGAAGTTAAGGGGCTTGATGCAAAGAATTTGAAACTTGAGGGGTTAAATGTAAGAAATAGAGTTTTTTTTTTTTTGAATCAGTGAGGAATGCTATCGTAAACCGATAGCAATCCGGAGGGTTAAGAAATAGAGTTTTAAAGGGCTAAATTGCAAACTAGGTCAAGATGGACTTTGATTGGACCCAATTTTTGGTACAAACCTAATTT
The DNA here is from genome assembly GCA_037157565.1 of Thalassia testudinum. Lineage (NCBI taxonomy): Eukaryota > Viridiplantae > Streptophyta > Magnoliopsida > Alismatales > Hydrocharitaceae > Thalassia > Thalassia testudinum. The sequence goes on from JAZHRO010000025.1 coordinate 156,437,345, forward strand.
TGACCCAAGGAATCCAATGGTGAGGTTGGATTTCAGTTTTGACCAAGTTTGACTAGAGAATTTGAATAAAAACCCAAATTAGAGTAAAATTCTGTCTGAGACTATTCAAGGTCAAAATAGGTTCAGATGGTCAAGCTAAGGGTACCAAACCTTCCATAATATTTTTCAATGAATTTTAGGAGGCTTATATGGATTTTATCCCAACCAAAACCTCTTTAATTTAAGTAGGTTTGAAATTAGGGTTTTTGTGTGTTGTTGTGGTTCTTGAAATGCGAGAAACCCTGTTTCTGACAATGCTGACCCACTTTTTGTTCTTTTAAGCTCATTTGATCTTCATTTAACCCCTAACAAACCCTTTGGTTAATCTATATTTGAGATGTGTTGTTAAAATTGCAAAATTAACCTTGATTTTCTACTTTCTTCTCAAATTCGAATATTATGGAATTATGACCCACAGATGATTATATAGGAGCATTTATCCATAAAACCTACCTAAAAGTGGCCAGTTAGGGCTATGATGGTGTTCCTATCACCACCCCTTTGACAACAAGCTCAACCATCCCCCCAGCACCAGGCTCTCCCCCAGGTCGCGTTTTGTATGACTTGGGAACTTGGCACGTTTACTATATGGGGGGGGAAGGGAAACGGGAAGGAGATTGCTCCTATTTTGCCAGAGCGAGTAGAGGATGATCTAGATTATGGAGCATCAAATGAAGAGGATGAAGATGAGAATGATGACGTGGAGGGAGAGGAGGAGGGAAAGGAGGAGGGGGAGGAGGATGAGATGGTGGGGAGTACACCCCCGATTCATGTGGATCCCTTAGTGGCGTAAAAAAGTGCTGGTAAGAACTCCTATACTTTTAAGAAGTAAATTACTTATATATTTTAATGTTTATTATAACTTCAAAAATATATAATGAATATGATTAATGTTTACGTAGGTAGAGTAAGAAGAGGATGGGGGAAGACAAAGAATCTAGACCTCCAGTGCATCCCTGATGGCCTGAGAATAACAATTAAGCTTAGAACATAGGGGAGGCGGAGAATTACCTAGGCTTCATCGGTCAAGTGGGCACAATGGTTAAGTCCATTGTGCCCATTTGCTAGCTTGACTTGAGGAAGGTGCCCGCAAAGCTTAAGAAGTAGCTCCTTCGACAGTTGGAGGTAATTCCATGTATCTTAAATATTTCTTTTATAACTTTATTGACGTCGTGAAACATGTTTAATTAATTTTTTCGTTGTAGTGTGCATTTATGACATCAATATTAAAGAGATTAATCGCATGTGAGTACGAGTGTCAAACATAGGGAGGCGAGAAATCAAATCACTTAATCGCTTTAATGTCACAAAATACGTTGTTTGGTTTGCTTGCGAAAAAGAGAGAAAGAGCATGAGAAAGAGAGAGAGAGAAAGAGAAAGAGAGAGTAAGAGAGAGAGTTAGAGATTCATGATAATGTAGCAGATGATAGTCTATTGCAAAAAAAAAAATAGAATCATTTTACAATTATAATGCTAGATGAAAGCTTAAAACAACATAAACATAAAACTAAGGAAACCAGTAGCTAAATGGAGAGGCGAGGCAACCATGGTGATGGAGAGGCTTTCGTCGGCGACTCAACAGCTCCGGGACCTTGCTTGGGAGCTTTATGGAGTTGTAATGTTGCTAAGTAGAAGATGGTTATGAGTGGAGGAGGGTAGGTCCTTTTATATTGGAGGAAAGGAGCCAAAATCCATTCTTGGGTCAACAACGACATCAAATATGTTGCTAAAAGTACTCCTTAAACGTCGTCGAAGACCAGCTCATGCACGCCTATCGTGCATGCACTTCGTGCCGTTGGCCTACACGCTATGCGCACCGTGTAGCGTGCTATGATGTAGACACATTTAATTAGGTTAAAATTCCTATTCATGCATGTTCCTAAGCTTAGATTTGCATTTCATATTATAAGTATTGCATAGCATGCATCATTCTGCATTTAGAATAGTTGTGTATATTTTAGGTTAATTACGTCCTTTTTATAGCCAAGAGGGAAGGCGATTTATTTCAGAGTGTCAGATTGATGATTCGACCAAATGGATCTGATCAGGACGATGATCGGAACCCAATGCCTCCGAAATTGCTTTGATCTGAGTCCCGTAGCACCATATGTAGTCCAAGGAAGATCAACTGCCAAGGGACTTGGTGATGCAATCCAGAGCATCAAAGGATAAATCTGACCGCATGGATGGATTTGCGTCAATGATAGCAGCCTAATGACACGAAAATCGACTCAATCCGACCTTTGTAGCAGCCCTTACAAAGGAAAGAAGATGGACAGTCCAGCTTACACCATGTGGAGCAACTCAGGTCGCCCATGTGCACGAGCCCAGGTGCACGTGTACGTGAAGGCATGCACGTGCTCAGCAGCACAGCATGCAAGGTAGCGACAGCGACAGCAGCCGTAGTGCGAGCGGACGTAAGGTGAATGGACGCATAGTGAGCGTGTGCACGTGTGATGGGAACACCATCATGAGCCCTAACTAGCTCATTTTGACCCAGGAAAGAGAAGAAAAGCTCCTACATAACCAAGTGAAGGGCCTAACTCAAGGAATAACTGGTTTGAAAGAAAAGTAAGAAATAAAGGGTAAAATTGTAATTTTACCATTTCAGTACAACAACGGGATTTCTCAGGGGCTAAACCTAGGTCAAATGATCTTAACAAGATAAAATGTAGGTTGGTTCAACAAGGAAAGGGTTAATGTGAAATCAGGGAATGAAATGACTTCTTGTAATCCTAAAACAAACCCACTTAATTTAAAAAGGTTTTGGTCAGGGTAAAATTTAACTAAACCTTCTAATATTCATGGAAAAAGATCATATAGGGTTTAGAACCTTCAATTTGGCCTTTGGAACCTGTTTTGACCTAAATAGGGGTCTTAGTCAAATATTTGCCCTAAATTGAGTTTTTGTATAAAATGCCCAGTCAAACGTGGTCAAACCTAAAATCCAACTTCACCATTGGATTCCTTAGGTCCAAATTAGGTTTATACCAAAATTTGGACCTAAGGGGAGTTCACCTTGACCTACTTTGCAAAATAGTCCAACCTAATTACATTTATGCCCCTAACTTTTGAAAACCCTAGCAAAAAACCCCCTAGCCTCCACATCATTCTTTGCAATTAGGTCCCTCCACCATTACAGCGAGGGAATCCTACTCTGGTGAGGAATCAGGGGGGATTTCTCCTTGATTCCTCAGAGACTCCCTCTCAAATTTGAAAGGGAGATTCTCTAAGGAATTCTCGTTCATATGAACACAATCTCGAGCTCCAAATCCTACCCAATCTCTCATGCGAACACATGAGAGATTTGGGTCTTTTTGACCTTCCAAGTCCGGCGAGGCTACCTGTGCTTGGAAGCTTGCCTTCCAAGCACAAGGCCCTCTGCCAGAGGCTATTTAAAAGTCCCCAGGTCCTCCTGTTCATCCCCAGCTTGGTTTGGCTGGAGATAACCCCTCAGTTTCGTCTCTTCTCCTCCGGCCAAACACCCAGCGAGCTCTGGTGACCTATTTCTCCTCCTCTCGTTGCTCTGCCACAATACCAGTGGCAGAGTTGCCCTTACCCCCGTGGTCCGCGTCGCGCTGCACCTGCGCACACACCTGTATCCTCCTCGTCGTCGCCATCCCCTTCTAACTAGGATCTCATCTCCGGCGGTAGTAGACACGAGCCGACCACCATCTCTTCCCCCTTCATCCTTGAACTAGGTCAGATACTTTCCCCTCTCTTCTCTTTATTTTCCCCCTCACTATTTCTATTTTCACCCCTCAACGCTCACAGACCACCACAGTCTTCTCCACCTCCGACAGACCACCGACGAGGTGCACCCGTCATTCCATGCACCCATCCACCTCGCCAAACACCTCGAAAGCTCCGCCATGACTCACTGATCATTTCCCCTCTTTCCATTGATCGCCTTACACTCCACACGCTTCCCCCGAACAAACCCAACTCCATGGCCACAAGGTGACCTAGGCACGCATTCCTAGGCCACCTCGCGCCACGTAGACCACCGAGACATCTTCGCCATGCCACGACGAAGCTTCCTGCATGTTCTGATGAGGCCGTAAGGTTGTGTTTCTTGAATGCAGGTTCTGACCTCCGTCGCCATTGAAGCAGACGTGAAGCTTGCTCTCAAGCTCGAAGCAGGCAGCCTCGCTCTAGGCATCCAGGTCCAGGCGATGCAGATTTGTCGCATGCACACTTCTAGCCAGGAGATTGGCTTTGGAGACCCTTGTAGCCGTAGCAATTGAGTGCGGCCCCAGTGGGCACACGTGAGGAAGCAGGTGGGACATTTAGTCCCACCTCGATTGTTTTCGTGCGAAAGGAGAGGTATAAGATGAAAAAGTGTCAGGGGCTTATCGCCTCCTGACAAGGGGTGAGGTCCCACTCTCCCCATCACACCTCGTTCACGCCCCATGCTTCGCAGACCTGGTATCCTGACCCGATTACTTGCGCACTCCTCACCCACCACCCACATCGGTGGGCCTGGTCCCGGGCACGGTGACTTGACCCGTTTACTCGAGAAAGGCTCTGGGAGAGCGAGCCTAAGAGAGAAAAGAGAGAGAGTTTGCGGGGGAGGGTAGGGGTAGGTTTTGCACTTGCAGGAAAAGGAAAAGAAGAAGGGACCAAGGGCGAAGCCAGGGAAGAACGGCGGAGGAAGCCAAAGGAAGAGTGGCAGCCACAGCAGCTAAGGAAGGAAGAAGAAGCTAAGGAGGAGCACGGAGGAAGCTAAGGAAAAAGGCTAAGGGAGGAGAAGGCAAAGCTGAAGAGAAGCTAAAGCAAGAAGGAAGAAGAGTTGAAGACCAGAGCATAGAGAAGAAGACAAAGGCCATGACAGAAAGGAAGAAGAAAGAAGTTGAAGGAGAAGTCAGAGAAGAAAGAAGGAAGGAAGAACAAAGAAGCCAAAGAAGAGCAAGCCAAGGCAGAAAGAAAGAAGAAAGAAGACAAAGAGCGGAACAAGCCAAAGAAAGAAACAAAAGAAGAATCAAATACTTTTTAAGACATTTTATTATCCAATTCTTCTCAATTTCTCTCTTATATAGTTACATTTTATTATTCATAAACTCATGCTTGACATTCTGAATTATATTTTGAGTAGTTTTAAGTGTGTAAATTGCATCTATTATTGAGATTAGTGCATGAACTCCATTTGCTTCTTGTGTTCGACCTCGAACTTAAACTTCGAGTAATGAAATTTATTTGTTTTCAAAGCGATTTCAACTATACTATGATGCATTACTTTAAACCTGATTTCACTTTCTCCTTGTAAACATTTTGGCACCGTTGCCAGGGAGCAACGCGCAATTCAGCACTAGTCTCTACATTATTTTTATATTTGAACACTAACTTGCCCTATTTATTTTGCTGTGATTTTGCAGACACGTATTTCACGAGGAGATCTCCCACGCAAATCAACCACTCCAGGGCAAGTAACTTCTCTCTTCTTCCCTAATCCATCTTTTAATCTTGGGAAGACAAAAAGGAAACAATCAAATTAGGAATCACCTGCCCTCCTTTTATAGTAATTATCATTTAAGAGGCAAATTTCCTAATTTGCTAAAATTTTTTCAAATCTTATTGAAGTTGAAGTGATTTCTTGAGATCCTACCCAATAATTCCTGTGCCTATTGAGGATCACGCTTAAATCTCCGTGGACTACACACTTCTTGTTTGAAGTTCAAAGAGAACTTCTGTGAAAATCAAAGAGGATTGGAAATAGAGCCACATTAGGGTTTCTAGAGTAGGGTTTTGGAGTACTAGTTCACACGTGCTTGCATAAAAGGAAACAAACCCACCCGCATTTGTGTGCTACCCAAGCCCTTGATTGAAAGGATTTAACCAAAATAAACCCTAAAATTAAGCTCTAAAATCACTTGAACCTTAAAAACCTTGGACCTAATAACCTAGGAGTAAAATCAGGGTGATTTCTAGGTCTTGACCTAGAATCATTCTACCATCTTTAGGAGAGGTCAGGTAAAGTTGACCCCTTGTTGGGCCAACCAACCTCCAAATTAGGTCACAAAACCAAAACATCTAAAGTTCAAGAGGAACCCTAAGCACCTTCGATCTAAAATAAAAGTGGTAGACTTAAGAGGACAAGGTCCCCATTCTGGCCTACCTGGAATTTCAGTGACAAGAGAGGTCGGGTGGGGGAAACCCTGTAACCCATGGGGACACTCTACCGTGTAGGGGTCTTTGCGGGACTCTCCCTCTCTAGCTGCTCAGGTAATTCTCAGGTGGATGACTTTCCGATCTAGGGGCATCATCCGCTCTGAACCTCCATAGTCATCCAAACATCTTTAGGTGCCTTGATTGGGTCAAAAACACATCCAGTCCCTCATCCCTTCTCTTTAGAGCACACACATAGATTTTTAGTGGGATTCTCTATTCAGATCTAATCACTTCACATCTTGATCCGAATTCTGATTCCACATCTTGATTCCACCACCTGATCCAAATATGCAGCCTAGTTACTTAAGATTACCATTCAAAAAACTTGAATCACAGAGATCCATGAGAGATAGGATGATTGAGGATGCCCTTGAATTCTATGAAATTGAATACAAAGCCTCAACACCAGTAGAAGACATTCAAGTTAGTGTACCAACAACCATGACTTTCATCATAAATTGTGCCTAAGTGTTATTGACAGAAGCCACAAAAGGATCAACCTGAGACATTCTCATAATAGGATACATTGAGATAGAAAAATTGCACAACTTTGAATACCTTCAATGCATGACAAATCCTATACTATGGGAACAACACCAAGATGATCTTGCAAAATGGGAAGAGATGATGAGATTATTAAAACAAGTTATCGATCAGAAATACCCGGACACGCCCCAAACAGATGATGAACCATCTTGGAATAGTATTGAGGATTAATCCGATTTCCCAAATCCTGGGTTTGAGGCACAAAGTTGTTGTGGATTTCCAACCCAGATGGAATACAACATGCCTGATCTTGAAATAGGTTGGGAAGTTCCAACTGCTGGAGAACACAATGTTGAGCCAACCCTAGACCCTGGGTCACCAAGCATAGAATTTCGAGACTCCTACAATGATGAGATTAGAAATGAACCTCTCGAGAGTGTAAATACTGCCCCTTATTATGATAAGGTGACCCTCGAAGGTCATTCGGACCTAGATTCTAGTGATTCAACCCACATCCTCAGCCTAGAATCTGGATCTGAAACTTATTGGGAAGATTACAAGGCCCCGTATGATGAAGATCAAATTTTCAATAAAGAGTATGATTCTGGGCCTCTATTTGATGAATATCCCTCTCCAACATCCTCAAAGATACAGATCAATTTTTTGGAAGTTACACCAATTTACGATACAGAAATCGAGGAGTTGGACAAGTGGGGTTTTGATTGGGTCTTTCTTACAAGCTTAGAACTTGAGCCTAGACCAAATAAGGATACCTTTTTAAGCTCAGAATCTACATATAGGCTAGACCCTAGTCAGGATGCTAAGTCTACATCATGTGATTAACTTAGTAGTGGAACCCATGATCTCGAATCTCATTCAGAACTGGATTTTAGCAATATCTCCGACGATTTTGAATCTTACCATGATTTTGGAGAATCTCTATTTCCTGAATACAAAAAGCCAAACTACGACCTCAGCTCACATGATTCATTCTTCGACTTTGACTCTGAGGTCTCGGTTCTCGAGATCACTGATTTAAGTTCATGTTCCAGTGAGATGGAATCATTTCTTTTTGATCCTCAAGAATCAAAACCAAAAAATGCCGAGAGTGATTGTAACCTAGAGTTCGAATCTTTTCTTGACTCAAATTTCCATTATCCTATAGACACTCTTCAAGCATTCACTTTTGACTTTGAAAGCTACTATGAGGACTCTCTACATGAAACCACCTGTAACTCCTTTCTAGAAGAGCCCTCATACACAATTCTCATTGAAGCCACCTCTTCTGCACATACAGAAGCCATCCAAACCTGTTTCCAACCCCGACCTACAACCGGACTCAATTTCTATTATGATTCCCCTCTTAATGAGTCGATTGCAGATGATTCAACTCCACATATATACTGGGTTTCGAACATTGATCACACTGAAGACCATGCTCCATCATTCTCTGATCACCCTGTAGGGTTTCCGCATCATCCACTGATTATTTTACGGATCCCTACTCTGACCAGGCTGATTCGACTCAGCCAAACCCCGAATTTACACTTCCACATCCATCCAAGCTCCATAGCACATGGTGGGTTCCACATCTCTTGATCTACATTTATCAACCCACCAAATTGATTGGGTTTGGGCTGCATCATCAACCTATTGATCTAAACAAGCACCTGGTTGGACCAACCAGGATCTTGATCAATGTGCTTGTTCTACAAAACTCCACTGATTTGACCACTCCCTCTCCACGCCCTTTCTCGCTCGACTGAAGGCGTTGAATTTAACGCTTAACAGGAGGCAACCTGTCATTCCAAAAACCTGAGATCCGTCTAATCATACGTCTGTACGTCACGTCTATTGCACCCTAAGTTCAATCTTAGAACAGTCGATCCCACCTCTGGTAACGTGCTAGAGCTTGAAATCGTCTGCATCAATCATTCCCGACCCATTCGCCCACCCGATAAACCCTATTCTAAGTCCCTGGACCCAACACTATTTCACACCCTTCGTTTACAATGAGGACATTGCAAAACTTAGGCATGGGGGGTGGTAAAGTGTAAACATACAGAAATCAAGAAAAGTCAGAAGGATTCTCACAAAAAATTCACATATGCCAAAAATACCAAAAAAATAGAAAATTGTGAGAAAGAACAAAAAATTAGAGGGAAGAAAATTTTGAGGCCATATAAACATGAGGAGGAAAAGAGCAAAATGTCAAAGGGAGCACAAAATGAAAAGAAAAAGAAAAAAGAAATAGTCATGAGTAAGAGATTAAGGCCTTAACCGAAGTTCTAGACCACATCAAAGAAAAGAGAAAAATATAGGAAAACTGCTAATGAAACACAAAAAGAGATTAGTAGGAACGTTGATCTTAGGCCTTTTGGACTAAACTCTTAGGCTTAAAAATTCAAGTACCCGCTAAGATCTGGATAATCCTCAAGAGGTTGGGGAAAATACGAAGCTTAAGTATTAGGTCTAAGGCTTAGGGAGCATTCAGCCGCGTTAACTAACCTTTGGTTTGCGGGACTTGGTAACCTAAGCACCCCAATCCACACACAGTCCGGTTTAGTGCGCATAATTATCAAAATCACGCAAAAGCATTTAAATGTTCTAAAAAAAGTTGCCTAGATTAGGAGCGGCCAATCAACACAATTGATTTGGATGAGTTCCTGGCACGGAAAGACAGGAAATTCCCCTCGAAGATGCGTAACAACATATCATCTCCTCGGTGCTTGTCGCCTCAGATATTTACATATCCTACTGGGGGTACGTAAGCACCGTGGTGGTTCAGATGCCATGGGCGGCATTATCAGGAAATGTCGATTGCCAGGGTATGGATTTAGCTACAGAATGCCATGGGTGGGATTATCTCAAAATCTCAAAAGCCAGGGTTCTAGGGGTTGCCGTGGGTGGTGCTATCACGAAGCATCGATTGCCAGGGACCTTTGAGGATTGATGATGGGGACGAGGAATCCGATATAGACCTTGTTGAGAAGCCAATCCAAAGCTAGAAATAAAAAAGAAAAGAGAAAGAAAACTCTCCAAACAAATAAATCCTCTATCTCTCTCTTACAAAAGAAAATGCTCTGCAAACTGAACCGAGGCTAAAATATGTCTCAAGCACGGGTGCTTTAACTGTGGAGTCCAACGAACCTTAGGATAGTTCCGACAGGCCATAAAAACCTTCGTGAAGGATCGAGGCTAGAGTTGGTCAGGTCTGGATCTTGGTTGGTACTTGAGTACCTTTAGGCCTACTGTCGGCATTCTAACCTAATCAAAAAGAAAGAGAAAAAGCACTCATCATAAATTGTGAAAGAAACTCATGGTCTAGAATAGAAGTTAAAACCTTAAAATTTTGCTAAGGGACTAGCAAAAGCTAGGCATGGGGGTATGATGGGAACAACATCATGAGCCCTAACTAGCTCATTTTGACCTAGAAAAGAGAGCAAAAGCTCCTACATAACCAAGTGAAGGGCCTAACTCAAGGAATAACTGGCTTGAAAGAAAAGAAACAAAGGGTAAAACTGTAATTTTACCATTACAGTACAACAACAGGATTTCTCAGGGGCTAAACATAGCTCAAATGGTCTTAAAAAGATAAAAAGTGGGTTGGTTCAATTAGGAAAGGGTTAATGTGAAATCTGGGAATTAAATGACTTCTTGTAACCCTAAAACAGACCTACTTAATTTAACAAGGTTCTGGTTACGATAAAATGCAACTAAATCCTCTAAAATTCATGAAAAGATATCATCTAGGGTTTAGAACCTTCAATTTGGCCTTTGAAACCTTTTTTGACCTAAATAGGGGTCTTAGTCAAATATTTACCCTAAATTGAGTTTTTATGTAAAATGCCTAGTCAAACATGATCAAACCTAAAATCCAAATTCACCATTGGATTCCTTAGGTCCAAATTAGGTTTATACCAAAATTTGGACCTAAGGGGAGTTCACCTTGACCTACTTTGCAAAACAGTCCAACCTAATTACATTTATGCCCCTAGCTTTTGAAAACCCTTGCAGAAACCCCCTAGCTTCCTCATCGTTCTTTGCAATTAGGTTCCTCCGCCATTATAGCGGAGGAATCCTACTCCAGCGAGGATTCAAGGGGGATTTCTCCTTGATTCCTCCGAGACTCCCTCTCAAATTTGAAATGGAAATTCTTTGAGGAATTCCCATTAATATGAACATAGTCCCGAGCTCCAAATCCTACCCAATCTTTCATGCGAACGCATGAGAGATTTGGGTCTTTTCGACCTTCCAAGTCTGGCGAGGCTGCCCGTACTTGGAAGCTTTCCTTCCAAGCACAAGGCCCTTTGCCAGAGGCTATTTAAAGGTCCCCAGGTCCTCCCGTTCATCCCCAGCTTGGTTTGGCCGGAGATAACCCCTCAATTTCGTCTCTTCTCCTCTGGCCAGACACCTAGCGAGCTCTGGCGGCCTATTTCTCCTCCTCTCGTCACTCTACCACAATACTAGTGGAAAAGTTGCCCTTACCTCCGTCGTCCGCGTCGAGCCATACCTGTGCACACGCTTGTATCCTCCTCATCGTCCCTATCCCCTTCTAACTGGGGTCTTCATCTCCAGCGGCGGCAGACATGAGCCGACCGCCATCTCTTCCCCCTTCATCCTCGAACTAGGTCAGATACTTTCCCCCTCTCTTCCCTTTATTTTCCCCCTCTCTATTTCTATTTTCACCCCTCGACGCTCATAGACCACCACCGTCTTCTCCACCTCCGGCAAACCACCGGCGAGGTGCTCCTGTCATTCCACGCACCCATCCACCTCACCAAACACCTCGAAAGCTCTGCCATGACTCACTGATCATTTCCCCCCTTTCCATTGATCGCCTCACACTCCACACGCTTCCCTCGAACAAACCCAACTCCACGGCCATAGGGTGACCTAGGCACGCATGCCTAGGCCACCCCATGCCACACCGAACACCGAGACATCTTCGTCGTGCAACGGTGAAGCCTTCTGCATGTTATGATGAGGCCGCAAGGCCGTGTTGCTTGAACGTAGGTTCTGACCTCCGTCGCCATTGAGGCAAACATGAAGCTTGCTCGCAAGCTCGAAGCAGGCAGCCTCGCTCCAGGCATCCAGGTCCAAGCGACGCGGATTTGTCGCATGCACACTTCCAGCCAGGAGATTGGCTTTGGAGACCCTTGCAACCGCAACAATTGAGTGTGACCCCTGCAGGCGCACGCGAGGAAGTAGGTGGGACATTTAGTCCCACCTTGTTTGTTTTTGAGCGAAAGGAGCGATATAAGATGAAAAAGTGTCAGGGGCTTATCACCTCCTGACACGGGGTGAGGTCCCACTCTCCCCATCACACCTTGTCCGCGCCCCACGCTCCGCGGACCTGGTATCCTGACCCGATTACTTCTGCACTCCTCGCCCACCACCCACGCCAATGGGGTTGGTCCCAGACGTGCTGACCCTACCCATTTACTTGAGAAAGGCTCTGGGAGAGCGAGCCTAAGAGAGAAAAGAGAGAGAGTTCACAGGGGAGGGTAGGGGTAGGTTTTGCACTTGCAGGAAAAGGAAAAGAAGAAGGGACCAAGGGCGTAGCCAGGGAAGAAAGGCGGAGGAAGCCAAAGGAAGAGTGGCAGCCACAACAGTTAAGGAAGGAAGAAGAAGCTAAGGAGAAGGAGCCGCAGAGGAAGCTAAGGAAAAAGGCTAAGGGAGGAGAAGGCAAAGCTGAAGAGAAGGAAAAGCTGAGAAGCTGAAGCAAGAAGGAAGAAGAGGAGTTGAAGGCCAGAGCATAGAGAAGAAGACAAAGGCCACGGCAGAAAGGAAGAAGAAAGAAGTTGGAGGAGAAGTCAGAGAAGAAAGAAGGAAGGAAGAACAGAGAAGCCAAAGAAGAGCAAGCCAAGGCAGAAAGAAAGAAGAAAGAAGAGAAAGAGAGGAACAAGCCAAAGAAAGAAACAAAAGAAGAATCAAATACTTTTTAAGACATTTTATTAGACAATTCTTCTCAATTTCTCTCTTATATAGTTACATTTTATTATTCATAAACTCATGCTTGACATTCTGAATTATATTTTAAGTAGTTTTAAGTGTTCAAATTGCATCTATTATTGAGATTAGTGCATGAACTCCATTTGCTCCCTGCGTTCGACCTCGAACTTAAACTTCGAGTAATAAAATTTATTTGTTTTCAAAGCGATTTCAACTATACTATGACTTATTACTTTAAACCCGATTTCGCTTTTGCCTTGTAAACAATGTGACAAGGGTGCGAGGAGCGCGCGCCAGCGGTGTGGCAGCAAGGGCATGTTAGTGGGATCTTCAATGATGTTTGCGGCTGATCTTCAGCAACATTTATGATCGTCACTAAATGTCCTCTATACAAATTTGATTCTTTCTTCCACTATAAAAGGACCTCTACCCCTCCCATTTTTCTTCATCTCTTCCTTTCTTCCTCTCACCACCTCCAAGGATCTAGAGAGAGATTGTCCCAAACCTAGGATGCTCCTCTAGAGTTAAAAAGTAAATATGTTTCCCTCCCCTCATCCCCATTCGTGGAGCATTCCATGGCCATCTTCTCACCTACTTCGGAAAGTAGATCCTTGCCGCGATGCTGTCTCGCCCCACCCTCCATCCTTCGGCTCCATCCTTGTTCATCCCGCTCCTTACCACCTTCCTCTAGGCAATGTCAGAGTGAGTCGTCCTTTGAGCGACCGTCAAGGGGGATTCTTCTCATCTCCATCTATCTTTACTGCTTTCTAGTGTAGTTTTTCCTGCTTTCATAGTTGTAAAAACACTTGTTGAGATATATGTGATTGTTTCTCTCTCTCTCATATTTTGCAAGTAGATTAGTTAGATAAGCATTCATTGACCTAATCTCTTGCTTGCTAAAAATATGAAAAAAATTAGAAAAGACAAAAATGACAAAAACAAATAAAAGCGAAACACGTATTTTTCAAAACCAAACATTCGCCTCCCCGTGTTTAACCCAGGACTCACTTTTCGATTTTCGATTATAAATTTTATTTGATCGATGGATTTTCTCGCAAATTGAGCTACGACGATAGGTTTTCCAAACTCGAATCCCATTCGTTAGAATTTCCGACGTAATCATTTTGGCACCATTGCTGGGGAGGCGATGCTCTTTGGTTTTTTTTTCACGTTTTCCCGCATTACTTACATATTTTTCTAACCTATCTTTCTTCTTTGATTTATTGTCTTGCTGGAACCCAATCGAGGAACCGAAGGTGGTAGATTAGAGTAAATTGTGGGTAGAGACATTTGTAAGTTTATCCCCCTACGCACCCACTAGATTTCCATTCCATAACCTAATAACTTAGACTCAAATCAACTTAGGTGCTTGCAAAAACCCTAGGATAGATTTGATTGTTTGATTGTCACTTCGCCTCACCTCACCGACCCGCATATATTAAAAATTAAAAAAATACTCTTCTCTTGTGAGATTTAATTGAAGGCTGCACACTTAACACCCACAACTTCTTACCCTAAGGTGCGCAATTACTTCGATTCTATCACTTAACCGGAATCTGACTTGTGGATCCGATACACCTTAACTCAATACACACATAAGTGAGTAATAATGTGATTAGGTTTAGACTTTTTGTGTTCCTTAATCAAGTGGTGCAATAGGTATATTGATTGAGCTGTTTGGGCCACGCCACTTAAGATAAAAGCGATCCATCAAGTAGCTTGCCACTTATGGTTGAACTTTAGGTCTGAACTAGGCACTCCAAATTAGTTTTTGATTTCTAAAGGAATATATCATCACCAGTGCTTTTAAAACTTGGAGTGTTCTACTAAACCTGATTGAACAAACTTAAAGATTAAACCCTAAAAGCTACTAAACACGGTTAAACCCTAAAAGACACATCATCAAATAACCTTGTTTGCAAAACCTGGTTGTGCACGCACACACATGTGAATTGATAATTAAGTTCACAAACCATATAAAGGACCCATCACATTCCAATAGAACGGTCATCCCAAGCCTAACTAAAACTGAGTTGACATTGGCCTTAAGGATTGATTTGCTCTTCGGGGCTCAGATTGAGATTTTTTTCGATTAATCTACTTCGACTGGTTCATCTAATGTCTAGCTAGGGGAGTAGCATCAAACAATCACGATTGGGGGTACACTAGGAACCGGAGGCGCAAGCCAAAGGAAGAACCTTCTCCCCAGCCCCTCCCTCTAATTGGTTGGATTGGCCAGATAGTAGACCAAATTGTTTCTATCATCTCAGGGTGGGTCTTAGGAGTTTGTAGGTCTTTAGGCTACCCACATAAGGATAGGTTTGGTTGATTATACTATGGTACACCTTTCTCTCTTCTATTTTCCTTCCTACTCTACTATGTATCCTTCCACATCTTACGCATATTTCCCATCCTACCCTCCTACCAACACGTATCCTTGAGATGATTACTAACGTGACTCGACTTATGATTACCCATCTCTTAGCTGGGATAACTTTGATTAGGGATACGATATTGGACCTCAGTGTCCAGGGCCTAACCCTGGGCAACAAGACTATGATTCCTATCCTTCTCACGCCTACAATGATTATAGATCTCCACCGTTTGATGACCAAACCAACCCAATCTATAATCAAAAAGGATATGATGACTATAACACCTACCCTCCCTAGTATTCCACTGAATATAGATCACCACCATTCTTTGAACAACTTGAAATGACCTACTATCAAGGAGGACCCCAAGAACCTCAATATCTTGACTCCCTTAGATTGAACCCAAACCTACCCAACCCTGTATCAAATAATTCGATTTAGGTGAACCAAGTCCAAGATAGGGTGTTGGCTAACTTGAGGAACACTATACAATCTTTAGAAGCTCAGCCAACACCATGCACTGAAGTGTTGGAGCCCATGATCAAAATGATTGATGAGCTAAATAGCTCTTTATTAGATTTGCTCTAGCATGTTAGGGATAGGGACTTGGGTGAGTTTCTACTTGGGAAATTGTTGAGATTGAGGATGAAATTTGTGGTTACCCTAGTCCAATCCTGGGATGATTCTCAAGATGAACCCCCTTCAGGAAAGCCAATGTCAACCACGCTCAGATGCCTGTTTGGGGGGATACATTTTCTGAGACCCGAGATGACCAAGTCGGTCTAGAGAAACCAATTGAGGATGAATCGATTGATTCACTCAAGATCGCTGAGCTAGGGAACGAAGAAAAATATGTCTCTATGGACCAGGAAATGACATATGATTTTGTGACATATATAAATGAGGATCAAGAATTCTTTAATTCTGAGGGTGAGGAATTTTTAAGTGAAGTCTCACTTGAGCTTAAGGAAGATGATTTTAGCGAGACAAATGGGCCTGAGGAATCTGATGAACAATTTGATAGCTCAATTATTGTAGATTGTGATCTGGCTAGGGCTAACTTGGAGGATTCGAATCCTCATTTACTAGAAGATTCAATCAGTAGCTCTATTCTTCAACCACACCCTGAAGAGTTGAATGACCATACTTTTGAGATCATTGTGCCCAAGTCAATTGTGATTCAACCACAATTTCTAGACTTGGGTAAATCACATGGGGTGAATGACATGCTAGAGGTCCCGGAGCCCGAACACTTGATGTTGGAAGATAGGAATTTGGAAGTGAGGATCTGGGAAGTTAACTTTAGGGAAAGCAAGAGTTTGGATTTAAGGGTTCCTGTTGACCTAAAATCACCTACTTTCTACCAGGACCCTTATAATATCATTGATGTGTAACCCATGCTCAGAATAATTGAAAATCTTCCTGAGTTGAATTCCAAGTGGACACCCGAGTTGAGTGAATCAAATCTACCCATTGTCCTCCACTTTAGTCTTGGGTTGCACACCACCAAACTGCAAGCTCAGCCCCTCAAGCACAATAATCTACGATTCTGGGTGATTTTCATCCAGAACATGAGAACTACTCAACCTTGGGGCATGGGTCTGCACCATAATCTGGTCCACGTCTGTGGACAACTTCTGTTGGTGGGTTTATGGATCAATAATTTTATTTTGACTTTGATCCACACTTGTGAGTTCTCAAATTCTTCTTTGTGTGTATATTATTCCTCGCTGAAGGCATTAAATTTAGCATGTGTGTATATTCCATGTTCTCTACGGAGCTGACCAGATTGTCACGAAATTCAGGTGATATTATGTTATCCTGCCCTTTTCATGTATTTGTTTTTACAATGAAGACATTGCATCTTTTAGGCATGGGGGTGTGGATACTTAATCCTGAAAATATTTTGATTAGCTCTGTGGAATTTCATTTATTTTCTTAAAAAAAAGAGAGAAAGAAATTAGGAAAAGAGAACTTAGGCATTTAGAAGTTTTTAACTTTAGGAAATGATATGATAGAACCTGAACACTTAGGCTCTTTAGGTGTTTGGGTTTAATTAGCCCTAGTGTCCACTTGATTGTGGACTTGGTCTTGAGTCCTCGCCAAGTCAATTTTATTTTAACTTGGTAAATAATTTGGGGTGATAAGTACATGACTTATCGACTTGCCCTCTAATTTGAGGGGACTTTAAGCCTAAGCATCTATACGCTATTTACATTGACTCACTTTTTGGCAACTTTTACAGAAATTAGGTAGCTAATGAACTTTCTAGGGTAGTATGGCTGGCAAGTTGTCGTGGGTAATAGCCCATTGGCTGGTTATCTAGAGCCCAACTACATGACCATACTCATTCTACTACTTTTAGGTAAATCTTAGATCAGGGAAGTCACTTACCTAGAAAAAGATAAAAAATGATACTCAAAATTAAAAAGAAAAAAATAAAAAAATAGAAAAAGGAGAAAATAAACAAATAATAAATAAAACCACACTTCACTGCATGAGTATGGCTAGCAAGTTGCCGTGGATAATAGCCCATTGGCTGGTTGTCTAGAGCCCAGTTCATAAAAATGCATAATAATTCCCAAAACACATAGGGAAGAAGCATTGGAGTAGAATAAATCGGGAAGATATACATTGGGTTTGCCCTTGTGTTGACCCTATAAAAAAATTTAGTAGGGAGAAAGCTACCATTCAGAAAGATAAACCTTTAGGCAGAAACTCTAAAGGTCACAAAGGGTTGTAGAAACCTGAAGTCCGTTTTAATGGCCTCTTAGTGAGTCTATCATCCTTTCACAAGATGCTTAGCACTTAGAGTCCTTTTCGACTCTTGGGCAGGTCAGGTAGCCGTAAAAAGTTATCCCAAAACTCTTAAACTCCAAAAGTCCAAAAAAATTAGAAAAGAAGAAAAATAAATAAATGTATCTTCCCTTTTCAAATAAGGTGAGGACTTGGGCAGTCTGCATTCTAGCAGACACCCAGGTATTGTTGAGTTTTCATAGTTCAGGACCTTAGTTGAAAATTTCTATTGTTAAGAAATAACTTAGGCCCAAGCGATTGAGTCCTAATTCTATTTTTATACATAGAATGTAGTTTAATTTTGCTAGGCACTAGCAAAAAATAGGCATGGGGGTATGATGTAGACACATTTATCTAGGTTAAAATGCCTATTCATGCATGGTCCTAGGCTTAGATTTGCATTTCATATTATAAATATTGTATAGCATGCATCATTCTGCTGTTAGAATAGTTGTGTATATTTTACATTAATTGCGTCCTTTTTATGGCCAGGAGTGAAGAAGATTTATTTCGAAGCCTCAGATTGACGATTCGACCATACGGATATGATCAGGACGACGATCAAAGCCCAATGCCTTCGAAATCGCCTTGATCGGAGTCCCATGGCACCATATGCAGTTCGAGGAAGATCAACGACCACAAGGCTAGGTGACTCAATCCAAAGCTTCAAATGATAAATCTGACCACAA
Source organism: Thalassia testudinum (assembly GCA_037157565.1). Lineage (NCBI taxonomy): Eukaryota > Viridiplantae > Streptophyta > Magnoliopsida > Alismatales > Hydrocharitaceae > Thalassia > Thalassia testudinum. Next base: position 156,455,853 of record JAZHRO010000025.1, read on the forward strand.
GGATGGATTTGGGTTGATGATCGCAACCCAACGATGTGAAAATCGACTCAATCCGACCTTTGTATCAGCCCTTACAAAGGATAGAAGATGGCGATCTAGGTCATGCCACGTGGCGCAAATCAGGCCACCCATGCACATGCACGCGCCACCGCACACGCATAGTAGCATAGGTGCGTGCGTTTGCTTTTAGGCATGCATGCGTGCAGGCGTAGCGGTGCGCGCAACAGCGCAGCGTGTAAGGCAGCGATGCACATAAGGCAGTATCAGCAGCAGCAACACACGCGGGCACGACGTGCATGGGTGCGTAGTGCACACTCCACACTAGCGTTGTGGCAATAGGGGCATGTGAGTGGGATCTTTAGCGACGTTTGTGGTGGATGTTCGTAAACATTTATGACCGTCACTAAATGTCCTGTATACGAATTTGATTCTTTCCTCCACTATAAAAGTACCCCTACCACTCCCATTTTTCTTCATCTCCTCCATTGTTCCTCTCACCACCTTCACAGCTCTAGAGAGAGCTTGTCCCATGCCCGAGATGCTCCTCTAGAGTAGAAAACCAAATATTTTTCCCTCCCCTCATCCCTATTCATGGAGCATCCCGTAGCCATCTTTTCACCTACTTCGGGAAGTAGATCCTCGCCGCGACGTCATCCCCATCCTGCGGCTCCATCCTTGTTTGTCCCGATCCTCTCCACCATCATCCAAGCGACGTCAGCACGTGTCGTTCTCCGAGCGACCGTCGACGGGGATTCTTCTCATCTCCATCTATCTTTACTGCTTTCTAGTGTAGTTTTTCCCACTTTCATAGTTGTAGAAACACTTGTTGAGATATATGTGATTATTTTTCTCTCCTCTTATATTTTGCAAGTAGATTAGTTAGATAAGAATTCATTGACCTAACTCTTGCTTGCTAAAAATACCAAAAAAATTAAAAATGACAAAAATGACAAAAATAAATAAAGGCGAATGCGTATTTTTCAAAACCAAATGTTCGCCTCCACATGTTCGACTCGGGATTCACTTTTCGAGTTTCGGTTATAAATTTTATCTGATCGACAGATTTTCTCACGAATCAAACTACGATGACGGGTTTTCTGATAAGCGTCGGTTTCTACCAGGTTGTGTTATATCGTTGTAGTAAAGCCGGTTGTTACCAACGTTTCATATAAAAATTTTTTACTCGGAAAAATAAAAGAGTTCCCGAGGTCGAACTCAGGGAGCAAGTTGTATTCTAGAGATATACAAGTTCTATTACAAAAAAAAAAGAGAGAGAGAGAGAGATGAAAATTTGGCTTCTTCTTCTTTTCTTCTTTCTTCCTCTTTCTTTGGTTCTTCCTGTTCTTCTTTTTCTTCTTCTTCTTCTTCTGCTTTCTTCAGATCTTCCCCTCGTGCTCTTCTTCTTCTGTTCTTCCTTGTTTCCTTTCTTTCTTTTTCTTCAGATCGTCTTCTTCTTTTCTTGCTTCTTGCTTCTCTTCATTTCTTCTTCTGCAATCGTGGTGCTTCTGCCTTCGGCTACTAAGTCTCCCTTCCTTCTTCTTCAGCCTGCCTTCTGTGTTGCTCTGGCTGCTGACTGTCCGTCGTCTGGCCCGGTGCTTCGACGACTTAACTGAGCAGTTGCTACAGTGCAGCTGCTTCTTCTTCCGCAGTCCTTCACCTGTGCCTGCACGCTCAAGAGTTCATCAGAAGGCAAAAACCTACTCTACCCCCTTCCCCCGCGTATCTCTCTCTCTGAAATCACTCTTCGGAGGCTCTCCCAGAGCGCTACCGGGTAATCGGGTTCGGGTCAGGCCCGGGTCCAGGCCCACCGGCGTGCGTGGTGGGCGAGGAGTGCAGGTCAGTCTAATCGGGTCGGGCCAGGTCCGCGGAGCGTGGTCACGGACGAGGCCGAGTCGGGTCGGGTCGGGTGAGAGGGACCTCACCCCGTGGTAACTGAGGCAAACAGCATAAGGCAGTTTTTGCCTTTATGCGTCCGCGCGCCTTCGAGAGGTTCCGAGGTGGGACTAAATGTCCCACCCCAATTCTCTCACGCCTGCAGCAGGGATGGCGCTTCCAATTGTATCAGCTGTTGAGGCGCGCAGCTCCAATTGAGGGCCGGGGTGTGTGCGCAAGACTCTTCCGCGCTGGCCGTGGCTTTTCAACCTGGGATATCTCGGCTTGAAGCAACCTCGAGCAGGCTTCGAGCTTCCTCGCCAATGGCGGTCAAGGCCTGGAACCTGAAACCAATAGCACGGCCTCTCGGCCAAATCAGACAGGCGGGGGACCTTCGCCGTGGCACGGCGAAGGTGGTCAGGGTGTCTGCAGGGGGCGAGATGGAGCTAACTGGTCGTCCTAGGTCAAACTGTGAGCGGGGGAGTGGGTGTGTTCGGTGGGTCTGCAGAGGGTGTTTGGTGGGAAGTGGAGGGGCGGAAGAGGATCAGGGTGAGGAGGCGGAGGTTCTGCGGTGGTCGGCGAGCCGTGTGGGTCGCTGAGGTGATGGGAGCGGCTCGCCGGAGGGTGGTCGGAGGCGGAGAGGATGAGGGTGAACAGGGTCGGTAGAGGGCTTAATTGACTAAATCGAAAGCAGGGAAAGAAAGAGGAGGAGAAGGGGAGTAAGTCTAACTTAACTGCAGGGACGAAGGGGGAGGAACAGGGCAACAGTCGTATCGACTGTCGCCGGAGAAGATGATGCTCAGAGAGAGGGGCGGCGACGAGCAGAGGGCTGGAGAGGCGCCAGCTGGGTGCGGCGTGGCGTGGGAAGAGCAGGGGAGGAGGTCTCTACTGCTGGTATTGCGGCAGAGCGAAGAGGTGGAGGGGGAGGAAGTCGCCGGAGCTGGTGAGCGTCTGCCGGAGAAAGAAGAGAAGAAAGCTGGGGGTTTTCTCCGTCAGATCCAGGCTGCCGTCGTCGGTGGAGCGGCGGGGGGTATTTATAGGGATGAAGCAGGGAGGAAGGCGGAGGGAGACGACGTGTCTCCCTCGCCGGAGCATGGTCGGAGTACGAACCCATACCGTCCGTGCGTTCGCACGGCCGGTATGGGGGGCTGCACTGATCATGGGGGTGCTCCTGCGACGGCTGACGACGCAGGGCACCCCCGGTACACATGCCAGGTCCTCCACCTTACCCTGCGCGGCGCCATGCTCCGCGCAAGGTCGCCGGAGCATGGTGCTGGCAGGGTTTTGCAGGAGGGACCTGTTTGCAAAGAACGAAGGAGAGTTAGGGGCCAAAATGCGAGGGTTCAAAAGTTGAGGGCCAAAGAGTAAATACATGAGGACCAAAGTGTAAAGTCGGTCAAGGAGGTTTCTTCTTAGGCTCAAGTTTTTATACATGACTAATTAGAACCTAAGGAATCTGATGGTAAATTTCATTTTCATATTAAACCTTGTTTGACCGGTCAATTTGCGTAAAGACCCAAATTAAGTTATTAATTGGGCATGGTTCTCAATGTAGGTCAAAATGGGTTCTAAAGGCCAAATTGAAGGTTCTAAACCCTAGAGATTATTTTTCTATGAATTTTAGAGGGTTTATTCTATTTTTACTTTGCCTCGAACCTTGTGAATTGAAGTGGGTTGTTTTAGGGTTACAGATTATCATTTGGTTCCTTGGAAGTGCTGTAGCCCTTGCTAGATCATCTCATCCCACTTTTATTCTTATTAAGCTGTTTTGACCTGTGTTTGGGCCCTGAATTACCCTGTATGCAGATTATACTGGTAAAATTGCACTTTTACCCCTTATGACTGGTTTTCTTCTCAAACTCAGAATTCTCTGAGTTAAGCCTTTCCTTGAGATATGTAGGAGCTTTTATCCTTTGTATTGGGTCAAAATGAGCTAGTTATGGCTCATGATGAGGTTCTCATCATACCCCCATGCCTAGCTTTTGCTAGTCCCTTAGCAAAAAAAAACTTAAGGTTTCAACCCTTGTTCTAGACCATGAAGTTTTCAATGGTTTTAGATAAGTGCCTTTTTTATTTGAGCATAGATTAGGTTAGAATGCTGACCATAGGCCTAAAAGGTACTCTAGTATCAATCAAGATCCAAATCTGTCTAGCCTTAGCCTCAGTCTTTCAGCAAAGGTTTTTAAGGCCCGCAAGAACTAACCTAAGGTTTATTGGACTTCGTGGTTAAAGCACCCGTGCTTGAAATGATTTTAGCCCTGGCCCAGTTCGCAGTGCGTTTTGTAAGAGAGAGATAGAAAGTTTTTCTTCTGTTTGGAGAGTTTTCTCTCTCTTTTTCTTTTTAGTTCTAGCCTAGGATTGGCTTTTCAACACGGTCTGTATCAGATTCCTTGCTCCCATCATCAATCCTCAAAGGTTCCTGGCGATCGATGCTTCGAGATAGCACCGCCCATGGCAACCCCCGGAACCCTGGCTATTGAGATTTCGAGATAATCCCATCCATGGTATTCCGTGGCCGAATCCAGACCCTGGCAATTGACACTTCGAGATAATGCCATCCATGGAATCTGAACCAGCAGAGTGCTTACATGCCCCCCGTAGGATATGTAAATATCCTAAGAGACAAGCACCGAGGAGATGATATTTTGTTACGCATCTTCGAGGGGATTTCCCGCCTCTCCGCGCTGGGAACTCGTCCAAATCAACTTGTGTTGATCGGCCATTCCTATTCTAGGTGTTCTTTTCAGATTTTTGCGACGCTTCTGCGTGATTCTGATTTTTACGCTTACTGAACTAGGCTGTGTGTGAGATTAGGGTGCTTAGGTTACTGAGTCCCGTAAACCAAAAATTAGTTAACGAGGCCGAATACTCCCTAAGCCTTAGACCTAATACTTCAGCTTTTCATTTTCCTCAACCTCTTGAGGAGTGTCCAGATCTTAATGGGTACTAAGAGTCTATTCAAGAATGCCTAAGGTTTGCATTCTTACTAATCTCATTGTGCACTTTTCAGTTATTTTCTTGAATGAGGTCTAGAACTTAGGTTAATTCCTTAGTTTCTTACTAATGACTATCACTCTTTTCTTATAATTTTGTGCTCCTTTTTCCTTTTGTTTCTTCTCTCCTTCACAAAATTTTCCTTCTCCTCTTTTCCTCTTATTCTTTTTCGAATTTTTTTTTTTTTTTTTTTTTTAATTTAATTTTTATGGTATTTTTGGCATATGTGAATTTTTTGTTTGAAACCTTTTCTTACGAGTTTTTGCACTTTCATACCCCCCCATGCCTAAGATTTGCAATGTCCTCATTGTAACCTAGGGGGTCTTAGTTCAGGGTGAACTTCGAGTGCTGAAAGGTGTCAGAACAAGTTTCAGGTTTTCAAAGAGAATGACGGGCTGCCTCCCGTTAAGCGCTGAGTTTTACGCCATCGGCTGGGCGCAATAAGCTCAAGGGGAAAGGAGGATATAAGATGCCTCAGCCAAATCAGTAGAAGTTACATCAATGAACGGCTTGAGTCTTTGACCATTCACGATGAAAGATTCAGAATCGTGGCTGAGTGGACTGATTTCGATTGCTCCATTTCCAAAAACCTGTCGGACCAAATATGGTCCGACCCACTTAGATCTCAGTTTTCCTGGGAAGAGTTTGAGTCGGGCATCAAAGAGTAGGACCTTTTGACCAGGATGGAAGATCTTTCTTGAGATGTGTTTGTCGTGGAAGGCTTTAACCCGCTCCTTGTAGATTTGCGAGTTCTCGTACGCGTCTATGCGCAATTCATCGATCTCGCTGATTTGGAGTTTTCTGTGGGTCCCAGCCTTGGAAAGATCTAGATTACAGTTCCGTACTGCCCAATAGGCTTTATGCTCCAGTTCGACGGGAAGGTGGCATGCCTTTCCGTACACCAATCTAAAGGGGGACATGCCCAATTGGGTCTTGTGGGCGGTCCTATAGGCCCACAATGCTTCCGGAAGTCGGGACGACCAGTCCTTCCTATCAGGTCGAACAGTGACCTGTAGGATTTTCTTGATCTCCCGATTCGACAGCTCAGCTAGACCATTAGTTTGGGGGTGGTAAGGAGTAGAGATTCGGTGAGACACCCCGTATTTGGTCATCAGTGACCTAAACTGAGCATTTGTGAAATGGGTCCCCCCATCAGAGATTATTGCACGAGGAATCCCGAACCTTGAGAAAATGTGTTGATGAATGAATTTGAGAACGATTTTGTGATCACAGGTTCGGGTCGGTATGGCTTCGATCCATTTGGACACGTAGTCCACAGCCAACAGAATGTATTCGAAACCATCCAAAACAGGAAAGGGGCCCATAAAATCAATCCCCCAAACATCAAAGATTTCGCATACTAGAATCGGTTGCATAGGCATCATGTCGCGATGGCTCATGTTGCCCAAAGTCTGGCAACGACTGCATGCCTTGCAATGACTGTATGCGTCTTTGAACAGTGTGGGCCAGTAGAAGCCGCACTGGAGGACTTTTGATGCGGTTTTATGCCCGGCAAAATGGCCACCGCATGCCTGGTCATGGCAGAAAGAGAGGATATTGTTGACTTCCCCTTCCGGGATACATCTCCGGATGATCTGATCGGCACCTATGCGGAAGAGGTACGGGTCTTCCCAAATGTAATACTTGGCATCGGAGCGTAATTTGTCTTTCTTGGCCTTCGGCCAATCGGACGGGGTCTGATGAGATGCCAAGTAATTTACAATATTAGCAAACCATGGAAGGCTAGTACCAATAGTCAGCAGGTGCTCATCGGGAAAATGCTCAGTGATGGGTCCGGAAGGGTCTATCATTTCAGAAGGAAGACGGGACAAGTGATCAGCTACCACGTTTTGTTTTCCCGCTTTATCGCGAATCTCGAGGTCAAATTCTTGCAACAGCAAGATCCATCGGATCAATCGAGGTTTCGCGTCCTTCTTTGCAAGGAGATGCCTCACAGCCGTGTGATCCGAGTATATGATGACATGGGAACCCAGAAGGTATGATCTGAATTTCTCTAGGGCAAATACTACAGCTAGCAGCTCTTTCTCAGTAACTGTATAGTTACGCTGAGCCTCATCGAGTGTTTTGCTGGCGTAGTAAATGACCACAGGTTTCTTGTCATTTTTCTGCCCCAAAACCGCTCCTACAGCGAAGTCGGATGCATCACACATGATCTCAAAGGGTTGAGACCAATCAGGGGACTGTAGGATCGGGGCTTGGGTGACTCGGTCACGCAGGATTTCAAATGCTTGAGTGCATTCCTTGGAGATTTCGAAGGGAACATCCTTGGAGAGAAGAGTGGTCAGGGGGCGTGCGATTTTTGAAAAAGCAGGGATAAATCGTCGATAAAAACCGACATGCCCTAAAAAGGATCGGATGTCCCTGATCGAGCTAGGCATAGGAAGGCGAGAAATCAGATTAACCTTAGCTCGATCCACTTGGATACCTTTCTCCGAAATTGAGTGTCCCAGGACAATTCCCTCAGGCACCATGAAATGGCTCTTTTCCCAGGAAAGAACCAAATTCACGTCGATGCACCGCCTGAGTATCTGGACCAAGTGTTGGAGGCAATCGTCGAATGATGATCCGAAAACTGAAAAGTCATCCATGAAGACTTCCAGATAATCACCTACCATATCTGAGAATATGGCAAGCATGCATCGCTGAAAAGTAGCGGGTGCATTGCAAAGACCGAAAGGCATCCTTCGGAAAGCGTATGTTCCGAAGGGGCAGGTGAATGTGGTCTTTTCTTGGTCCTCAGGATGGATTGCCACCTGGTTATAACCGGAGTACCCGTCAAGAAAGCAGAAGAACCTATTTCCCGCTAGTTTTTCGAGAATTTGATCAATGAAGGGTAGTGGGAAATGATCCTTCTTCGTGGAGGAATTGAGTCGACGGTAATCTATACAGACTCTCCACGAGTTGGCTAATCGGGTAGGAATGATTTCTCCGGTCTCAGTCGTTATAGTGGTGAGTCCTGCCTTCTTAGGCACGACCTGAATTGGGCTCACCCAACGACTATCGGAGATCGGGTAGATGATCCCGGCATCTAACCACTTGATGATCTCCTTTTTCACGACCTCCTGCAGATTGGGGTTTAAGCGTCTCTGCATTTCACGAGAAGGTCGTGTGCCCTCTTCTGAATAGATATGATGAGTACAATAAGAGGGACTTATTCCAGTCAAATCATCGAGGGTCCATCCGATGGCTCTGCGATGTTGCTGGAGGACAACAATCAGACGGGATTCCTGTTCAGGATTGAGGTTGGAATTGATGATCACAGGAAGGGTCTGATTAGAACCCAAAAAGATGTATTTCAAATGAGCAGGAAGGGGTTTCAGTTCGAGGATGGGGTTTTCAGCAGCAGCGGGTGGTTCAGTATAGATGTGAGGTTCAAGGGTGGGAGTTACTGGGTTGTTCACATCCGGATTGGACTCCTCTGTTTTCGGGTCAAGATCCTTCTGTGGTTGATGAGGCATACTCAAGTCATTCTGGAGGTGTGATTCATCAACCAAAGTCTTGATGTCACAAATTTGTTCGATGACGCCGCAATTAATTCCTTGCTGGGCCTTAAATATATCAATTTTCAGTGTTTGATCTCCAAACTTAAGCTCTATTTGGCCCTCCTCACAGCTGATGTTGGCTCTAGCAGTAGCCAAGAAAGGTCTCCCTAGAATGATTGGTGTATCCCTAGGGTTCTCAGGTGCATCCATGTCTAAGACTATAAAGTCCACTGGAAAATAGAAATCCCGCACTCTCACGATAACATCCTCGAGAATCCCTTTTGGTGACTTTATAGATCGATCTGCTAATTGTAATGTCACCTCGGTATAAATACCCCCCGCCGCTCCACCGACGACGGCAGCCTGGATCTGACGGAGAAAACCCCCAGCTTTCTTCTCTTCTTTCTCCGGCAGACGCTCACCAGCTCCGGCGACTTCCTCCCCCTCCACCTCTTCGCTCTGCCGCAATACCAGCAGCAGAGACCTCCTCCCCTGCTCTTCCCCGGCAACGGCGCCAAAATGATAAGCGTCGGTTTCAGCTCAGATTCTTCCAGATGGTTAAGTAAGGATGTGGGTATCAGATTTATAGATGCACCTAAGTCTAACAATGCTCTGTCAAATTGGGTACCACCTATCTTACAGGAGATCAGGGGAGTTCCAGGATCTTTTGCCTTGGGTGGGAGTCTACTAAGGATTACAGAGCTGGCTTGCTCTGACAGAACAATTGGGCTCCCTCCCTTGGTTCGCGGCTTACGCTGGGGTGTACATATATTCTTTAGAAATCGTGCGTAAGCTGGTACGTGGTGGATTGCATCCATCAAGGGGATGTTTATGTGGACCTGCTCAAAGAGCTTGACCAGGTCCTCCTCAGGGGCCACGGGTTTGGTGGTCTTCTTTCCCTTGGTCAGGGCCTCGGGAAACGGGATCTTGGTTGGTTCCTCTAGGATAGGTCCAGGTTGTGGGTCTGGAGCAGCGGTACCTTGGCTAACTATCCTAGGGTCATGGTTATCAGGCTGGGCGTGGTTTGGATAATGCTGGTCCTGAGTTGTCTTACCACTACGTGTTGTTACAGAATTTAATCCGGCCTGATTTTGGTTTGGGTTTGGTAGGAGGGGTGGCTGCTGCTGAAATCCCGCACGCGAAGTTGAGGCTTCCGTCTCGTCTGGAGATGGGGCAGTAGGGGCCTGATAAATCCATTGAGCGTGGCCTAAATTTGGATTCATAACGCGCTTCTGGGTTGGCACGTTATTTGGGTTAGGAAGGGGTTGGGAAGGGAGTGTGCCTGGCTGGCGAGAATTTGCCAACTGGGCCAGCTGAGTTTTAACTTCAGTAAGCTCGTCCTTGTGCTGTTTTTGAATGGCCGCATTCGATTTTTGAATGTCAGCCAGAGTCTGAAGGATTAAGGACATTTGATCTTGATTTGGCCCTGATGGATAAGTAGGGTTGGGCCGAGGCTGAGGCGGCTGGTAGTGATGAGAGGGTTGTGGGCGGGACTGAAAAGGTGGTCTTTGGGTTTGAGAATTTCCCGCCCACTGAAAATTTGGATGGTTTCGCCATCCAGGGTTGTAAGTGTTGGAGAATGGGTCGTTCTGGATGGCGTTGAGGTCCTCGCAGGTCTGAGGAACCTCCTGAGAATCAGGGAAAGGGGGAATGGAGTTCCCCCGGCTGGTGAAGAAAGGATCGGATGATCTTCCAGTCCAAGAATCAGATGGGGATGGATATGGATCCATCCCAGGGGAGGATCGGTGTAGGATGTTTTGCACAGTCTCCTGTGTGGAAGGAGGTTGTGCAAAGGAGTTACGCGCAGAGGTGGCTCGCTGCAAGTGCTGAGTCAGCTCATCCACCTTCTTTTCAATAATTGAGACCTTGTCCAATCGACTGGCCATTAATTCCAGGTCGACTGATGCGGACAGGCCCTGCGTCTCATGTGCTCCCTTAAGATTCGTCGCTGCGCGGGTATTCGTCCTGTCGAATAATCCCATGGAGTCATTGTTGATGAAGTTCTCGCACATGTTTTCGAGAATCTCCCATACGGTGTCTTCATGTTGACCCATGATGTTTCCTCCGCAGGTTGCATTGACGAAAAGGCGGATGTCCTCACGGAGTCCCTGGTAAAAAGATTGGACTTGTTCCCATTTAGGAACTCCGTGATGGGGGCACTTCCTCATGAGATCCTGAAAACGATCCCATGCCTCATGGAGAGGTTCTCCTGATTGTTGAGTGAAGTGTGTAATCTGATGGCGCAAGGCGTTGGTCCGTCCAACGGGAAAGAACTTTTTCAAAAACTCGGATTGAAGTTCTTCCCAAGTGTTGATCGGCCGGGTCTGAGTTTGATACCAATGGGCGGCCTTGTCCATAAGAGAAAAGGAGAACATCTTCATGAGAAGAATATCCCGATTTTGCGCATCTGATCCAAAAGTGTGGGCCAGATGCTTTAGCTGTTTGATGTGCTGGAAAGGGTCTTCAGAATTAAGCCCATGGAATTTAGGTATAGCGTGAATCATGTTGGGCTTTAGTTCGGAATCAGGTCCTCCAATCGGGATTCTAACTCGAGGCTCAATGGCCACCGCAGCAGGATTGTAGTGGTCCCGCATCATAGGACGCTGCGGTGGGTGCACGAAGTTTTGGAAGAGGTCATTGAGTCGCTGGAGCTGGTGTTCCAGATTATTTTCTTCCTCAACTGGCTGAGCCATGATGGGGGAAGAAGAAGAACTTGGTTCTGAATCAGAAGAGAGAATAATGTGAGGGTGTTGCTGCACAAACACGGGCGTCGAGGCTTGGCCTTGACGAGAGTGAATTTCTAAAGGAGGTCTTAAGGGTGGTCTTAGAGACCTCCTTCCGTACATGCACAGTTGGGAGAGGTAAGTTTAGAAGGTGCTGGACCCAATCAAGACACCCACAAATGTGTTGGGTGACTATAGAGGTGCGGGGCAGATGGACCCCTTGATCAGAAAGATCGTCCACCTGAGAATTACCTGGGCAGCCAGAGAGGGAGAGTCCCGCGAAGACCCCTACACGGTAGAGCGTCCCCACGGGTTACAGGGTTTCCCCCACCCGACCTCTCTTGTCACTGCGGTTCCAGGTAGACCAGAATGGGGATCTTGACCTCTTAAGTCTACCAATTTTAAGATCAGGGTGCTTAAGGTTTCACTTGAACTTTAGTCTTTTTAAGTGCAAAGAGTGACCTAATTTAAGGTTGGTTAACCCAAGGGGTCAACTTTACCTATTGTTTTCTTTAAGAACTTTTAGGTCCTGTCTTTTAGGGTTCAAGTGTTTAGAGAGAGCCAATTGTTTAGGATTTTTCTTGTTAATTATTTTCAATCAATGGCTTGGGCACACCTCTTTAGGATTTCCTCAATTCTTGATTAAGGGGTGTGTCTCTACTGAAATCCTAATGTTTGACCTTATGTTGGCTCTACTTGGTCCATTTAACTCTTTGTTGGGCAATTAGGGCTCAAGCAAGAATGTGTTAGCCCTTAAATACCCTTAATAGTGTGCAGGAGTGATGAGTTGAAAACATGCAACTTTTTATGGTTACTAAGTATGGAAGACAGGTTAGCCCTATATTGCTTTGTTCTTTTCTTTTCTTTCTCTTTAGAGTGTAGGGGTTAATAGTGAGAGAAAAGATTTACCTGTCTTCGGAGTGGTTGTCGTGTGGTTGCTTGTCTTCTTGAGTTCCTGTAGCTGCACAAAAGAGAGGAGATTATCAGAAATTAAAAGATACAGGAATGTTTACCTCTAGAATAGCCGTTGCTCCCCGGCAACGGCGCCAAAATGATAAGCGTCGGTTTCTACCAGGTTGTGTTATATCGTTGTAGTAAAGCCGGTTGTTACCAACGTTTCATATAAAAATTTTTTACTCGGAAAAATAAAAGAGTTCCCGAGGTCGAACTCAGGGAGCAAGTTGTATTCTAGAGATATACAAGTTCTATTACAAAAAAAAAAGAGAGAGAGAGAGAGATGAAAATTTGGCTTCTTCTTCTTTTCTTCTTTCTTCCTCTTTCTTTGGTTCTTCCTGTTCTTCTTTTTCTTCTTCTTCTTCTTCTGCTTTCTTCAGATCTTCCCCTCGTGCTCTTCTTCTTCTGTTCTTCCTTGTTTCCTTTCTTTCTTTTTCTTCAGATCGTCTTCTTCTTTTCTTGCTTCTTGCTTCTCTTCATTTCTTCTTCTGCAATCGTGGTGCTTCTGCCTTCGGCTACTAAGTCTCCCTTCCTTCTTCTTCAGCCTGCCTTCTGTGTTGCTCTGGCTGCTGACTGTCCGTCGTCTGGCCCGGTGCTTCGACGACTTAACTGAGCAGTTGCTACAGTGCAGCTGCTTCTTCTTCCGCAGTCCTTCACCTGTGCCTGCACGCTCAAGAGTTCATCAGAAGGCAAAAACCTACTCTACCCCCTTCCCCCGCGTATCTCTCTCTCTGAAATCACTCTTCGGAGGCTCTCCCAGAGCGCTACCGGGTAATCGGGTTCGGGTCAGGCCCGGGTCCAGGCCCACCGGCGTGCGTGGTGGGCGAGGAGTGCAGGTCAGTCTAATCGGGTCGGGCCAGGTCCGCGGAGCGTGGTCACGGACGAGGCCGAGTCGGGTCGGGTCGGGTGAGAGGGACCTCACCCCGTGGTAACTGAGGCAAACAGCATAAGGCAGTTTTTGCCTTTATGCGTCCGCGCGCCTTCGAGAGGTTCCGAGGTGGGACTAAATGTCCCACCCCAATTCTCTCACGCCTGCAGCAGGGATGGCGCTTCCAATTGTATCAGCTGTTGAGGCGCGCAGCTCCAATTGAGGGCCGGGGTGTGTGCGCAAGAATCTTCCGCGCTGGCCGTGGCTTTTCAACCTGGGATATCTCGGCTTGAAGCAACCTCGAGCAGGCTTCGAGCTTCCTCGCCAATGGCGGTCAAGGCCTGGAACCTGAAACCAATAGCACGGCCTCTCGGCCAAATCAGACAGGCGGGGGACCTTCGCCGTGGCACGGCGAAGGTGGTCAGGGTGTCTGCAGGGGGCGAGATGGAGCTAACTGGTCGTCCTAGGTCAAACTGTGAGCGGGGGAGTGGGTGTGTTCGGTGGGTCTGCAGAGGGTGTTTGGTGGGAAGTGGAGGGGCGGAAGAGGATCAGGGTGAGGAGGCGGAGGTTCTGCGGTGGTCGGCGAGCCGTGTGGGTCGCTGAGGTGATGGGAGCGGCTCGCCGGAGGGTGGTCGGAGGCGGAGAGGATGAGGGTGAACAGGGTCGGTAGAGGGCTTAATTGACTAAATCGAAAGCAGGGAAAGAAAGAGGAGGAGAAGGGGAGTAAGTCTAACTTAACTGCAGGGACGAAGGGGGAGGAACAGGGCGACAGTCGTATCGACTGTCGCCGGAGAAGATGATGCTCAGAGAGAGGGGCGGCGACGAGCAGAGGGCTGGAGAGGCGCCAGCTGGGTGCGGCGTGGCGTGGGAAGAGCAGGGGAGGAGGTCTCTGCTGCTGGTATTGCGGCAGAGCGAAGAGGTGGAGGGGGAGGAAGTCGCCGGAGCTGGTGAGCGTCTGCCGGAGAAAGAAGAGAAGAAAGCTGGGGGTTTTCTCCGTCAGATCCAGGCTGCCGTCGTCGGTGGAGCGGCGGGGGGTATTTATAGGGATGAAGCAGGGAGGAAGGCGGAGGGAGACGACGTGTCTCCCTCGCCGGAGCATGGTCGGAGTACGAACCCATACCGTCCGTGCGTTCGCACGGCCGGTATGGGGGGCTGCACTGATCATGGGGGTGCTCCTGCGACGGCTGACGACGCAGGGCACCCCCGGTACACATGCCAGGTCCTCCACCTTACCCTGCGCGGCGCCATGCTCCGCGCAAGGTCGCCGGAGCATGGTGCTGGCAGGGTTTTGCAGGAGGGACCTGTTTGCAAAGAACGAAGGAGAGTTAGGGGCCAAAATGCGAGGGTTCAAAAGTTGAGGGCCAAAGAGTAAATACATGAGGACCAAAGTGTAAAGTCGGTCAAGGAGGTTTCTTCTTAGGCTCAAGTTTTTATACATGACTAATTAGAACCTAAGGAATCTGATGGTAAATTTCATTTTCATATTAAACCTTGTTTGACCGGTCAATTTGCGTAAAGACCCAAATTAAGTTATTAATTGGGCATGGTTCTCAATGTAGGTCAAAATGGGTTCTAAAGGCCAAATTGAAGGTTCTAAACCCTAGAGATTATTTTTCTATGAATTTTAGAGGGTTTATTCTATTTTTACTTTGCCTCGAACCTTGTGAATTGAAGTGGGTTGTTTTAGGGTTACAGATTATCATTTGGTTCCTTGGAAGTGCTGTAGCCCTTGCTAGATCATCTCATCCCACTTTTATTCTTATTAAGCTGTTTTGACCTGTGTTTGGGCCCTGAATTACCCTGTATGCAGATTATACTGGTAAAATTGCACTTTTACCCCTTATGACTGGTTTTCTTCTCAAACTCAGAATTCTCTGAGTTAAGCCTTTCCTTGAGATATGTAGGAGCTTTTATCCTTTGTATTGGGTCAAAATGAGCTAGTTATGGCTCATGATGAGGTTCTCATCATTTTCCAAATGCAATCCTTTTGGCATGTGAATCCGATGCATCATGCTACCTGCTGGTATGCGCTGGCACTGTGCTCCAGTGTGCGCCTCGTGCCCATGCTGCTGCTACTCTGGGTTGTGCTGTGCACATCCGCCGCACATGCACTCTTTGCACTGTGCGTGTGCTTACTGCTGCCGCTCCCTCAATTGAAGGATTGGGGGCAGTGGTGGGTTTTGAACTTGCAACCTCCCCTTTGCGAAAGGGGTCAAGACCACCATGCTATCCCTCCCTTTATGTCGAGAAGATGAATTCTTTGCTCTAGCTGGGGATGATGGCGTGGCCTCTCCATGGCCATTGGATATTGATCTAACGACCATGATGTGATGGGCATGAAAGAGAGAGAGGTGGCAGCGGCCCTTGGGCAGCCTGGATGATGCCATGTGGCATCATCTGGGCCGTCCATCTTCAAATGCTCCTTGAAAGTGCTAAGGATATCAGATTGGATTGATTTTCACTCCATAGGGCTGCGATCATCGATCCGGATCCATCCGTACAGTTGGATTCTTCATTTGAAGCTCCAAAATATATTGCCCTATCTCGTAGCCATAATAATATACAAATTACTATGCAATTTATACAAATTATCCTAAATGCAATATGATGAATGTTATGCACTATTCACAATGCTAAATGCAATGTTAAGCTTAGGAATTAGCATAAGTAGGCATTTTGTCATGAATAAATGCATATTTATCATAGCCCTATGCCTATCTTTTACTAGTCCAGAGCAAAATTAACCAAAATTCTATTTATAACTAAAACTAAGAATCGATTGCTTGGGCATAAGTTACTTGTTAACATGAGGAAATTTCTACTAAGAACCTAACCCGCAGAGACTCAACAGTGCTTGGGTTGCCTGCCAAAATGTAAATCGCCCGAGTCCATGTTTGGGTGAAATCATCTTTATTTAGGAAATGCATTGTAGTATAGGACAAAATCACTTAAAACATTTAAATTTATAAACTCAGATTCAGAAAAGAGTATGAGATTGTTCGCTGGGAGCAATTGTGGAATTCACGCATTAATCTTCATTCAAAATAAATGAGGATAGTGAATTATGAACAATAAAAGATATGGAATGAATAAAACTTGTCTGATTGGAGGGTGTCCTGTGAATCTTACTTGGCCACAAATACAAGATCAAGAGTGATATCGATTGTAAAAAAATATGGATCAAAAAATAATCCAGCAATATGCACAAAGATTTATAGTGGAAACCCTTCCCAGGTAAAAACCACTACCTAAGCCTCCCAGCTTAGGATTTTCTCAACTAGGCAATGCTAGTCAATCCACTAACGTACTACTTGAACAAGGGTAGCACAACCTCTTACAAACCACTTCTGTTTTACCAACAAAGAGAAGTCACAAACAATGTTGGGAATTCCAACACAAAGAATCCCAACAATTGAAATGGAAGAAATAAATGAAATATAGAAATTAATCCTATGGAACCTCAAGGAATTAAAATATGCAAACTGAGTTTTCTTTTCAGAAGTGCAGAGCGTCGTGCTTTTCAAGAGAGTAGTAGAATGAGCACGAAAGCACGAGTAAGAATTAAAGTAGAAGCGCTTTTTCTTTTTGAAATCTTTTTCAATATTTGTTTTGAAATGAGGGGTGTGGAGCCCTATTTATAGGTGAAAATGGAGCATTTTTGGAATGCTGAGAAAAATCATTCAAACCAAATTGGTCAATCAATTTACTTAATTGGTCAATCAATTGTTGATCGATCAAATATTAATTTGGTCAATCAATTGCAGAAAAATCAGATTTGACCATTAAGCTAATTTGGTCGATCAATATTTTTATTTTAATCAATCAATTTATTTGATCAATTAATTTTAATATTTTGGTCAATTAATACTATCTAGATGTTTATTTTATGACTTCAAAAGGTTTGTCTTTAATCTTGAGGTTCCTTACAGTAATTCTTGACTGTAGAAATATAAAATAATTACATTGATTAACGATAATCTTCACTTTGATCCACACGGAGGATAATTGACTTGATTTGTTCGGGTGTGATCCTGAAAGATTAATTAGTAATAAAACATAATTTTGTTTCATCAAAACAAGGGTATTAACATTCTCCCTCTTTTTGATGATAACAAAATTACAATTATGCATGCAAGAAAATAAATAATTACTTTATAATTGCTCCTCCTATCAACATGCATATTTCCCTCCCCTTTTTGTTATCAACAAAAAGATATATCTCAAGTGACTTGTTATTAATCATACTTAAACAAGTAAAATTCTAGGAATGAAATTTACATTTTTCTCCCCCATTTTCAAGTAATATTCTCTTAAGCATGATATCAAATTAATCATATGAAAGTTATCAAGTTCATGATAAGGAGATGATGAAATTCATGATAGTCTAACACAATGACTATATCAAAATAAAATGAAGTGTTGAGTAAGAGTTATAAAGTCAAACATAGATAAAGATGCTATCTAAATGCTACTAAGAAAGTGATCTTGATTCTCCCCCACAAACAATGATCCGTTATCATGGTTTGATTCTCTTTATTCTTCTCCCCCTATCAAGTTGCTATCCCAAATTAATTAATTCAACGCTTAGTCAATTTTATATTAAAAACTTATTTATAACTAAGCAGGTAATAAAGATTTAGTTTTGGGAATCATACTTGCTAAGGTATAAGGAGTTATACCTAATAGCAATAGCCTGGTAGAGGGGGTCTCCACCAAAAATTTGGCATCCATTGACATTGTTGGTTCCACCATTCTTCATAGCCAAATTGATGATTGTTGGCTTGTTGAAGTTTGCCTCTCCAATTGTAATTTCCATGTCGATCTTTTACATAATCTACAACACAATTTTTTACAAATTTTTTTTGGTACCCATATTCTTTTGGGTCCGTTGCTGTTA
The DNA here is from genome assembly GCA_037157565.1 of Thalassia testudinum. NCBI lineage: Eukaryota > Viridiplantae > Streptophyta > Magnoliopsida > Alismatales > Hydrocharitaceae > Thalassia > Thalassia testudinum. The sequence goes on from JAZHRO010000025.1 coordinate 156,473,664, forward strand.
ATTTCTTTCAAGTTAAAGGGTCCATTAGACTCTCTTCTGTTGGCCTTTTGATATAAAAATGCATGCCTAATCTTCTTTTGATTCTTCCTTTTAATATCCTCATGTTTTTCTACAAATGTTCTAGTAGAATATTTGAGGTCATTAAGTGTGTCTTTAAAGTGAATATATTGTTCCTTGAGATCTACTTTCTCATGGAACTCTATATTCACAACTCTTATTTCATCTAATTTCCCTTTTTATTTTTTAAATCTAGAGCATCTTTTTCATTTTCTAAACTTGAGCACTTATCCTTAAGTTCCTTATTTTCCTTTTTTAATCTTTTAGCCAATTTGTATAAATCATGATATGCATCTAATAATTCATCTAAAGTAAGGTCAGAATTTACCTCTTCTTTGCTTGGTTTTGTTGGCAACATGAGAAATAGATGAGTAACTCCATTTTCGTAGTTTTCTTCCTCAACATCTGATTTCGAACTTGAGTTGTAATCATCCCATGTTACCTCTTCTTTATTCATTTCTTCATGCATGATAGAGACCTGGTTCCATATCTCATATGTACTTTTGCATGAAGCAACTTTGTCAAATTCCTCTCTTGTTAATGCATAAAATAGTGCATTCATGGCTTTAGCATTATTTGTCATTTTCTTCTTCTCTTCCTTCATTAACCCTTCTTCTCTTTTCTTCTTTAGAATATATCTAGACTCAATGATATGCCAAATCTCAGCATCCATTGACTCAAGAAAAATTTGCATTCTTTTTTTTCAATAACCATAATCTGATCCATTGAATAGTGGTGGTTGGAAAAATGATTGTCCCCCCATAAAACTTGTTGCGACCATGTGAAGGTGAGGTGTGATGTCTCCTTTACAGTCAGGCTCTGATATCAAATGAGGGTGTCGTACGGATCTTACTCGGCCACAAATACAAGATCAAGAGTGATATCGATTGTAAAAAAATATGGCACAAAAAACAATCTCACAATATACACAAAGATTTATAGTGGAAACCCTTCTTAGGTAAAAACCACTACCTAAGCCTCCCAGCTTAGGATTTTCTCGACTAGGCAACGCTAGTCAATCCACTAACGTACCACTTGAACGAGGGTGGCACAACCTCTTACAAACCACTTCTCTTTTACCAACAAAGAGAAATCACAAACAACATTGGGAACTCCAACACAAAGAATCCCAAAAAATGAAATGGAAGAAATAAATGAAATATAGAAATTAATCCTATGGAAACTCAAGAAATTAAAATATGCAAACCAAGTTTTCTATTCAGAAGCGTAGGGCATTGTGCTTTTGAAGAGCGTAGTAGAATGAGCACGAAAGCACGAGTAAGAATTGAATTAGAAACATTTTTTCTCTTTGAAATCTTTTTCAATATGTGTTTTGAAATGAGGGGTGTGGAGCCCTATTTATAGGTGAAAATGGAGCATTTTTGGAATGTTGAGAAAAATCATTCAAACTAAATTGGTCGATCAATTTACTTAATTGGTCGATGAATTATTGATCGATCAAATATTTAATAGTCGATCAATTGTAGAAAAATCGGATATGACCATTAGGCTAATTTGGTCAATCAATATTATTATTTTGATCGATCAATTGATTTGATCGATTAATTCTAATATTTTGGTCAATCAATACTATCTAGATGGTTATTTTACTACTTCGAAAGGTTTGTTTTTAATCCTAAGGTTCCTTACAGTAATTTTAGACTCAAGAAATATAAAAGAATTACCTTGACTAAAGATAATCTTCACTTTGATCCACACAGAGGATAATTGACATGATTTGTGTGAGCGTGATCCTAAAAGATTAGTTCGTAATAAAACAAAGTTTTATTTCATCAAAACAGAGGTATTAACAAGATTAGCATTCAAACATAGATCAATGTATCTCAAAAGATCATGAGATAAAAAGAATAGAAAGACAAAATAATGGTGATTTGAATCACCAATTATTCATCTTAATTAAGCATATATCCAAGTATTCAAATCACTCAACAATATTCTTAATCAATTAATCAATATTAACTTAGGTACTTAAATAATCCAACAGTATCAGTAGAAGCAAATCAGACATCTTAACCTTCACATAGCAGAGCCTCACAGAAGGCACCACATCAACAGAGCACAAGGCTTCTCACAAGAGCCTTTCTTCTTCAAGCCTTTCAAGAGAAAGGCCTTCAAGCACAAGGTCTTCTCTTCACGATACATGGCTAATTCTCTTTAGAGGCTAAGTGTCAAGGCCTCTTCCTTCAGCACGTGCCCAATGCACTTCAGAACAAAACCCTCCCCCCTCCTCCTCATGAATCCTCTTCCTTCTCGCTCCGATAATTGAGGTTTTAATAGGGTAAGGCGTCAGGTAATCCGGTCATGAATAGTGGCCAAACCATCGTGCTGTGTTAACTGGTGAGGCGTGAAAGCGAGAGGAGGTGCGTGAGCGGGGACCCGACCCCCGGTGTATTGGGCAAGACGGTCAGCTCACAAATTCCATTTATGCGCCTGCAGCTACTTGTAGGTTTACGATGTGGCACTAAAGTGCCTCCTTCTTTACACGTAGCAGCTGAGGATTTCAACCAATTGAAGTGGCTGCTTTGCTCCCTTCGTTGATTAAAGATGTAGGTTGCTTAGCAAGATGATTTCCCAGCACTTGGATGTGGAAGCAATGAGTATGATGGCCAGGCAACGACGGTCAAAGGCGGAGGAACTGAGCTCTTTTGCAATACCTGAGACATCAAAGTATGAGCTTTAAGCCCACAATAGAAGGTTCTGGAGCATCACCATGAGGCAAGGAGAGTGACGGTGGTGATGGCGGAGTGTTTTGTAGTGTTTGGTGGCTAGACGAAGTCGGAGATGATGGATGGAGGATGGGTTGTTCGACAGAGTGATTGGGTGATGGTGAGGCAAAATTAGTTGAGGGATTTTGAAGGTGGAGGTGAGGTAGAGGTTGTTGAGGTGGTAGTGGGTTGTTTGGAGGTCTGTGGCATGCAGATGACCTCACTGGACTTCGGCTAGATGTGAGGAAGACAATGCGGTCAAAGGCTAGTCGGCAGTTGAAATAGGAGAGGGAGAGGAATAGATTGGACCTATCTAAAGGATGAAGAGGATGCAAAGAGGCACTGGTTGTGATTGGCCAACATTGAGGAAGGTGAAGTCTTCGGTGGTGGAGCAGCAACGAAGAAGAGGTTGTAGTTGATGGGGCTGTGGTCGGCCACCGTCGGAAGTAGTGGAGGAAGAAGGTGGTGCTTCCAATTTTATGGTTGGAGGCACAGATGAGGGGGAATGAGGAGGTTGCCGGAGTCGCGGTTGGAGTTGACCAGAGGAGGAAAGGAAGAAGGTTTTAGAGCTAAACTAGATTACTTCTAGATGGTGGGAGATGTTGGAGCTTATATAGAGCTCTTAGGCAAGCTTTGTACAAGGAAATAGGCACGATTTCTTGGGGAATAGGTTGCAGAAACTCACGTATTTTTTTGGATTCAGGCAAGCTTCTCACGCAAGTTCTGATTCCTAAAACATGTCCAAATGATTCCTCAATGTGTGAACACCAATCTCACTAATTTTGGTGAGATTTGGTAGCGATTTGAGTGGGATTTGATTTGGTCAAACACTGCCTGCAGGTTAGTTGACCTTCAATGGCGGAAGGGGCCTTTTCGTGAAGAGGACAACAAAGTTGGGGGACTAAAGGCAAGGAATTCAAAAGCTAGGGGCTTGATTGAGAGAAATAGAGTTGTAAAGGACTAAAATGCAAACTAGGTCAAGATGAACTCTGATTGAGCCCAAATTTTGGTACAAGCCTAATTTGGACCCAGGGAATTTGATGGTAAAGTTAGATTTGAGTTTCAACCAAGTTTGATTAGGAAATTTGCATAAAAACCTAAATTAGGGCAAAAATATATTTGTTACTCTATTTAAGGTCAAAATAGGTTCAGATGGTCAAATTAAGGATACCAAATCTCATATAATATTTTTCTATGAATTGTAGGATAGTTATATGAATTTTATGCTTACCAGAACCTCTATAATTTAAGTGAATTTGAAATTAGGGTTTTGGGTGCTATATTGATTTTCGAGTTACGTGAAATCCCATTTCTGTCTGCATGGAACCACTTATTAGTCGTTAATGCTCATTAGACCTTAGATTAACCCCTGGAAGACCCTGTGGTTACTCAACTTTCATAGTATGATGTTAAAATTGTAGAATTAACCATGTTTTAATGTTCTCTCGGAACGGATATACATGGAATTATGACTCTCAAGTGACTATGCAAGATCATTTGTCACTTGATTATGACTAATTAAAACTAGTAGTGGCTCATGATGATATTATCATCATACCCCCATGCTTAACTTTTGCTAGTCCCTTAGCAAAATCTTATGGAAAGAACTAGATTTCTAGACCATGCTTTGATGTTTAGATGCCTGATTTGTGCTACTTTTTAGAAATTAGGTCAGAATGCCAACAATAGGCCTAGAGGTAGTCAAGTATCAATCAAGATCCTGACCTGAATAGCTTCTGCCTGAGCCTTCCGCAAAGGTTTCTAAGGCCTGCAAAAACTACCAGAGGTTCATTGAACTGAGCAGTTAAAGCACCCGTAAGTAGTCGTAACATGTCTAGGTTCAGTTTACTAGTGCATTTTTGTAAGAGAGAGATAAGGAAGGATTTTTCATTTTTGAGAGTTTTTCTCTCATTTTATTTTTAGATTTCCCTAAATCTAGCCTCGAATTGGCCTTAAACATCCATCTGATCTTGGTTTCAGAGGAAACTCCGAAACTACCTGCTCTAGTTGGGGGAACTCTGAACCCTCATATTTTGACTTCTCTGGAGTTCCTTAGACCTGCAAGGATCTCCACACCTTCCAGAATGATCCATTCTCTAACACTTATAACCCTGGATAGCGTAATTATCCCAACTTTGCATGGTCAAGGAATAATCAAAATTCGAGTTCTCAATTCCAGCCCCAACCACAAGCTCCATGCCCATACCAGATTGCTTAGCCTAGGCCTAATCCAAATTATCAATCCAGGTCATCAAGGGAAAATCAAATGACTTTTATCCTACAAACCCTGGCTAGCATCCAAAAGACTAATGCGGATATGTAGAAATAGCACAAAGACGAGATCACAGAGGTTCGAAATCAACTCGCACAATTGGCATGGACTCGCCAACCTGGAGCACTTTCCTCCCAACCTCTGCCAAATTCGAACAACATGTCAACTTAAAAACACGTAGTGACTCAAATCCAAGGGCAAGCAAGCTACACTCAGCCAGGCCCATCCACTCATACCTGCTTGTTTACCTCATCTACCTCAGCTGACCCAAATCACACCACGACCTATCCTACTATTCACCAACAAGGTCCAATTCTCTCTCCACCCTTACATCATGACTGTGCTATGATCAATGTTGTGGGCATAAGAAGATTGGAAACATAAGCCCTGAGGTCGATCTCCCAAATCTCATCCAACCTATGATCAACATAATAGGGTCGAGGACAAAACCAAGAGGTGGAAACAGAAACCCATCCCCCAAGATAGCTAATCTATTACCCTATCCCAGATCTTATCCCAACTCCACACTAGAGTACTATCGAAATCTGACATAACGGGACCACTGAGGAATGCACATGTCACTATCCCGTTACTTGATATCCTCACTCTCAATCCCACCTCACCTGACTTATCCAAAAAAGAGGTGGAAGAACCATCACATGGGAAGGTAGTACTATCTAAAAGTGTGAGTGCCATAATCCAAAATAGTCTACCTTCTAAGTAGTCTGATCCAGGCACCCCGTTGATCCCCTGCAAGATTGGTGGTACAAATTTCAAGCAGGCTGTACTAAATCTTGGCGCTTTAATCAACCTAATCCCAACTGCCTTATTTGAAAAACTACGGATTGGACAGCTAAAACCCACTGATGTTACTTTGCAATTGGTTGACTGAACTGTAATCACCCCTATCAGGTTGGCAGAGGATGTGGTAGTTCGAGTCAAAGATTTCTACTTAGCTGATTTCGTAGTTCTTGACATGGATGAACCACAACAAATACAAGATTTGCCCTTGATTTTGGGAAGACCTTTCTTGGCTACTGCAGGAGCCATAATTAATTGTGAATCAGGGCACGTGGTAATTGCCTTTGGAGAGAAGCGAACTGAGATTGCTATTTTCGAGGCATCATCTAAAGGAAAAGGATTCATTAGAAAACCTAATCTTCGAGTCAATTTTTGAGGAATTGATCTTACACCCATTAGAGAAAAATCAAGATGACTCATTAGAGAAGGATTCATTAGGTCACAGTGCATAAGAGGAACCACACATCTAGGATATGCTGACTAGATTCACCTCTGTTGGGACCTGGACCCACAATGATCTTACTTCAGAACCCCATGATCACTACATCTTCCGAGTGATTCCTCCGCGGAAACTCCATAAGACCCACCCAGAAATGAATCAACTTGACCCATATCATAGACCTTTTGGAATGACTCTCCATCATAATTTGATACTCATTTGTGGCTATTTGATTCTCATCCACCACGATCACATATTTTCCCCTATCAATCATTATAATGCGACAATTTGCATATCCTTTTGAGCTCCTTGTGCCCAGCCGATGTCATTAAACTTAGAGCTTAACGGGAAGCAACCTATCATCTTTGGAAAACCCAAAACCTTTTTAACATATCTCTTTGCTAAACTCATATTGCATTTTAGGATTCGTCCATTAGAACAATCAACTCCACCTTTGATACTTGTATTAGAGCTAGAAATCATCCATGACAGTCATTCTGATCCATTCACCACCTACCTGTTCTAATGAACAATTTGAATTGAACTCAAACCCACCTAATTTACAATTAGGACCTTATAAATCTTAGGCATGGGGGGTATTAAAGTGTAAAATGCTGTGAAAATCAAAGCATGGAAGGGCTTCATTCAGAAAAATAAAAAAAGAGAGAAGAAAAGAGGAAAGGAGAGACCAATTTGAATTGAACTGAATGAAAAGAGGAGAAGAGGAAAAGAAAGAAAAGAAAATAAAAAAAAGAGAAAAAAGGAGAAAACAAAAAGACAAAAAATGAATTAGTCTCTTAAAATTGAGAATGGAACTTACCTAACTTCTAAGTTTGATCGGATGATGAATTAAGACCTAAAAGGCTAAAACTTAAGAGATTAGTGATGAGTACCAACCTTACGCCTCTTGGATCTATTTCAGGGTTTAAACACTCACATATTTGTTAAGATCTGAATTAATCCTCAAGAGGTTGAGGAAAGTACGAGGCTGATGTAGTAGGTCTAAGGCTTAGGGATTATTTAGCCTTGTTTCCTGCCCTTTGGTTTGCGGGACTTGGTAACCTAAGCACCCAAAAATCACACACAAAGTTTGGTTCAGTCCACTTAATAAAGAAAATCATGCCAAAAAGTGTTTTGTTATGAAAAACTATCTCGAAAATCTAGCTTAGGAGCAGCTCAACAACAAAAGTTGATTGGATGAGTTCTCAGCGCTGAGAGTGTGAAATTCCCTTTGAAGATGCATAATAACATATCGTTTCCTCGATGCTTATCTCCTAGGATATCTAAATATCCTACCGAGGGCATGTAAGCACCTTGTGCTGGTTCAGGTGCCGTGGACGGGATTATCTTGAAATGTTGATTACTAAGGCCTAAATTTAGCTACAAAAGACCATGGGCGACACTATCCTGAAGTGTTGAAAGCTAGGGTTCTGAGGGTTGCCATGGGCAATGCTATCCCGAAGTATTGAAAGCCAGGGACCCTTCGAGGATTGATGATGGGGACAAGGAATCCAATACAGACCATGTTTAGGGCTAATTAAAGGCTGGATTTAGGGAAAAATAAAAAGAAAAGAGAGAAAACTCTCCAAATGAAGAATTCTTCTCTATCTCTCTCTTATAAAAATGCACTGGTAAACTAAACCTAGACATGTTACATCTATGCATGGGTACTTTAACCGCTGGGGTCAATGAACCTCTGGGCAGTTTTTGTGGGCCTTAGAAACCTTCACGGAAGACTCAGGTTGAAGCTGGTTAGGTCTAGATCTTGGCTGGTACTTGAGTACCTCTAGGCCTATTGTTGGTATTTTGATCTGATTTCTAGAGATGCAGCTTAGTAAGGCATCCTGATGGGTACATCCGACCTAGAGACCTGGTTTGATCCATAGGATTTTTGCCAAGGGATTAGCAAAAGCTAAGCATGGGATTATGATGGGAACACCATCATAGGCCCTAACTAGCCACTTTTAGTCAGCATTGAAAGATAAATGCTCCTACATAACCATCTGAAGGTAACAACTCCACATTATTCTATTTTGAGAAGAGAAGAAAGTAGGCTTAATTCTGTAATTTTAACAACGTATCATGAACACAGAATAACCATGGGGTATTTTAGGGGTTAATTGAAGGTCAATTGAGCATTAAAAACTAATAAGTGGAGACAGAAACGGGGTTTCATGCATTTCATGAACCAATACAGCACCCAAAACCATAATTTTAGACCTTCTTAAATTACAGAGGTTTTGGTCAGGATAAAATTTATCTAAATCTCCTAAAATTCATAGACATATATTCCTTGAGGTTTGGTATCCTTGATCTAACCATTGGAACATATTTTGACCTTAAATAGAGTCTCAAACGGAATTTTGCCCTAATTTGGGTTTCTACACAAATTACCTAAACAAACTTGGTCAAAACTGAAATATGTCTTCACCATCAAATTTCTTGGGTCCAAGTTAGGTTTGTACCAAAATTTGGGCCCAATCAGAGTCCATCTTAATCGAGTTTACATTTTAGTCCATTTAAACTCTATTTCTCTCAATTAAGCCCCTAACTTTTAAAATCCCTGCAATCAGGCCTCTAACTTTGTCATTGTTTCTTGCAAAATTGTCCCTACTACCATTAATGTGAACGCAGTAGCTCCATTGAGGATCGAGCGAGGATTTCTTGCTCGATTCTCAATCAAACCTTTCCAAAATTGAAAGGGAGAATCCTTGAGAGAGTCTCTACCTATTGGACGAGGTATTGGACCTAAATTTGCCCTCGAACCTTCATGCTTGATGGCAACACCATCATGAGCCATAACTAGCTCATTTTGATCTAATTAAGTTAGTAAAATGCTCCTACATAACTGCCAGAGAGCCATATTTCATTGCAAATTCATTCTAAGGGAAAGACAAGAAAATAGCGTTAAAACTATAGTTTTACCATTATAGCATGAATGCAGTACAATCACGAGTTGTCCCAAAGCGGTAATCAAGAGTCAAATGGTCTTAAAAGGCTAACAAGTGGGTTATAATAGATAGAAAATTGCTTTCACGTGTTTTGAGAATTAAATAACTTTTAAAACCCTAAAAATGACTCGCTTAATTAAATGAGGTTCTGGTCAGGATAAAATTGACCTAAACCCTCTAAAATTCATAGAAAAATATTCTTTATGGTTTGGAACCTTCAATTTGACCATCAGAACCCATTTTGACCCAAAACAGTGTCTCAGACAGACATTTACCCTAATTTGGATTTTTGCATAAATTACCTAGTCAAACTTGGTTAAAACCTAAATCTACCTTCACCTTTAGATTCATTGAGTCTAAATTAGGTTTGTACCAAAATTTGGGCTCAATCTTAAAATCATCTTGACCAAGTTTGCATTTTGGTCCAGTCAAACTCTTTCTTTCTCATTCAGACCCTTAACTTTTGAATTCTCTTACAAATTGCACTCCAACTTCTTTTTCTTCTTCACAAGCAGGTCCCCACACCATTTTTGGAAGGTTAAGCCTTCACCATCGAGTTTCGAGAGAGGATTTCTCGCTCGATTCTCAATCAATTAATCCCAGGTTTGAAACACAGATTCCTTGGGAAATTTTCTTCCAAATGAGCTCATCTAGGGATCCCAACTCCTTCCCAAAAACTCATGTGAACCTTTAAAAGGAATGGGTATCATTTGTTTGGGTAAGTGCCAAGGTCTCCAAGCTTGTTAGCAAGCTTGGAACCTCCTCTTAAGCCCTATATAACACCTCCGAGCCCTTGCGCAATTTTTCAGCAAGTTTTTGGGAGCCAAATCACCTTAATTCCCCTCCTCCAACCACCACAAAACCCTTCTCCAGTGACCTCTCTGGATCCCCCTTGATTGCACCTCAAAACACGCCTGTAATAATGCCTTCTTGTGCTATTTACTAGCATTAGCTATGCATATTAGGATCCTATAGTCGCATTTGTAAAAACACTTGCATTCATGCATTTAATTAAGAGGAGGGAAGATTGAAATAAATGGCTTCATAATTTACATTTTTTCTCAAGTGCCTCTTTGCAAAAAGTCCCCTCTCTATTTCTTATTTCCTCTTTCTTTCTTTTCTCTTCCCGCGGTTCTTCTTCCCGCGGCTGCATGCACTCCACGCCATGCTACAGCTGCACGTCTTGCCAACGCCACTCCCTGCTGTCCTTCCCGCACCATTCCCTGCGGTGGCCATCTCCCCCATCCCCGCATGCTACATGGCCATGTTCTCCTCCTCTATTTAAAGCCATAGCCTCTTCCTCGCGATAGGGAGGCTGCTGCACCAAGCAAGAACCCGCGAGCTCCACCACCTTCCTCTCCACCGTTCTCCCCTCCCATACGCCGACCCTCCTTCGAGGAGAGACCCGGCAAGTAGGAGAGCCCACTGTGGTGCACACCACCACAGTGGGAGCACCACCGCCCAGCTCTTCAACGAGCCAGTGGGCGTGGTGTTTTCTTTTCTTTTCGTTTTCATCTCCATGCCATTGCTGCCGCTCCAAGCTCCGAAGCTTGAAGTAGCAGCAGCAGCAGCCCAACGGCAGTCGTAGCAGCAGCAGCAGCCCCCGCCTCCTCCGCGACCTTCCCCGCAGGCGCTCAGCCCTCCGCGTGCGCCTGCAGGGCCTCCTCCGCTCTGTTCTCCATTTTGTCGCCTCCGCCGTGCACCTGCAACCGGCTGCTGCACTCACTGCAGCGGCCGGCCAGGCCCTCTCGCTGTCCCCTGCCAGCCCCCGTGCCCCTCTGCGACCACCTGCAGACCTCCTCCGCGTTCGCTTCCCCGCGCCATCGCCCGTTCTCCGCCCTCGCGCCGGCCTACAGAAGCCTCGCGTCCTCTCGCGCCCACTCTCTCTCGCTCTCTTCGGCGCACTCTCTTCTACGCTCTCTCTCCCACTCTCTCCCTCTCTCTCTCTCTCTCTTTTTCACTCACTCACAGCACACTACACCAATGCACACACACATCTTCACCGACACTTACACACACCCACACCCACATAAACACTAGTACATATATATATATATACTTATACATATACTTATATATATATATATATATTTAGATACATATATATATATATATATCCATAAAGTATTATATACATATATACGTGTGTATATATATATATATATATATATATATATATATATATATATATCTATAACTATATATATACATACATATATATATATATATGAAACTTATATACATATATATATATATAGCTATATACATATATACATACATATATAGATATTTTCACATTATTTGCCATACGCTGTATTGCGGGAATATCTTCACCAATTGCTAATATTCCTCGATACACGCGTACAAAAAGCGTGGATCCATACATCATCCATCATCCATCCACACTCCACGCGGCACCTAGTCGTGTTGGTTGCGTCTCTCTAGATGACGACCAACTCGACACAGTGTTACACTCCATCGCTGCCTCCACCCCCACTCCTTTATATATATATAATATATACATATATATATATATATACTATATTTACTTTATTTCTGTTTGCTTTTCTATTAGAAAAAAGATAAAAAAATATATAAAAGAGAAAAAATAATTTTTGACTTGCAGGTAACCTGTCTTGCGAATAGCAAGACTCATTTTGGAACTCTGTTTTGGCTAAAAGCCAAGGACACAATTTTGAGGGTGTGCCTCAAGGACAAGGATTACCAGAAAAAAATCTAAATAAGAATAACACCAAAAACATAATAAACGAACGGAAGAGACGTGTTTTAGGAAAAGCGTAGAAACTTGACTTGAACCCCACTTGCTTGAGTTCGACCTTGGGCCTAAAAGTGATAAGATAAAATCAAGTAAGCCAGGTTAAAAATTTTGTAAAGAGATGGTTAGGTCTGAATTAGGTTAACCATTATAAACATTTCAATAATAAAATCTCCATATTAACAACCTATACGGTCGACCCATCATCTCTTCTGGTGCCGTTGCCGGGGAAGTGCGTCTTCAAGTAGGTTTTTATTCAATTCCTTTCAATTTTTCTCTTCTCTCTTCACAGGTATTTTTGTTTTTGATGTGCAGGTGAATCTGGTTCCAAGGAGAAGACAGGCAGACGAAGTTGGGAACGAGGGTAGATCCAAGGCGGGAACGAGAGCGTGAAGACGCCGACACCGCATTAGAGCTTCGCATACGTTGTCGAACAAGTAGGTTTTCCTTTTCTTAGCAAACTAGGATTAACTTGCCACCTCAATAAAAAAAAAACTAAAAACTAAAAAATTAAAAAAACTTCTTGGGATCTCTTGATGCAAGTGGATTAAAATTCACTTGTTTAATTGGTTGTCTTCACTCCCACCGCCCCGAGATTTCCCGCCCTACTTCGCATAGCAAAATTCGAGAATCTTGATTCTTGGATTCTTCGCCGTGGGAAGTATTCTTTGAGGCAAATAAAAAGATTGTTGCATCCCTTTTTTGCCTCACTTATCTTTAATTCAGGATCACATTTTTGGTGAGGGGACTTGGAATTGAGTTGATTCCAATCCCACCACGACTTTTCAACTTGCCTGAGATTCGATCCTGAATACTTTAACCCCAACAATTTGATTTTCTTTATCTTTTGGTTGAAGCCTTGTGCGTGGAAATCATTTCTGGTGATTGGGAGCACTTGAATTTAAGTGCTTTGGCTCCCTTTCACATTGATATAAAATTGATTCGTGCATCCACACATAAAAATCTCCATTTAGGGTAGTCCATTGCATTTTAGCATGCATTAACTAATTGATATTGAAGAAGGGTTTCTTGGGTTTAGAAAGTAAACCTGTATTTTTGCAAAATTCCGGAGATTGGTTGAATTTATAATTCAGTAAAACCCTAAAATTCATACTACTTAAGGCTGAACTTTAAAAACCATTCACCAATAAAAACTTCAATTCGGGGAGATTTCCCCGTTGCATGCTTATTTTACACACTCTGAAAATCAATCACTTGGGCATTACCCGTAAACAATGCCCTTCACATTCCAGAAACACTTGATCCTAAGCCTCTAAATAAAATTGGTAGTAACTTGACCCTTGCTAAGGATTGGAGGTCTAACTACCTGCGTGTAGCGGCTACGTGCTGGTGAGAGTTCCCGCGTGCTATCGGGTGTCTAAGACTGGGGCAAACAGCCTTTCAATCTGGCCCGGTGGTTCCGCGGTGCTTGCATTCGATTTCGTAGTTCGTAATAGTAGGTAACTTAGATCTTTAGGTCTAAGGGCACACTGTAGAGGTTAGGAATTTGATTGTATTGATTTGTCATCAAATGTACCTTTACAGCGTCATTTCTCTCATCTCTTTTCCCTTCGTATCCCCCCCAATTCTTCCTGCGATAGTGCATGTTTGAGAGGAGGTTACAAAACCCTGAACTGTGTGAATTGTCTGATAATTTTAGAAAAGAAGCCGCATCATCCTCCTCATCCACAAACATGGCTGCACGCCCACCCCTAAATCCCGAGGGAGGAAACCGCCCTCAAAACCCACCAGGTGGTGGAGCCTTGAATCCCATAACCCGCCTCCAAGCCCAAATGGAAATGTATAATGAACAAATCGAAGCCATTCGGGAAACATTGGAGGAAATGCAGAATCCTCCCGAACGGGAGGAGCCTAGGTCTCTTAGCTCTTATCAGAATCCCGCTGCTACAGAGACCATAGGACAAATTCGAGTCCCCATGGGTGGGGACGACTTTGAATTAAAACCAAACATAATTGGCCTAATCAATTTTCACTTTCATGGTCTTGCAAGTGAAGACCCATTTCACCACTTGGAAGACCTAACCCGACTTGCTGAAACCGTTAAACCAAGAAATGTCGGGTTATCTATAGTCCTCATGAAGATGTTCCCGTTTTCATTGTGGGATAAAGCGTCGCAATGGTTACGCACCCTTGGGAGAACCATCCATTCTTGGGAAGAGATGCGAACAGCGTTTCTCAAGAAGTTCTTCCCAATCGGGCGAACCAATGCGCTTCGCCGTGCTATCACCTCTTTTACGCAACAAAACGGCGAACAATTTCATGAGGCATGGGAGAGGTATAACGACCTCCTCAGGAAGTGTCCGCACCACGGTCTGCCTAAGTGGCATATAGCCCAGATTTTCTACTACGGGCTAAATGAGACTTTGAAGCAGATTGCAGACGCTTCCTACGGAGGGAATTTTATAAATAAAGACGAGAATGGAGCATTCGAACTATTTGAAAATATGAGTGAAAACTCAATAAACAATGCCTCCATTATCTCCTTTAATCGTACCAGCCAGCCCCGAAATGTCCACGAAGTTGACACGGGACCCTCCCATTCATCCACTGATCTAAGCCTTATTGCACAAAAACTGGATGAAGTCTCCGTCGTGCACAAGAAGCTGGACGAGCTTCTGGCCAACCCCGCCCGATCTATGGCAAACACCACCTCTTTACCACTTCGTCACAATCCAAATTCTTCAAACACCAGGCTTATCCCGAGAAACCCCGTTAGACCTTCCTTACCGAGTGTCGCGCCAAGCGACTCGGTAAGTCATGTAGAACTGGCTTCTGCAAGCCAGTATTTTGACACGGAGGACCAAGCCTCCATGTGCTCGGACGCATATTTACATGCGGATGCGTCTTCTGGCATAGAAGACGCTTGCGCCCTGGGGAACAACCCGTTCTCTACCACTTATAACCCAGGGTGGCGTAATCATCCGAACTTCGCATGGTCCAACAACCCGCAGCGCCAAAACCCTGCGGGTGGACCAATGCGACCGTCCGCACCTGTCATCCCAAGGGCCCAGTTTAATCCTATGGCAAATCCGCCATCAGGCCCTTGCGTACCACAAACTGAACACGCATCAAGCCCTCTTGACAGATTGATGCTAATGACGACGGAAATGTCAAAGCGCCATGAAGAGAACATGACCTCTCTTCAGCACCAATTGGCACAGCAGAACGCTGAGATCAGTCAACTACGCATGGCGACTCGATCTCAGGGCACTCTTCCCGCCCAACCTGTTCCAAACCCATGAAATTTCGTACCCTGTGGTCCTCAACCACAGGTACGACCTTCTCAGGGACAGGTTAATCAAGTTCTGCAAGCTCCGAGCATTCCGCCAGGATTTCAGGTTAATCTCGCTGCAACACCGCACTCTTATGTCCCCATTGCGAACCCTCCTCCACCGTATGATCCCACTGGACCCGCATCGTCCAATGCTATCACTACAAGGAGCGATAAGCTGACCGTCGATCCACCTCGACCTGATCCTGGCCTGTCTTCTTCTTCGCCCTCTCATTCGAGATGCATACCGCATTCACGAGAGGACGATGCACCAAAACTTGTGCCAGAATCAGTCCCATTCCCTGAGGCTCTACTAAGGGAGCCAAAAGGCAAAAAGAAAAATACGCAGGCCTTTGACAACCTGCGTAATTTGTTCAGGGATGTAGAAATCAAGGTACCCCTGCTCGAGGCAATCGACCACATACCTACTGTCGCCCGATTTTTCAAAGACTACATAACACCCAGGCGACAGTCAAAGAAGACTAAGAATCCTGTGGTTCTCTCACCTCATGCGAGTTGTGCTATACTGTCAAACTTACCACCGAAGAAGAAAGATCCAGGCACACCGCTGATTTCCTATAGCATCCAAGGCTGCAGTTTTAACCGTGCCCTGCTTGATCTAGGATCTTCCATCAATCTCATACCGACCATCATGCTCGAAAAATTTTCCTTGGGAAATCTGAAACCCACCCCTGTCACGTTACAGTTGGCAGACCGTTCTGTCAAAATCTTGAAGGGTGTGGTGGAAGACGTGGTGGTTAGGGTCAACAGTCTCTGTTTTCTTGTTGACTTTCTTATTTTAGATATGGAAGTTCCTAGTTCACTTTCTGATTGTCCGATCATCCTCGGTCGACCGTTCTTGGCCACAGCCCGCGCCCATATCGACTGCAAGTCGGGTTGTATTGAGATTGCCGTTGGATCTGAGAAGCTCAAGCTTAACATATTCAAGGCAGCCAAGAACTTTGATTGCGATTGCATCGAGGATGACACGTCTGACGAGGACATGGCCGTCAGCGCATGTATCGGACTTATTGGGACCTATTCGGACTGTTGTGGATTACCTATAAACACTGATGACTGCCTGACCAACACATACTGTGACTTTCCCCAATCCCTCCCTTATCCCGTACCTTCTCTTGGCCAGACTTCTGACGAGGTTTTCTCCGCTTCCCATACCTCGTGGTCTGAGTCATATCCAGGCTACTCACCGTCGGTCCACACTCCTGAAGACCGAATTGCCCTTTCTTCCTCGCTAAATCAGGCGGATTTGCAGATCCACACTGGGACCTTGAGCCCATATACTTCTAACTGGGGCTATTCATTTTTGGATCCATCTATCCAAGAAGCCCCTCTTCTTGGCCAATCTGAAGGCCAATTTCTTCCTCCTGACTTGTTCTCCTACCTGTCTGGGACACTCTCATCCCAAGAAATGCCAGATCCTTCGTCATCCACTCCTGAACTAAAAGAGCTGCCTAACACACTTAAGTATGTTTTCCTGGGACCAAATGAAACTCTCCCTGTAATCATCAGTTCAAAATTGACCAGGGAGTAGGAATGCAAACTAACTAAGGTCCTCCTAGAACATAAGGCAGCTATTGGATGGTCTCTATCAGACTTATCTGGCATTAGCCCCTCGTACTGCACTCACCGTATATATACGGAGGAGGAGGCTCGACCTTCCTGCGAGATGCAGCGACGTCTCAACCCTAACATGCGGGAGGTCGTTAAGAAAGAAATCAATCATTAAGTGGCTGGATGCGGGTATAATCTACCCGATCAGCGATAGCCCCTGGGTGAGTCTGATTCACGTTGTGCCAAAAAAGGTAGGACTCACCATCTGTGTCAATGACAAGGGCGAATCCATCCCTACACGCACTCCTACATCTTGGAGAGTGTGTGTAGATTATAGGAAACTCAATGCTGCAACTAAGAAAGATCACTTCCCGCTACCATTTATTGACCAAATCCTGGAGCGGTTAGCGGGAAATAAATTTTTCTGTTTCCTGGATGGATTCTCAGGATATAACCAGGTGGCAATTGATCCCCGAGACCAAGAGAAAACCACTTTTACCTGCCCTTTCGGCACCTTCGCCTTTAAAAGGATGCCATTCGGACTTTGTAATGCGCTAGCAACTTTCCAAAGATGCATGCTGGCGATATTCCATGACATGGTGGGTGACTTTCTCGAGGTCTTCATGGATGACTTTTCAGTCTTTGGACCATCTTTCAACGAATATCTTGCCAACCTGACTCACATCCTTAGGAGATGTATTGATGTAAACCTCGTGCTTTCCTGGGAAAAAAGTCATTTTATGGTGCACGAGGGAATTGTTCTCGGACATATCATCTCCAATAGGGGTATTGAGGTTGACAGAGCTAAGCTCGACGTCATTGCTGACTTACCTGTGCCTAGTTCTGTCAAACAAATCCACTCCTTCTTGGGACACGTCGGTTTCTATAGGAGATTCATCAAAGACTTCTCCAAAATTTCTCGACCCTTAACTCATCTCCTATCAACCGACATACCCTTCGACATGGGCCCCGACTGTATACAAGAATTCACGCAGCTGCGTAATGCTGTCACCAAGGCCCCTGTTCTCCAGCCGCCTGATTAGTCCCTCGACTTTGAACTTATGTGTGACGCTTCAGACCTTGCAGTCAGAGCCATCCTGGGACAAAGACGCGATAAACACCCCTTCGTGGTGTACTACGCCAGTAAGACGTTAGATGAGGCCCAACGTAATTATACCACCACTGAAAAGGAACTACTGGTGATCGTCTTTGGGTTGGAGAAATTTCGCTCTTACCTTCTGGGCTCTCATGTTATTGTTTTCACTGATCACGCGACCATTCACCATCTCATGCACAAGAAGGATGCCAAGCCTAGACTGATTCGTTGGATCCTTCTACTCCAGGAATTTGACATTGAGATTCGCGATAAGGTCGGAGCCCAAAATGTTGTGGCTGATCACCTTTCCATACTGGACCCTGACCATATTGGACTTACTCTGCCGATCAATGAAATTTTTCCTGATGAGCACCTATTGGCAATAAATGTGGCAAGTGGACCGTGGTATGCCGACATTGCCAATTACCTTGCTTCTGGATCTCTTCCACGTGGCTGGCCTAAAAACCAGCGTGAGCGTCTCATGGCAGAAGAAAAGTATTATTTCTGGGATAATCCACTTCTTTTTCGGATAGGTGCTGATCAAATCATCCGTCGCTGTATTCCTGACAGCGAGTTCCCCAGTGTGCTATCCTTCTGCTATGAACAGGCCTGCAGAGGCCATTTCTCTAGGAGGAAAACTGCAGCCAAGGTGTTGCAGTGCGGTTTCTTTTGGCCCTCCCTTCACCAGGATGCACATGATTATACCAAGCATTGCACTAGGTGCCAGTCGTTAGGGTCAATGGCACGTCGTGACATGATGACCTTGCAACCCATCCTAGCTGCGGAAATCTTCGACATCTGGGGAATTGACTTCATGGGTCCCTTTCCTCCATCCAACGCTTCAAATTCATCCTCGTGGCTGTTGACTATGTTTCGAAATGGATCAAGGCTATTCCCGCGCGCCGTGCTGACCATGTTATCTCCACCTGATTCGTTAAGGACCACATCTTTGCGCGCTTTGGGATCCCTCGAGCCATTATCTCTGATGGAGGAAGCCACTTTACCCATGCTTCTTTTCGGGCACTTCTGAGGAGGTATGGAGTCCATCGTATCGCATCCCCGTATCACCCTCAGACAAATGGCCAAGCGGAAGTGTCGCACTGGCAAATCAAGCAGATTCTCCAGAAAACGGTTCGGCCTAACCGTAAGGATTGGTCCAACAAGCTGACTGACGCACTTTGGGAGTATCGGACAGCCTTCAAGGCTCCCCTTGGTATGTCTCCTTATAGAATCGTTTACGGGAAGCCTTGTCATTTCCCTGTGGAGTTGGAGCACCGTGCTTATTGGGCGGTTCGCCAATGTAACCTCGACCCAGACCTGTGTGGTCGAGAAAGGAAACTCCAACTCCAAGAGTTGGAAGAGCTCTGTCGTGAAGCTTATGATTCTGCTCTTACCTTTAAACAACGCACTAAGGCTTTTCACGACAGCCATATTCGGCGGAAGGAATTTGAGCCATCTCAGCAAGTTTGGCTCTATAATGCCCGACTCAAATTCTTTCCTGGGAAATTGAAGTCCAAATGGACCGGTCCCTTTCTGGTCTCAAGACCATTCCACAACGGGGCCGTCGAGATCGAAGAGCCCAAATATGGGCGTAAATTTACGGTCAACATGCAGCGTTTGAAACCCTTTCTGACTCATGAACCTGCCCCCGTTGGAGAAACCGTTGCCCTGCTGAAGGGTAACTAATTCTTTGCCTCATCCTGAGTCCAGCTGGGAACGTTAAATTCAGCGCTCGTTGGGAGGCACCCTAACAACACTCACCACTCCACGATCAGTTCACTTTTCACTTCACCACCCACCATCCACCCGCCCTACTGCCCTGCTGTATACCCTGCACTTCAGCTCTCATTACCCAATCTGTCATCCTTTCTCTACCCTTCCCTGCATGCATATGAGGACATAGCATTGTTTGGCATGGGGGGGTGGATAGGCATCCTTAGGATCTGGGTATTTTAGGGTATCATGCAATTTCTATATAAAAAAAAAGAAGAGAGAGAGAAAATGGTGTTTAGTAATGATCTAAAAGCTGAAACAAAAATACAATAAGTGTTTATGGATATTCAACCTCTGTTTTGAAGAATTTCCAGGCCACAAAAGCTTGATTCGCTCAGGCTCGGCTTAATTCACTTAAGGCATTGACAAAATAGATCAACATCTCTCCTAACTAAGGACGTATTCTTGTCCCTGAGACACCAGTACAAGATCCGTTGGTTTACTTTTACTTGAGAGCGTAAGTAAACTTGGTTCACACTACACATATCAGGAAAGACCAGGTGAACATAAGATCCAACCCTAGTGTTCATTAGGGAAGGTGGAGTCCTTACCTGTGCGTGCAAGTAGACTTTTTATCCCAGGCTTTAGTCTTGTGTTTAGGAGCGACTCTTTCCACCAAAAAGAAAAAAAAGTGTGCTCTTTCAAAATGTGTTGTAAGAGATATACTGACACGTGTTTCAAAAGAAAAAAAAACAAAAAAAAAAGTTGTCAAAAAAAAAAAGAGATGTTGCAAAAGAGTCAGTATATCTCATAAATGTCTGTATCCTTTGTTTTTCTGTGAGCCACAAAAAATCAAAAATTGGGAGTTGAGTTTTCCGTCATCATCTTAAGGGTTAATCCGAAGACATGAGCTGAAACTGGGACCAACCTGTACTTAAAAATTCGTGAAACCCTGGGATTGAGTCTTAATGTTCATCTGGTCAGTCTTGAGCCTTCACTATGCACAAACCATAACCTCTTGAGCTCTCGAGTACGGCAAAACCTCCTGGGTCCTAGAAATCGTATTTAAGGTTTAAATATCAAGAGTCCTGGTTAGTTGAGAGATGATCTTTGTCATGTAAGACTTAAAGTACTGGTAATCTTTTCTACAATTGGTTCTCACAATATCCGATAATAAACACACCTATATCACCTCAGAAGAAAATCTTCAACTTAAGAACATTTCTAAACACGGTTTTGCTAGGGACTAGCAAAAGATAGGCATGGGGGTATATGATTACACCTCAAAACACGCCTGTAATAATGCCTTCTTGTGCTATTTCCTAGCATTAGCTATGCATATTAGGATCCTATAGTCGCATTTGTAAAAACAATTGCATTCATGCATTTAATAAAGAGGAGGGAAGATTGAAATAAATGGCTTCATAATTTACATTTTTTCTCAAGTGCCTCTTTGCAAAAAGTCCCCTCTCTATTTTTTATTTCCTCTTTCTTTCTTTTCTCTTCCCGCGGTTCTTCCCGCGGCTGCATGCACTCCACGCCATGCTGCAGCTGCACGTCCTGCCAACGCCACTCCCTGCTGTCCTTCCCGCACCATTCCCTGCGGTGGCCATCTCCCCCATTCCCCGCATGCTGCATGGCCATGCTCTCCTCCTCTATTTAAAGCCGCAGCCTCTTCCTCGCGACAGGGAGGCTACTGCACCAAGCAAGAACCCGCGAGCTCCACCACCTTCCTCTCCACCGTTCTCCCCTCCCATACGCCGGCCCTCCTTCAAGGAGACACCCGGCGAGCAGGAGAGCCCACTGTGGTGCACACCACCACAGTGGGAGCACCGCCACCCAACTCTTCAACGAGCCGGTGGGCATGGTGTTTTCTTTTCTTTTCGTTTTCATCTCCACGCCATTGCTGCCGCTCCAAGCTCCGAAGCTTGAAGCAGCAGTAGCAGCCCAGCGGCGGTCGCAGCAGCAGCAGCAGCCCTCGCCTCCTCCGCGACCTTCCCCGCAGGCGCTCAGCCCTCCGCGCGTGCCTGCAGGGCCTCCTCCGCTCTGTTCTCCGTTCTGTCGCCTCCACCGTGCACCCGCAACCGGTCGCTGCACTCACTGCAGCGGCCAGCCAGGCCCTCTCACCATCCCCTGCCAACCCCCGCTCCCCTCCACGACCACCTGCAGACCTCCTCCGCGTTCGCTTCCCCGCGCCATCACCCGCTCTCCACCCTCAGGCCGGCATGCAGAAGCCTCGCGTCCTCTCGCGCCTGCTCTCTCTCGCTCTCTTCGGCGCACTCTCTTCTGCGCTCTCTCTCCCGCTCTCTCTCTCTCTCTCTTTTTCACTCACTCACAGCACACTACATCAACGCACACACACATCTTCACCGACACTTACACACACCCACACACACATAAACAATAGTGTATATATATATATCTATATACTTATACATATACTTATATATATATATATATACATATATATATAGATATATACATATCTATATACATATATATATATATATATCCATATAGTATTATATACATATATATATATATATATATATATATATATATATATATCTATAACTATATATATACAAACATATATATATATATATAGATACTTATATACATATACATATATAGCTATATACATATATACATACATATATAGATATTTTCACATTATTTGCCATACGTTGTATTGTGGGAATATTTGCACTAGTTGCTGATATTCCTCGATACACGCGTACAAAAAGCGTGGATCCATACATCATCCATCATCCATCCACACTCCACGCGGCACATAGTCGTGTTGGTTGCATCTCTCTAGACGACGACCAACTCGACACAGTGCTACACTCCATCGCTGCCTCCACCCCAACTCCTTTATATATATATAATATATACATATATATATACATACTATATTTACTTTATTTCTGTTTGCTTTTCTGTTAGAAAAAAGATAAAAAAAATATATAAAAGAGAAAAGATAATTTTTGACTTGCAGGTACCCTGTCTTGCGAATAACAAGACTCATTTTGGAACTCTATTTTGGCTAAAAGCCAAGGACACAATTTTGAGGGTGTGCCTCAAGGACAAGGATTACCAGAAAAAATCTAAATAAGAAAAACACCAAAAACATAATAAACGAACGGAAGAGATACGTTTTAGGAAAAGCGTAGAAACTTGACTTGAACCCCACTTGCTTGAGTTCGACCCTGGGCCTAAAAGTGACAAGATAAAATCAAGTAGGCCAGGTTAAAAATTTTCTAAAGAGATGGTTAGGTCTGAATTAGGTTAACCATTATAAACATTTCAACGATAAAATCTCCATATTAACAACCTATACGGTCGACCCATCACCCCTCCTCCGGCCATCCAACCATCAAATTGGATGGCCTATGCTCTTCCTCTCTTCGTTGAGACCCTCCCCGGCCAAAGGGAGGGCGTTCCTCAGCCTGCATCGTCGTCGCCACCTCGCTGCTTCTTCCTCCTTCTTCGGCTCCGATCAACCAACATCGGAGCCCTCCGCTTCTCAACCACCTTGCTAAGTCCCTCTCTTGCTCTCTCTCTCTCTTTCTATTTCATTTTTCTACCCTCGCAAACACACAACTGCCAACCGCCGCCTCCCACACCTCATCTTCTCTGCCTTCGACAAAGCTCCGGTGACGCCTACACACTGCCACATTGCTCGAAACATGCTGCTACCACCCTCATTAGCTTTGCCATGCTCCACCACACAAAATCCCTAACACCTCCACTCCTATTACCCATCCTAACACCCCGACGACCTACCCACTGCCGCATCACCATCTTCGACCTCCACACACCGCCTTACACCCTCTCATGGCACGCCACTGCCACCGTCACACTCGTCGTGCCACTACGATCCTGCTGAACCATCTGACATGGCTGTAAGGCCCTTTTTCTTAAATTTCATGTAACAGGTCGAGCTGCCGTCAATGTTGTGATTCGAGCAAGCTTGGAGCTTGCTATAGCACCCACTTGCTCCAGGTGCTCCACCTAGGCTGTGCGGAATCACCTGAGGCACTGTCCTGCGAGGTCAATTGGAGGCTTTGACCTTGAGAGCTGCAACAATTGAAGGAGGGAGACCCTGTTGCTACACTGTGTAAAGGAAAGGTGGGACTTTAGTCCCTCCTCGGAAGCTGAAGAGCGCTTGTGGTTGCATAAGAGGAAAAAGTGCCTGGGGCTTACTGCCTCAGACACTTGGGGGGTGAGGTCCCCCGCACCCTCACTCGGCCTCGTCCATGACTCTGGCCCCTCGGATCTGGCCATAACCCGATAACCCGCCTATGCCTTACACTCCTCGGCTGTGACCCACGTCCACAACCCTAGACTCGAGTGCACTCTAGGTTCGAAAACCTGATAACCCGGTACTTTTGGAGGTTCTGGGAGAGCGTAACCCAAGGAGAGAAAGAGAGGATCATGCGTAGGGGTAGGGGGGTTTTTGCTCTGAGAAGGATTGGTTGACACTTAGCCAAAATTAAGGATCCTCCCCCGTCTGCGTGAAGAAGAATACAAGCACAGGAAGAAGAGCAAAGAAAGAAGAGGAAAAGAAGAGGAGCCACACAAGAAGAAAAGCAGAGAAGCAGAAGAAGGAAGAAAGGAGCAGAAGAAGGAATCATATCAGACATTTAAGACGCCCGATTGAATATTCAAACGACTGAGAACATTTCATATATAATTATTGAGTTCTATTTGCCATTATTGTAGGGAGTATTTGGTGATTCAAATCACCATTTTACTCCATTCTTTTTGTAGTCTAATGCTTGATCTTATTGTTACGTTACATTGAATCAATTTTTGATTGCAATTCCATATCTCTATTGTTTTAAATTGCAATTTTGAGAACTGAATTCCTATTTGCTCCCAGTGAACGACTTCGGACCTTTTCGAGTATAAATTTTATCTATTTTTCGTGAGATTTCAACTATACTACATCACAACGATTTAAAACCTGATTTTGAGTGAGCAACATTTTGGTGCCGTTGACGGGGAGCAACGTGCAATTTAGATCTCTTGATTGCAATATCAGGTTGGATTCTAACTTGCTACATCTCTTTTGATTGTGATATGCTTCAGGGACTCATTAAAGGAAGATCAGCCGCACATCAACCACTCTAGGGGCAGGTAAACTCCATCTACCTTCTAGGCCCTTGAATCTAAAAAGCTAAAGAAGGGAACAAATCAATTAAGGCTACTTGCATTCTATTCTTAGAAAAATCATCCAGTTGCCTGATTTGATACATTCTAGAAGACATCCAAACCCTGATTTGTGCACCTACTTAAGATCTTAAGATATCTAGGGCTATCACATTCTTGTTTGAGCCCTAGGTACCACATTTTGACAAATTAAATTGAACCAAATCATAACCAATTAAGGATACCAGTTTAGGGTTTTAGAGACACACTTGCTTAATCTAGAATTGATCTTTCCAAACAATGTGTGCCTAAACCTTGATTGAATTGATCTATTCAAGTAAAACCCTAAAATCAGGCTCTTAAATTCATTTGAACACTAAAAGAAGGACCTAAATTTCTCAAAAGGACAATACAAGTGAAGTTGACCCACCTTGTTGGGTTAACCAATCTTCAAATTAGGCTGCTTTTCACAAAAACATCTTAAAAGTTCAATTGAAATCATAAACACCCTTGCTCTTAATTAAAACTGGTAGAAGTAAGAGGTCAAGTCCCCATTCTAGTCTACCTGGATCATCAGTGACAAGAGAGGTCGAGTGGGGGAAACCCTGTAACTTGTGGGGGGGCTCTACCATGTAGGGGTCTTTGCGGGACTCTCCCTCTCTTGCTGCCCAGGTAATTCTCAGGTGGACGGCTTTTTGACTAAGGGGTATCATCTGCCCTGAACCTCTATAGTCATCCAAAAAAATTTTTTTTTGGGTGTCTTGATTGGGTCCATCACATTCTACCTCTCATCTACTCCATCGGTGCATGTTTGGGAGGAGGTCTCTAAGACCATCCTTGAGGCCTCCATTAGCTACTCATTCCTGTCAAGGCCAAGCCTCAACCTCCATGTTTGTGCAACAACCCAATCCAATCGATATCTCTTCTGATTCATCTGAACCTAATTCTCCTTCATCCATCATCATGGCACATCCAATAGAAGAAAATAATCTTGAAAATCAGCTTCAGCACCTCAATGATCTATTCCAATCCTTTGTGAACCCACCGCAGCATCCAATGATGAGAGATCACTACAAACCCACTGCGGTGGCAATCAAAGCTCAAGTACAAATCCTTGCTGGGGGTCCTGATACTGAACTCAAGCCCAACATGATTCATGCCATCCCCAAATTTCATGGGCATAATTCCAAAGATCCTTTCCAGCATAACAAGCAACTTAAGCATATGGCGTAGACCTTCGGGTCAGAAGCTCAAAATCGGGATGTCCTACTCATGAAAATGTTCTCCTTCTCTCTCATGGATAAAGTTGCTCACTGGTACCAAACCCAAACGCGTCCAATCAACACCTAGGTGGAACTTCAATCCGAGTTTCTGAGAAAGTTCTTCGCTGTTGGTCGGACAAATGCTTTACGGCACCAGATCACACATTTCATGTAGCAAGCAGGAGAACCGCTTCACGAGGCATGAGATCGTTTTCTGGATCTCATGCGAAAGTGCCCCCACCATGGAGTTCCTAAATGAGAACAAGTCCAGTCTTTTTACTAGGGACTCTGTGAGGATATTCGATTATTCGTCAATGCGACCCACGGAGGAAACATCATGGGTCGACATGAAGACACCGTGTGGGAGATTCTCGAGAATATGTGCGAGAACTCCATCAATAATGAATCCATGGGCATGTTTGATCGGATGAATGCCCATACATTGACGAATCCAAAGGGAGCACATGAGAGGCAGAGCCTATCCTCTTCCATCTACTTGGAACTGATGACCAGTCATCTAGACAAGGTCTCTATTATTGAGAAGAAGGTGGATGAGTTAACTTGACACTTGCAGCAAGCCACCTCTGTGCAAAATTTGTTCGCACAATCACCCTCTAGCAGGGAGGCTGTGCATAAAATCTATCATCGATCTTCACAGGGGATGGACTCATATCCACCCCCATCTGATTCTGGTTTTGGAGGAAACTCTCGACCCACCAACTCTAGTTGGGGGAACTCTGAACCCTCATATTCTGACTTTCCTGAGGTTCCTCAGACCTACGAAGACTTCAACGCCACTTAGAATGATCCATTCTCAAACACCTAAAACCCTAGATGGCGTAATCATCCTAATTTCATGTGGTTAGGAAATAATCAAAATGAAAGACCTCAATATCAGCCTCGACCACAAGCTCCTCGTCCATATCAGCTGTCTCAGCCTCGACCCAACCCAACTTATCAATCCGAGCCGACTCACGTAGATCAAATGACTCTTATCCTTCAGACTCTGGCTGACATTCAGAAGACAAATGCGACTATGCAAAAACAGCACAGAGACGAGATCACAGAGGTTCACAATCAACTCGCCCAGAAGGAAAATCCCTAGCAACCTGGTGCACTTCCTTCACAACCTCTACCTAATCCGAAAAGCATGCCAAACCAGAGGCATGTTATGAACCCAAATCAGGGCCAACCTAACTTTGTTTATCAGGCCCCTTCTACTCCATCACCCGACAGGATGGAGGCTTCGACGTCATGTGTAGGTTACCAGTAGCAAGCACCTCTTTTGCCCACACCAAACCAGAACCAGGCAGGATTGAATTCTGTTAATACTTGGAGTGGCAAAACAACATAGGACCCACCTCATCCAAGCCACTCCCATCCTGGTAATACAAACTCTAACCCTAGGTTGGTCATCCATGGCACACTCGTCCCAAATCAAGAGCCTGAGCCAATTCTAGAGGAACCATCT
Source organism: Thalassia testudinum (assembly GCA_037157565.1). Lineage (NCBI taxonomy): Eukaryota > Viridiplantae > Streptophyta > Magnoliopsida > Alismatales > Hydrocharitaceae > Thalassia > Thalassia testudinum. The sequence goes on from JAZHRO010000025.1 coordinate 156,501,249, forward strand.
AAGGTTCCATTTCCCAAGGCCTTGACCAAGGGAAAAGGACAGCCAAACCCATGGCACCTGAGGAGGACCTGGTTAAGCTCTTTGAGCAGGTCCATATAAACATCCCCTTGATGGATGCGATACGCCACGTACCGGTTTATGCACGATTTCTGAAAGACATGTGTACACCTATGTGTAAGCCACGAACCAAAAACGGGAACCCGATCGTACTGTCGGAGCAAGCCAGCTCCGTCATTTTGAGCAAACACCCGCTTAAGGCAAAAGGCCCAGGCACCCCTCTAATCTCCTATGTAATCGGTGATATACAATTCGACCGAGCTTTATTGGACTTAGGAGCCTCCATAAATTTGATACCTACATCCCTACTAGACTACTTCGAGGAATCTGAGCTTAAACCGTCAGAAATGACTTTGCAGCTAGCCGACCAATCTATTAAGTCACCAAAAAGAATTCTTGAGGATGTCATAGTTAGGGTACATGACTTCTATTTTCCAATGGATTTCATTGTCTTAAACATGGACGCCCCTGAGAATGTGAAGAATACACCGATCCTACTTGGGAGACCCTTTCTGGCCACTGCTAGGGTTAATATCAATTGTGAGGAGGGCCAAATTGAATTAAAATTTGGAGCAAGATACTAAAGATTGACATCTTCAAGGCCCAACAAGGACTTAATTACGAAGTTATAGAACAGATTTGCGATATCGAGCTGTGGTTGACAACTTATGTATTGAGGAAAACCTGACTATTTCTGATCAACCACAAAAGGATCAAAACCCACAATTAGAGGAGTCCAAACTCAACCTAGACACACCCATAGCTCCTTCCTTTGCTCCCGACACCCACCCTGAACCACCCGCTGCTACTGACGACCTAGTAATGGAATTAAAGCATCTTCACGATCATCTCAAATACATCTTTTTGGGTTCCAATCAGACGTTTCCTGTGATTATCAACTCCTGACTCACACCTGATCAGGAAACATGCTTGATTTCTATTCTCCAGCAGCATCGAAGAGCAATTGGATGTACTCTCGATGATTTGACTAGAATCAGCCCTTCATACTGCACACATCATATATACGCTGAAGAGGGCTGACGACCATCCCGTGAAATGCAGAGATGCCTAAATCCAAATCTACAGGATGTCATGGAAAAGGATATCTTCAAGTGGTTAGATGCAGGAATCATCTACCCGATCTTCGACAGTCGGTGGGTGAGTCCAATCCAAGTTGTGCCTAAGATGGCAAGGCTCACCGTCATCATGACTGAAACTAGAGAAACCATACCGACCCATATAGCAAACTCATGGAGAGTCTGCATTGATTATAGAAGATTCAATTCCTCCATGAAGAAGGATCATTTCCCACTACCATTCATTGATCAGATTCTCGAGAAACTAGCAGGAAATCGATTCTTTTGCTTTTTGGATGGGTACTTTGGTTATAATCAAGTTGCAATCGATCCCAAGGACCAAGAAAAGACCACCTTCACCTGCCCCTTCGAAAGATACGCATTCCAAAGGATGTTGTTCGGTCTCTACAATGCACCCACCACTTTTCAGTGGTTCATGCTTGCCATATTCTCAGATATGATAGGTGAATACCTTGAAGTCTTCATGGATGACTTCTCGGTATTTGGTGAACCATTTGATGATTGCCTCCTGCACTTGGTCCAAATCCTTAGGCGATGCATTGACGTGAACTTGGTTCTTTCTTGGGAAAAGAGCCACTTCATGGTATTTGAGGGAATTATTCTGGGACATCTTATCTCTGAAAAAGGCATCTAGGTTGATTGAGCCAAGGTGAATCTGATTTCCAAACTCCCTATGCCTAGCTTGGTTAAAGACATCCGATCCTTTCTAGGGCACGTTGGTTTTTACCATCGATTCATTCTTGATTTTTTGAAAATCATGCGTCCCCTGACTAATCTTCTATCTAAGGATGTCCCCTTTGAAATCTCTAAGGAGTGTGCTTAGCATTTGAAATCCTACATGATCGAGTTACCCAAGCACCTATCCAGCAATCCCCTGATTGGTCTCAACCCTTTGAGATCATGTGTGATGCATCTGATTATGTTGTAAGGGCGGTACTTGGGTAGAAAATAGATGGAAACCCATGGTCATCTACTACACTAGCAAGACACTTGATGAGGCTCAACGTAACTATATGTTACTGAGAAAGAGCTACTAGCTATAGTATTTGCCCTAAAAAAATTCAGATCATATCTTTTGGGCTCCCGTGTTATCATACACTCAGATCACACTACAGTGAGGCACCTCCTTGCGAAGAAGGATGCAAACCTTGACTAATCCATTGGATTTTGCTATTGCAAGAATTTGATCTCAAGATTCGTGATAAAGCAAGAAAACAGAATGTGGTAGCTAACCACTTGCCCATCTTCCTTCTTCTGTCATTGACCCGTCTAGTCCAATCATCGAGCATTTTTCGAAGGAGCACCTGCTAGCCATTCACAATCTCCCATGGTTTGCTGATATTGCAAACTACTTGGTTACGGGGAAAGTTCCACTAGATTGGGCGACTTCCAGGTGGGACAAATTGATTTCCGAGGCCAAGTACTATATTTGGGAGGAACCATACCTTTTCCACATTGGCAATGATCAGGTGATCCGGAGATGCATTCCTAACGACGATGTCAATGACGTAATGCATTCTGTCATGACTAGGCCTGCGATGGCCATTTCTCTAGGCGTAAAACCGCAGTAAAAATTCTCCAGTGTGGGTTCTTTCGGCCCACTTTGTTCAAAGACGAACAGACGTATTGTAGGGCATGTGCTCGTTGTCAGACCCTCGGCAACATGGGTTCGTGGGAAATGATGCCCTTGAACCTAATTATTATGTGCGAAATCTTTGACATATGGGGAATTGATTTCATGGGACCCTTTCCCGGGTCTAACGGCTTTGAATACATTCTACTCGCTGTTGATTATGTCTCTAAATGGATCGAAGCCATCCCCACGAGAACTAGTGATCATAAAGTTGTCCTCTGATTTATCCAGGAGAACATCTTTACCAGATTTAGGGCTCCTAAGGCCATCATCAGCAATGGCGAGTCTCATTTTACCAATGTGCACTTCCAGTCCCTAATGAAAAGTATGGGGTGTCCCATCGTATCTCGACTCCTTACCACCCTCAGACTAATGGTCGAGTAGAACTGTCAAATCAAGAGATCAAAAAGATCCTTCAGGTCACTATTCAGCCTAATAGGAAAGATTGGTCTACTTGCCATCCGGAAGCCTTGTGGGCCTACAGGATCGCCCACAAAACCCAATTAGGCATGTCTCCCTTTATATTAGTCTACGGTAAGGCATGTCACCTTCCCGTCGAGATGGAGCACAAGGCTTATTGGGCAGTATGGAAGTGCAATCTGGATCTAGTGAAGGCTGTAATACATCGCCGATTGCAATGAAGTGAGATCAAGGAACTACGTAATGATGCGTATGAGAACTCACATATCTACAAAGAGTGAGTTAAAGCCTTCCATGATAGGCACATTGTACGAAAATCTTTCCACCCTGGTCAGAAGATTCTACTCTTTGATGCCAAATTGAAACTTTTCCCAGGAAAACTCAGATCAAAATGGATTGGACCATTCTTGGTGTGACGAATCTTTGGAAATGGAGCTATCGAAATCAGGCAACCCAGCCTTGATTCAGAACCCTTTGTTGTGAACGGTCAGAGACTCAAGCCGTTCATTGAACTCATCGATATGAATAGGGTTTAGGTATCCTTTGATCTTCATTCTCCTTGAGATGATTCCGCCTTGCTGATGGCATTAAACTCAGTGCTTAACGGGAGGCAACCCGTCATCCTTTTAAAAAACCTGAAACCCTTCTTGACACATCTTATTCTAAACTCATATTGCACTTTAGGGTTCGTCCATTAGAACAACCGACTCCACCTCTAGTACCCATACTCAAGCTTGAAATTGTTCGCAACAGTCACCCCGACCCATTCACCTACCCAAAAGTTGTTCTAATGAATGATCTAAGTTGAACTCAAACCCACCTAATTTATAATGCGGACATTGCAAATCATAGGCATAGGGGGTATTACAGTGCAAAATGCAGTGAAAATCACTTCACATGAAAGGGTTTCATCAAAAAAATCACATATTCCAAAAACAAAAAAAAGTAAACATAAAAAATTGAAGAAGAATAAAAATAGGAGAAAGGAGGAAATTTTGAGTGAATTGATTGCATATCATTTTTTAAGAGAAAAGACGGGGAGATAAAAATGTCAAAAAGGAACACAATTTGAGAAGAAAAGAAAAATAGATAGTCATAAGTAAAAGATTAAGGAATTGACTTAGTTCTAGACCAAATCAAAAAGAAAGAAATGAAAGACAAAAAGTGCTAAGAGACAAAAGAGATTAGTATGAACGCTGATCTTAGGCCTCTTGGACTGCGATTCTAGGCTTAAAAATTCAAGTATCCACTCAGATCTGGATAGTCCTCAAGAGGTTGGGGAAAATGTGAAGCTTAAATATTAGGTCTAAGGCTTAGGGATTATTTGACCTCATTAACTAACCTTTGGTTTGCAAGACTTGGTAACCTAAGCACCCCAATCCACACACAGTCTGGTTCAGTGCGCTTAATTATCAAAATCACGCAAATGCGTTAATTCTGTTCTGAAAAAGCTGCCTAGATTAGGAGCAATTGATCAACACAAGTTGATTTGGATGAGTTTCCGATGTGGAGAGGCAACAAATCCCCCTCGAAGATGCGCAATAACATATCGTCTCCTCAATGCTTGTCTGCTAGGATATCTAAATATCCTACAAGGGGCATGTAAGCACCTTATGCTGGTTCAAATACCATAGGCAGCATTATCACAAAATGTCGATTGCCAAGGTCTTAATTTAGCTACAGAACGCTATGGGCAGGATTATCTCGAAATCTTGAATGCCAAGGTTCTGGGGTTGCCATGGGTGGTGCTATCTCGAAGCATCGATTGCCAGGAACCCTGCGAGGATTGATGGTGGGAACTAGGAATCCGTGTTGTAAATCTAATCCGAGACTAGAAATAAAAAGAAAAGAGAGAAAACTCTCCACAAACAAAGAAAAATTCTTCTGTCTCTCTCTTACAAAAATGCACTGCAAACTGAACCTAGGTGCTTTAATCGCAGAGTTCAACGAACCGTAGGTAGTTCCTATGGGCCTTAGAAACCTTTGTGATGGACTAAGGCTAGAGCTAGTCAGGTTTGGATCTTGGTTGGTACTTGTGTACCTCTAGGCCTACTATTGGCATTCTAATCTAATCTACAAAAGAAAGCACACATCGGAGTTCTAAGCATAAAAAGTCATATGGTTTAGAATTAAAGTTAATTTCATGAGATTTTGCTAAGGGACTAGCAAAAGCTAGGCATGGGGGTATGATGGGAACACCATCATGAGCCATAACTAGCTCATTTTGATCTAATTAAGTCAGTAAAATGCTCCTACATAACTGCTAGAGAACCATATTTCACTACAAATTCATTCTAAGGGAAAGACAAGAAAACATGGGTAAAACTACAGTTTTACCATCATAGCATGAATGCAGTACAATCACGGGTTGTCCCAGGGTGTAATTAAGGGTCAAATGGTCTTAAAAGGCTAACAAGTGGGTTAGAACAGACAGAAAAGGATTTGCATGTGTTTTGAGAATTAATATGACTTTTGAAAGCCTAAAAGTAGACCTGCTTAATTAATTACGGTTTTGGTTAGGATAAATTCACCTAAACCCTCTAAAATTCATAGAAAAATATTTTCTACGGCTTAGAACCTTGAATTTGACCATCAGAACCCTTCTTGACCCAAAATAGAGTTTTAGATAGACATTTGCCCTAATTTTGATTTTAACATAAATTACCCAGTAAAATTTGGTAAAAATTTAAATCTAACTTCACCATTGGATTCATTGGGCCCAAATTAGGTTTGTACCAAAATTTAGGTCCAATCTGAGATCATCTTGACCAAGTTTGCATTTTGGTCCAGTCAGACACTTTCTATCTCATTCAAACTGTTAACTTTTGAATTCTCTTACAAATTGCACCCCAACTTCTTTTTCTTCTTCACAAGCAGGTCCCCACACCATTTTTGGAAGGTTAAACCTTCACCATCGAGTTTTGAGCGAGGATTTCTCACTCGATTCTCAATCAATCAATCCCAGATTTGAAACACAGATTCCTTGGGAAATTTCCTTCAAATGAGCCCATCCAGGGATCCCAACTCCTTCCCAAAAACTCATGTGAACCTTTAAAAGGAATCGGTATCATTTGTTTGGGTAAGTGCCAAGGTCTCCAAGCTTGTTTCCAATCTTGGAACCTCCTCTTAAGCCCTATATAACACCTCCAAGCCCTTGCGCAATTTTTCAGCAAGTTTTTGGGAGCCAAATCACCTTAATTCCCTTCCTCCAGCCACCACAAAACCCTACTCGGCGACCTCTCTGGATCCCCCTCCTTTGGTCATCCAACCATCAAATTGGATGGCCTATGCTCTTCCTCTCTTTGTCGTGACCCTCCCCAGCCAAAGGGAGGGTGTTCCTTCGCCTGCATCGCCCTCGCCGCCTCGCTGCTTCTTCCTCCTCCGACTCTGATCAACCAACGCTGGAGCCCTCCGCCTCTCAACCACCTCGCTAAGTCCCTCTTTTTCTCTCTCTCTTTCTATTTCATTTTTCTACCCTTGCAAACACACACAACCGCCAACTGCCGCCTCTCGCACCTCATCTTCTCCACCTCCGGCGATGCCTATACATCGCCACACTGCTCAAAACTCGCCACTACCACCGTCATTAGCTTTGCCGTGCTCCACCGCATAAAAGCCCTAACACCTCCACTCCTATTACCCATCCTAACACCCCGACGACCTACCCACTGCCGCATCACCATCTTCGACCTCCACACACCGCCATACACCCTCTCACGGTACACCACCGCAACTGTCACACTTGTCGTGCCACGACGATCTTGCTGAGCCATCTGACACAGCTATAAGGCCCCTTTTCTTGAATTTCAGGTAACAGGTCGAGCCGCCATCGATGCTGTGCTTCGAGCAAGCTTGGAGCCTGCTATAACACCCACTTGCTCCAGGTGCTCCACCTAGATTGTGCAGAATCACCTAAGGCACTGTCTTGCGAGGTCAATTGGAGGCTTTGACCTTGAGAGCTACAACAATTAAAGGAGGGAGACTTGTTGCTACATTGCGCAAAGGAAAGGTGATACATTAGTCCCACCTCGGAAGTTGAAGAGCACTTGCGGTCTCATAAGATGAAAAAGTGCCTGGGGCTTATCGCCTCAGACACTTGGGGGGTGAGGTCCCCCGCACCCTCACTCGGCCTGGTCCGCGACTCTGACCCTGTGGATCTGGCTGTAACTCGATAACCTGCCTACACGTTACACTCCTCGGTTGTGATCCACGCCCACAGCCCTAAATCCGGGTGCACTTTAGGTCAAAAAACCCGATAACCCAGTACTGTAGGAGGCTCTAGGAGAGCATAACCCAAGGAGAGAAAGAAAGGATCGTGTGCGGGGGCAGGGGGGTTTTGCTGTGAGAAGAATTGGCTGACACTTAGCCAAAATTGAGGATCCTTCCCCCTCTACGTGAAGAAGAAGAATAGAAGCACATGAAGAAGAGAAAAGAGAGAAGAAGAAAAGAAGAGGAGTCTCATAGGAAGAAAAGAGGAGAAGCAAAAGAAGGAAGAAAGGAGTAGAAGAAGGAATCAGATCAGACATTTAAGACGTCTGATTGAATATTCAGACAGCTGAGATCATTTCATATATAACTATTGAGTTCTATTTGCCATTATTGTAGGGAGTATTTGGTGATTCAAATCACCATTTTACTCCATTCTTTTTGCAGTCTGATGCTTGATCTTATTGCTACATTACTCTGAATTAATTTCTGATTGCAATTCCATATCTCTATTGTTTTAAATTGTAATTTTGAGAACTGAATTCCTATTTGCTTCTAGCGAACGACCTCAGACTTCTTCGAGCATAAATTTTATTTGTTTTTCACGAGATTTCAACTATACTACAACACAACGTTTTAAAACCTGATTTCGAGTGAGCAACAATGCTAATTTTCACAAAATTAGGGATTTTTCATCTTTAAGTTTTCTAGCTCACGGAGCTTATTTCCAAGCTTGAAAGTCTCCATAAGGCCTTTAAATAGGCTGCTATCACAACTCTGAGCTCTTTAGCAAAGTTTTAAGCTGGAAAAACCCTCTCTTCCTCAACTCCAGCCGTCTGCACCTTCGTCTCCGATGAGGTTCCCCGTCCTCTTCATCGAGTTGGCTAACTGTCAAGTTGGCCAGTCCGTTATCTTCCCCTCATCCTCGCGATCGTCACCTGCCAAAGCATGATTTTCATCTCCTTCTACTTCCTCATCGCTGTGTCACCATCGACCTCATCTTCTCTGGCTCTGTTCTATCACAACCAGAGCCCTACACCTGCCATCTCTCTCTCTTTCTGAGTCCCTCTATTTCTTCCTCTTCCCTTACTGATCCTCTCGAACCCCTTAGCTCTTCTATTTGACCACCAATACAACCTCAATCCCAACATCTCCCTACGCTTCGGCCAAGCCTCGACGAGGTCATACCACCTCCAGACTGCCAAACCCTTTGCGATCACCTCCAGAACCTTCGCCACTTCACGCTCAACAGAACCCCTCAAGAAATTGATGGGCTCGCACTCTCAAACACTCCATCGAACACACACACTCATGCACACCCCCCTGAGGTTGCTAAACCTCCACACACACCCTCACGTGACACCACAACCATCATCGCACTCGTCGACGTCCGGTGATCCTTCTAAACTACTCTAATTGGGCCATTAGGCCGTATTCCTTGTTTCAGGTACTTTGTTGGTCTCCACCGCTACACCCTTCTTCTCCGACCTCGGCTGCAACTCTCCAATCATGTTCTTCGTCAATTTTCACTCCAAGTGACGTGGCTCCAAGTCTCAAGGGTTCCCAGGACTTCAACCGTAGGAGCAAGCCTCTGAAGTTGTTCCAATTTAGACGAAGACAACACTGTGTCATGCGAAGAAGAAAGGGACAAAGATAGTCCCACATCGATGACTTTGAATCCTTCTGATGATAACATCATCAGCAGCCATAACTAGCTTTAATTAGTCAGAATCAATAAACAAATGCTCCTACATAACTGCTAGAGAGTCATAATTCATTGCATATCCTTTCTGAGAAGAGTGCATTACATCATGGTTAAATCTGTAGTTTTAACAAAGGATCGTAAATGGAGAGCAACCATGGGGGTTTCCCAAGGGTTAATCTTAGGTTAAATGTTCATTAATGACTAATAAAAGGGTCTGTGCAAACAGAAATGAGTTTTCGTGCATTTTGAGAGTTAAAACAACACCTGAAATCCTAATTTTAGACCTGCTTAATTAATAGAGCTTCTAGTTAGAATAAAATTCACCTAAACCTTTCAAAAAGCATAGAAATATATTTCATAAGGTTTGGTATCCTTGATTTGATCATTGGAACCCATTTTGACCTAAAGTAGAGTGCCAGACAGGAAGTTGCCCTAATTTGAATTTCTACATAAATTGACCAGTCAAACTTGGTTAAAACCAAAATATGACTTCATAATCAAATTCCTTGGGTTCAAATTAGGTTTTTACTGAAATTTGGGCCTAATCAGAGATCATCTTGACCTAGTTTGCATTTTAGTCCAATCTGATTCTTTTTCTCTCAAATAACTCCTTAGCTTTTGAAATATTTGCAAAGACCCCCTAACTTTGTCATCACCTTCACAAAGAGGCCCTTGCCGCCATTGCCATGTGAACACACTTGCAACCAATCTTCAATCAGGAAGATCTCCCTGATTTCATGCCCAAACCCTTCCAAAATTGGAAGGGGAACTTCTGAAGAGATCATCTTCAATCTGAGCCACATCTTGGGCTCTAATTCTTGCCCAAAACCTAATGCGAATGATTTGAAAGCATGGGTTTCCTTTTGTGCGAAAGCTCCAAGCTACCAAGCTTGCAATGCCCCCTTGAGGCCTATAAAAGATCCTTTAATGCAAACCTCACCTCCTTAGCTTGGTTTTGGACCAGAATCCACCCTCTTCTCCTCTCTTCAGCTAAACTCTCCACAAGCCCCGGCGAGCTTCTCCATCAACCTTCTTAGTTGACCACCACAGAATATAGTCTGCCAGTTCTTCTTCCTCGAGCTCCTCCGCGTCTCGCAATACCCACAGGCGCCACCTTCCACCATCTTCCTCGCCGTTCTCCCTCAGCAAAGACTTCACCTTCCATGGTGCTGGCCATACCATACCCGATGTCTTCCTCCCCTTTCATCCGATTAGACTAGATTTGTTAGACTCCCCTTCTCCCCTACTCTCTTTTCCTCTACTTTATCACTCAACTCGACCACCGGTACACCGTTCACCCATCATCTTCCTCCTCTCCGACTGCACCTCCAGCAAGTCCTCCACACCTCCACAATCCACCAAACAACTCACCATCAAATCCATAACCTCCACATTGTCCACGTGAGCAAAACCCTCAAGAAATTGAGGGGACTGCTACGCCAATCACTCCATCGAACACCTCCACCATTGCTTCCATATTCTACCTTTGCCAGCCCCCTACGACCACCTTCACAGCTCGCCACCGCCCTCGTCGTGCCATAGTGAAGCTTCTGAATGTTGTTAATGTGGCCGTTAGGCCGTTTTCATCTTTGCCGGTACTCGACCCTCGCCGCCATTGGCGAAGCTTCTTCGCGCGACCTTGGGTGCTCAGCTTTAGCACATTCAACCTCGCCTGCATCTCCAGGTCTTGCGAACACCCTCCAGGCTTCTCTCCAGGCCATTAATTGGAGTCCACGACTTCAACTTCACCCGCAATTAGAGAAGCTTCCTCCTACTGGTGGTGTGTGAAGGAGGGGGACTAAGATAGTCCAACCTCATGGAGTGAAGGGCGAGACGCAGCACATAAGTTGATTTTGTGCCATGAGCTTTTCACTCGATAACACGAGGGGTTGGGTCCCTCACTACCCCACTTACTCAATAACCCGTCAATATCACACCTCGGTCATCACCCACGCCAGCGACCCTGGTCCATTCTCTCAACGTGTATACCTGGATCCGACTAAACACTCGTTGGGTCTATTAGAGAGAATAAAAAAGAGAAGGAATGAAAGAGAGGGTTGCTGTGCGTGCCTTGGCCTTGTGTTAAATAAGAAAAGGCTTAAAGAAGGAGAGGGCCTGAAAAAGAAGAGCTGAAGAAGTGAAAGCCTTCAAGAAGGCTTTGTGCTAACTAAGGAGACATTTAAGTCGTCTAATCCACATGCTTGACATTTGATCACTATAGTGTTCAAGCTATTGTTGGGTTATTTGATTTAATTGAGATGCATGATATGCATGCTTGATTAGGGCTAATAATTGGTGATTCAAATCACCATTATTTTGTCTTGATCTCTTTTTATCATAGTGAACTCTTGAAATACTCTTGCTTATTGAATATCATTTGAATATATTGTTATTCATTAAATATCTTGTATCTCTATTTATGCTCAATCAATTGTGCTTATTGATTCTGAATGCGATTAATGTTATGAATTCCACATTTGCTCCCTATGTTCGACCTCGGACTCCATTGTACATTCTGAGTTATAAATTTTATCTGTTTTCGAGCGATTTCAACTTGCTACGACGATTACATCCTTTAAAAACATCAACTTCTCACGTAAACACCTTCTATACAGAATAAAAGTATTTTGTGAAGATGACCACTCGCCCAGTACACGAGGGGTGGGCCCCTCCACTCACACATCCATACACTCCTCACCCGTGGTCACTGCCACATAGGTCTAGTCCCCTGCCTGGATTCGAATACCTGACCGTATACCTGATTACCCCCAGGTCTGAGAGAAAGAAGAGAGTGAAGGTGGGGTTTTGCTCTCATGCACTCCCTCTACTCTCAGTACTTAGCGAAATTCCTTGAGAAGCCTTGAGCCTGTGCTGAGCCTCTCTTGAGGCACGAAGGAAAAAGAAAGGGAAGGTTCTGATTCTCTTAAGAGAGAGAGTGCCTTGTGCTCTTGGTGCCTCTTGTGGAGCTGTGCTTGTTGAGGGTTAACATTTAAGCCATCTGATACACAAGGTTGACGTCTGAGCACTGTAGCATTGAAGTTACAGTGGCATTATTGAAACTTGATTGATGTGGATTATTGATTGGGAGTACTGTGTATTTATTTGAATTAATTGAGCTTAAACATATAGGGTTAAATTGGTGATTTAAATCACCCTTTTAACCTAATCTTTTTTGCACTTTTGACATTTGATTTCATCGAATATATTACGATTAGTGGATTAAATTGCTATCGATTGCTCCCTGTGAATGACCTCGGACTCTACTTTTTGAATTTGAGTTTATAAATTTAAATGTTTTGAGTGATTTTGTCCTATACTACAATGCATTCCTTAAACAACGACGATTTCACCCAAACAACAAGCTCTTAATGCCTAAGTTTTCTTTTCCTAATTTTTCTTTTTTTTTGAATAACAAGAAATAAAAATTAGTTCAAGCTGACAATTTTGTACCCAAATCATGAGAATTACCACCCCCCCATGCCTATTTTGGACAATGTCCTCATTGGAAAATAAATTTATGCAAGGGAGTAAGGAAAGAAATCACCTGAGTTGTCACTGTGTATCCAATCAACTTGAAACCTCTGGGCTACCTCCCAGGAAGCGCTGAGTTTATTTACACGTGCTAAGCTTAGTGCCTTTAGCTAGGTGAAGACTTAATCAGGTGGCTCAATACTTACAAAAGATAGGCTTACCAAAACTAATATGAAAAGGTGCTCCTCTACTCCAAGAATCATTGGTCCACAACTGCGGACCAGCTTATGGTGTATCCCTATGCCAAAGAGTCTATAGCAAACTATGGAATGGGGATAAAGAATGGAGGGTAATCGGAATGCGAGTTATGATGCCAGTTCTGCTCATTGATTTTGTTCCATAGTTCAATGAGGTTACTAAGTGTTGGGGAAATCGCAGATCACATTTTTGATAGAAAAAGAAATGCATCGTAGTATAGTCGCAAAGTACGATCCAACAAAGATATTATTTTATAAAAATAACGAGACTTTGAGTCCCGATCGTTCATCTATGAGAGGCATTGTTTTCTCTTTCGAAATTGATCTTTTCTTTAGCCATTCTACTTTGTTTAATGAAGCACGCCAGTTTCCAATCTCCTAACTAAGACTTCACCGCTCCTGTTATTAACTCGGATCACATGCGCATGCGTCAAGTAAATCACGAAAGTGAACGTGTGAGTTTCTGTGCGCACGATTCTAGTGAGGTGGTGACTAGTTATTGAGAAAGCATCTATTGTCAAATTTTCAATATCCTCAAGAAATGACATGCTGGTGCGTAATATATAGACAGTTAAAGAACAGGCACTTAAATCAAGCAAATACGATAATTATTAAGCTCGCAGTGATTTCAAAACATAGAGAGACATATATATATAAATGCAATTTCATTCATCATTGGAAAGTTGTTGCACAAGGAAATCTAGAAGAAAGCTTATACATAAATGCTTAAAAATTAAACCTAGTTACCAGAAAATGATTGCATACAAGAATCAATAGGGGGATTTCGCATGCATCATTGGGGGAGAAGTAAGACTACACTACTAAGCAGTAAATGAGAGCAGTAAATATACGAAGAACTAAGCTATTAATCTAGCAGAAAGAAGGGCATTCGGAGGTGGTCTCCGATGGCCTTTAAGTGGCTGAGAGAAGGAGGGGCGGCCAATGGAGCTTATGCCAACCCTTGGAGAGAGGTTGGGGAGCTGATCCAGCTTCCTAGAGTGGAGATGGTGGCCTCCATGGTGGTGCTCTACTCGTGGAGGTGGAGTGGAGATGGAAGTGGCTAGCCTAAGTGGAATGAATGCCAAGTGAATGGTGGTGCATGGCCACCCAAGGGGTCATTTTATAGACCCAATGGCTTCTCTCTAGAGAGGTGTAGAACTCTCTAGAGAGAGTCCAAGAGTGGATGGCCACATATGGGTGGAGATGGTCTTTGAGATCCAAGAATTGTGGATCTCAATTTGAATTCCTCTTGGTTGCTAAATTTGACAACCAAGAGGTAGCGCCATCTCAAGAGCTCTCTAGAGAATTCTAGAGAAGCGTGTGCGTGAATGGGTGTGTGTGTGTGTGTGTGGTCGTGCTTTATGTGGCTAGGTGGCTTAGGTTAGGTCCTAAGGGGTTTGGGTAGGTGTAGGTCTTGAATTAGGGTTACAAACCCAAATTGCTAAGGGGAAAATGCAATTAAACTTAACCTAAGTTTAATTGAATGAGTGTGAACCTAATTGAGAGTAGAATAACTCAATTAGGTTGGGTTTAGGTCAATTGGACTCTCACCAAGTCCAATCAAACTTGTGTGGGATGAGATCTAAGCTCAATTGGACTCAATGAGTCTAATTGACTTAGGTGAAGGTAATTGACTTGATCTAAGTCAATTGGGTTTGGTGAGGACCTAATTAGGTCCTTAGGTAGGTCTAGAGGTGATGTACTAGGGTTAGGACACCTTATTTTAGGTTCTTATGGGGTTGGGATTAGGTCAAGGGAGCTAGAGATCCAAGATCAAAACTTGAATCTCAAAACAAGGACTGGAGACCAGCATCAGACGTCCAATAATAGGATCAGATGACTTATACTCAAAACTCAGAAGTCCAGACTTCAATTCTGGACGTCTAATTTGAGTCAGGGGAAATCAGGCTTCTATTTTGGGTACTTTGCAGAAATTGGACGTCTGAAAAAGTGTCTGGACGTCCAATAACACTGCAGTAGTGGGTTTAAGGTGTGCGGGAGATGGCTAAGTATCCTGGATGTCCTATAACTTATCTGGACGTCCAGATAAGGGTTGGAACTAGGGTTTTAAGTCTTCCTAGGGTGTTGTGACCTAATCTAAGGGTGGCTAAGTCTTGGGGAAGTATCTAGGCTATCCTAGGGCTAGGATGGACCTACGCTCTTCACATTTTAGTGCTTTATTCCTACTTAATAGAATAGTAAACCTTTAACTCCCTTACATTATTGTTTCTATATCTAAACTAATCCTTCTGCTCCAGTTCTGCTACAACTCTTGTTATTTCAGATCCAGCTTCAGATCCTACTCTAGATCCAGCTCCAAATCTGCTTATTGCCTGCAATCAACATAATACACTTAATCAGCACATTATAACATTATTTCATGCATAGCTAAAGAAGGGCAGTAAAGATGCAGATAATGCATATGTATGCGTGAATAATCCTAACTTATGCTAAGTTCTAGCTTAATCTAGGCCAATTAAGACCTATGATTGCTACGCAATCATACCCCCATGCCTAAATCTTGTTAGTCCTTAGCAAATACAGCAAAGGTCCCCAAGGGACTGATTATTTTATCAAGTGTATGCGTAGAGATTTTTCTCCTTTTCGTTGTCATCCTATGCTCTAGAAATCCAGACAATCGTGAAAGTGCAGCTATGCAGCTTTTGCAATGGATTCAAGTGAAAACTAATATACCTCTAAAGCCTGTACTTGACCCCTAGTAAAAATTCTAGCGGGATAGAGGGACTTCTTCCCTCGGGGTATTCAAGATATTCTATGAATTTCACCCCAGCTTTAGGCTTAGGTGGAGAATCTTTGTGGGCTAATATTATATATTTGGTGACTCACTCTCACTTGATGCTACATAGAGACTAGTACTATAGAATCTAGATTCCCGGACTACTAAGTAACTCAATGTAGAGAAAGACGAGAAAAACTATGCTCTCTTTGATTCCTTTGTATTAATTCTCTCTTACTCTTTTTCTTTTCCTTTTCTTTTCATTCGTAGAGCTCATAACTTCACCAGATTCAAACATAGGATCTGTATTTGGTGGTCTCACTAGGCATTAACACTTTAATTGAGTTCTTATAACCCTAACACTGTCCAGTATTCGGGCGGTCAGAAACACAAGAAAAATAGGTTAAGGCCATATTTGGTGGATCTCAAATTTATTTGGTGGTATTGCCTCAATGCAACTGAACTAAATATTCACTCTTTTTTTTTTTTACTTTTTCTTCTTTTTCTATTTTTTTTCAATTTTTCTTTCTTTTCATCATTTTTTTTTTGCAACATAACACATCCATGAACTTTATTGAGGAGGCACTATTAGGGATTGGTGGTACTCAAGAGACATTGGGTGGCTTATTTGGTGGAAGTTCCTACTCACAGCACCAGGAGAGACAGATAGGACAATGTATTTCTGACCTTGACATCAATACCCTCCTTTAGCTGAGGATTCTGTAAAGAATGGTCGTAACCATCCACCTTAGCCCTAGTTTTATGAAAACTCGCTCTCTGCGTATTTGCCTTATTCGGTGGCTCTCAAAATTTCACACAAAAATGTATACGTGGGAACCGAGAGCGAAAACTATGTCTAATCTCAGAGTATCATTACCTAATTATCTAGGATTCCAGATTCCTTGCATTAACCTTAGAGCACCAATACACTACTCTCTCACACTATTTTGTGGATTTTTAAAGGAAAATCTGCCTGACTCCTAAAACACTGTCCAGGGGTTTAGGAAAAGAAGCACTGCTTCTTCTCGACAGACTGAAGACATTTACCAGCCTTCACCATGAATCCATTGCAAATTCTACGTGTGTGTGAAAGTTGTACTGGATTCTAGATTACAGGAATCAACTAGAGGATAAAATCCCTAATGCATTCTCTTAATAAAATAATCTTATTCATGAATGCAATATGTATATATGCTATAAACATGTAACCTTGCATAATTTGTACTTCGTGAATTTCCCGTATTGGGTTACAATCAGCTTGACCCTAAATTTAGAACAAAAGGTGAGCGAGTGAGTCCGAGGTGGTTGTTGCAAATGATTTCTAGCTCCAATGCGAGCATTGGAGGTGGGGTCGGTTGTTCTTTTTATTTAAGGTCCTAAAGTACGTTTTACATGTAGCTCCGAGGTTTTTCCTAAATGTTGGCATAAAAAATTTTTCAGTTTTGATGTATCTACGCCCCTATGCCTAAGTTCTTGCATGTCCTCATGCATGAATATAAAAGAAAATAAATCTAGCAGAGGATGAGTGGGTAGAAGTCACCTGGAATTGCTCCTGAAACTATACATTCAGCACCGGCCAACCTGTCAGCATGCACTATGCAAAGGAAATATGCTAAAGGAAAAATATGCTATGTATAAAAATGATTATATATAAATGATGGTGGAATGTGGGGTGAATGATATCTATACGTGCTGAGTTTAACGCCTCCAGCTGGGCGAGCAGTCAATCACACGTCCTCACTAAGATAAACAATCTCGTCTGGTGGAGGAGGTTCCTGGGCTAAAAATGGCTTGAGGCGCTGGCCATTTACCGTGAATATATGCCCAGATTTTGGGTCCTTGATCTGGACTGCCCCATTAGGATATGGCTGCATCACAACATACGGGCCAGTCCACTTGGACTTAAGCTTCCCCGCAAACAGTTTCAGCCGTGAATCAAATAACCAGACTCACTGGTTGGGTGTGAATACTTTCCTCCAGATGTGGCGGTCATGAAAGGCCTTGGTCTTGTCCTTGTATATTAATGCATTCTCATAGGCCTCCCACCGGATTTCTTCTAATTCGCTGAGCTGGAGTTTCCGTTCTCAACCTCCTGCATCGAGGTCGAGGTTACATTTTCGCACCGTTCAAAAGGCGCAGTGTTCCAGCTCTATAGGAAGGTGACAGGCCTTGCCATATACCATGTGATATGGTGACATTCCAAGTGGGGCCTTGTATGCGGTTCGATATGCCCAGAGTGCATCGATTAATTTGTCGGACCAGTCCTTCCTATCTGGTCTAACCATCTTCTGGAGAATCAGTTTGATTTGACGGCTAGACACTTCAGCCTGCCCATTGGTCTACGGGTGATATGGAGTGGCTATGCAGTGATGTACCCCATATTTCTTTAATAATGACCTGAAATGGACGTGGATGAAGTGGCTTCCCCCATCGCTAATCAGAGCGTGGGGTATTCCGAATCTCGCGAAAATATTTTGCCGTACGAAAGAAATGACAGTCTTGTGGTCAGCCCGTCTTGATGGGATGGCCTCGACCCACTTCGAGACATAATCAACGGCTAGCAATATGTACTCGAAGCCATGCGAGTTTGGAAAAGGGCCCATAAAATTGATGCCCCAGACATCGAACACTTCTACGACCATGATGGGTTGGAGTAGCATCATGTCTCTCCTGGTCATAGAACCGACAGACTGACATCGTTGCAGTGTTGGGTGTAATCGTGTGTATCTCTGAAGATGGTTGGCCAGAAAAGTCCCAACTGCAAAAATTTTGCAGTGGTTTTTCATCCTGAGAAATGGCCACCACACGCATCACTATGGCAGAAAGATAACACACTGGGGATCTCAGAGTCTGGGATGCATCTGTGGATAATCTGGTCCACTCCAATGCGGAAGAGCAGTGGGTCATCCCAAAGGTAGTATTTGGCTTCTGCAATGAATTTCAGTTTCTGGTCCTTGGATAGGTTCGCGGGGATTTTGGCTACAGCAAGTAGTTCGCGAAATCCGCATACCAAGGGAACTCCACAGAATGAATTGCCAAAAGTGATTCATCTGGAAATTGTTCATGGATAGGCAGGGAATAAGGAATGTAGTCTGGGTCTAATCTGGATAGGTGATCCACCACAACATTTTATTTTCTAGCTTTGTCGTGGATCTCGATATCAAATTCCTGCAATAGAAGGATCCATCTAATGAGTCATGGTTTGGCATCTTTCTTTGCCAACAAATGCCGGAGGGCGGAGTGGTTAGTGAAAATGATGACCTTGGACCCTAATAAATATGATCTGAATTTCTCCAACCCGAATACTACTGCTAGCAGTTCTTTTTCGGTGACAATGTAATTACGCTGAGCCACATTCAGCGTCTTGCTAGCATAGTATATGAGAAAGGATTGTTTCTCCCAACGCTGGCCTAAACAGCACCGACGGCAAAATCAGAAGCGTCGCACATCATTTTGAAATCAAGCCACCAGTCGGGTGGTTGGAGAATCGGGGAATCGGAAACAGCGCTTCGTAAAGTCTCAAAGGCGTTGAGACACGAGGTATCAAATTCAAATGGGACATCGATAACCAAGAGATTTGTCAAAGGCCGCACAATTTTTGAGAAATCGCGTATAAATCTCCGATAGAAGCCGACGTGGCCCAAGAATGATCTAATCTACTTGATTGAGATAGGTGGCGGTAAGTGAGAGATAATCTCTGATTTAGCCCGGTCGACCTCGAGTCCATTTTTAGAGATCCTGTGCCCTAGTACTATGCCATCCCTCACCATGAAATGGCTTTTCTCCCAGGATAGTACTAGGTTTACCTCAATACATCATTTCAGGATCTTGGTGAGGTTATCAAGACAAGACGCGAAATCATCTCTGAAAATAGAGTAATCATCCATGAATACCTCCACATAATCCCCAATCATGTCAGAGAAGATAGCCATCATACAATGCTGAAATGTCGCTGGTGCATTGCAGAGGCCAAAGGGCATCCGCCTGAAGGCGAATGTTCCAAAGGGGCATGTGAATGTGGTCTTGTCCTGATCTTCCAGGCTAATTGCTACCTGATTATACCCGGAGTATCCATGCAGAAAGCATAAGAAACTGCGTCCGGCTAACCGTTCCAAGATCTGATCGATGAACGGCAAAGGAAAGTGATCCTTCTGGGTAGCTGTGTTCAGTTTCCTGTAGTCAATGCAGACCCGCCAAGATGTCGCAATGCAGGTCAAGATGGATTCGCCCTTATCATTTTTTATGACGGTGAATCCTACTTTCTTGGGCACTATCTGAATCGGACTCACCCACTGGCTGTCTGAGATTGGATATACAATGCCTGCATCCAGCCATTTGATGATCTCATTCTTAACAACCTCTAGCATATTTGGGTTTAGCCATCGTTGAGGTTGTCTCGAAGGTTTCACCCCCTCATCCGTGTAAATGTGATGAGTGCAAGACGAGGGGCGAATACCGCGGAGATCAGCAACACTCCACCCGATAGCCACCCTATGGTCTTGAAGTGTAGAAATTAATTGATGCTCCTGTTCTTGGGTTAAGTGGGCATTGATAATGACTGGATATGTCTCACTTTCGCCCAAGAACACATACTTGAGTGAGTTAGGTAAGGGCTTCAATTCAATCACGAGTGGGTCGGAATCAGATATGAGAGTGGGAGGAGCAGAATCGAAGGTGGGAATCTGCTGATCCATGTGCATGTGACTTCCTGCTGATTCTCTACCTGTGAAATCGGTTGCCACTTCGTTAACAGGAAACCCGTTAGCTATAGTCATGTCTTTCTGCAATAACGGGGGTGATTCAATAATATATGGATCAGGATAGCTGGATTCAGGGGTGCTGTGGTCAGAAGCACACCCCAAACAGTCAAATCCTCGAGGAGATATGTGTAATGCAGTGGTTTTGGTCCCGTGTGGATCGAGGTCTGAGAACCCTAATAGTGTAGACGAATGAGACATTGGGTCGTCACAAAGGAGCCCAATGTTACCACAGTAAGCCGAATCTTCGTCTTCACCATCCTCCTCTATTCGATCACAGTCGAAGTTCTTTGTTGCCCTGAATATGTCTAGTCAAAGTTGCTCGTTGCCTAGGGCAATCTCCATACACCCGAATGCACAATCGATGTTCGCTCGGGCTGTCACCAAAAAGGCGACCCAAAATAATTGGTGCATCGCAGAGATTAGGAGGAACTTCCATATTGAGAACGAAAAAATCTGCGGGAAAGTAGAACCCACGGACTTTCACGATCACATTCTCAACCATCCCCCTTGGTGTTTTGAGTGATCTGTCAGCCAGCTGGATCGTAACCGAGGTGGGTTTCAACTCCCCAAATCGAAATTGATCAAATACGGCGGTGGGAGTTAAGTTGATGGACGAACCAAAATCTAGAAGGGCCCGATCAAATGGAGAATCCTACAAGAAGCAAGATATGAATGGGGTGCCAAGGTCTTTCTTCTTCGACAGTAGGTCAACTAGAATCATGGCGCTAGCTTCCTTCGACAGTACCGCCTGTCGTCCAATTCTCGGTTGTCGCTTCGGGGTACAATAGTCCTTGAAGAACCTAGCGACAGCTGGAATGTGATTGATAGCCTCGAGGAGGGGGACCTGAATATGTACTTCCTTAAACATCGATTTCAGGTCCTCGAAATTCCGCGTATCCTTTTTTCGTACTACATTTCATGTCAGAGACTCAGGAAAAGGGATGGGAATCTCAGGGTTAAATGGCCTCTTACCCTTATCTACCGCAGGTGGCTCCTAAGATGATGGAGTCGAATCTACTTGCGACGAAGGGTGGAAAAAATCAAAACCCACCTACCTAGGTGGTGGGTCGAATGTCTTCCTTCCGCTCCGCAATGAGACAGCATGTGCATCGGCTTGCTGTCCATGAGGTGGTGGGGGAGCGGATGGGACAGAATACGTGGGATTCTGCAAAGGCGGCTGGCGTTGTGCGTAATCGGGTGGTGCAGGAGGTTCCTGTAGTATGGCGGTGCCTAAAACCTAGGCGGGGCGCCCTGGTTCTACACATATCGAGGATTCGGGATGGGTTGGGAGGGCAAGGCTCCCTGAGTCTTATGCTCCTGCAACAGTTGGTTCTGCATGTTCTGTATGGTTTGAATCTGATCAGCCATCGCCTTCATTATCTGCAAGCTATCTTGTGTAGACTTCCTCATCAATTCTTGCAACTCCTCTTTCAACGCCTCCAAAGGGTCAACCCGCTTTGGAGGGTGGTTGGCAGCTTGGTGCAGCGGCTGGTTTAACGAGCAGGGTTGCTGCTGCTGAGACGGGAATGGCTGCTGTCGAGGATATGTGTTTGCACATTCCCGTATTGCCTGGTCTGGTAGTGTGGATCTTGATGTGGTCTCTGTGAATTACCAAACCAGGAGAAGTTCAGATGCTGGCACCAACCGGGGTTATACGTCTCCGAGTATGAGTTATTACGCCCGTATCCTTGGATAGCACTGATGTCCTCGTAGGCCAAAGATGTTTGAGACGTATATCCGTTAAGGGGATACGCATTATAATCTGCGGGTGGTGCGAAACCCTGGTTGTAGGGTGCCAAATCTGGATTATTCACGAGATCCTGATATGCGGGATCTCGTAAATACGGAGAAGATGCATCCCGAGTGAGTAGATTAACTCGAGCAGGTGGACCTCGGGGTGCTCGAGTCGGATTGACCTTGACTGATCTGGTCAATCTTCTTCTCAATTACGTTTATTCTATCCAGCTGCTTGACGATGATATCCATGTCGGCTTGAATAAATCGGTGTGAGCCTCGTGGACACCAACCCACTGCTGACCAGGCCACTGGAACTGGTTCATAGAGGTGGCATTCATTGAGTTCTTTGCTAATGATTCAAACAGCTCAAATGCACTGTTCTCGTCTTTTGCAAGAAAATTCCCGCCGCTAGATGCATCGGCCAGATACCGATGTGTGTCATCTAGCCCATGGTAAAAAATCTGAGCTAAGTGCCATCTGGGTATACCATGATGCAGCCATTTCCGGAGAAGGTCGTGAAATCTATCCCATGCTTCATGTAATTTCTCCCCAGCTCCCTGGAAGAAAGTCGTGATTGCACGCTGCATTGTGTTTGTTCGACTGATTGGGAAGAACTTTTGCAGGAATTCACGTCGTAATTCTGGCCAGGTTCCAATTGGCTTCCCAATCGTCTTGAACCAATATGAAGCTTTGTCCCTCAGAGAGAACGGGAAAAGCTTCATCAGAACAGTCCCGAGATTAATATTCCTGGGTCGGATCATTTCAGCGAGTCGACTCAGGTCCTCAAGTTGCTAGAACGGATCTTCGCTTGAGTTCCCGTAGAAATGAGTGCTAATCAACCCAATTACATTGGGCTTGAGCTCAAACGCATCTCCGCCTGTGGGAATTCTGACTAGCGGTGCGACGATAGGTGTGGCTGGGTCGTAGAAATCCCGTAGTTGTTCTCCTCGTGGCGGGTGCTGCATCCTGTCAAGCGCCATCAAAATACAATCCATGCTCTGCTGATGCCGCTCCTCAGATTCGGCGACCCAAGCTTCCAGACGAGCCATCGGGTCGAGATTCTCAATGTCCTAACCCGATCTAGGTCCAGGTCTAGGATTTGCCATGGTGGCTCTTGGAGTAGAAGAAATGGGGGGAGAAGATGGTTCAGGCGAGGTGACTCACCTCCTTGGGAGTGGCTCCCAAGGTCCAACCAAGTGAGGTCGAAGTGACATCCTTCTGTGCATACACCGCTCAACCCCTGGGTTGGTGTAGCCACGCAGGACAAGGCTAAGGCCCTGTCAATCAAATGGTCCTTATAGATCAGGTGACCATATTTTTCGTTAGGGATTTAAATTCCTGAAGATAAGTTCGTCGCACAACCGGCTGAAAGTGAATCCCACCTCTCAATCTAACCCAGCCAGTCTAGTTACGAGGGGACTAAGAGGAAGGTTCTTCCTTTAGCTTACGCCTCCGATTCCGTTGACCCCCGAGCAGCGGTCGTTTGACACTACCCTGCAGACTTAGTCACCAAGTTTGGCAAGAGAGATTAAACTCACCCAGTAGTACGACAACGAACTCGGGTTGCTTTCGTATTTTAAAATTAATTTTAACCTGTTTTCTTCAGTGGGGTTTGTGGTGAGTGGCCCACAAGGTGACCAAGCTCACCGGCTAACTAGACTTGATTAAGTCTAAGTTAGTCCAATGTGTGGTCTCTAGTTATAACCCTAAAGATTCAACCTAGTTGCATGCACTTCTAGGTTTTTTCTTTTTCTATTTCAGCAGCCCACAAAAGTAAAGTTGGTTCCCTAATGATAATTGGAATCCAATTAATTTGAAATTTTGCAAGTAGATTCCTTTTTCAATTAATTTTTCAAATACTATTTTTTTGGAATTTTTACTATTTCAACCGAATCTTTAAGGAATTTTGAATATCAGGGGGTCAGGTTTGGAATTTTGACCCCTAGAAGGTTTTTTGCTTTGAAACAGTATCAAATGACCTTCACAAATTTGGGAAAAATATGAAAAATAAATCCAATTAGGTCAGCTTTCAAACTCCACCATTTTTAGTCCAAACAGATTCGCGGATTGCTTGGAATCACTTTTTGAAATTTGAAAAATTTTGAATCTGGGTTAGTTTGACCCCCATGCACTTCATGAATTTTTAAAAATCGTATACTTGGAATTTATCAAAGTAATGGTGGAATTTCAAAGATGGTTTGAAAATGAAAGTTTAGCCCAAATTTTAGAATTTTTCGCTAAGTAATTTTTCAGTAATCGAATTTTTAAATTGAGCTTGAAATCTGGTTGAAAATTAGGAGATGGTGGAAAAGCTTTTTAAAGAGGTTTAAACTTAAAATCTAAGCCTTCCACAAAAAAGATTTTTTTTTTAACTTTTGCACGTTTTTTTTTTTTTCAAAAAGAAGTTTTTCAAGAGATTCAAAGAAAATATCTTTTTTTTTCTTTTTCTTTTTTGAAACTAACCTAGGTTCGAAAGGAAACCTAATCTAAATTTTTTTTCAAAATTTTTCTGATTTTGATTTTTTTATTTTTCACGAAAATGAGTGCAATTTATTTTTTTTTTTTTCACAAAGAATTTGTCAAAGGAAAGTGCAGAAAGTAAATCTATTCCTAGGGTTCAGAAAAAGAAACCTAATCTAGAGAGAGATGATGTGCACCTGATTTTTCTTCGCCGCACTCGATGTGTGCACAGATCCCGTTTTCCTTCCGTGTTGTTTTGCACATCAAAAATAAAGTAGAGGCAGATTCATCAGTGATAGATTAAAAGATCAAAATCAAGAAAAATGACGTTGCCTCCCTGGCAACGGTGCCATTTGTTGGGGAAATCGTAGATCGCATTTTCGATAGAAAAAGAAATGCATCGTAGTATAGTTGTGAAGTACGATCCAACAAAGATATTATTTTATAAAAATAACGAGACTTTAAGTCCCGGTCGTTCATCTCTGAGAGGTGTTGTTTTTTCTTTTGAAATCGATCTTTTCTTTAGCCGTTCTACTTTGTTTAAAGATGCACGCCAGTTTCCAATCTCCTAACTAAGACTTCACCACTCCTGTTATTAACTCGGGTCACATGCGCATGCGTTAAGTAAATCACGAAAGTGAACGTGCGAGTTTCTGTGTCCATGATTCTACTGAAGTGGTGACTAGTTATGGAGAAAGCATCTATTGTCAGATTTTCAATATCCTTAGGAAACGACATGCTGGGGAGTAATATATAGACAGTTAAAGAACAGGCACTTAAATCACGCAAATACGATAATTATTAAGCTCACGGTGATTTCAAACACATAGAGAGACATATATATATAAATGCAATTTCATTCATCATTGGAGAGTTGTTGCATAAGGAAATCTAGAGGAAAGCTTATACATAAATGCTTAAAAATTAAACCTAGCTACCAGAAAACGATTGCAAATAAGAATCGATGGGGAGATTTTGCATGCATCATTGGGGGAAAAGTAAGACTACACTACTAAGCAGTAAATATACGAAGAGCTAAGCTATTAATCTAGCAGAAGGGAGGGCATTCGAAGGTGGTCTCCAATGGCCTTTGAGTGGCTGAGAGAAGGAGGGGCGGCCAATGGAGCTTAGGCCTGCCCTTGGAGAGAGGTCGGGGAGCTGATCCAACTTCTTGGCGTGGAGATGGTGACCTCCATGGTGGTGATCTACTCGTGGAGGTGGAGTGGAGATGGAAGTGGCTACCCTAAGTGGAATGAATGCCAAGGAAGTGAATGGTGGTGCATGGCCGCCCAAGGGGTCATTTTATAGACCCAATGGCTTCCCTCTAGAGAGGTGTAGAACTCTCTAGAGAGAGTGCAAGAGTGACCAGCCACATGTGGGTGGAGATGGTCTTTGAGATCCAAGAATTGTGGATCTCAATTTGAATTCCCCTTGGTTGCTAAATTTGACAACCAAGAGGTAGCGCCATCTCAAGAGCTCTCTAGAGAATTCTAGAGAAGCATGTGCGTGAATGGGTGTGTGTGTGTGTGTGTGGTCGTGATTTATGTGGCTAGGTGGCTTAGGTTAGGTCCTAAGGGGTTTGGGTAAGTGTAGGTCATGAATTAGGGTTACAAACCCTAATTGCTAAGGGGAAAATGCAATTAAACTTAACCTAAGTTTAATTGAATGAGTGTGAACCTAATTGAGAGTAGAATAACTCAATTAGGTTGGGTTTAGGTCAATTGGACTCTCACCAAGTCCAATTAAACTTGTGTGGGTTGAGATCTAAGTTCAATTGGACTCAATGTGTCCAATTGACTTAGGTGAAGGTAATTGACTTGATCTAAGCTAGAGAGCTAGAGATCCAAGATCAAAACTTGAATCTCAAAACAAGGACTGGAGACCAGCATCAGACGTCCAATAATAGGATCAGATGACTTATACTCAAAACTCAGAAGTCCAGACTTCAATTCTGGACGTCTAATTTGAGTCAGGGGAAATCAGGCTTCTATTTTGGGTACTTTGTAGAAATTGGACGTCTGAAAAAGTGTCTGGACGTCCAATAACACTGCAGTAGTGGGTTTAAGGTGTGCGGGAGATGGCTAAGTATCCTGGACGTCCAGATAAGGGTTGGAACTAGGGTTTTAAGGCTTCCTAGGGTGTTGTGACCTAATCTAAGGGTGGTTAAGGCTTGGGGAAGTATCTAGGCTATCCTAGGGCTAGGATGGACCTAAGCTCTTCACGTTTTATTGCTTTATTCCTACTTAATAGAATAGTAAACCTTTAACTCCCTTACATTATTATTTCTATATCTAAACTAATCCTTCTGCTCCAATTCTACTACAACTCTTGTTATTTCAGATCCAGCTTCAGATCCTACTCCAGATCCAGCTCTAGATCTGCTTATTGCCTGCAATCAACATAATACACTTAATCAGCACATTATAACATTATTTCATGCATAGCTAAAGAAGGGAAGTAAAGATGTAGATAATGCGCATGTATGCATGAATAACCCTAACTATGCTAAGTTCTAGCTTAATCTAGGTCAATTAAGACCTATGATTGCTGCGCAATCACTAAGGAAGTGGATTGACATGAAAATCAACATACAAGTTAGCAACAAAGTTTGGATCATAGGGGTCTTCATAATTGATATCGAAAATCATGCTCTCCCTAGGCCCTGGATTAGATGAGGGTACGTGTGAGATTTGCATCTCTGCAAAGAGGTTGATAAACACCAATTTATCATCATTCTTATGACCTAAAATAGATCTAGCTCTTAGATTTTTAACTCTGTAAATAGGTTTTTGGGTTGCATTTAGGCATAACCTAGGTTAGGTATGCATTGCATTCTTTTTTCATTTTTAGCATTTTTTACTTGAGTGTTAAGGTCAAGAAGATAATCAAACCTTTAAAACCCTAATACTTAAGAAGGAAAAAAGTGAAGAAGAAGACCAGATCAGCTAAACCCTAGTTAGATCCAGCTCATCTCAGCAGGATATCAGTTCACATTGGTTAAGTTTAGCTCCTTCCAGCTCCATTCAACTCATCTTAGCTGGATGATAGCTCAGAGTAGCTCATCTTAGCTCAACCCACCTCAACTCAGCTTAGATCCAACTCAACTTAGTTGAGTCTAGCTCATCCTAGCTCCAGTCAGTTCACTGGGAACTCTATCTAGCTTAGCTTAGTTGGCGAGAGTTCATTCCATCTCCTCCAGCTCAAAAGAGTTCACTGAAGCTCAACCTAACTAGGACTAGCTACTGCCATCAACTAGCTAGACCTAGTTAGCTGAAGAAGTCAACAACCAGCTTAGGCCAGCTCAAGTCCAGCTCTCGGAGACCTAACTCAGCTCAACTTGGTTGAGCTGAGCTACTTGACCTAAGCTAACTACTTCAGCTAGCTAGGTACTCTCCAAGAGGACCAGACCTAGCTCACCTCAGCTTAGATTAGAAGAATACAGCTCATATTAGCTTGGCTTAGCTGATAGCAAAGAACTAGCTTGCTAAGCTAGCTACTAAGCTCTACTTCAGCTCCCTTCAGCAGACATCAACTCCAGTGCAACACTTTCCAGCTACCTCCAGCTCTTCTCCCTTAAAACCCTAGCTCCCTCTGTCTCCTACCCTACTCCCTACTAGCTAAGCTAGCTTAGCTCAGCTAATCACCTCCTTGGCACCCTTACATAACCCTAAAACCTACCTACCTAAGCTCCACCAAATAACCATAAACCTAGTCCACCTAAGCTACCCTACTCCCACTCTAATTTGGTGCCAAAACTAGCCACCCTTTATCCCCTCAACCACCACCAAGAGAAACCTATTTTTGGTGCCTAAATAGCCATAACCACCTCCCCCTTTTTGGCGCCAAAATAACCCCACATCACCACCCTACAAATCATCAACCAACCCATCTCAACCCTTGATTTTTGGTGCCAAAAACACCTCCTTCTAGAAGCCAAAAATGGTACCAAAAATAGGTGTCCTTCCACCCCATATTCGGCCACAAAAATTCACCTTCAAACCCCCTTCACATCCCCTTGGTTGGCACCATTAAACCCTCCCCATTGGATCCTTAACCACCTCCCATCAAGCCATCCTAACCTTCCACCTAAGGCCACGCCAACCACCACCTTCCTACCCTATATTTACCCCATCTAACCACCACCATTTGATCATCTCTTCCATTAGTTAGGTTCCACCCATACTACCTTCATCCACGCTAAGGAAGAAGATGAAGAGAAGAAGATCAAGGGGGAAACCTACCCACCCCTTTGGTGCCTTCTTCCTCTTCTTCCTCTCCCTTGTGCCACACCAAGGAGGAGATCTTCACAAAGGGGAGATGGCCAGACATTGAGGAGGAGCAAGGTGGTTGACACCCACCTTGGAGGAGAAAGTTTGGAGGATTACTTGAGGAAGCCAAGGAGAAGCCTTTTTAAGTGTGGGAGCAACTGTTGGAGCAAGGCTATC
The DNA here is from genome assembly GCA_037157565.1 of Thalassia testudinum. NCBI lineage: Eukaryota > Viridiplantae > Streptophyta > Magnoliopsida > Alismatales > Hydrocharitaceae > Thalassia > Thalassia testudinum. Next base: position 156,530,234 of record JAZHRO010000025.1, read on the forward strand.
CAAAGCTTTGCCAGAGGATCCCTTCTCTTCTTTATCTTTATATGTTTCTTGTATTAGCTAGTGTGTTTTTATTTTCATGTAACAAGCATTCCGCTACATTCCGTCTAGTTGCTAGTAATACAAGATGCAAATTGCCTTCCAAGTTCATGTCTTTATCTTAGTGTGTTTCTCATGTTATTATAGTGTAGTGCACACCACACTCTCCTCTTCTAAATACCCTAGGCGCACTTGCCTAGGGTGAGCTTAGAAGAGAGGGTTTCATTATTGTCACCTAGGCATAGTTTTAGTATAGTTAATCTTCTCATAAAAAACCCCGATTGTTTCTGAAAACCCTATAAACAACAAAATGAAAAATACAAAAAGACATGTGTTGATTTGAGAGACAAGAGAGAGAATCATTTTTGTGATTAACAAATTGGCCTCCTTGGATGACACTAGATACTCCACTATCTAGGTATTATAAATTAAAAGTTTGATTGTAGATTTATGTGTTGCAATGACATTAATTGCATCATTTAACAAATCGCATATTTCACGCATCAGGGGTTGCTAAAATCCTCATCAGAAATCACCCGTCCTCATCGATTCTAATCTTAGATTCATCGAAATCTGTCTCAGTCTTTGAGTCAAACCATCCATTAGATTGACTAGGATTATGAGTAAATCCCAATTCATTCTACTCAATATTTCACCCTCATATGTATCCGACTCCTCATCATTAGGTGGCATTTTCGTTTCACTACTTAAATCTTCAGAGGTATCCCCCAATGATCGAAAATCAGTGTCAGGATGAAAGAATGCAAACTCAAGGTTTCCTTCATCACCTTGGTAGGTGGGAGGAGAAAAATGTGAATCATGAGATGTCAGAGTGAAAATGGATCCGCTTCTCAAAGGACGTGACTCAAGCTGAGCAATCGTGTCAACTTCAAATTTATCAAGGCACATGTGATTATCATAATCCTTAGGCAAAATCATCTCCGTACTACCCAGGTGCGCTTGACTAGAGATGTCCAAGTCAGTAATCTCATGGTATCCATGCTGCCTTTGTTCAAATTCCCCCATATTGTTTGGGACATCCAAATCATGATTGTCCTGTGAATTCTTTCCTTGAGAAGGCTCATGACTGATTGGATCCTCAAAATGAAAGGTTTGCATTTTAGGGCTTCCCTTCAAAGCTATATTCGTAAGTGGATTTCCTTCCTTAATTCTAGTGGGTGCCTCCCAAGATTGGTAATCAGTGTTAGGGTATCAACCTTTTCCTCATCACTTTCATAAATGGGGCAATCTAAAGCTAGTTGAGTTTGGTAGTTCTCTAAGGAATTCACTGTCAAGCATTCTTCAACCAGGGTATCCACGAGATTGCATTCCTCGACCCAACCACAATTAAAATACTTGGTTGCCTTGAAGATATCCAATTGCATTTTCTTGTCTCCAAGGCAATTTCCATACATCCTGTGTCATAGTCAATGTTATCCTTGGTTGTAGTTGAAAAGGGTCTGCCTTGGATGATGGGTGTGTTTTGTGATTGCTCGGGGACTTCCATGTCAAGGACTAAAAAGTCGACCGGGAAGTAGAAGCCTTTAACAAGAACAATTACATCCTCAACTACCCCATTCGGGGTTTTCACAGATAGGTCAGCCAGTTGGATAGTCACAGATGTAGGCTTTAGTTCTCCAAATCCAAACTGGTGATAAAGGGTAGTTGGGATTAAGTTAATTGAAGCACCCAAGTCCAAGAGTGCTCTATCAAAAGTCATGTCACCAATATTACATGGGATCAAAGGCACTCCAAAGTCAATCCTTTTAGGAGGTAGGCTACTCAATATCACCGAACAAGCTTGCTCAGATAGCACTACTTTCTTAGGTGCTTGGGTTCTTGGCTTACGCTTGGGTGTGCGCACATCCTTCAAAAACTTTGCATAAGCCGGGATATGCTTGATTACTTCAAGGAGGGGTATATTGATTTGTACTTGTTTGAAAATCTATAACAACTCCTTGTTCTCAGCCACATTTCTCTTCATTACCTTATCCAAGGATTCAAGGTATGGGATTTGGGTTTGAACCAAGTCAGGTTCTTGATCCTTGGGTTCCTCCACTCATCCTCAAAATCATTTATCTCAGTTAGTGGAGTCACGGGAGGGTCGGCCATTTGGGGTCTTGGGTTTGAGTGCCGCTTCTTAAGGTAACTGCATTAGCTAAGGCATTGGAACCAGGGTTAGGTCCTTGAGAAGAAGAAGAGGAAGCAAACCTAAGGGGTGTCTGTGGGGCATGGGCATCTTCAAAGGTAGAAGGTGCCGAAGGGGAGGGGAAAGAATAATCAGGGTTTGATGGAGCGAAGGTCCCTCCATGGATCATGGTCAGGGGTTGTTCCAGGTGAACTTGGTTCATAAACTGAACCAGGTTAACATTGTGTGCTCCCTTTGCTACGGAGAAGGTCTACAATGGTGTTCGAGATTGGTTCAAGAGCTCATCAATTTTCTTGTCCACCAACTCAACCCGATCCAATTTCTTTACTATAATGTCCATGTCAACCATTCCAGAATTGGTTTGCACCTCATAAATCCCACCACGGGGTTGACTGGACATGTTGAATTGGGTCATGGAGGCATTATTAAGTGAGTTCTCGCTCATTGACTCAAAGAGCTCGAATGCTCTTTCCTCATCCTTATTTAGAAAATTGCCTCCACATGAGGCATCCACGAAATTCCTAAGGTTGCTGCCCAAACCATGGTAGAAAATCTAGGCCAATTGTCACCTCAGAACCTCGTGGTGTGGGCATTTCCTCAATAATTCGTTAAATCGTTCCCACACCTCATGGAATTGCTCTCCACTTTGTATAGTGAATGTAGTAATGGCTCTTGTAAGGGCAGTAGTTTTTCCTTTGGGGAAAAACTTCTTAAGAAATGCATGCCTCAATTCTTCCCAAGTGGACATGGGTCATCCTAATGTTTTAAGCCAATGAGATGCTATCTCTCAGGGAGAACAGGAACATCTTGATTAAAACAATATCCAAGTGGATGTTCCTTGGTTTTACGGTTCGGGAAATTCGATCTAAGTGCTCCAGGTGTTGGAAAGGGTCTTCATTTGAGCTCCCATGGAAATGCTTTGAATCAAAATAAGGACATTAGGTTTTAGCTCAAAATCATCTCCCTCTTCAAGGACTCTAAGATATGGCTCTACACGGATGGCAGATGGATCGTTAAAATCATGGAGAGGCCTTGGTTGGCCCTCAAGGGGTTGTGGTGGGTTAGGTGGGTTTGGTGGGGGTTGGATCCCTTGAGGGTTCTGCAATTGGTGTTTGGCTTGCATGATGGTATGCATCTGTTGTTGTTGTAGTTGGTGGTTGGTTGTAATCTAAGGTTGAATCATGGCCATGGCATCGGGTTAAGGTTGGTCTTCAAGGCCATTTCCTTAGTCCTACCCCTTGAAAAATCAAGTCTCCTCCTAATTGCTCTATCTAAAGCAACCAATTCAGGATGAAGTGATAGCCTTCCGTGCATACACTAGAGAGGAACCATGAGGGGTGCGAAGGAAAACAGATGCAAGAGTAGTGTGTGCATAGCCAAGCAAACAAATCTAGGCCCTATAGTGTAAACCTAGGTGACCTATGCTTCAAAAGTAAATTTCAACCACACGATGAATTCGGTGTTGTGCTTACTCCAGAAGGTGGTAAAGTTGGAAAGGCGAAGAAGGGGGAGTGTGTCCCGAGGGTCGCTAATTATGCCAAACCACTGCTTACTTAAGTCGTTTGATAATCGGGCCTCCCAACTGAGCACCTTTTGAAGTAGACGTTACTAATTCGCAATGCATTCAGGAAAATACCCTGAAACGGACTCAATGAATCCTAGGGCCAATGTCTACTTAATTTTAATTTAGGGCTAGGTCAGTGCTTGTGCTCAGGGATTAAGTGAAGGGCATTAGCGGGGGTTGATGCCCTTAAAAGTTCCAATTAAGTTGTGTGCACAATCGGGTGCAAGGACCCAATGTCAAAACAAGTGTTCTTTATCAAGCAAGATTGTGATGAATGGCTTTTAGAGTTTGAATCTTGCTTTATTGGATTGTAGGATTCCAGTTGTTCACAAATTCAATCAAGGCACAAAGATGTAGTCACACGATTGGTGAAGATTGATTTTCTTTAAGGTATTTTGTGTGACTATGAAGTTAAAAGCACCTTAGTGTGGAAGATCCTAGGGCATGCAACTTCTACTAAGTGAATCTTATTTTTAATTTTGACTTTACCAAGAAGGGTCCAATCAAAGCAAGAAATGACCCTATCCTGATCAAAATCAAACGAGCTTTACAAAAAATTCAATCCCAGAATTTTTCAAGGACGATGATCACCCAAATTCACATTTTTCCAAGAGAGGGTCTACCTGTCCAGAACCTCTAAATCAGTGCACGAGTTTAGGAATTGAATCATAATAATCACTTATTCTTTTCGAACGCAAAGGTGGTTTTCAAAAGAAGTGTAGAGCACTTCAAGAGCTTTCCATAAATATAAATCTCACACAAATGCAAGCTACGTGGAGTTTGCAGCAATAGAAACACCCTACAGGTCTCCAGAAATCAGGACAACCTTGTGCACTTCTAGTAGAGAATTTCTCACGACCAAACCACATAGAGTTTGGCTATGAAATTTTTGGTGGAGTTCTACAACTGAAAGGAGCACCGATAAGCTTTTTTTCATAATTTTAAGAGGTGTTAAGTGTCCTATAATTGTGTGCTCAACCCGAATCTAGAAAATAATGTCATGAAATTAGTGGGTTGAGAACCTAGTGGTGGTGTTTCCTTCGACAAATGCAAGAGAGGGATTTTTCTTTTAGAGCACCACCACTTAAATCTTTTCCTTGGTCCACAAATGAAGGGTTACCTTTGGATCATGGGAAGACAAGATATCAAACCTTCGGGTCAATGGCAGTCTTCTTTTGCGCTTCCTTTGATCCAATCTGGCCCACTCTCCTCCCGTTGTCGATGCACGAGATTCCTGCAACCAATAAGAAGAGAGAAAGATGAATCAGATAATGAAAGTACGAGTAATGCCCAAGGAAATGAAAGTGAATAAAAGATCCGTTGCCTTCCCGGTAATGGCACCAAAAGCTGACGTCACGAAATGCGTTTAGTTAATTTGTTCACTGTGGTGTGCATTTACGGCATCAATTTTAAAGAGATTAATCGCACGTGTGTATGAATGTCGAACACGGGGTAGTGAGAAATCGGATCACTTAATCGCTTTAATGGCACAAAATATGTTGTTTGGTTTACTCGCGAAAATGAGAGAAAGAGGGAGAGAAGGAGAGAGAGAGAGTTAGAGATTTCTGATAATGTAGAAGATGATAGTATATTGCAAAATAAATAGAATCATTTTACAATTATAATGCTAGATGAAATCCTAAAACAGCATAAACAAAAAACTAAGGAAACTAGCAGCTAAATGGAGAAGCGAGGTAGCCACGGTGGTGGAGAGGCTTCCATCGACAACTTGACACCTCCAAGACCTTTTTTGAGAGCTCTATGGAGTGCTAGTGTTGCTAAGTAGAAGATGGTCAACAGTCAAGGAGGGTAGGTCCTTCTATAAGGGAGGAAAGGAGTCAAAATCTGATCTTGGGTTAACAATGACATTAAAGACGTCACTAAAAGTCCGCCTCAAACGTCATTGAAGACCAGCTCATTCACGCCCATCGCACATGCACTCTGCGCCACTGTCCTACATGCTACGCCTGCCGTGTCACGTGCTACTTGTTGGTGTGCGCTTGCGTTGCACTGCAATGTGCGCCACGTGCCCGTGCCACTGCTGCTCTATGCTACACTACGCATGTGTGCTCTACGCTGTGCGTGTGCTTGCCACTGCTACTCCATCAATTGAAGAATTAGGGGGTTGGCGGGTTTCGAACTCGCCACCTCCCCTTTGTGAAAGGGGTCAAGACCACCACACTATCCCTCCCTTTATGTCGAGAAGATGAATTCCTTGCTCTGGCTGGGGATGGTGGCGTAGCTTCTCCATGGCCATTGGATCTTGATCCAACGACCCTGATTTGATAGGCATGAAAGAGAGAGGTGGCAGTGGCCCTTGGGCGGCCTGGATGATGCCATGTGGCATCATCTAGGTCGTCCATCCTCAAATGCTTCTTGAAAGTGCTACGGATATTGGATTGGATCGATTTTCGTACCGTTGGCCTGCGATCATCGATCTGGATCCATCCGTACAGTTGGATTCTTCATTTAAAGCTTTGAAATATATCACCCTGTCTCCTACCCACAATAATATACAAATTACTATGTAATTTATACAAATTATCCTAAATGTAATATGATGATTGTTATGCATTATTCACAATGCTAAATGTAATGTTAAGCTTAGGAATTAATAGTAGGCATTTTATCATGAATAAATGCATATTTATCATTTATCTAAAAATTATTATCAAGATTGATATATTTTTTTAAATAAATGTAGGTAAGTTATGATTGGGGTGACAACCCCAATTTCTCCTGAGATATCCTTAAGCACGTCGCCAAACTCCACAGAGATTGGAGGATGGAAAGCAAGAGAAAGGTAACAATTTTTAAACATTTACATTTTTATTATGTACATAATTTCATATATTATTGCTAACATTTTATATTTGGTATTTAGTTTTTCTTGAACTGCAGTTCACCCGAGGAGGCAATGGAGAATTATCCTCCTAATGTCATGCCTAAACATTGGAAGAAGGCATGTGAGCATTAGCTGGATCTGAAAGTGGAGGTTAGTAATCGACTAAAAATGATTCTATTCATTTCGTATATCTTAAATTCATAAAAAAATATTATCGTGTATATTAATTTATACATATATATGCTTTTATTACAAGAGCAAGCAAGGAAAAATAAGGCTAATAGGGCCAAAGCTTCACTGCAGACCCATTGTTTGGGTTGAAGGAGTATCGAGACAATCAAGAGCCGTTACGTAAGTATTATAACTACTTCGCCCTTGAATATTACTTAATTTATAAGTTATCATAATATAATTGTATCATTTTCATATTTTTAGTCTGCTACACATGATGGGAGGGAGATGAGTAGGATGAATATTTACGAGGTCACCCACAATAAGGCTGCAACTAAGGGTGCTTGTAAGTGGATTCATGAGACATACCAGGAGAGACACCAAAGTTTCTGAAACTCAGAAACTTTATAACTTTGTATATATATATTATAATAATATTTTTTAATACATTTAGGAGCAAATGGTACACTTGGTATATCCTCCCAATGATGAGACCTTCAACAACATCTAGTAGCCTCTGCATATAGAGGAGGCTTTTAGGAGAGTGATGCCACCGAACCATGGTGGTTTTGTGCGTACTGTGGAGAGGGCACACACCTTGTCCAGCTAGTATGGGAGGAAAGGTGCATCTTATTTAGTGTCATCAATCAGCTGCATCAAAAGATCAACATACTATAGAGAGGAAAGGAGAGGGAGAAGAGAGAGGTGGATATAAAGAATTGGATGGATGCCATGTAGTCACACAAGAGTAAGACGAATGATAAGATTTAGAGGCTTCTAACGCTTCTTCTAAAAAAGGGATAGTTAGAGCATCCATCTTTGTAAAGACCCATTCTGTCCTGAGCCTTTTAAGACGTCTGGACCCCTTCCCAGATGTCTGAAAATCGAAATTTTTGGGTACGAGCTTCGCGTCTGCGTGCATGCTGCGTGCAGACAGTACCCTCCTCTCTTTTTCCCTCCTCTCTCCTTGCCAACCCTAGTAAGCCATATAAAAAGGCCCCCTTCCCCACTTCTTCCTCACTTCACCCAACCAACACCTCCTTCCCTTCCTCTCCACCCCAGCGAGAGGAGCGAGAGTGCGAGAGAGAGAGAGCACGAGAGCGACGACGAGGAGAAGCGGTGGCATGAAGGGAGAGCTTGAGCTCGCAAGCTCGAGGGAGCTCGCCGGAGGGCACACGGCTGGAGCGGCGCGTGTAGGAGTGCATCGGGGGAGTCATCCCCGACATTACTGCAACTGGAGCTGTAGGCGAGGAGGCGAGGTCACGGCTGCGCGCGGCAGAGGGGAGCAGGAAGCGGTTCTGGTTCTAGGTTTTTCCTAGAATCAGACATCTGGAGTGATGTCCAGACGATGGAGTGGACATCTGAAAGCAGATCTCCGCGCAGGTACGTTCCCTTTGCAGATACGACCATGTAGGCTCCTCCGCAGCTATGTTTTGCATGGCTAAGTATAGGAGATTTTGCTATTGCAAGCAGAGATTGCTTCGGGAAGGCACGAGACACGCCCTCCCATGCATTTCAGATGTCTGGACAGCTTGCCAGATGGCTAGAAGCACTCTTAGATGTCTGGAGAGGAGGTCGGACTTCTAGAGCTGGGTCCAGACGGTCTAGAGGAGGTCCTAGACATCTGAGGTCAACACAGAACCTAAGGTGCATTTCTGTTTACTTTTAAGACATTTGGACCTTGTGCCAGACATCTGATTTAGGTCTGTAACCCTGTTTTTGACTCGTTTAGGGTCCGTTTGAGGTCCATTTTACACAAACAAGTTATCGGTGTTTTCCTTGAGAGTTCCTCTACTTGTTAGAGGGCCTTTCATACTATTCTAAATGTTCCATGGTGATTGTTCCTTGTTATAGGACTTCGTTCCATTGCGATTTCGGGGCTTGCTGAGGCACGTGAGCCTATCGATCGAGCCCCCAATACTCCTGGGTTGTCTGGTAGAGTGGCTTTCCCTAATTTAATTATAAACCTAAATGCATATGTGGATTGAATAACTAGAACCTAGGATATGGCATGAATCCTAGGATGAGAAGTTGATTGGAAATGTCTGTATGCATGTTTGATTTGCAGTCTTGAATGAATAAAGAGAAATGATAACAACTGCATGTTAATGAACAAGAGCTACCTGTGAAATACGAATTATCTGTGCTAGTTAAACAGTTACATGTGACATTACTTGTTGTATACGTTAAATGATAGAAATACGAGCTGCATGTGTATAATCTGAGAATGGAAATGTGAATGATAGAAATACGAGCTGCAGATGTATAACCTGGAAATGGAAATGTGAATGATGAAACCTGGTATGGAATGGCATGAGAAATATGAGCATGAACCCTACGGGGAATTAGGAGTAGAGCTCCTGGAAATAAATGGAATAGATCTGGAAATGTGAGTGGGGAAGTGTGCTAGCCCTTGAGTAAGTGGTACCAAGGAGAGCGACTGTCCTCTATTTAGTGTAGAGCGAAGCTAGCCTCCCCTGGGTTGGGACCTGGGGTTAGGATTGGCCACTCTGCACTGATTTCTTGGCCCTCACGTACACTGTACGTGGGAGAGATACTAGTGTAGGGAGAGAGCTAGCCACCCCACGGGGCCCGGGGTTCAGCTAGCCACTCTACACCAACTTACTAGGCCCACTGAGCAAACCAGGGTAGTTAAATGAGGGTACGCAGACTGTGGAGGGGCGAGACCCCTGTTTGGCTCTGAGGGGCTAGACCCCTCTTACTGAGAGGGATGGGCCCTATACTGTTCCGTGCTGTACTTTGAGTGTACCTGTTAGTAGAAATGACTGACCGTGTGCCAGTGCGAGGTAGCTACCCGAATACTTATCGCACGTGCCATAGTCACCGCTACGTCTATCTATGACCTTGGGGTGGTTGACTGGGTGTAGGATCACCACGAGGGACTCTCCTAGCCAGGAGAGCACCACGTGCGCCTTTTACTCTTCGAAAAAGACTGCAATCAAGATCGTTCCCACGCGGAACATTCGAGATCAAGAAAGAGATCTGATAAATAAACCAAGGGGTGAAAAGGAATAACTTGTAAAATAAAGTAATTGGAATAAATAGTTACCTGCTCACTTTTATTGCTTTAGTTAGTTGGTTGCCACTGAAGATTCGTCCCTACTTGGAGGGGTGACGTAATAATATGCGGAAATAAAATATAAAGCAATATCACAAAAAATAAGCAATCACAAAATGTACACAAGTATTTTTAGGTGGAAACCCAAACCGGGTGAAAACCACCACCTAACCCTCTCGAGTTAGGATTTTCCGATCAACCTAGTTGATCAAATCCACTAAACGAATCACTTTAAAACGAGGGTGATTCAACCTCAGTACAACCACGCTACAAGTACGAGGGTAGCGTTCCTCAACCCCTTCTCTCCACGAGAAGGATTTTGTCCCACGAAGGAGACGGGAATTCGCAAAGCGAATACCCAACCAAAAGACAAAGGTAAAATAAACAACAAACCTATAGAGCCAACAAAATAATTAAACCTAGCTTCTATAGGAAATAGGAAACTCCCCTTTGCAAGGAGTGTGTCGAGGATGACGCGGGTGCGTGAGCCACGCAACGGCGCAATGTCGCTCTCGTAGACAACGGCGGGAGAGCGGGTGCGCGAAGACTTGATGCTCTCAAGAGAATGAAACTAGAGCTTGGAGAGCAAGGGCCTCAATTGGACACAAGAGAGTGGAAGTATGTTGCTTAAGTGTGTCTTGTGTTTTTCTAAGTGTATATCTTGTGTGTTTTTGTGTTGCAAGGGTTCCCCTCTATTTATAGAGGCCTTAGGAAGGCTTTGGAAGGCTTAGAAAGGGTTCTATAGCCGTTGGGAACAAAGTCCAAGAGAATCAGGCCGAAATCAGGACAATGATTACATTTGACAGGGTTATCAGACGTCTAACTCTGTCATCAGACGTCTGGAAGGCCACTTTAAGACGTCTGATTTCAAGGTCAGACGTCTGATTCTATGCGGGTTTCTCCCTGACTTGAATCAGATCTAAACAGGGTTTTTGTGCAAGTCCATCAGACGACATACAGGACGTCTGGAACTAAGTATGGACGTCTGGAAACCTACTTTTACTGTGGGAATTGATTTCCAAACGTTGCAACGGCTAGAAAATCTCTGAGAAGAGATTTTGGGTCAGCCGAGGCAAAACGGTCATTTATCAGACGTCTGTAAAGTCCTATGGACGTCTGATAAGGCTCTAACGATCATAATCTTGAGTGTTTTCTAAGCCAGCCAACGGTCCACTAATTGGACGTCTGGCAAAGTCATCAGACGTCTCCTAAGACGTCTGGTCTAAGGTCTGGACGTCTGATTTCATCAGACAGAACTAACTATGTCCAGCCTAACAGTTATCAGACGTCTGAAACAACAGTCAGACGTCTTAAAATTCTTTATCAGACGTCTGATTTGGGAATTAGACGTCTGGAAGTGTTGTTTGAACCCTATATTGGTTTTCTAAGTATTCTACAGAAAACCTAAGTATCCTAGGGTTGTGCCGGTGTTCCTAGGACTACTGTTAGGGTTCTTTGAGGCTCTTTAACATAATTTCTAAGGAAAATAAAGAGCAAGAAAAATAAAGATAAAAGTACATGAAAGGATTAAAAAGAATCTATCCTATTCTTCTTGTCTTCTATCTTCAATCTGTCGCTCCACGCGAACCTCCTCTGTTTTCCGTCAAGCTCCTCCAATCCGTCCTGGATGCGAGCTCGAACTCCGTCTAAACACGTCTTCATTTGCGATTGACCTGAAATCTAGGACTCAAATTGCAAATGTTAAATAACACGTGTTTTGTTATCATCAAAACAAATGATCGTGGTGCTTTAGCACCAACAGCCACTCTACTCAGCGTTCGCTGACTTTGTTACTCATAACCCTTTTCAGGTCCAAGTGTTGACCAGCCCGAGTCTCCGACTGTAGAGGGTGCCGGGCCTAGTAAAGCCTAGTAGCAGTAGCCTTCTTGTTGTAGTACTTTTTTGTTGTAGTGAGTTTCAGAGTCTTGTTACCTTTACATTTCTGTACTTTGTTTTCGTTTACTGTTGTGGTGGTAATATATACTGTTAGCAACTTTTCTTTCCTTATTTCCTGTACTCTTTTTACTGTTAGTTACATAGCATAGTGAATGTGGTTTAATTTCCTACTTTTTGGTTATTTCTTGTTGGACGACTGGGTCCTGGGATCAGTCGAGTCGGGCCAGTCTCGTGTTCTGTAGGGATTCGTGAACCGGGTCGTAACAAGATTGTATCAGAGAAAGGTCATTCCGAGAAATGAATCAACTAGCTTGAGAATAACCAATTCACATGCATGTAACTCGAGTAACCACCACAACGTACCACTTGACATCTGTTATGAGTTTCCTTTTCTGAAGTCTGTTAGAGTTGACTTCTTTTTATTCTGTTTCTGTGTCTCCTTGCAGGAGATGCCTCAACATGGAGTCCTTGAGGCGGGCCACAGACGCAGCCGTGGACGAGGTCGGAGGGGTAGACGTGCCGTGCCTGAGGCATCAGTTGACCAGCCACTCCTCCCAGGCGTTCAGGCCCAAGACCTCGCACAGTTGATATCAGATATAGTATGAGAAGAGCTCCACCTGCCTCCATGAGCACCTCTCCCTGGGGACGTGGAGGGGGAGTCCTCTGTGGGACCACGAGACCGACGTAGCGTTGGACGTGGGGGAGGGGGTGGTCCTCCACCGCCCCCACCACACTCTGACACTTCCGAGCACAAGCCCTCCTTGCCTGAAGGCGTGCCCGTTCCCCTGCTACAGCTGCACTATGAGCTTTTCGGACAGTTCCGGAAGCTGAAGCCCCCTCCTTCAAGAGGGATGAGGACTCGTCTGAGGCGAAGGACTGGCTCGAGCAGATCGAGAAGGTGTTTGACACCCTCCGCCCCCTGCAAAGTGTCGCGTGGCCTTCGCCACGTACCATCTGGAGAGTGCGGCACACAGGTGGTGGAGGGCAGTCAAAGGCCAATAGAGGGCAGAGCCAAAGTGGGACCAGTTTGTGACCCTCTTCTGCCAGCAGTACTTCCCGCATACGTGGCAAGACCAAAAGAGGTGGGAGTTCGACACTCTCCGCCACGGGACGATGACTGTTAGCACATATCGCACGCTCTTCCTGGAGCTATCACGTTTTGCTGCGACAGCTGTGGCTACTGAGGTGGAGCACCTGTGGAGGTTCACTAAAGGGCTCCGACCGGCTATTCGGGGGTATGTCAAACCCCTGAAGCTGCCCACGTTCTCGAGTGATGTGGAGGTAGCTATGACGTATGAGGAGACCAACCCGACCGCACGAGATACTAATAGTGGACGGAAGAGGCCCTACCAGCCAGAGTACTCACAGGGTCGGCGAGAGAGGAGGCACGCGGCGCCTGCAGGAGAGCTGTCACGTTTTGCTGGGCCATCAGCGGCCTTTGGGGGCCCCCGACAGGGGCCAACTGTCAACACTGGACCCCCGCCCAACCGTCAGCAGGGACCTACAGAGGGAGGGAGTCGAGTCCCCCTCTGCTACCAGTGTGGCCAGCCGGGCCACAACAGGAGGGGCTGCCTGTCTAGGGCCAAAGCATAGCAGATGCTCCTCGCACCGAGCACTGAAGGCTGAGCAGGTGACCATGGTTCTCAAGCATGTGGGGGAGGACAGCAGCCGTGGGGAAGGTACCGGCCAGCAGCTACCCATCCGACATAGAGTGTGGCTACTTCTTCCGCACTGAGAGCTGAGGGGTGTATCAACGCCCTGACACACAGAGACGCCAGGGCATCAGGTTCAGTGGTGGCAGGTATGGTTACAGTTTCCGGCAGATTAGTTTACGTACCTTTTGATTCTGGCGCCACGCACTCGTTTGTTGATGCGAGTTTTGCTGTCAGTTTGGGACAGGACTGTGTGTTGTTAGAGGATCCTTTTGTGATCAGAGGTCTGGGTGGTCAGTTGTTTGTAGGTAAGGAGGTCGACACAGACTGTGCGGTCAGTGTTGGGGGACATAGCCTCCCCGCTGACCTGATTGTGATACCGATGAAGGATTTTAGCGTTATTCTGGGGAAGGATTGGCTGTCCGCTTACCATGCGTTGGTGGGCTGTTTTGAGAGGAAGATCGTCTTCTTCATACCGGAGATGCATTCCTTGAAGTCTCACGGATAGCCGATGGACGGAAGTTTCAGGTGCATTTCTACACTTCAGGTGGCAAGACTTTTGGGCCAGGGGTGTGAGGGCTTCCTGGCTTGTGTAGTGGCAGAGCCCAGCCTCACGGTAGACTTTCAGAGCATCCCGGTGGTCAGAGAGTACCTCGACGTGTTTCTCGAGGAGCTACCAGGACTACCGTCTAAGCATGAGATCGAGTTTGAGATCTCATTGGTACCGGAGACCTGCCCCATTTCTTTGGCACCATACAGGATGGCACCACTTGAGCTGCGAGAGCTCAAGTCTCAGTTGCAAGACCTGTTGGAGAAAGGCTTTGTGAGGCCCAGTGCATCCCTGTGGGGAGCCCCTGTGTTATTTGTGAAGAAGAAGGATGGTACCCTATGCCTTTGTGTTGACTACAGACAACTGAATAGGGTCACCATCAAGAACAGGTATCCGCTGTCAAGGATTGATGATATGTTTGACCAGTTGCGAGGTGCCACGATATTATCCAAGATATATCTGAGCTCAGGCTACCACCAGTTGAGGATCAGGGAGACCGACGTCTCCAAGACAACTTTCCGCACCCAGTACGGACACTACGAGTTTTTGGTCATGCCGTTTGGGCTGACCAACGCCCCCGCTACCTTCGTGGATTTGATGAATCGGGTGTTCAGACCGTATCTAGATTAGTTTGTGGTGGTATTTGTTGATGATGTGCTCATTTACTCATGGGATCAGGCGCAGCATGGACAGCAGTTGCGGATGGTTCTGGACATGTTAAGACAACATAGGTTGTATGCCAAATACAGCAAGTGCGAGTTTTGGTTGAGGCAAGTGACCTTCTTGGGTCATGTGATTTCAAGGGATGGCTTGGCTGTGGATCCAGCCAAGGTGGAGGCAGTACTCAGGTGGGAGAGGCCACGTACAGTGACAGAGATCCGTAGTTTCTTGGGACTGGCAGGTTACTACCAGCAGTTTATCAGGGGTTTCTCACAGATTGCGCGTCCTATGACTCAGTTGACCAGAAAGGATGTGCCCTTTGCTTGGATAGATGCTTGTGAGGCATGTTTTCAGGAGTTGAAGGAGAGGCTGACTTCGACTCTTGTGCTCACCATCCCAGATAGCAGCGGCAGTTTCGTTGTCTACATGGATGCTTCGTTGCAGGGGTTAGGGGGTGTGCTCATGCTGTGGGGTCACGTTGTCGCTTACGCTTCACAGCAACTGAAGCCCCATGAGCATAGCTACCCTACCCACGACTTAGAGTTGGCAGTTGTTGTCTTCGCGCTGAAGACATGGAGGCACTACCGTTACGGTGAGACTTTTGAGATATTCACAGATCATAAGAGCCTCAGGTATTTGTTTGATCAGGAGCTTAACATGAGACAGAGACATTGGTTAGAGCTCCTGAAGGACTATGACTGCAGCATCTCCTACCATCCAGGGAAGGCCAATGTGGTGGCTGATGCCTTGAGTTGGAAGGCAGCCGCACACTTGGCCAACTTACGGGCACAGAGTTGGAGACTATTTTTTTCAGACAGGGTGTTGCGCATGAGGAGACACTTGTGCGTTCCCAGGGACGAGGAGCTGTTGAGAGAGCTCCTGATTGAGGCACACGGGTCTAGGTTCACCATACATCCCGGGAACACAAAGATGTACCAAGATCTGAGACGTGACTTTTGGTGGAGAGGGATTAAGTGGGATGTAGGTGAGTTCGTACAGCAGTGTTTGGTGTGCTAGCAGGTGAAGTCCGAGCATCAAAGGCCTACAAGGCCGTTGCAGCCACTTCCTGTGCCAGAGTGGAAGTGGGAGAGCATCACCTTGGACTTGGTGGTGGGCATACTGGTTACCTAGCGAGGATATGACGTAGTCTGGGTGATTATAGACAGATTAACGAAGGCGACACATTTCTTGCCAATCCCAGTCAACTTGGGACCAGTGCAGTTGGCAGAGAGGTATATTCATGACGTGGTACGTCTGCACAGAGATCCACATGAGATTGTATCCGACCAGGATACCCGTTTTACTTCCCAATTTGGGCTGAGTTTCAGCAGGCTTTGGGGATACAGTTGAGGTTAAGTACGACGTACCACCCCCAGACGGACGGGCAGTCAGAGCGCACGATACAGACCTTGGAGGACCTTTTATGTGCCTGTGTACTGGACTAGAGGGGCTCTTGGGAGGAGCACTTGCCCCTGTTAGAGTTTACATATAATAACAGTTATCACTCAAGTATCGGCATGGCACCTTACGAGGCTCTGTACGGACGGAGGTGTACTACGCCCTTGAGTTGGGTTGAGGTGGGGACCCAGTGGGAGGTTGGCCCCAGGTTGATCTGGCAGAATCAGGAGGTGATAGAGCAGATTCATAGACGACCTCGCACTGTCAGGAGCAGACAGAAGAGTTATGCCGATCGGAAGCGCCGAGAGGTGAAGTTCGAGGTTGGGGATCACGTCTTTCTTCGTGTTTCACCCATGAAGGGCCTGTAGCAGTTTGGGGTGAAAGGGAAGCTTGTGTCATGATTTGTGGGGCCCTTTAAGGTCTTGGAGCAGGTAGGACCCGCTGCTTACAAGCTTGCCCTTCCTCCCCAGCTTTCTGGTGTGCACGACGTGTTCCACATGTCCAACCTCAAGAAGTATGTCGCCGATCCCAGTCACATTCTGAGCCACGAGAGTGTCGAGGTGGGTAACGACCTGACCTACCCCGAGCATCCAGTACAAATAGTAGACAGAGCCATCCGGAGTCTGAGACAGAAGCAAGTATCCCTAGTGAAGGTCTTGTGAAGGAGCCAGAGGTACGAGGAGGCTACCTGGGAGCCTAAGGCAGCAATGCGAGAGCGGCACCCAGAGCTTTTTGAGGGTACGTCTTTTCAGACCAGCTTTGGTCCTCTTTAAGTTTGTTATGCGTATATAGTTCTTTTTTCGCACCCTAGCTAGCTCAAGTTTTGGGGACGAAACTTCCTTTAATTTTGTTATGATGTAAAGACTCGTTCTGTCTTGAGCCTTTTAAGATGTCTGGACTATCGATCTAACGTCTGGTCAGACGTCTGGAAATCAAAATTTTTGGGTACGAGCTTCACGTCTGCACGCATGCTACGCGCAGACAGTACCCTCCTTCTCTCTTTTTCCTTCCTCTCTCCTTCTTCCCAGCCCTAGCGAGCCTTATAAAAAAGCCCCCTTCCCCTCTTCTTTCTTCCTCACTTCTCCCAGCTAGCACCTCCTTCCCTTCCTATCCACCCCAGCGTGAGGAGCGAGCGAGAGAGAGAGAGAGAGAGCGTGAGAGTAGCGACGAGGAGGAGCAGCGACGAGGAGGAGTGGCGACGTGAAGGGAGAGCTTGAGTTCGCTAGCTCAAGGGAGCTCGCCGGAGGGTGCACAGCCGGAGCGGCATGTGTGGGAGGAGTGCGTCAGGGGAGTTGTCCCCAACATTGCTACAGTCGGAGCTACAGGCAAGGAGGCGAGGCCATGACTGCGCGCGGCGGAGGAGAGTAGGAAGTGGTTATGGTTCTAGGTTTTTCCCAGAATCTGACATCTGGAGTGATGTCCGGACGACAGAGTGACGTCCGAACGACGAAGTGGATGTCTGGTGACGACACCAGACATCTGAAAGCAGACCTCCGCACAGGTACGTTCCCTTTGAAGATACGGCCATGTAGGCCACCCCGCAGCTATGTTTTGCATGGCTAAATATAGGAGATTTTGCTGTCGCATGCAGAGATTGCTTCGGGAAGGCGCGGGACACGCCCTCCCATGCATTTCAGACGTCTGGACAGCTTGCCAAATGGTTGGAAGCACTCCCAGACGTCTGGAGAGGTGGTCGAACATCTGGAGTTGGGTCCAGACAGTCCAGAGGAGGTCCTGGATGTTTGAGGTCGACGTAGAACCTGAGGTGCATTTATATTTACTTTTAAGACGTCTGGACCTTGTGCCAGACGTCTGATTTGGGTCTGTAACCCTATTTTTGACCCGTTTAGGGTCCATTTGAGGTCCGTTTTACTCAAACAAGCTATCGGTGTTTTCCTTGAGAGTTCCTCTACTTATTAGAAGGCCTTTTATACTGTTCTAAATGTTCCACGGTGATTGTTCCTTGTTATAGGACTTGGTTCCATTGCGGGTTTGGAGCTTACTGAGGCACGTGAGTCTGCCGTTCGAGCCCCCAATACTCTTGGGTTGTCTGGTAGAGTGGCTTTCCCTAATTTAATTATAAACCTGAATGCATATGTGGATTGAATAACTAGAGCCTAGGATACGGCATGAATCCTAGGATGAGAAGTTGATTGGAAATGTCTGTATGCGTGTTTTATTTGTAGTCTTGAATGAATAATGAGAAATGATAACAACTGCCTGTTAATGAACAAGAGCTACCTATGAAATATGAATTACCTGTGCTAGTTAAACAGTTACATGTGACATTACCTATTGTATACGTTAAATGATAGAAATACGAGCTGCATGTGTATAATCTGAGAATGGAAATGTGAAGGATAGAAATACGAGCTGCATGTGTATAACCTGGAAATGGAAATGTGAATGACGAAACCTGGTATGGAATGGCATGAGAAATATGAGCATGAACCCTACAGGGAATTAGGAGTAGAGCTCCTGGAAATAAATTGAATAGATCTGGAAATGTGAGTGGGGAAGTGTGCTAGCCCTTGAGTACGTGGTACCAAGGAGAGCGACTGTCCCCTGTTTAGTGTAGAGCAAAGCTAGCTGCCCCTAGGTTGGGACCTGGGGTTAAGATTGGCCACTCTGCACCGACTTCTTGGCCCTCACATACACTGTATGTGGGAGAGATACTAGTGTAGGGAGAGAGCTAGCCACCCCACGGGGCCCGGGGTTCAGCTAGCCACTCTACATCGATTTGCTAGGCCTACTGAGCAAACCAGGGTAGTTAGATGAGGGTACGCAAACTGTGGAGGGGCGAGACCCCTATTTGGTTCTGAGGGGCTAGACCCCTGTTACTGAGAGGGCTAGGTCCTATACTGTTCCATGCTATACTTTAAGCATACCCGTTAGCGGAAATGACTGACCGCGTGCCAGTGCGGGGTAGCTACCCGTGCACTTATCGCACGTGCCGTAGTCACCGCTACGTCTGTCTGTGACCTTGGGGTGGTTGACTGGGTGTAGGATCACCACGGGAGACTCTCCCGGCCTGGAGAGCACCACGTGCGCCTGGTACTCTTTAGAAAAGACTGCAATCAAGATTGTTCCCACGCAGAACATTCGAGATCAAGAAAGAGATCTGATAAATAAACCAAGGGATGAAAAGGAATAACTTGTAAAATAAAGTAATTGGAATAAACAGTTACCTATTCACTTTTACTACTTTAGTTAGTTGGTTGCCACTCTACTCAGCGTTCTCTAACTTTGTTGCTCATAACCCTTTTCAGGTCCAGGTGTTGAGCAGGCCGAGTCTCCAACTGTAGAGGGTGCTGGGCCCAGTAGAGCCCAGTAGCAGTAGCCTTCTTGTTGTAGTTCTTTTTTGTTGTAGTGAGTTTTAGACTCTTGTTACCTTTACATTTCTGTACTTTATTTTCGTTTACTGTTGTGGTGGTAATATGTACTGTTAGCAGCTTTTCTTTCCTTATTGCTTGTACTCTTTTTACTGTTAGTTACATAGCATAGTGAATGTGGTTTACTTTCCTACTTTTTTGTTATTTCTTGTTGGACGACTGGGTCTTGGGATCAGTCGAGTCGAGCTGGTCTCGTGTCTTGTAGGGATTCGGAAACCAGGTCGTAACAATCTTCATTAAATCCTAGCATCCACAGACGAGACGACAACGACATGGGCAGTGTAGGTGGAGCCGATGGCATCGGGGTAGTAGTATTTTGATTTTTATACATTTTCTTTTGTTATGTTTCCATGTTACCTTTTTTATGTAAATATTTCATCTTCAAACTTTTTCTATATTAGACTCTATATTTGTGAAATATAAACTTTTCTTCATTTTCATTAGCTATTTTTTGTATAAAAGCAGGTCTTTTAAATAGGTTTAGCAGCTATTTCCCATAATTTTCACATTCTTTTTTAAAAAAACCATACATAATCTGTGATTTTCAGGAAAAGCGATGGCATTAAAGAGTAAGTGTGTTAGCGAATATTGGGTATTTGCCATCGCTTATTTGAGTAAGCGACGATAGAGAATTGTAACTTCACCCTTCCCTGAAAGGTATATGCTGTGGCTTATTTGGGATAGTGATGGCAAAAATATTTTTGTCGTCGCTTATATAAGCGACAGCGTATTCATTTAAATGATGATGAAACTTAAGGAAGGGCACGTTAACGTAAGAAAAATTGATGTACAAATGCCATCACTTATTTTATAAGTGACGGGAAATAAAATTCCCATCAGTTATCAAGCAATGTAAAAATATCCATTCCGTCCATTGGTCAAATGATAATTTGACATCTAATGTTCTTTATAATTGATGGGAAAAAGAAATGACGCTACTTACAACGTCACTTAGTAGCGTCATTTAAAAGAGGTTTGCCGTCGATTTTCAAACGTCGAGAAATGTGGAGTATGTTCTACTATATTGTATATACAATAATTTAACTAATTTTGAAGTTATTAAATTCTACTTTTATTTCAGGAGTTGGCCCAGAGGAATAAGGACAATAGGGCTAAATCTCCAGCAAAGACCCATGTCTTAGGTAGAAGGAGAATAGGCAGGATGAAATCCCTATATGTTAGTGTTTTTAATCATCTTTTAGTTTTACACCTTACAAGATTTATAATTTGTTTCAATTAACTGTTTCAAATTGCAGTCCCAAATGCATCAAGATGCCTAGCTTGATCAGGTGGGAGTATATGAGGCCACTCATAGCAAGCTGATGTAAGTACCTCTGTTTTGATGCACCAAAATTATGCTATCTACAAAACTAATATTTCAGGACTCTCTCATGGATCAAAGCTAGAAGAATGCTGACCTGTGTCTCAGTGTCTTTTTATCTTTATTGAGTCTAGATTATTTTGTAAGGAACCTCAAAATAAGTTTCAAACGGATTTCGTACTTCACATAGAAAATAAGTTTTTAGGGTTATTGATGGACCAAATAATTTAATTAATCGACCAATGTCATTGATTGACCAACCAACTTAATTAATTGATTAAATCAGCTCATTTTAGGACGTTTATTAATACACTTTTGATCAACTATTTAGGTTAATTAATCGACCAATCATTGATCGATCAAATAACTAGTTTGATCGACCAAAACTTATTTTGAGAGACCAAACTACCTTAATTGATCGATCAATTTGATTTCCTTTTTAAGTTGATTTGCTAGTATAAATAGAGGTCGTATGCAGCCTTTTCAAAACACACTCTCAAGTAGAAATCTATTGAAACGAAAGAGCTTTCCATGCTTCTCTCTAAGTGCTTCTACACTTCTACTTTCACGCCTTCCAAAGCATGACGATTCAAACCTCCACTAAAATTATGGTTGACTTTTATTGATGTTCCATAGGTTTATACTGTGCTTATATCTTGTTCTTCATTACAGATCCCAAGTTGTTGGGAGAAATCCATTGTTGTTGTTGTGCTTCTCTTCAGGTTAGCAAGAGAAGGGATCGTTGGAAGAGGTTGTGCCACCCTCATTCAATTGGTACTTTAGTGGATTGACTAGCCTCAACTAGTAGGGAAAATCCTAAGTTGAGAGGCTTAGGTAGTGGTTTCACTCTAGAAGGGTTTCCATTATAAATCTAGGTGTTATCTTTGCTTGGTTATTTTGTGGATTGATCTGAATACATTTCATTTAAATTTTTAAGCAATACTATTCACCCTTCCCCTCTAGTATACCATTAAGATCTATAGGCACCTTCACTTGGTATCAGAGCATCGTCGTCCAGAAGATGTCGAAATCATCTGTTAACACATATGCAAAGGGTCAGTTAGAAGTTTGACCTCCATTATTTGATGGAATGAACTACAGATACTGGAAGACTAGGATGCATATCTTTCTGGAATCAATGGACTTCGAGGTATGGGACATCATTGCCCCCAAGTACACCTGCTAGAAATTAAGGAGGGAGTGGTGGTAATAACTTCAGATCTGAAGAAAATGGCGACACATAGTGTGAAGGCCATGAACGCGATCTTCTGTGAACTTTCCAAGGCAGAATTCAATCATGTATCAGCTTGCAAGACAACCTATGAAATTTGGAGCATCTTCGAAGTCACCCATGAGGGGTCATCCAAGGTAAAAGAAACCAGAGTCAATTTACTGACCCAAAATTATAAGCTTTTTAGGATGAAAAAAGGAGAATCAATTAAAGAGATGTTTACGAGATTCATGGACATTGTAAACTCCTTATGGAACCTAGACCAAGAAATCAAGAATGAAGTTCTGGTGAGGAAGATCCTTCAATCTCTCACTAGCGATTGGGAGACAAAGATGACAGCTATATAGGAATCAAAGGATCTACCTACTTTAAAACTAGACAATCTTATTGGTAGTTTGATGGCATACGATGTTTAGCTTCAACACATGAAGGAACATGAAAATGAAGGAGTTAAGAGGAAGACTGTGGCACTCGAAGCCAATGATCAATCAGAAGACTCTTTAAGTGAAGATGAAGAGGAAGACATAGCTCTTCTCTCCAGGAAGTTCAGGAAGTTCCTCAAAAGCAAGAGGAGTTGGAGAAAGAAAAAAAAGAATCTAAGGCAGACACCATCATCTGGTAAAACTGTAAACAGAAGGGACACATAAAAAAGGATTATCCATTCTCAAGGAATCAGAGAAGAAGAATTTCCCTAGAAGGGATGGAAAGAAGAAGGCTCTTCAAGCCACTTGGGATGAGTTAGACTCAAGCTTAGAGGAAGAAGAGACCTCTGAAGAAGAAGCACATCTAGGGCTTATGGCTCTAGAAGTTGAGGTAACATCTTTTTCGCAAGATGAATTATTAGAAGCTTTCTTTAAAATGTGTGACATAGCTAAATCACTAAAAATAGAAAATAAAAGCTTAGCAAAATCCTTAGGAGAATAGAAAGCACAAAAGAATACATTTGCTTTACAAAATAAAGAGTTATATGTTGAAATTACTTCACTAAGATCACAAATAGATAACCTGACAATAGATATAGACAAACTAAAAGAAAACTTTGCTATTCTCTTAAATGATCTAGGTAAATTCATTAAAGGTAGTCAAAATTTGCATAAACTCTTAGGAACACAAACCCATAACACCAAAAAATTTGGGTTAGGATATATACTTAAAAATGATCATGAAGCATCTAGTTCTAGAAAATGGAAGGAGAAAGGTAGCTTGCCTAAACAAGCGGTACCAGCTAACCACCGTGGACACAAACAAAAATGGGCACCAAAAGCACTCTTGAAATCTTGTTTTGTAGGTCAAGTAGATTATAAGAGGTGGACATATCAAGAAACAAATGGAAACTTGAAGTCACTTTATAGATCCAACAATCCAAGACCTTAAAAACGCAAACAAATGATAGGATCGAGAAGAAAGAAGGTGGATCATGGACAACGGGTGTTCCAAGCATATGATAGGAGAGGAAGGCTTGTTCCTGCAACTCCACCATCAGGAAGGTGGTACAATCATGTTTGGGAACAACCACAAGGGGTGTATTATTAGTATTGGCCAAGTTGGTAACTTCTCCACATCCTTTGATAATGTGCATCTAGTTAGTGGATTAAAACACAATCTTCTTAGTGTAAGTCAAACTTGTGATAGGGGATATAAAATTACTTTCACCTCCAATGGTTTTAAAATAGGAGATAAAGAAACCAAATAAATTCTTCTAAAAGGAAATAGACATAAAGATATGTATACTGTCAACTTCGACAAATGTGACAACCTTGAATGTCTTGTCACTTCTGACGAAGAGGCAATACTTTGGCACAAACGACTAGGTCATGTTCACATGAGGAACATCAATAGACTTGTGAAATATGAGCTTGTCAAAGGCCTACCAAAGATCATCTTCAAGAAAAGCAAAGTTTTTTATTCTTGTTAAGTTGGTAAACAAGCCAAAAATCCTTTTAAACCAAAAAGGATGGTTAGCACCTCACAACCCCTGGAGTTACTTCACTTGGACTTGTTCAGACCAACCAAATCCGAAAGCTTGAGCAAGTGTAGATATTGTTTAGTCATAATAGATGATTTTTTGAGATTTATCTGGGTATCCTTCTTAAAAGTAAGGATCTAACTATTGATTTTTTTAGTAAACTAGTAAGAAGACTACATAATGAGAAAGGATCTGAAGTCATTAGGATTAGGATTGATCACGGCGGAGAATTTGAGAATCAATCTTTTTCCCATATTTTTGTGATCAATATAGGGTAAAACATGATTTTTCTTTCCCTAGAGCCGCACCTCTGAATGGAGTAGTTGAAAGGAAAAATAGGACCTTGCAAGAGTGTGCCCGCATGATGCTATGCGAGTCAAAGCTGCCTCGATATTTTTGGGCTACGGCTGTAAACATTGCTTGCTATATCCAAAATAGATCCCTGATTAGACCAATCCTAAGCAAAACACCTTTTGAACTCTATTATGGAAGAACACCTAGAATTTCCTATTTCAAGGTATTTGGTTGTAGATGCTTTATACTTAACACCAAGGATAATCTTGATAAATTTGATGCTAAGAGCTCAGAAGGAATCTTCCTAGGTTACTCGACCAGATGTAAAGCCTATAGAGTATTTAACAAGAAAATTTTGTCATTGAGGAAACTATGCATGTATCATTTGATGAGACACTAGTTCAACCTCAATCTTCTGTAAATGATGATGATGACCAAATAGAAGATCCTTCAAACATACTAGAGGAAAACATTTCTAATTAACTACCAAAAGATATATCTTATATGAAGGATCATCCAAAAGAATTGATGATAGGAGAACTATCCAAAGAGTTCAGACTAGATCTTCCATCAACACCTTAGCTTTCATAGCTTTTGTTTCTCAATTAGAACCTAAAAATGTTAAGGATGTTTTTTCTGATAATTGATGGATTATTACAATGGAAGATGAATTGAATCAATTTAAAAGAAATCAAGTATGGGAACGTGTTCCAAAATCCGACTCTCAGACCATCGTAGGAACCAAATGGGCTTTTAGGGATAAACTAAATGAATCAAGAGAAGTAGTTAGGAACAAAGCTAGACTTGTGGCCCAAGGGTATAATCAAGAAGAAGGAATAGATTTCGATGAAACATGTGAGCTTGTGGCTTGCCTAGAATCCATTAGAATGTTGTTAGCCTTTGCCTCTCACATGGAGTTTACATTCTTTTAGATGGATGTCAAAATCACCTTTCTAAATGGATTTATCAAGGAGGAAGTCTATGTTAAACAACCTCTAGGTTTTGAAGACGCAAATCATCCACAATACGTATATAAACTAAACAAAGCATTATATGGTCTAAAACAAGCTCCTTGATCTTGGTATGACAGATTAAAAACTTATCTAATTGAAAATGATTTTAAAATTGGTAAAATAGATCCAACTTTATTCACAAAAATAAAAAAAATGATCTCTTAGTAATCCAAATTTATGTAGGGGATATCATTTTCGGTGCTACTAATGATCTTTTATGCCAAGAATTTGCAAAGGTAATGTAGGATCAATTTGAGATGAGTATGATAGAACTTCGATTCTTTCTTGGACTTCAAATTGACCAGTTATCCTCTGGGATATTCATATCTTAAACCAAGTACACTAAGGAGATATTGAAGAAATTCTCGATGGATAAGGTAAAAGTAATAGAAATGCCTATGGCAGCTTCTTCACCGCTAAAATCTAAAGAGACAGGTAAGTTTGCAGATCAGAAGTTGTATAGAAGCATGATAGGTTCTTTATTATATTTAACTGCTAGTAGACCTAATATTCTCTTTAGTACTTGTTTGTGTGCTCATTTTCAAGTTAACCCTAAAGAATTACACCTAAATGTTGTTAAAAGAATGCTTAGGTACCTAAACCACACACCAGATCTAGGACTTTTCTATCTGAAGTCAACCACATTGGATCTTTATTCCTTTTGTCATGCTGATTATGCGGGTAGCTTTACTGACTGAAAGAGTTCTAATGGAACATGCTAATTTCTTGGAAATTCCCTAGTCTCTTGGTTCGCTAGAAAATAACACATTGTTTCATTATCAACAACAGAAGCTGAATATGTAGCTGCATTGATGGTAACACCATCATTATCTATAACTATCTTTAATTAGTCAAAATCAAGAGACAAAAGCTCCTACATAATCGCTTGAGAGCCATAATTCCATGCATATCCATTTTGAGAAGAAAACACTAAAATAGGGCTAATTCTATAGTTTGAACATCACATCATAAATGCAAAGTAACCACGGGTTTTGCCAAGGGTAATTGAAGATCAAGTGAGCATTAAAGTCCTGAGAGTAGGTCTACACAGATAGAAACAGGGCTTCACGCATTTCGAGAACAAAATCAGAACCTAAAACCCTAATTTCAGACCTGCTTGAATTGGAGAGGTTTTGGTTTGGATAAAATTCATCTAAACCTCTTAAAATTCATATAAAAATATTCTGAGAGGTTTGGTAACCTTATTTTAATCATCTGAACCTATTTTGACCTTGAATAGAGTCGTAGATAGAATTTTACCCTAATTTGGGTTTTTGTGAAAATTTACCAGTCAAAATTGATCAAAACTGAAATTCAACTTAACCATTAGAATCCTTGGATCCAAATTATATTTTTACCAAAATTTGAGCCCAATCAGAATCCAACTTCACCTAGTTTGCATCTCAGTCCTTCAAATATCTATTTCTTTCACTTAAACCCCTAGCTTTCGAAAATATTTGCTAAAAGGCCCCAAAATTTCATCATTCTCTTTAAAAAGGTCCCTACCACCATTGACAGTGTGAAGCCAAGGTGACCGATCTTCAATCAGATATTCCTCTTTAATTTCTCAACCAAATCCTTCCAAATTTGGAAGGATTGTTCCTGAGGACCTTCCAAATCTTTGAGTTGCATCTCAAACCCTAATTTGGTGATCACAGATCAAGAAAATAAAAGGAATTTCAGGGATCTTCTCCCCTAAAATCTCGAGCTCCTCAAGCTTCTTCCAAAGCTTGGAGCTCTTCCTGAGGCCTTTCAAAGGATCCCCTTTGTAAGGTCGTGCTCCTTAGCTCGGTTAAGGCCTTAATTCTTCACCTTTTCTCTCCGGCCGCCTCCGACTATAGCTCCAGTGAGTTTCTCCAACCTCCATATTTGCCCTCTGCCACATACCATAGGCAGAGGGAAGCATCTTCCCTTCATCGTCCGCTTCTCGCAATACCGGTAGGAGCCTTCCCATCCCTTCTTCGCTGTTCTCCCCCACCGGAGTTTTCACCATCTCCAGCACCGTCCAATCAAAGTGGCGCCAACCTTCTTCCCCTTCGTCCATTAGCTAGAAAAACTCTCTCCTATACCTCTCTAGATCCTCCTCAACCCCTTTATTCTTCAATTCAACCGACAACCGCCTCGCTCCCTTACCATCTTCTCCATGACTGGCATACCTCCGACATGGTCACACGCCCTCCACAGAGCACCAAATGCTCTGCCGACACTCCCAAAACCTTCACCACGCCTTCATGACGAAAAGCCCTCTACCTATTCACCCTTCCACCCACTCAACACCTCTGCCAAACTCCTCCTCCATTGTTCACCCTCTCTGACTCCGTCCGGTACCTCACTCACATACACACCAAATTATCACCGCCACTGCACTCCTCCAACACTGGCAACTCTTTTGAACCTTCTGATTGGGGTGATAAGTCCATATTTTAGCTTTTCAGGTTCGGCCAAAGCTCCACCATCGCTGTCATCTTCTTCAACTTCGACCGCAGTCCTTCGACCTCCTTCTGCCACGCAGCTACTTCCAGGACCTACGGACTCCCATCAGCAACACATCCAGGTCTTCCCTTGGGTAGAAAAGTCTAAGGAGCATCTGAATTGAAGAAAACTTCATCAGCTGCTGATGCATGAAGAAAGCAGGTGGGATATAGTCTCACAACAGAAGATTTGAAACGAGTGTAGCGCATAAAAGGACTCTGTGTTCTTTGCTCTTTGCCCAGTAACACGAGGGGTTGGGTCCCCCTATGCACGTGCCTCCTTGCACTCTCACTCCTCACATGTGCACACATGCACAAAGGTCTGGACCCCATACCCAGATCCAGTTACTTGCTTATGTCTGATTAGCCAATTCTAAGAGAAGAGAAATTGTGAGGAGGAGGGGGGAGCATTTTGGTTCAGGTTTGTTGCCTCAAGATGCGTGACTACTCTGTCTAACACTTAGCGATAATTCAAAGAGGCATTGCCTTTGTGCTGTGCTTGAGAAGAAGCCTTGTGCCTTGGCTGAGTGATTTAGTCGTCTGATCTCCTTGGCGACATTTGATGAGGCCGTGTGCTTGGTACTGTGGATATATCTGGCCTCTGTGCTGGCATGGAATTAAGAGGTTAAGTGGTTGAGGCATTATTGGAAAATTTAAGTTAATTGCTAATATTGAGCATGTGCTTAAATTGAGGGAGTTAATTGGTAATCTAAATCACCATTTTTTAGCTCTTCTATTCTTTTTGTCCCTCTATTTCTTGAGATACTCTTATTTATCATTGAGTATCATTCTAAGTAATTTATTCATTGCATATCTTTGTGACAATTAATTATTGTGCTCATCTATGTATATTGTGATTAGTGTGTGAATTACATATTTGTTCCCTGCGAATGACCTCAGACTCCAAATTGATATGAGCTTTACAAATTTAAGTGTTTGTTGCGTTTTTGTCAACTGTACTACAACGCGAATACATTTCTTAAGAGTCCACTCAAACGCGTAAACATTCATCTTTAGCCTGTTCACAACTTTTATGGATGAAATAGATTCTAAAAGATTTTGGCCTATCCTATAAGAATAACAAAATACTTTATGACAACACTAGTGCCATAAATCTATCTAAAAATCATGTTCAACACTCTAATACTAAACATATTGATGTTAGGCATCATTTTCTAAGGGATTTTGCCCTAAAAGTTGAGATCAACTTAGAATTTGTTAAAACTGAGGATCAAGTAGCTAATATCTTTACAAAACCTTTATCAAAAGGAAGATTTAATCCTATCTGCCATGCACTAGGACTATCTAGGTTGAAAGAGCTTACTTGATAATTGTGATTGCTTTATTTTTAACCTCTGATCGATCAAAAAGTTCACATTGATTGACCAAACTATATGATCAATCAATATACGGTGATTGATCAGCCAAAATCTTTGGCGGGAATTTTCGCTAAAAGAATTTGAAGTTTAATCGATCAACTTAGTTATTTGATTGACCAATTCGGTTGGACAGGAATTTTCCCTCAAAACCTTTGAACCCTAATCGACCAATGAGCTTAATTGATCGATCAGTTTCTATTTTGATCAACCAAAACTGGGTGGATTTGCTTTTTGTGATTGAGATCTAAATCTCCTCTAATCTCACCCCTAATCATCTCAACTGTACCTAATCTACTCGATTACCTACTCTAAATGTATCTACCTATTTTGCTAACCCAACTTTGTATAAAACTCCTCGATTTTTACCACATAACCTATTTTTCTATGAACACTTTACCCCATATTCAGTCCCACATCCTCTCCCTACCACCAACCAAACTCTGCCCCTTCTGACCCCACATTCTCTCATCCTTCGACCACTGTGGTCGATCAATGACCTCCGGCATCACCTACCACCATCACACCTCGCGAGAACAACCCACATCGCACCACCATCAACACTGCGCTCGACCTTGCCATCGATGCCAACCAATGATCTCGCCAGCCGTGCGTCCTCTTCGACCCTTGTCCTTGATTGCGTAGCAATCATAGGACCTAATTTTCCTGAATTAAGTTAGATCCTAGCCTAACATAGGAATAATGCATGCGTGAGTAGCTTATTTTGACTTGCTAGCTTTGTAAATAATAATGCTATTTTATGTTCTAATTTAGATGCAATAATAATTGTAGGTAATTCAGGTACCCGGATGATAAATCCAACCGTACGGATGTATTCAAGATGACGACGGGAGTGCAACGCTTTCGAGATCATCTTGATTAGACTCCCATAGCATCTTATGAAGTCTGAGGAAGAACAAAGGCCAAGAAGAAAGGTGACGCAAATCTGAACCACAGATGCCAAATCCAATTGCACGGATGGATCCAAATTAACGATTGTAGTCCAATGACGTAAAAATCAACTTGATCGAAGCCCTACAACACCATGTACAAAGCAAAGAAGATGGACCACCATGATGGTGCCATGTGGTGCCATCATAACCGCCTAAGGCCGTTGCCCCCATCCACTGAAGGAGTTCCACGCACCATGTGGATTGTTGGATCGTCATCCAACAGCCACAAGAGCTCCACGTTGCCCATCTCTCCACGCCTTCATCAAGGAAGAATCACTCTCAACTATTGGATCTCCATCCATCGGCTCAGGGTGGTTGATGAGAGCCTCATCATGAGCCCTAACTAGCTCATTTTGATCCAAGAAGGAGAATAAAAGCTCCTGCATAACTTAGAAGAAGGCTTAATTGGAGGAATAAGTATTCTGAAAAGAAAACATGAAATAAAGGGTAAAACTGTAATTTTACCATTGCAGTACATAAACGGGATTTCTCAGAGAGAAAACATAGGTCAAATGGTCTAAATAAGATAAAAAGTGGGTTGATTCAATCAGAAATGGGTGCATGTGCAATCTAGGAATTAAATGATATCTAGTAACCCTAAAACAGACCCGCTTAATTCAACAAGGTTTCGGTCAGGATAAAAATCAAGTAAACCCTCTAAAATTCATGGAAAAATATCCCCTAGGGCTTAGAACATTCAATTTGGCCTTTAGAACCTAGTTTGACCTAGATTGGGGTCCTAACTCATCAATTGACCTAATTTGGGTTTTTACGCAAAATATCTAGTCAAACGTCATCAAACCTAAATTACAACTTCACCATTAGATTCCTTAAGTCCAAATTAGGTTTGTACCAAAATTTGGACCTAAGGGGACGTCATCTTGACCTGCTTTGCAAATTAGTACACCCAATCACATTTTGACCCTTATCTTTTGAAAACCATTACATAAACCCCCCTAGCTTCCTCACCACTCTTACAAATAGGTCTCTCCACCATTAATGGGGAGGAATCCTTCTCCGGCAAGGAAGGGAGGGGGGATACTCCCTGATCCCTCAAAGATCTCCTCCTAGAATTGAAAGAGAGATTCTCTGAGGAATCCCCTTCCATCTGAGCCCAATCACAATCTTTGATTTCTGTCCAATCTTTCATGCAAACACACGAAAGATTTGGATCCCAACTACCTTCCTTCTTCGGTGAGACGACGGTGGCTAAAGGCTTGCCCTCCATGCACCAGAAGCTCGGCCAGCACTTATAAATGGACCCCCAACCCTCTACGAATCTCTCAGACTTGATTTGGCCATAGAACCCTCCAAATTTCATCTCTCCTCTCTCCGGCAAAGAAGCCCGCAAGCTCCGACGATTCTTCCTCCTCCCTCTCATCACCCTGCTGCCATACCAGCAGCAGGGTTCACTCCGCCTCATCCTCCCGCATCGCGTCGCACCAAGCGCAAGCCTCCCTGACCTCCTCCTCGTCGCCGTTATCTCCCTCAGGGTCGTCTTCTCCAACGACGGCACAAACGAACCGTCTGACTCCGCTACCCTCCTTTCACTCCCAACAATCCAGATAAGTTCCCCATCTTCCACTCTTTCATTTTCCTCACTTTATTTCACATAACCGCCCCTCGACCATTACTGTCCACTGCCACCTTCCTCATCTCCGGCCACCCTCAGATGAGACGCTCCCATCACTTTGCAGGCCCACACGTCTCGCCAACCACCGCATAACCTCCGCCACACTTCATTCAATATCCTCCACTCATCCACAGGCCGCCTACAGTGCCACAATCGCCCCCCGACCAAACCCATCTGTCCGGCCACAAAGCGACCTAGGCACGCACGCCTAGGCCACCCCGCGGCCTGCCACCTACTGCCTCACCTTCGTCATGCCACGGTGAAGGCCCCCTGCGGTCTGATTGAGCCGCAAGGCCCTTTTTATGTCAAGCAGGTTTCAAGCTCCAGCCGCCATTAGCGGTGACGCAAGGAGGTTGCACGCTTGCTCCAGGTTGAAGGACTTCAGGATTTCAGGCGCAGCAAACTCGGGAAGGTCTTGCGCACCCAGTTGTTCCAGCAAGTGACGTCGTGAGACCTACAGTTGCTGCGATTGGAGGCATGGTCTGCTACGAGCGCGCAAGAAAGAGCGGTGAGCATTAGTCCCACCTCGATAAGTCACAAAGTGCATGAGTCCTTTATATTGATTTTGTGCTACTGCTGGGTTGCCTCAAATACACTATGATGAGGTCCCTCCTCACCTATCCACGCACCTCATCCGTGAGCTCATCACGCGAATCTGGTGCCCCGACCTAACTACCCCTACTCCTAAGCACTCCTCGCGCACCACACCCACGCCGGTGCACCTGGACCCGGGCACGCGACCTGACCCGATAACCCAGCTCTGGGAGAGCATACTGAAGAGAGATTCAGAGAGAGAGAGACGCGCAGGAAGGGTAGGGGAGTAGGTTTTGTTGCATTGTGCTTGTGTGCAAGAAGCAGGGACTTAGCCGCTGCAAGCGAAGGAGAAGAAGGAAGGAAGCTCCGCAGAGGAAAAAGAAAGGCAAGGCAAAGAAGAAGAAGCGAAGCCAAAGAGAAGAGGAACTGAAGAAGGAAGAAGAAAGAGATCAAGGGGCCGACAAAGAAGCAAGAAAACAAAGGAAGAAGAGGAAGAAAAAGAAGAAGGCAACCTAAGAAGAGGCAAGCAGGACTTGGTCGCAAGAAGAGAATTAAGAAGAGAAGGAAAAAGTAGAAGCAGCTAAGGAAGAAAATAAAGAAAAGAAGCAACCAAAGCTGCAGTAGAGCAAATCACCAACAGAAAAGAAGAATCTGAGAAATACTTTAAGACGTCTGATGCAATATCAAACGTCCATTCTTTTTTGTGAAATTTCTTTCTATATCATTCTCATGTCACTTCTATTGAACTAGTCATTTCTTATTTAAAAGTTGTGTTCTCAAGTTTTGGAATACTCAGATTGCTCCCTGTGTTCGACCTCAGATATTCTGATTTTCGAGTTATAAATTTTTATTTGTTTTCATGAAAAGTTCATCTATATTACAACACAATATTTGTTAAAACACGATCTAGCCGCGTTAACATTTTGGCGTCGTTGCCAGGGAGCAACGGGCACTTCTAAAGCTTTTGATCACAACTTCTGATCCAATACTGACTTAATTCCTCTCTTTTGTTGTGCTTGTCTCAGGGAAAGCAGAGAAAAGAAGAGCAGCTGCACAACAGCCACACCAAGGAACAGGTAATTTTCATTAGCCCTCTCTCTTAAACCCCCTCAAAGTATGAAAAGGAACAAAGAAGAATCAACCTAGGGCTACTTATTTCATACTTAGTAATTCATCAAAGTTGCCTGATTTTCATTTCAACACATCTTGAACTGCTCATCCAACTAAGGTAACTAGGACTAAAACTTTCTTGATTGAGCCCTAGATACCAAATTTTGAGGCAACTAAATTGGACCAACTAGAGCCAACTTAAGGATTGCAAAGCTAGGGATTTTAGAGACACATCTTCTCTTAAACAAAGAAAAACGTTTTTCCAAAAAGAGGTGTGCCTAAACCTTGTTTGAAAAGATCTATACAAGAGAGACCCTAAGTAAATCAGACTTTTAAATCCATTTGAACCCTAAAAGAAAGGACCCAAAAGCTCACAAAGGAACAAGAGGTGAAGTTGATCCTTTGGGTCAACCAACCTTAAAATTAGGTCACTTTTTCACTCAAAAGACTTAAAAGTTCAAGTGGAACCTTAAGCACCTTGATCTTAAATTAAAAAAGGTAGACTTAAGAGGTCAAAGTCCCCATTCTGGTCTACCTGAAATCTCAGTGACAAGAGAGGTCAGGTGGGGGAAACCCTGTAACTCATGGGGACGCTCTACCGTGTAGGGGTCTTTGCGGGACTCTCCCTCTCTGGCTGCCCAGGTACTTCTCAAGTGGACGACCTTTCTGACTAAGGGGTATCATCCGCCCCGAACCTCTATAGTCACCCAACAATTTTTGGGTGTCTCGATTGGGTCCAGCACCTTCTAATCTCATCACATCCTTTGGTGCATGTTCGGTAGGAGGTCCTTAAGACCATCCTTAAGACCTCCGTTAGAAATTCACTCTCATCGAGGCCAAGCCTCGATGCCCTTGTTTGTGCAGCAACCCCACCACATAAATCTTTCATCTGATTCAGAACCAAGTTCTCCTTCATCTCCCATCATGGCACAACCCATTGAAGAAGAGAACAACCTTGAGCACCAACTTCAATGCCTGAATGATCACTTTCAAAACATTGTAAACCCACCGCAGCGACCAATGATGTGAGATCACTATAATCCCACTGCGGTGGCGATCAAGCCTCGAGTCCGAATCCCGATTGGAGGTCCTGATTCTGAAATGAAGCCTAATATGATTCATGCCATACCAAAGTTTCATGGGCTTAACTCCAAGGATTCATTCCAACACATTAAACAACTCAAGCATCTAGCCCAGACCTTCGGGTCAGATCCACAAAACCAGGATATCCTACTCATGAAAATGTTTTCTTTCTCTCTCCTGGACAAGGCCGCCCATTGGTATCAAACTCAGACCCATCCGATCAACACATGGGAGGAACTTCAGTCCGAATTCTTGAAAAAGCTCTTCCCCGTTGGCCGAACGAATGCCTTGCACCACCAGATCACCCATTTCACTCAACAACCGGGAGAACCTCTTCACAAAGCATGGGATCGATTTTTAGATCTCATGTGAAAGTGCCCCCATCACGAAGATCCTAAATGGGGAACAAGTCCAGTCTTTTTACCAGGGACTCCATGAAGACATTCGATTATTCGTCAATGCAACGTGCGGAGGAAAAATCATGGGTTAACATGAGGACACGATGTGGGAGATTCTCGAAAACATGTGCAAGAACTCCATTAATAATTACTCCATGGGGTTATTCGACAGGACAAATGCCCACGTATCGACGAATCTGAGAGGGGCACATGAGACGCAGGACCTATCCACATCCGTCGACTTGGAACTGATGGCCAGTCAATTGGACAAGGTTTCTATCATAGAAAAGAAGGTGGACGAGCTAACTCGACATCTACAGCGAGCCACCTCTACGCAGAACTCTTTTGCACGACCACCTCTGGTGAGGGAAACTGTGCAAAACATTTACCACCAATCTACTAAGTGGATGGACCCGTATCCACCCCCATCTGACTTGCAGACCGGAGTGACCTCCGATCCATTATACTCGAGTTGGGGAAACTCTGAACCC
The DNA here is from genome assembly GCA_037157565.1 of Thalassia testudinum. NCBI lineage: Eukaryota > Viridiplantae > Streptophyta > Magnoliopsida > Alismatales > Hydrocharitaceae > Thalassia > Thalassia testudinum. The sequence goes on from JAZHRO010000025.1 coordinate 156,565,500, forward strand.
TCGTATTCTGACTTTCCTGGGGTTCGTCAGACTTGCGAGGACCTCAATGCCATCCAGAATGATCCATTCTCCAATACCTACAACCCTGGATGGCGAAATCATCCCAACTTTCAGTGGATGGGAAATTCTCAGACTCAAAGACCACCGTATCAGCCCCGTCCACAAGCCCCTCGTCCATATCAGCCGCCTCAGCCTCGGCCCAATCCCACCTACCAATCCGGGCCAAACCAGGATCAAATGACTCTTATCCTTCAAGCACTAGCTGACATTCAAAAGACGAATGTGGCAATGCAAAAATAGCACAAGGATGAGATCATAGAGGTTCGCAACCAACTGGCCCAGATGGCAAATTCCCGCCAACCTGGCACCCTTCCTTCGCAACCTCTGCCAAACCCAAATAACGTGCCAACCTAGAGGCGCGTTATGAACCCAAATTCAGGCCATGCACATTTGATTTATCAGGCCCCTGCTGCTCTATCACCAAACGGGATGGAAGCTTCGACATCTTATGCGGGATTTCAGCAGCAGCCACCCCTCTTACCAAACCCAAACCAAAACCAAGCCGGATTAAACTCTATAACAACACGTAGTGGTAAAACAACCCAAGACTCACATTATCCGAACCACTCCAAACCTGGTAGGAGCCAAGACCCTAGGATAGTTATCCAGGATACCACTGTCCCAGATCAAGAACCTGGACCTATTCTAGAGGAACCAACTAGGATTCCATTTCCTGAGGCCTTGACCAAAGGAAAAAGGTTAACCAAACCCGTGGCCCCCGAGGAGGATCTGGTCAAGCTCTTTGAATAGGTCCAGATAAACATCCCCTTGATGGATGCAATTCGCCACGTACCGGCTTACGCAAGATTCTTGAAAGACGTATCTACACCTAAACGTAAGCCGTGAACCAAGGATGGGAATCTAATCATACTGTCAGAGCAAGCCAGCTCTGTCATCTTGAGTAAACTCCCACCCAAGGCTAAAGACCCAGGAACCCCCCTGATTTCTTGTAAAATTGGTGAAACCCAATTTAACAGAGCCTTACTAGATCTAGGTGCCTCCATAAATCTAATACCTACATCCCTCCTTGACCACCTTGAAGAGTCCAAACTTAAACCAACTGAGGTGACGTTGCAGTTAGCCGATCAATCCATCAAGTCACCTAAAGGAATACTCGAGGATGTCATTGTTAGGGTACGGGATTTCTACTTCCCGGTGGACTTCATAGTTCTAGACATGGACGCACCTGAGAACCCAAGGGATACACCAATCATATTAGGGAGACATTTTTTGGCCACTGCTAGGGCCAACATAAACTGCGAAGAGGGCCAGATAGAATTAAAAGTTGGGAATCAAACTCTGAAGATTGACATTTTTAAGGCCCAACAAGGGATTAATTGTTGGGTTATAGAGCAAATATGTGATATCAGAGCCATGGTTGATGAATCACATACAGAGGACAACCTGATTATCCTTGATCAACCACTAAAAGATCAAAACCCGCCAACAGAGGAGTGCGAACATGATCTAGGCACATCTATGACTCCGACCCTTGTTCCTGATACAAACCCTGAACCACCCACTGCTACTGACAATCCTGTCATGGAACTCAAGCCCCTTCCCGAGCATCTAAAGTATGTCTTTTTGGGTTCCAATAAGACATTTCCTATGATTATCAACTCTCGACTCACACCTGACCAAGAACTCCGTTTGATTACTATTCTCCAGCAACATCGTAGAGCCATTGGATGGACTCTCGATGATTTAACTGGCATAAGCCCTTCGTACTGCACACATCGAATCTACACAAAAGAAGGTGCATGACCTTCAAGAGAAATGCAGAGATGCTTAAACCCTAACCTGCAGGAGGTCGTGAAAAAGGAGATCATAAAGTGGTTAGATGCATGGATCATCTACCCGATCTCCGACAGTCGTTGGGTGAGTCCAATACAGGTGGTGCCTAAGAAGGCCGAACTTACCATCATCACAACTGAAATCGGAGAAGTCATTCCTACCCGAATAGCTAACTTGTAGAGAGTCTGCATTGATTATAGAAGACTCAATTCCTCCACAAAGAAGGACCATTTCCCACTACCGTTTATTGATCAGATCCTCGAGAAACTAGCGGGAAATAGGTTCTTCTGCTTTCTTGACGGGTACTCCGGTTACAACCAGGTGGCAATCCATCCAGAAGACCAAGAAAAGACCACATTCACCTGCCCCTTCGGGACGTACACGTTTCGAAGGATGACTTTCGATCTCTGCAATGCACCCGCAACCTTTCAGCAGTGAATGCTTGCCATATTCTCAGATATGGTAGGTGATTATCTGGAAGTCTTCATGGATGACTTTTTAGTTTTTGGAGTATCATTTGACGACTGCCTCCAACACTTGGTCCAAATACTCAAACGATGCAACGATGTGAATTTGGTTCTTTCCTGGGAAAAGAGCCATTTCATGGTGCCTGAGGGAATTGTCCTGGGACATCTGATCTCGGAGAAAGGCATCCAAGTCGATAGAGCTAAGGTTAACCTAATTTCCAAGCTCCCTATGCCTAGCTCGATTAAGGACATCTGATCTTTTTTGGGGCATGTTGATTTTTACCGTCGATTTATCCCTGATTTTTCAAAAGTCACGCGCCCCCTGACTACTCTTCTCTCCAAGGATGTGCCTTTCAAAATTTCCAAGGAATGCACTCAAGCATTTGAGATCCTTCGTGACCAAGTCACCCAAGCCCCGATCCTACAGTCCCTGATTGGTCTCAACCCTTTGAGATCATGTGCGATGCATCTAACTTCGCTGTAGGAGTGGTGTTGGGGCAGAAAATTGATGGGAAACCCATGGTCATTTACTACGCTAGCAAAACACTGGATGGGGCTCAACGTAACTACACGGTTACTGAGAAAGAACTGCTAGCTATAGTATTTGCCCTAGAAAAATTCAGATCATACCTTCTGGGTTCCCGTGTTATCATATACTCGGATCACACAGCTGTGAGGCATCTCCTTGCAAAGGACACGAAACCTCGATTAATTCGATGGATCTTGCTGTTGCAAGAATTTGACCTCGAGATTCACAACAAAGCGAGAAAGCAAAATGTGGTAGCTGATCACTTGTCTCGCCTTCCTTCTGAAATAATTGAGCACCTCCTAACTATCAATACAGGCCTTCCATGGTTCGCAGATATAGTGAATTACCTAGCATCACATCAGATTCCGTCCGATTGGCCAAAGGCCAAGAAGGACAAATTGCATTCCGATGCCAAGTATTACCTATGGGAAGACTTGTATCTATTCCACATTGGTGTTGATCAGATAATTCGACAGTGTGTCGCGGAAGTAGAAATCAAAGACATACTCTCCTTTTGCCATGACCAGGCATGCGGTGGACATTTCTTAGGACACAAAACCGCATCGAAAGTCCTCCAGTGTGGCTTTTACTAGCCCACCATTTTCAAGGATGCATACGATCACTATAAGGCATGTACCCGTTGCCAGACCTTGGGCAACATGAGCCATCGAGACATGATGCCTCTACAGCCGATCCTGGTATGCGAAATTTTTGACATCTGGGGGATCGATTTCATGGGACCCTTCCCGATCTCGGATGGCTTCGAATACATCTTACTCGCCGTTGACTACGTGTCCAAGTGGATAGAAGCCATTCCGACCCAAACCAATAATCATAAGGTTGTTATCAAATTCATTCATCAAAACATCTTCTCAAGGTTCGGGATTCCACGAGCAATAATTTCCGACGGAGGGACCCATTTCACAAACGCTCAATTCAGGTCACTGATGACCAAATATGGGGTGTCACATCGAATCTCTACTCCTTACCACTCCCAAACTAATGGTCTAGCTAAGCTATCAAACCGAGAGATCAAGAAAATCCTTCAGGTTACCGTTCGACCTGACAGAAAAGATTGGTCTTCTCGGCTTCCAGAAGCATTGTGAGCCTATAGGACTGCCCACAAGACCCAATTAGGAATGTCTCCCTTCAGACTAGTGTATGGGAAGGCATGTCACCTCCCCGTCGAATTGGAGCATAAATCCTATTGGGCAATACGGAATTGTAATTTAAATCTTTCTAAGGATGGAACCCATAGAAGGCTTCAAATAAGCGAGATCGATGAATTACGTCATGACACGTATGAGAACTCGTGAATTTACAAAGAACAGGTTAAAGCTTTTCATGACAAGCACATTCTTAGAAAGATCTTTCATCCTGGTCAAAAGGTTTTACTCTTTGATGCCCGACTCAAATTATTCCCTGGAAAGCTATGATCTAAGTGGGTCGGACCCTACCTAGTACGATAAATCTTTGGAAATGGAACCATTGAAATCAACCCACTCAGTCACGATTCCAAACCCTTTGTTGTGAACGGTCAGAGACTCAAACCGTTCATTGACATGACCAATACAAATTTGGCTGAGTCATCCTTTACCCTCCATTCCCCTTGAGCTCATTGCGCCCAGCCGATGGCGTAAAACTCAGCGCTTAACGGGAGGCAACCCGTTATTCTTTGAAAAACTCGAAACCTTTTCTGACATTTCTATGTGGAATTCATATTGCACTTTAGGGTTCATCCATTAGAATAGCCGACTTCACCAAAGGTACCCCTACCTGAGATTAGAAATCGTTCGCAACAAGTCACTTCGACCCATTCACTCACCCAACACCTGTCTTAATGCATGAACTAAGCTGAAATCGAACCCACCTAATTTACAATGGTGACATTGCAAATCCTAGGCATGGGGGGGTATGAAAGTGTAAAATGTCAGGAAAATTCATATCAAGAAAAGGTTTCAAATCAAAAAAAAAATCTTGGAAAAGAAAAAAATAAGGAGGGGGGAGAAACAATTCGGGCCATACAAAATGAGAGGAGGAAAAAAAGCAAAAATGACAAAAAGGAGCACAAAATGAAAAAGAAATAGTCATTAGTAAAAGATTAAGGAATTAACTGAAGTTCTAGACCAGATCAAGAGAAAAATAAAAGAAAAGTACTAAGAAGACATAAAAAGAGATTAGCAAGAACGCTGGTCTTAGGCCTTTTGGGCTAGATTCTTTAGCTTAAAAATTCACGTATTCACTAAGATCGGGATAATCCTCAAGAGGTTGGGGAAAATGCGAAGCTTAAGTATTAGGTCTAAGGCTTAGGAAGTATTCGGCCTCGTTAACTGACTTTCGATTTGCAGGATTTGGTAACCTAAGCACCCCAATTCACACACAGTCTGGTTCAGTGGGCATAAATATCAAAACCACGCAAAAAGCATTTTAATGTTCTAAAAAATGTTGCCTAGATTAGGAGCAACCGATCAACACAAGTTGATTTGGAGAGTTCCCGGCGCGGAGAGGCGGGAAATTCTCCTCGAAGATGCGTAACAGCATATCATCTCCTCGGTGCTTGTCTCTTAGGATATTTAAATATCCTACCAGGGGAATGTAAGCACTTTGCTGGTTCAGATATCATGGGCGGCATTATCACGAAATGTTGATTGCCAAGGTCTGAATTCGGCCATGGAATGCCATGGGCAGGATTATCTCGAAAGCCAGGGTTCTGGGGGTTGCCATGGGTGGTGCTATCTCGAAGCATCGATATCCAGGGACCCTTGAGGATTGATGATGGGAACGAGGAATCCGATACAGATCGTGTTGAGAAGCCAATCCGAAGCTAGGAATAAAAAAAAAGAAATAGAGAGAAAACTCTCCAGAAAAATAAATCTTCTGTCTCTCTCTTACAAAAACGCACTGTAAACTGAACCTAGGCTAAAAATGTCTCAAGCACGGGTGCTTTAACCGCGAAGTCCAACAAACCCTAGGTTAGTTTCTACGGGCCTTAAAAACCTTTGTGGAGGACTGAGGCTAAAGCGGGTCAGGTCCAGATTTTGGTTGATACTTGAGTACCTCTAGGCATATTGTCGGCATTCTAACCTAATTACAACAGAAAAAGAAAAGCACTTATAATAACTGATGACAGACACTCAGGGTCTAGAACAGAAGTTAAAACCTTAAAATTTTGCTAAGAGACTAGCAAAAGCTAGGCATGAGGGTATGATGAGAGCCTCATCATAAGCCCTAACTAGCTCATTTTGATCCAAGAAAGAGAATAAAAGCTCCTGCATAACTTATAAGAAGGCTTAATTGGAGGAATAAGTGTTCTAAGAAGAAAACATGAAATAAAGGGTAAAACTGCAATTTACCATTGCAGTACATAAACGGGAGTTCTCAGAGACAAAACATAGGTCAAATGGTCTAAATAAGATAAAAAGTGGGTTGATTCAATCAAAAATGGGTGCATGTGCAATCTAGGAATTAAATGACATCTAGTAACCCTAAAAGAGACTCGCTTAATTCAACAAGGTTTCGGTCAGGATAAAAATCAAGTACGCCCTCTAAAATTCATGGAAAAATATCCCCTATGGTTTAGAACATTTAATTTGGCCTTTTGAACCTAGTTTGACCTAGATTGGTGTCCTAGCTCATCAATTGACCTAATTTGGGTTTTTACGCAAAATATCCATTCAAACGTGGTCAAACCTAAAATCAAACTTCACCATTGGATTCCTTAGGTCAAAATTAGGCTTTTACCAAAATTTGGACCTAAGGGGACGTCATCTTGACCTACTTTGCAAATTAGTACACCCAATCAAATTTTAACCCTTATCTTTTGAAAACCATTACATAAACCCCCCTAGCTTCATCGCAGTCTTACAAATAGGTCCCTCCACCAGTAATGGAGAGGAATCCTTCTCCGGCGAGTAAGGGAGGGGGGATACTCACTGATCCCTCAGAGATCTCCTCCCAGAATTGGAAGGGAGATTCTCTGAGGAATCCCCTTCCATTTGAGTCCAATCACAATCTTTGATTTCTATCCAATGTTTCGTGCGAACACACGAAAGATTTGGATCCCAACTACCTTCCTTCTCCGGCGAGACGACGGTGGCTGAAAGCTTGCCCTCCACCCACCAGAAGCTCGGCCAGCACTTATAAATGGACCCCCAGCCCTCTGCGAATCTCTTAGACTTGATTTGGCTGTAGAACCCTCCAAATTTCATCTCTCCTCTCTACGGCCAAGAAGCCTGCAAGCTCCGGCGATTCTTCCTCCTCCCTCTCATCGCCCTGCTGCCATACCAATAGTAGGGTTCACTTCACCTCATCCTCCCACGTCGCGCAGCACCTAGCGCACGCCTCCCTGACCTCCTCCTCATCGTCGTTATCTCCCTCAGGGTTGTCTTCTCCGACGACGGCACAAACGAGCCATCTGACTCCACTGTCCCCCATTCACTCCCAACAATCCAGATAAGTTCCCCGTCTTCCACTCTTTCATTTTCCTCACTTTATTTCACATAACCACCCCTCGACCGTCATTGTCCACTGCCACCTTCCTCATCTCCGGCCACCCTCCAACGAGATGCTCCCATCACTCCGTAGCCCCACACGTCTCACCAACCACCGCATAACCTCCGCCATACTTCACTGAATATCCTCCACTCATCCACAGGCCGCCTACACTGCCACAACCGCCCCCGACTAAACCCATCCGTCTAGCCACAAAGTGACCTAGGCACGCACGCCTAGGCAACCTCGCAGCCTGCCACCTACTGCATCACCTTCGTCGTGCCACGGCGAAGGTCCCCCTATGGTCTGATTGAGCCGCAAGGCCCTTTTTGTGTCAGGCAGGTTTCGAGCTCCAGCCGCCATTAGCGGTGACGCGAGGAGGTTACACGCTTGCTCCAGGTTGAAGGACTTCAGGATTTCAGGTGCAGCAAACTCGGGAAGGTCTTGCGCACCCAGTTGTTCCAGCAAGTGACGCCGCGAGACCTACAGTTGCTGCGATTGGAGGCACGGTCTGCTGCGGGCGCGCGAGAAAGAGCGGTGAGCATTAGTCCCACCTCGGTAAGTCACAAAGTGCATGAGTCCTTTATATTGATTTTGTGCTACTGCTGGGTTGCCTCAAATACCCTGGGATGAGGTCCCTCCTCACCTATCCACGCACCTCATCCGTGAGCTCATCACGCGGATCTGGTGCCCTGACCCGACTACCCCCACTCCTAAGCACTCCTCGCGCACCACACCCACGTCGGTGCACCTGGACCCGGGCGCGCGACCCGACCCGATAACCCAGCTCTGGGAGAGCATACTGAAGAGAGATTCAGAGAGAGAGAGACGCGCAGGAAGGGCAGGGGAGTAGGTTTTGTTGCATTGTGCTTGTGTGCAGGAAGCAGGGACTTAGCTGCTGCAAGCGAAGGAGAAGAAGGAAGGAAGCTCCGCAGAGGAAAAACAAAGGCAACGCAGAGAAGAAGAAGCGAAGCCAAAGAGAAGAGGAACTGAAGAAGGAAGAAGAAAGAGATCAAGGGGCCAACAAAGAAGCAATAAAACAAAGGAAGAAGAGGAAGAAAAAGAAGAAGGCAACCTAAGAAGAGGCAAGACAGGACTTGGCCGCAAGAAGAGAATTACGAAGAGAAGGAAAAAGCAGAAGCAGCTAAGGAAGAAAAAAAAGAAAAGAAGTAACCAGAGCTGCAATAGAGCAAATCACCAACAAAAAAGAAGAATCTGAGAAATACTTTAAGACGTCTGATGCAATATCAGACGTCCATTCTTTTTTGAGCAATTTCTTTCTATATCATTCTCATGTCACTTCTATTGAACTAGTCATTTCTTCTTATTTAAACTTTGTGTTCTCAAGTTTTGGAATACTCAGATTGCTCCCTATGTTTGACCTCGGATATTCTGATTTTTGAGTTATAAATTTTTATTTATTTTCATGGAAAGTTCATCTATATTACAATGCAATATTTGTTAAAACACGACCTAACCACGTTAACAGTGGTCGAACGAAAAATCATAACCATGACTATTTGCAGTCACAACGTAGCGGAGAGTACCCATGCACAAGAGCGAGTGATGCATGCTCGAAATGCATGAAGCAAAAATTAGCAAGGTGGTGGGGCACGAATGAAATTGAGCCCTTTGATGTCAATCGTGCGATGCAAAGGTGAATGCGTGGTGCACTATCACACGTCTGATCAAGCGATGCAGCGAACATGGAGATACACGCCCGTGCTAACGTGCCATTGCACGTGCTATTCGAAACGTGGTGCAGTGCATGTTTTAAGCCGTTTGATCTTAGAGGTGAATTGCAAGAGTGCACACGCGATAAAGATTCAAGGGTAGTGCTGGGGTGCGCGCTTAGCCATGAGATTAACATCTTGGGGACTAGAGAGTGCCCCGTGGCGAAATTAGAGGTAGTGCGTGTGTATAAGGCCCGTGGGGTGCTATTTTGGAATGCGATTTGATCCATTGATCTTCAAATCGATGGATCTGATTGCTCCGAGGTTGTTGCATGAGTTGGGGGCCTAAATACCAGCTTGTCCCTTATTTTAACTATAAAAAGGACCCCAAAGCTCCCATTTGAAGGCATCTCTTCCCCCATCTATCCCTCCAGACATCTCTAGCGCTCTCTTCCTTTGAGGCATCCATCAAGTCCAACTTGGTGCACCGCTGCTGCTCTCTCCAACCTCTCCAAAGGTGAGCAAGGACCACCCTTGGTGCCCTTGTTCTAGTAGATAGATCGTTGTTTTAGTTCTAGTAGTTCTAGTAGTTTTTCTAGTGATTCTTCTAGTTCTAGTAATTCTTCTATCTGAATAGCCTGGTTATCATCTAAATAGATTTGCATTATATAAATATCCTATTGCCTAATTATTATCTAATTACAGTTGCTATCGTGATTAGTGCTTAGTTAGTTCCAGTTAGATTAGATCAATAATTAAATCAAGGCATTTTTCTGCCTCCCAGAGTTCGATCGAGATTCACAGTCTCGTAATATTTTATTTGTTTCGACGTATTTTCGCACTGTACTACGATGTAATTATCTTTAAAATGCGATTTCACATCGAACAAATTGGTGCCGTTAACATGGAGGCATGGAGATTCCTGATTTAATATCTGATATAGTGTATTTTTCCTTGATGTGCAAGTATGAAACGTGGATCTGCGCACGCATCAAGTGCAGGTGAAGAAAATTAGGTGCACATCAGTAGAAATTTAGATTAGGATTTGATTTCGTAAGAGTTATTTGAAAAAAGAAAAAGGAGTTTACTTGTTAGGTAGTTTGGATTTTCTTTGCTTTGAAAAAAGAAAAGGATTGCAAAAAAATTGCTTACTACTTTTAGAAATTCAATCAGAAATTTGATACGAATTTAAAAATTCATTTTCCTAATTTCTGGTAGTCCAAAATTTCTTAAATTTGGGCAGAAGCTAGATTTTCAATTTATCTTTCTAACTTCAGAGTTCTCAAGAAAAAATTAAATTTGTAAAATTTTTGAAAATTCGTGGAGTGCACCAACATCAGATAGACTGAAATCTAAATCTTTCTGAACTTCAAAAATAAATTTCGAATAATACACAAATCTGATTGACTCTAAAATGATGGGGTACGAAAGATAATCAAGTTACCTTTTATACCCATATTTTTGCAGAGTTTTTAAATCACATTTGATACTATTTCAAAATGAAAAACTAACATTGGGTGAAAATCTCAAATCTGAACCCCTATTAGTTGAAAATTCATATTTATTTATCTAAGATAGTAAAAATTCTTGAAAAAATATTCTCTAAAAAGCTTATTGAAAAAGGAATCTTTTTGCAAATTTCCAGATCATTTAAATTCCAGTTTTGGCCTAAAAGGTATTTTGAATCTAACTATGGTCGATTTAGTCAATTGCATGAACCCTAGGTTTAACCTTTAGGACCATATTTAGAGACTGCATTTGACTAGCATTGAATCAATCGAGTCTAGAGATTAGTCGGTGACTTGAGTCACCTTGTGGACCACTCACCACACACCCAAATTGAAGAAAAAGTTAAAAATCGTAAGGAATATCTTAATAACCTGCATTCACCTTTTAACTACTGGATGGTCTTAACCTCTTAAGGCAAACCTATTGTCCAAGCCTGAGGGGTAGTGTCAAACGACTGTGGCTAAGGGGTACAAAGGAACCAAAGGCGAAAGTCGAACGAAAAATCATAACCGTGACTATTTGCAGTCACAGCATAGCGGAGAGCACCCTTGCGCAAGAGCGAGTGACACAAGCTCGAAATGCACGGATTGAAAATTAGCAAGGTGGTGGGGCACGAATGAAATTGAGCCCTTTGATGGAAATCGTGCGATGCAAAGGTGAATGCATGGTGCATTATCACACGTCTGATCAGGCAGTGTAGCGAACGTGGAGATACACGCCCGTGCTAACGTGCCGTTGCACGTGGTATTCGAAAGGTGGTGCAGTGCGTGCTTTAAGCTGTTTGATCTTAGAAGTGAATTGCAAGAGTGTGCGTGCAATAAAGATTCAAGGGTAGTGCTGGGGTGCGCGCTTAGCCACGAGATCAACATCTAAGGGACTAGAGAGTGCCCCGTGGCGTAGTTAGAGGCAGTGCGTGTGTATAAGGCCCATGGGGGGCTATTTTGGAGTGCGATTTGATCCGTTGATCTTCGGATTGATGGATCTGATTACTCCAAGGTTGTTGCACAGGTTGGGGACCTAAATACCAACTTTTCCCTTTTTTTAACTATAAAAAGGAACCCAAAGTTCCCATTTGAAGGCATCTCTTCCTCCATCTATCGCTCCAGACATCTCCTGCACTCCCTTCCTTTGAGGCATCCACCAAGTCCAACTTGGTGCATCGTTGCTGCTCTCCCCAACCTCTCAAAAGGCGAGCAAGGACCACCCTTGTTGCCCTTGTTCTAGTAGATAGATCGTTGTTTTAGTTTTAGTAGTTCTAGTAGTTTTTCAAGTGATTCTTCTAGTTCTAGTAATTCTTCTGTCTAAACAGCCTGGTTATCATCTAAATAGATTTGCATTGCATAAATCTCCTATTGCCTGATTATTATCTAATTGCAGTTGCTACCGTGATTAGTGCTTAGTTAGTTCCAGTTAGATTAGATCAGTATTTAAATCATGGCATTTTCCTGCCTCCCTGATTTCGATCGAGATTCACAGTCTCGTTATATTTTATTTGTTTCGATGTATTTTCGCACTGTACTACAACGTAATTATCTTTAAAATGCAATTTCACGTCGAACAAAATGGCGCCGTTGCCACGAAGGCATGGAGATTCCTGATTTAATATCTGATATAGCGTATTTTTCCTTGATGTGCAAGTATGAAACATGGATCTGCACACGCATCGAGTGTAGGTGTAGAAAATTAGGTGCACAACAGTAGAAATTTAGATTAGGATTTGATTTCGTTGGAGTTATTTTAAAAAAGAAAAAGGAGTTTATTTGTTAGGTAGTTAGGATTTTCTTTGGTTTGAAAAAAAAAAGGATTGCAAAAAAATTGCTTAGTACTTTTAGAAATTCAGTTAGAAATTTGATAAGAATTTAAAAATTTATTTTCCATATTTCTGGTAGTCCAAAATTTCTGAAATTTGGGTAGGAGCTAGATTTTCAAATTATCTTTTTAACTCCATAATTCTCAATAAAAAATTCAATCTGTAAAATTTTTTTAAATTCATGGAGTGCACCAACATCAGATAGACTGAAATCTAAATCTTTCTGAACTTCAAAAATAAATTTCAAATAATACACAGATATGATTGACTCAAACATGGTGAGGTATGAAAGATAATCAAGTTACCTTTTATACCCATATTTTTTCCAATTTTTTGGATCACATTTGATACTATTTCAAAATGAAAAACTAAGATAGGGTCAAAATCTCAAATCTGACCCCTATTAGTTAAAAATTTATATTTATTTATCTGAGATAGTAAATATTCTGAAAAAATATTTTCTAAAATGTTTATTGAAAAAGGAATCTTTCTGCAAATTTCACATCATTTAGATTCCAATTTTAGCCTAGAAGGTATTTTGAATTTAACTGTGGTCGGTTTAGTCAACGCATGAACCCTAGTGTTGAACGATTTACGAAGCTACGCTAACGTGTTCGGTTTTGGAAAACCTGTCGTTGTAGTTCGAAAGCGAAGGATTCGTGTTCAACAAATAAAATTTATACCGAAATTAAAATTCCGGGTCGAACACAGGGAGGCGAACGTTTGATTTAAAAACTTCGCGTTTCTTTTTATTTTGTCACGAAGAAATTCAATTTAAACTATCTAAGTATCTACAACAAATAAAAGAGAGAGAGGGAGTAAGAGAGAGAGAAAGAATACTATACATGGAAATCAAAATGAGATGTAGAATAGACAAGGAATTTATCATAAAAGAATTCGTTCGTTACAACTAGAAAACATAAAACAATTACTCTAGAAAGCATTAAAAGAATGGAGGGAGAAATGTCCTCCTCGACGATCGCTCGGAGGACGAATAGACTACTCTAGAAAGCAGTAAATCTATACTAGAAAGCAGTAAAAAGAATAGGGAGAGAGAATCCTCCTCGACGGTCGCTTGGAGGACGAGCCGGACGGGACGACGCCTGGACGAAGGAGAACGAAGCGGGACGAAGCAGGACGAAGCAGAAGAACGGGAACGAAGCAGCACGCCATCGTCGTCGCGGGATCCACTTCCGAAGGGGGACGAAAATTTGGACTTTATCTCGCGAGAAGCATCCCGGGTGTGGGACAAGCTTCTCTTGAGCTTTGGAGAGGTAGAGAGGAGAAGGAAGGGATGAAAATTTCGTATGGAGGGGGTCTCCTTTTATAGTTGCAAGGAGTGGGGGCAAAATGGACATTACATCTTCAAAATAATAAATAAGGGGTCTTTAGTGACGGATAAAACCGTCGCTAAAGCCCCGACGTCGCCGTCGCCGCCGCGCCCATGCGCGCCCGCTCGGCTGCCCGCGCGCGTAACGCCTACGCACGTCCGCGTCGTCTCAGCCGTCCTATTGCGAGATCGGACGGCTTAGATCGCGTCCGCGCCCGCTGCGTAGCGCGCCCGCCCGCGTGCGATCGCGCGTTACGCCCGGCGTCCAATCGCGCATCGTCCTGATTGAGCGCGCGCAGCCGTTGGATCTTCATCTGACGCTCGTCCGCGCCCGCTCGCCCGCGCCTTCCACCCCCTCACCGCGGCTCGAACCCGCGACCTCCGCTTCGCCCGCAGCTGCGTCGCCGCTGCGCTACGCGGACGAAATGGTCGCGCGGACGCTTTTAAGCGCGAGCGACCGCAGCCGTTGGATCGAGATCCAACGGCGGAGAGGAGACGGTGCGCGGTCTTCACAAGACGCATGCGGCCGATTGGGCGGCTGAGATGGCGCCACGTGGTGCCATCTTGGCCGTCCATCTTCTGGAAGTTGTAGATGGTGCCACGGATGTCGGATTGACTCGATTTTTGTGTCGTTGGGCTGCGATCGTCGATCCGAATTCATCCGTGTGGTCGGATTTGCCATCTGAAGTGCGGATTTACACCATCCTGGCCCTTGATCTTCTAGGGTTCCCCGGTCTCTATCTGATGCTACGGATGCCTGATTAGGGCGATCTTGGAGTCGTTGAACTCCAATCGTCGCCCTGATCATATCCATACGGTTGGATCTTTGATCCGAGGCCCCGATAAAATATTTGCCCTGTCCAAGCACATAAAAGGAGAGAATTAACCTCCATTTTATTCAAACTACTCTAAATGCAAGATGATGCATGTAATGCAATATTTATATCATGAAATGCAATCCTATGCTTAAGAACATGCATAAATAGACATTTTAAGTAGTGTAAACGTGTTTACATCACCTAGGTTTAACCTTTCGGACCATATTTAGAGACTGCATTTGACTAACCTTGACTCAATCGAGTCTAGAGATTAGTCAGTGAGTTGAGTCACCCTTTGGATCACTCACCACATGTTACGACCCCATTCCCGAATCCGTACAGGACACGAGAATCGGACCGACTCGACTGATCCCAAGACCCAGTCGTCCAACGAGAAAGTAACCAAAAAGCAGTAAAATAAACCACATTCACCTTGCAAGCAACTAACAGTAAACAAAGTACAGCAATAAAGAAACAACTACTACAGTACACACCACCACAATAGTAGAGAATTTTAAACAGGTACAGAAATATGAAGTTTACAATAAAAGAGTACAAAAGTGTAACAAATACTCACTACTATAGAAAACGGGTACAACACAGGTACAACTACTGGGCTCTACTAGGCCCAGCACCCTCTGCAGCCATAGGCTTTGGCTGCTCAACACCTGGACCTGAAAAGGTGATAAGTACGACACGTCAGCAAAACACTGAGTAGAATGGCAACCAACTAGCTAAGAAAAACAATAAAGGTGGACTGGTAACTGTTATTTTTAATTTCTTCTTTATTCAACTAATTATTCTTTCTTTCATTATTTGGTTCATTTATCAGGTCTTTTTCTTGATCTCGAATGTTCCTCATGGGAACGATCTTGATTACAGTTTTTTCCGAAAAGTAGAAGTAGCACGTGGTGCTCTCTTGGTCGGGAGAGTCCCCCGTGGTGGTCCTACCATCAGTCAATCACCTCAAGGTCGCTGACAGACGTAACAGTGACTATGACACACGCAATAAACGCACGGGTAGCTACCTCGTACTGGCTCGCGGTCAGTCGTTTCCATTAACAGGTGCTCCCAAAGCATGGCACGAAACCAGTATAGGGCAAAGCCCTCTCAGTAATAGGGGTCTAGCCCCTCCACAGTCCGTGCACCCTCGCCTGACTACCCTGGTTTGGCCAGTGGGCCGAACAAGTCGGTGTAGGACGGCTAGCTGAACTCCAGGCCCCGTGGGGTGGCTAGCTCCCTCCCTACACTAGTAGCTCTCCCCGGTACTATGTACGCGAGGGCCAAAAGTCAGTACAAAGCGGCCAGACCTAACCCCGAGTCTCAACCCTAGGGCGGCTGGCTCCGCTCTGCACTAAACAGGTAATATGTGCTTCCCTTGGTACCACGTACCCAAGAGACAACACACTTTTCCATTCACATTTCCAGTCCCATTCTATTTATTTCTAGGAGCTCTTCTCCTAATTCCCCATAGGGTTCATGCTCATGTTTCTTAGGCCAAACCATACTAGGTTTCATCATTTCAGTTTTATTCGCATATAACACGTGTTTCCAACATTCAATCTTTCTTTTCCAATTTATATACACGCAGCTCGAATTTAGTTTTCAAACAATAGGAATTACATGTAGCAGTTACTAACAATAGTACTCTACATTTCACAGGAAGTTGTTATTCAATTACAGGCAATTATCATTATTCTATCTACTCATCCAAGACTGCAATATAGGCATTCAAGACATTTGTTCCAATGTTTCTGTTCCTAGGATTCATGCTACACCCTAGGATCTATCATTCAATCTAGTGTTTCTGGTCCTAGGATTAATGCCATACCCTAGGATCTATCATTTATCTAGTGTTTCTGGTCCTAGGATTCATGCCATACCCTAGGATCTATCATTTATTCCAGACATACATTTATGTTTGTAATTAACTAAGGGAAGCCACTCTACCTGCAAAACCGGGAGTAATGGGGGCTCGATCGGCAGGTCCACGTGCCTCCGCAACAGAACGAGGTCCTAACACAAGGATCAACCACAAGAAACCACTCAGAACAAGATAAAAGTATTTCAAACAAGTAGAGGAACCTATTCTGAGAAGAATAGAATCTTAAACGCAGAAATCGGACCTCGAACGGACCCTAAACGGGTCAAAAATGATAACTCTAACTCAAATCAGACGTCTGGAACATCTTCCAGACATCTTAAAAAGGGGTTCAGATCATACCTCCCTCTGCGCTGCTCTTCAGACATCCAGGAATCTTGCTGAACCGTCTGGTCCTAGTTCCAGACGTCTGACTATCTCTCTGGACATCTGGAGATGCTCTCCACCGTCTGGTGACTCGTCCAAACGTCTGAACCGCGTGGGAGGACGTGTCCCGCACCTTCCTGAAGCGAATCCTACACACGCATGCAAAATCTCTCAACACGGCATGAGACAGAACTTCGACGGAACGGCCTGCATGGTCGTATTCGCAAAAGGAAGCAAAGGAGGAAAATATGTACCTCTCAGTCGTCTGGAGCTCTCTCCAGACGTCGTCCGCGTCGTCGGGATGCAGGTCCAGAAGTCTGATTCTGGGAAAAATCCCAGAATCAGAAGCTCCTTCGTCTTCTTCCCGCTGCGTGTGACCTTGCCACGTAGCTACTCATCCGCTGCTCAAGTTGTAGCAGCACCGGGGGAAACCTCCCCGACACACACTCTACCTTGCGCACGCCGGCCGGGCTCGAACTGCTTCGGCGAGGTCTCTCTCTCACGACTCGCGCGCTCTCTTCTCTTCCCTCTCGCTCCACCTCTCCTCTCCGCCACTGCACCTGGCAATAGCTGCTGCTCACTCTCACTCTTGCTCTCGCGCTGGAGGGAGGAGATGGATGGAGTGGGGTGGCGTGAGGGAGAGGATGGGAGTATTTGTAGGTGCGAGGGAAAGGGTCCTGCAGGTCAACGAGGGGAGAGAAAGAGAAGAGGGCAGCTGGGGTTCAATCTGCGTGTGGCACGTGCGTAGACTCGTGATCGTACGCACGCAAAAATTAATTTCCAGACGTCTGGGAAGGTGTCCAGATGTCTGGCCCAAGTCCCAGACGTCTTAAACGGCTTTGGTGGCACGGGTCTTAACAACATAACAAACTCAAAGGAAGTTTCATCCCCGAAACTTGCGCTAACTAGGGTGCGGGAAAAGAACAATATACGCATAACAAACTCAAAGAGGACTGAAGCCGGTCCGAAAAGATGTACCGTCAAAGAACTCCGGGTACCACTCCCGCATCGCCACCTCAGGCTCCCAGGTAGCCTCCTCGTACCACTGGCTCCTCCACAAGACCTTCATCAAGGGTACTTGCTTCCGTCTCAGACTCCGAGCGGCTCTGTCGAGAATCTGCACTGGCCGCTCTGGGTAGGTCAGGTCGTCACCCACCTCGATGCTCTCGTGGCTCAGAACATGACTGGGATCGGCGACGTACTTCCTGAGGTTGGACACGTGGAACACATCGTGCACACCAGAAAGCTGAGAAGGAAGGGCAAGCCTGTAAGTGACAGGTCCAACCCGCTCCAGGACCTCAAAGGGTCCCACAAACCTCGACGCGAGTTTCCCTCTCACCCCAAACCGCTGCAGGCCCTTCATGGGCGAAACGCAAAGGAAGACATGGTCCCCAACCTCAAACTGCACCTCTCTGCGTTTCCGATCTGCATAGCTCTTCTGTTTGCTCCTGACAGTGTGGAGTCGCCTGTGAATCTACTCGATCACCTCCTGACTCTGCCAGATCAGCCTGGTGCCAACCTCCCACTTGGTCCCCACCTCAACCCAACTCAAGGGTGCCGTACACCTCCGTCCGTACAGAGCCTCGTAGGGTGCCATGCAGATGCTCGAGTGATAGCTGTTATTATATGCAAACTCTGCCAGGGGCAAGTGCTCCTCCCAAGAGCCCCTCCAGTCAGTACACAAGCACGCAAAAGGTCCTCAAGTGTTTGTATCGTGCGCTTAGACTGTCCGTCCGTCTGGGGGTGGTATGTTGTATTGAACCTCAATCGTGTCCCCAAGGCCTGCTGGAACTCAGCCCAAAACTGGGACGTAAAATGGGTATCCCGGTCGGATACGATCTCTCGCGGAACTCCATGTAGACATACCACGTCACGGATATACCTCTCTACCAACTGTGCTGGTCCTAAGGTGACTCGGATCAGCAAGAAACGTGCCATCTTCGCCAATCTGTCAACGATCACCCAGACTGCGTCGTGTCCTCGCTGGGTAACGGGCAAGCCCACCACCAAGTCCATGGTGATGCTTTCCCACTTCCACTCTGGCACTGGAAGTGGCTGCAATGGCCCTGCAGGCCTCTAATGCTCGGCCTTCACCTGCTGGCACACTAAACACTGCTGTACAAATTCACCCATATCCTGCTTCATTCCCCTCCACCAAAAGTCGTGTCTCAAATCATGGTACATCTTTATGTTTCTGGGATGTATGGTGAACCTAGAACCGTGTGCCTCAGTCAAGAGCTCTCTCAATAGCTCCTCATCCCTGGGATCGCACAACTGTCCCCTCATGCGCAGCACCTTGTCTGTAAAGGAGAAGTCCCCAGGGTCTCCTGACAACACTCTGTCATGCAACAACTGCAAGTACGGGTCAACCATCTGTCCAGTGATGATGCGGTCTATCAGCTCTGGCCTCATCTGTTGTGTCACGGTCACTGCCCCACATCGCCCCAGTAACTCTAGGGGTCGCCAAATGCCCATCTCCTCCAAGAGGCTCCAACTCTGTGCCTACAAACTGGCCAAGTGGGTGGGCGCCTTCTGGCTCAAGGCGTCAGCCACCATGTTGGCCTTTCCTGGGGGGTAGGAAATGCTACAGTCATAGTCCTTCAGGAGCTCCAACCAACGTCTCTGTCTCACGTTGAGCTCCTTCTGATCAAACAAGTATCTGAGGCTCTTATGATCTGTGAAAATCTCAAATGTCTCACTGTACAAGTAGTGCCTCCAAGTCTTTAGCGTGAAGACAACAGCTGCCAGCTCCAGGTCGTGGGTAGGGTAGCTATGCTCATGGGCCTTCAGTTGCCACGAAGCGTAAGCGACAACATGACCCCTCTGCATGAGTACACCCCCTAATCCCTGCAAAGAGGCGTCCATGTACACAACGAACCCGCCACTACTGTCTGGGATGGTGAGCACGAGAACCGAAGTCAGCCTCTCCTTCAACTCCTGAAAACAGACCTCACAAGCGTCTGTCCAAGAAAAGGGCACGTCCTTCTGGGTCAGCTGTGTCATAGGACGTGCAATCTGTGAGAAGCCCCTGATAAACCACCTGTAGTAGCCGGCCAGTCCCAAGAAACTGCGTATCTCAGTAACTGTACGCGGTCTCTCCCACCTGAGCACTGCCTCAACCTTGGCTGGGTCCACAGCCAAGCCATCCCTGGAGATCACATGACCCAAGAAGGTCACCTCCCTCAACCAGAACTCGCACCTGCTGTATTTGGCGTACAGCCTACGTCGTCTCAGTGTGTCCAAAACCATCCGCAAGTGCTATCCGTGCTGCACCTGATTTCGAGAGTAGATGAGCACATCATCAATAAATACCACCACGAACTGGTCCAAGTACGGTCTGAACACCCGATTTATCAAGTCCATGAAGGCAACAGGGGTGTTGGTCAACCCAAACGACATGACCAAAAACTCAGTGTCCGTACCGGGTGCAGAAAGCTATCTTGGAGACGTCTGCCTCCTTGATCCTCAACTGGTGGTATCCAGACCTCAAGTCTATCTTGGAGACTACCGTGGCACCTCGCAGCTGGTCAAACAAGTCGTCAATCCTCGACAGGGGATACCTGTTCTTGATGGTAACCCTATTCAGCTGTCTGTAGTCCACACAAAGGCGTAGGGTACCATCCTTCTTCTTCACGAACAATGCTGGGGCTCCCCATATGGATGCACTACGCCTCACAAAGCACTTCTCCAGAAGGTCCTGCAACTGAGACTTGAGCTCTCGCAGCTCAAGTGGTGCCATCCTGTACGGTGCTGTAGAAATGGGGCTGGTTCCCGGTACCAGTGAGATCTTAAACTCAATCTCACGCTCGGGTAGTAGTCCTGGCAACTCATCTGGGAACACGTCGGGGTACTCTCTAACCACCGGGATACTCTGAAAGTCTGCCGTAGGGCTAGGCTCCGCCACCACACAAGCCAGGAAGCCCTTGCACCCCTGGCCCAAAAGTCTCGCCGCCTGAAGTGCAGAAATGCACCTGAAGCCTCCGTCCACTGGCTGCCCGTGAAACTCAAAAGAAGGCAACTCCGATATGGAGAAGACGATCTTTCTCTCAAAGCAGTCCACCAAGGCATGGTAAGCGGATAGCCAGTCCACCCCAGAATCACGCCAAAGTCCTCCATCTGTATCATAATCAGGTCAGCGGGAAGGCTGTGTCCCCCAATACTGACCTCACAACCTGTGTACACCTCCTCATCTATAAACAGCTGACCACCCGGACCTCTGATCATGAATGGATCCTCTAAAAACACATAGTCCTGCCCCAAACTAACAGCAAAACTGGCAGCGACAAACGAGTGCGTGGCACTGGAATCGAAAAGCGTGTAAACAAGTCTGCTGGAAACTGAAACCATACCTGCCACCACTGATCCTGAAGCTCTGGCATCCCTGTGTGTCAGGGAGTTGATATGCCTCTCAACCCTAGGTGCGGACGAAGTAGCCACACTCTAAGTCAGACGGGTAACCATTGGCCGGTACCCTCCCCACGACTGCTGTCCTCCTCCTCGCGCCTGGAAACCGCAGCCTCCAGCTCGCCCTCCAGTGCTCAGTGCGGGATGCATCTGCTGACCTTCAGCCCTAAACGGGCAGTCCCTCCTGATGTGGCCCGGTTGGCCACATTGGTAGCAAAGGGGGACTCGACTCCCGCCCTCAGTGGGTCCCTGTTGACGGCTGGGCAGGGGTCTAGTGCTGGCAGCTGGCCCCTGTCGGGGGCCCCCAAAGGCCACTGACGGCCCCGCAAAGTGTGACGGCTCTCCTGCGGGCGCCACGTGCCTCCTCTCTCGTCAGCCCTGTGAGAAGCCTGGCTGGTAGGGCCGCTTCCTGATAATGTAATGTTGATGTAATTGTAATGTGTGTAATGTGTGAATGACAATGATAACAATGACACCGATGATCTACAATGTGTATATAACACAATGGTTGTATGATGATGAATGATTATTGTTATGATCATGTCGTTGTAGTATAGGGTGTATAATATAACATTAAGAATGTCGTATAGTGGTGAGTATGGGTGAGTACCAGTCATTACAACCATTATTATCATTTGCTTATTTATCTAATTTTTACTGGTTTTGTTCCAGGTCGTTCACTGGGAGGCAATTTATTGAATTTAATTCGGCCACTCTTTGATCTCAAAATTATCCTCTAATTCCAAAAAGAAATGTTACATCTTATTAAAGAATGAATGAATGTGTGTTTTATTTACCTAATTACTAAGAAATGCTTGAAAAAATACTAACTATGAACAAGCATCAAACAATCTATTATTATACTCTAAACTATGTATTAACAAGTTATACTATTAATACTAACATAATAGTATACAATACCTTAGGATGCAATGGTGTAGAGGCTTAACTTATTAGTCTATTATGTATAGTAACATATACAGAAGTTTCAGTGACAGATATAAGCGTCGCTAAATCTCAGAAAACACTATATACAACCTAAAAGGCAAAACTGAGGTCTTTAGCGACGTTTATAGTGTCACTTTATTCTGTTAGTAATTATATAGATTTACTTATACGTATGTGTATTACTTATTCTACTACTGTATGTACAGTAAGTCTTTCTGTTCTTGTTATCTCTTGTGTTCTCTCTTTTTCTTCTCTTTTTGTCAACTCGTCTGTTCTTTTCTTCTGTCTTAAGATACTTCAGAGGATGCGGTGGGGAGGGGGTTAGGCTAATGTCATTAGTTTAAAACGTGCTTAGTTTGCGGGTACGCTTTTCGAGGGATACGCTGCACCCAGAGGGCGGGACCAGACCTCTACTAAGCGCGCCCTAATCTCGGATTAGGTGGCTTAATTACGTTTCCATATCAGCGCAAGGCCTCAGCCCAACGCCACATGCTCGCACGCTCGGGCCCCCACACACAATTCATCGTAAATCAGACAGTACATGGCTAACGGGTAATCGGATCCAATGGAGTAGGATGCTGTTCGGGCGCCCGGCGCCGTGACGACTGTTAAGCCTACAGCATAATTAACTTATATGTGGCTGCGCTTGACTTGCAGCACACGATGTGGTGCTATTCCAGCGCCACATCGTGTGCTGGAAATCAGGCGCAGCTGCGTCTGGGCACGTTTTTGGCCCTCGATTTGGGGGCCATAAATTATTAAAAAAAATAAAATAAAATATGGTAAATAAAATATTTACATAATACTACATAATTGATTAATTAATTTTGAATTTTAAATATGTTTACTATACAAATAAATTTGCTAAACTAGGCTGATTATACAGGTTGATTTAGGTGATTAAATAGTTAATTACTTATAAAATAATTAGTAAATGGTCTAATTGACCTTAAACAGTTTTAATTTACATACTTAAGTATTTAATACATATTTTTATTGTATTTTTACGAATTTATTTATGTTTTATTTAGGCTAAAATAGCAATTCTGTGTAGTTTATAATTAAAACTAAGTTACAGTAAGCTGTACTAGGTATAAATACACTTTAATTCGCTTAAATTACTTACTATATATATTATCCTAAGTTTATAGATTTATTTAATTTAATTATAGCTCTAAATTATTAATTTAGCTAAGTTACTCTATAATTTAGCTATTAAATATGTAAATAGGGATCTGTTTATATATATATATACATTATTAAGTAGATACATACATAATAGTTTAGTATATATACATATATTTACATAGATTACATATGTATATGGATTTATGTACAGGTTTTATACATATTTACAGTATAACTATGTATCTTACTTACATAATTAGGCTATATGTTATAGTTATAATACTATGGATAGGTATATTTACAGTTTTAAAATAAGTATGTACAATTAGGTTTTAGTAGGAAGTTAGGAAATGAGGGAAGAAGGGTTAATTAAGTTTTGATTTCAATTTAAACAGCAGCTAAGCTACTGTCAGAGAAGATGGAGAGGGATGAGAAGGTGTGCTGTTCAGGGTGTTTTGTTTAGCATCAGCAGTGGCTTAAGCCACTGTCAAATGGGCTAACTGCTGCTGCAGTTAGTCCACTTGAAGAGAGGGATGTATTCAACAGATGAAAGGAAAATTTAGAGAAGAAGGGAGTTTAGAGAAGGAGGGGAATGTAGCTGCTAGATGCAGCATGTTGCTGTGTAACTGGGAATAAGAGAAAATTCAAACCAAACTAAAAATTTTGAGAGTTGAAATCCAAATCTGATAAGGGTTTAAATCTCACGAAAATCTCATGTAAATTCAGCTCAAATTCTCATTAGGAAAAACCTTATCAGAAGCATCCTTTCAGATCAAAACTCAAATGGCATTGAGTTAGTCTTCCTAATGCCATAGACAGCATGAAGGAAGACTTAGCTCAATCAATTAAAACCAACAACATACAATCCCAGTTTCTTGCAACCTTAAGGACTATGGAAAACTCCTTAGGTTAGAGAATCACCATACAGAAATGATCATCAACACAAATAGTGTATGGCAGTTCTGAAATAGCAAAAAGAGACTAAGAATGCATTAAGGAAATTTAATGGAAGCTGGCGAATGCATTCAAAACAAAGTATAAACAAAATCATGAAAGGCTCTTCTGATTGGTTCTCTGTCACCAGAGAACTTCTTAGAGTCCTTGCCCACAATGAAAACCAAAAATCCCTTCAATTTGTCAGATCTGTCAAAACATTTCAGAGAGTAAAAATCCTTTAAAATCCAAATCAAAAGTGCTCTGACAAACTAAGGCAATCCATTTAAAACAGAGGGGCTTTTGTGAAACAAATGGAGTGAGTGAGAAGCCCCAAATGGTGCTTGTGACGCCACTTTCAGATCTGAGGCAGTGCACCATCAGATCTGAAATTGGGTCAGGATGTGTGGGTGATTAATGAAAAATTCGTCGTTAAAAGGAAAAACAAGAATCAGAATTTGGATGATGGAAAAACAAAACATGAAGAGGGAGATAAATTGAACAATGAACAGATGATTCTTCCCCTCTGATCTGGACTGATCAGAGGAGGTGAGGGAGGGGATCTAATACTAATTCTACTCCTAAGACTAATCTAACTACAGATAACATTAAACACTAACAATTAAAACTAAATCTATTCTAAACTACTGCAAACTAAATCTAACACTACTTGTGCAGAATTAAAAACCTAAACTAAAAGGAAGAATGGGACCTATGGGTCCTTAGCCGGCGGCTAAGGAGGAAGAAAGGAGGAGGGTGACTCCAGCGGAGGGAAGAGTCTGCTAGTGAGACTCCAAGGTCGTCCTCAGGTGCTACGAGGTCCTTAGCGACGAGGAGGGTCAAAAGTAGGCGATGATTCCACAGCCGGTGGCTGTGAAATTAGGGTCTAGATGAGGAGGAGAGACTGGAGTGGACGAACTGATCGCTAAGAGATGTAGGAGGGAGCGATCCTTTGCGCACGACACCACTGAGGTGCTTAAGTAGCAGCTCAGTGATTGGAATCACCGCAAGGGTGAGGTTAATCAAAATTAAGCCGGCGGTGAGGATGAGATGGGTAGAGCGCGCGGCGAGTCAAGAGAGAGATCTGACCGTCAGATGAGATCTGGGAAGAGAGGTGAACGCACGCACCGAATCGTGCGAAGGTTCCATTTGATTCCAGCCGCAGATCGAGATCAAAAGTACGATGGATGGTCGAGAATGGCTGTGTTCTTCGCGTGCTACAGTGCGCGTGAAGAACACCGGCTTCTCTCTGAAATGAGGGAAAACTTGCAGGAAGACCCTTGAACGAAGGGGTAGAAGAATAGCGTGCAGGTCCAAAAGTGAAAAGAACTGTATCTGGAAGGGCCTTGCAGTCATACAGAAGGGTCCCTGCAGCTTGCAGAAAGGTCCAAGAAGGAGTTTTGAAGGGTAGAAATGTAATGCACGAAGGACCTAATTGTAATCTATTTATTTCTAAGCCTAAATGATGTCCAATTGCTTTCAAATTTTTACATGTGCTTAATTGAACATTTAAGACATTGATTTTACTTCTGATTTGTCTTTTAAAACTTGTTGATGTGTTCAATTGATGCATGGATCATCATTTGTTCTTTAGTTTTCAGAATATCTCATTTTTGTGACCTAATTAGGAGGTTTTAACACACATTAAAAGTTTTAGGTCTTTTCTTTAATTCCCACACTTAACCCTTTTTATATGTTAATTTGATATTGTTTTGCTTAGTGTCTAGCTTAATTTCGGCCTTTTAGCCATGATGAGTAGCCACTCATCACTTCCGCTCGCTATCAGTGTCACGTGCGGACGGGTTGGTCTCTTCATACGTCATAGCTGCCTTCACAATCAATCCTTACCTTAGTGGTAGCCAAGAAAGGTCTTCCCAAAATAATAGGGGTGTGGTTGAGTAGTTTTGATGCTTCCATGTCCAGGACCATAAAATCAGCAAGGTAATGCAAATCAGTAACCTTGGCTAAAACATCCTCAAAAATACCCCTTGGTTTTGTAATGGATCTATCACCTAACTGCAAGGTTATGTCAATGTGTTTCAGGTAGCCTAGACCCAATTCCATGTTCAGTGAGGTAGGGATCACATTAATGGAAGAACCTAAGTTGAGAAGGGCTTTGTCAGAAGTGATGTTTCCTATTGTGCAGGAATCAGCAGGGCTCCTGCGTCCTACTTCTTAGGAGGTAGCTTGTTTAAGATTAGTGTGCTTATGTTATTAGACAAGACTACTCTCCTAATGTTTTCAGATTTTTCTCTACGCTTTGCTTTATATGAATTTAGTAAACCTATGGTGTAGGCAAGGATTGATCTGATAGCCGCAAGGAGTAAAATGATTGTCAATTTGAAAGCCTGAAGTAAGGACATCCTTTCCTCCAATTTCTCCTCTAACTTTTTCTATTTGCCCATACAACAACAACATACTCCCAAATCAAACTCTGATGTTTTGTTGATTACATTCCTAGTCAGGAGTCTAGAATTCTTACTATGGGGCCTAATGGTGTTGCCATGGGGTTGGGTAGGTCCCTTATGTCGTCTACCACTCCTCAAGGTGATGGTATTTGCCGTGGAAAAATGCTGTTGGTTAGTGCTCTGGGGAGGGTTGGGCAAAACAAGAGGTTCTCGGTTGATTATGGTAGGAACTTGGTTCACTCCGGGAGGGGCTAGGGTGGTAGCCTGATAGATAGCATGAGTTTGAGCATACGCCTCCCCATTATTACCAAACCCTTGAGGCCCAGTGCCTCGGTTCTATACATTCCTTGGGTTTAGTATAGGATGTGATGGTAGAGATCCGGGTTATTAGTTGTTTGCACTAAGTCTAGATTGCAAGGTGCCCAGCAAAGTTTTCATTTGTTCCATGAGCTGGAGCATTGACCCTTGCATTTCTAACATCTCCTGGTTTAAATCAGCCTGCTCGGTGGGTTGTTGAGCATTCCACATGGACTGATTAACCTGATTCGAGGGCAACTGAGTATATACGTGACCCTGACCCATTGGTTTTTGCGATACATAGTTGTTGGATTGATATTGGGTCTGCTGCCCCTGATCTTTCCAAGAGAAGTTAGGGTGATTTTTCCAACTAGAATTGTAGGAATTCGAGTAAGGGTTGGACCTAACATTCTCCTGCACAATATGAACATCCTCATAAGATGAGGATGAAGAAGGATCAGAAAAATTGGGATCAAAGGCCCCAGTTTGGAACCCATAAGGTTCCGAGAAGAGCTGGCCCAAAGGTCGGGCTGACTTCAGCTAGTTCACAAACTCCTGTCCTGTAGAAGTTTTCGAAGAATGGAATCCCGATCCCTGGGTTGAGTGGATCTAGAAAAATTAGAGTTTCCGGACATCCACTCTTCCATTCGTTTAGCAACCAGATCCATCTTATCTAATTTATTGCAGATCAATTCCATATCAAATGTATGAGAATCTTGGACCTCATTGGCATTTGATCTAGTTTGTTGGGATAGATTGAAGGTTTCCATGGATGTGAGGTTTAAAGAGTTTTCACTCATTTCCTTAAACAAATCATATGCGCTATCTGCATCTTTGTTGAGGAAATTGCCTTCACAAAAAGCATCCACATGATTGAGTTGATCATTCAACTCGTGATAAAAAATCTGCACAAGTTGCATTTAGGCATCTCGTGGTGTGGACACTTTCACAACAGATCCTGGAATCTCTCCCAAGCCCATGAAACGGTTCCCCCTGTCGCTGGGCAAAAGTGGTAATTGCCCGTCTCAATGCATTGGTTCGCCCAATTGGGAAGAATTTCTTCAGGAAGGCTGATTTCAAAGCTGTCCAGGTAGCAATTGGTCTTCCAATGCTATGATACCAATGTGTGGTCTTATCCCTGAGTGAATGGGGAAAAAGCCTCATGAGCATCTGTTCTTCATCCACATTCTACGATTTGGTGGTCTGAACCAGAGTGATCAAGTCCTCCAAATGTTGGAATGGGTCCTCTGAGCCAAGCCCGTGAAAGTGTTTAATTAGACTCAAAACCTATGGCTTGATCTCAACATCACCGGTAGGGATCACAACATCGGGACAATCCTCATAATTTGAAGGATCATAAAAATCCATCAAGGGTAGAGCACCCTGACCATTCATTCGTTGGAACCATTGCTCAATCTGCTACAATTCTTCCAACTACCTCTGAATCAGCTCCTACTGGTTCAAGGGCAGGGAGGTGGTTGTTGGTCAGCCATGGGATCTACTTGGCTAAAACTCAACTTCCGTCTCCGGGCATGGTTAATAGGTCCTTCCAAACAAGGGTTCAATGTCCTTCCAAGCATACACTGAAAGGAAGTCAGAAGGATGGGGAAGAGAAGGGACCCTGTAGCACAAAAAATACAAGCATGTCCTTAGGTTGGATAGCCTAAAGGTCTACAAACTCTCAGAATCCGTCTTACGATTATAAACGATTTACTCTACTATATCTAGGCAACCCAACCAGTTAGAAGGAGGGACTGGGGAGAAGGTTCTTCTTTTGGCCTATGCCTCTGGTTCCTAGCGTACCCTCCAACCGCGGTCGTTTGACGTTACTCCCCTAGCTAGACATCTGATTTACTAGCTAGTATAAGTAAGCTAATCGTGAACAATCTCAATCTAGATCTCAACGAGCAAACCAGTCCTTAGGGCCAACATCTATTCAATTTTAGTTAGGCTTGGGATATTGGTGCTTCTGGAATGTGATGGGCCCTTAATGATTTGTTTGAGAATGTGTGTATGTGCACAACCAAAATGTTTTCAAGAAAGATTATTGAGGATGAGGTGAATTTTAGGGTTCGAATATTGCTTAGTAGCTTTTAGGATTTCAATGGTAGATATATTTAACCAAATTTCCAAGAGGCAAACCACATTTGAAATCACGAATTCAAGTATTTTCCTTTACAAATCAAGAAAAATATGGAGTGCCTGGCTTGACCTAATTATTGAATCCTATGAGGTAGCTACAAAATGAATCAGTTTTAAATTGGGTGGTGCGGTTCAAACAATTCAATCAAGTGACCTAATTGCACAGCAATCATGCAACCTAAATCACCTGAATTAAGCTAGATTCTAGCATAACTTAGGAATAATGATTTCATAGGCATCGTAATTTTCACAATAGTTAGTTTATTAGTCATATAGATAATATCATCATTTTATGACCTAAAAGAGAAATGATTTTAATCGCAGATGATTCGAAGCCTTGGATGTCAGATCAGACTGGACAGATTTGATCAGAACGACGATGAGAGTCTAATGGTTCTGAAATCCCAATCAAACAACCAAAGCATCGTGTGCAATCCATAGAAGAACAGAGATCATGGAGTCAAAGGACAAAGATCCAAGCCTCAGATGAAGAATCCAACTGCACGGATGGATCCAGATCGACGATCGCAATCCAATGGCACAAAAATCAACTCAATTGGAGGTCTACAGCACCAGATACAAAGAAAAGAAGATGGACGGCCATGTTGGCGTCACATGGCACCATCACAGCCGCACCCTCACCACTACCCAATCTAGGAAGGCCTCACCACACGCTGTGGGCCATTGGATCTCCATCCAACGGTCACGAGCGCACCATGTCGCCTGCCCAGACTATATAAGCATAAATATAAATAAACAAGTATATATAACAAAGGGTTCGTGTAGCGCATTGGCTGTGCGGGCGCGCGGAAGCGGGTGATGTGCATTCGAGTAGTGCGTTGCGCGAAATTGAACCGGCATTGGCTGTGCGAGCGCAGGTAGCCACAATTGCACGATCAGAGGGCAGAGGCACAACCATGTGGCACAATTAGAGCCCTCCATGGGCGGACGCGTGATCCAACGCGTTTTGCAAGATTAGGAAGGTGAGGCAAGCCCATGTAAGCCGTTCGATCGTCACGATCAGACGACTGAGGATAAGGCACTGAAAAGGGCCTTGCAGGTGTGTGCACGGAGAGACGTTGCAGCATTGGCATGAGGAGGAAGCAAGGTCGTGCGATCTTTTGAAGGCTATTTTGAGGTTGCCACGTGTCGCCACCAGAGCAAATCCAAGCGTAGAAGGCCTTTTGAAGGCTATTTTGAGGCCAAATCAGAGCCGTTGATCTCCCGATCAATGGATCTAATCAACCAGGGGTTGTTGGACGATTTTAAGGCCTTAAATACCCTTGTACCCTCCACACAAGTTATAAAAGAAGGCCCAAGGCCCCCCAGTTGAAGCATCAACTTAGAATCTCTCTCTCCCATCAACTCCAGATCTCTTGTACCATCTTCTCTGCAATTCTCTGTCCCTCTGCAACTCTGTCCCGGCGCTTTGGATCTAGGGTGCTGCTGCATCCCGCACAAGCATCCTACAAGCTATGTCATTTCTCTACCACTTTCTTCTCTCTCTCTCTCTCACTCTTTCTATCTATCTATCTGTCTCTATTAGCATTTTCTACTGTGAAAAACTTTATCTAATTGCAATAAAATTCTGATTCTATGAATATCAGCTTTATACATATATACATATATATATATATCTTGTTAGAATTAGTTTTATTGAAATGCTTCTGCATAAATTGAGATTGCCACCCTGCGAACGACCCAGTACTCACCGAAGTTTTATAAATTTATTTGTCAATGTGTTTTCACGCTATAGTATGACTGAATAATCTTTTAAAATATGAATTACACACCTAACATGTTGGCACCGTTGCCGGGGGCAACGGAAATTTTTGAAGCTTTCTTTGATGCGTATTTGAGATTTCTAACTCGTTACTTCTTTTGTTTATTTCGTGTGTGCAGGAAATGAAGAAATCTGAACCAAACATGACAGCAGAGAAAGTATGGGTTCGAACCATAGGTAAGTACCCGTAGTTTAGATTAGTTTGATTTAGGATTTGCTTGAACCCTAGGATTAGTTAGAATTTGTTTGCTAAAAACAAAAAAAAAGAAAAAAAATATTTCTCTTGGTTTCAAGTTGAAATAAAATGTTATCTTAAAAATTTAATTCCCAGAGATCCGTATGTCCAAAAATTCTCAAATTTTTACTGGACGTAGATTTTAAAGTCAGGAATACATATCCAAAATTCATGCAAGTCGGAGTTGCAGAAAATGTTTAAAAATTCCTGCACTAATCTATTATCAATTCGGTTATTATTCCTGATTTTTTAGAGTTCAAAATATAATAACAATTTTTATACAAGTCCAATTGAAGTGAAATTTACGGCACTAAATTTTTGAAAAAGTCAAGAATTTTAGAAAAATCTGAGAAAAATAGTTTTTGCTCATTTGATTGCACAAATTATCTGATCACGAATTGGAGGTCAAAACAGACTACAAAACCCCCAGTATAGTTTAAATCTGAAAAAAAATAGAAAACATGCATTAAAATTCTTGAAAAAATATTTTGTGAGTGCATATTTAGTGGTGCAATAAGGACCAATTAATTTCATTACTTGGGTTGCACCACTCATCATTTTGGACCTAAAAGAATCATTTAGAACTATCTGTGCTTAGGGTTTCATGTTAAGGATAGAGCACACTTTCATTTCCATACTTAAAGGAAATCCATCAAATAAATTGTGATTTGCAAAACACTTTGTGTGCCTCATCAGAACCTCGATTGAAATTATTTAATCAAGTGAATCGTAAAATTCATTAATACAAGCATTTGAATCTTAAAAGATACTTCATCATAAGAAATTGCTTGTGAACCCTATTTGCTTGAGCACTTCACACATTTCAAAATCAATTTTAAGGGCAAACCCTCCCTAACACCCATCATATTCCAAAGGCATATCAATCCCAAGCTTAAAATTGAGTAGACGTGCCTTAGGAAGGACTAATAGACTTGGGGACTTGAAACTAGATTGGGCTAAGGTCAAGGCCTTATCTACCTGGACCCACTAGTGACAAGAAAGGTCGATGAGGTAATCGCGTTAACCTTTAGTGGTGTCCTGCCATGCGTGGCGTCCTAAGGGGTCCCATCCTTCTGGCAAGCCAAGTAATTCAAGGGTTGATCTAACCCAGTTGTGTTTTGGGGAGCTAGGATCAAGTCTAATTAGGGTTGACACTCTAAGGACCAGTTTGATTGCTTGCATTGAGCGGGCAAGGGTTTTTCTCAGTCGTCTTCTCCTTCTCATCTATAGACATTCTTCTGGTGCATGCAAGGTAGAAGATCTCAAAATCTTGATTTGCTACCACCATTAGAAAGAAATCCTAGGAGAAGACATATTTATCCAGGATCTGAATCTAAACCTTCTGCAATGGCTAGTCACCATGAGGAAGAAGAGATTGATGAACAAAATCTGGATCCTATGACTCTCTTACAAAGGTAGATCACTAAGCAGGGCCAGTATCATGACTAACAGATGGAAGTCATAGTGCAGGCCATCACTCGACTCCAAAATAGAAGGGCAGCCAGGCCTCTTCGGGACTTTTACAACCCTCCGAATGCCCAACCTGAACCCTTTGTTAGGGTACCTCAGGATGGGGAAGATTTTGAACTCAAACCTCAGATCATTAACTTGATTCCCCACTTCCATGGCCATGAATCAGATGACCCCTTCCACCACCTTGAAGAGCTCCTACACATAGGAAGAACCTTCGGCCCTAGGAACATGAATGAAGGTACCCTAATGATGAAGATGTTCCCATTCTCCCTAAAAGATAGTGCTGCACATTGGTTGAGAATAATTGGTAGACCAACCCTAACTTGGGAAGACCTGAGAAGCACATTCCTAAAGAAATTCTTCCCCGTAAGAAAAACTAATGCCCTTAAATGTGCCATAACAACCTTTAATCATAACCCTGGGGAACAACTACATGAGGCTTGGGAGAGGTTCAATGATTTAGCTAGGAAATGCCCTAATCATGGGATTTCGAAGTGGCACTTAGCCCATATTTTCTATTATGGGTTGAGTGATAATCTAAAGAATTTTGTTGATGCGGCATGTAGGGGCAATTTCCTAAGTCGAGATGCTGAGGGAGCCTTTCAATTGTTTGAGAATATGAGTGAAAATTCCCTCAACAATGCCTCAATGTCTGCCTTTAACAAAGCTAATCAACCAAGAAGCGGAGTTTATGAAGTTAACAACAATTCAAACTTGGTTGATTTAGAGCTAATTGTATAACGATTAGATTAGGTGGAACTCATGGGAAAGAATGTGGAGAATTTGGATAAGAAACTGGATAACCTTCTAAAGGGTCAGAATTTCTTAGGTACACAATCCAAATTAAATCCTATGCCTACCCAAGGAGTGCCTATATTAACCCACAACCAATTCCCCAACCCACTAGGTCAGGAATCAATGCACAACATTAATGATCTAACAATGGCTCCACCTATGAGCCAATTGTGCTTGGACCCATCTCTTTTTGGGTACCAAGGAGGGACTTTGATACCCTCAAATTCTGAACTAGGCAGCCCGATGCCTAGTTATCCTAAGGATGTGAATGCACTCCAGGGTTACACTAGAAATGAGCCTTATTCAAACACTTACAACCCAAGATGGCGCAACCATCTTAACTTTGCTTGGTCAAGTCAGAAACCCACCCAGGGTCATAACTTGACTAAACCAAATACTTATGGGCAACCTAGTAGGTATACACAGCCACGCACGTACCAGCCACAACCTACTCAGGAAAACCAGCCCACTAATTTGAGCCTGGTCCTTAAAGAAATGCGAGAGATGAATCTGAGACATAAGGAAGAGATGAATCAATTGAGGACAGAACTAACGAGACGACTAGACCAGCTAGTTGATAATAGACAACACGGGATGCTACCATCCCAACCCGTCTCCAACCCAAGAAATCATAGTAGGGTTAACCAAAGCAACACACGGGAGCAACAAGCACATGTAGTTCAACCTACTCTCTAGCACCCACCTGGTTTTGCCAACCCTAGTCAGGCTCCACCTATTTTGTAGAACCCTCCTCAACCTTTCAACCATAACGCCTTTGCCGGTGTAGTAACCTTGAGAAGTGGGAAACAGACCCAAGATCCTTACCCTTCTAAATCTAGACCTAGACAAGATCTTGAGGAGCCCGAATCTAACCTAGGAAATCAAGAAGACAAGGATTAGGACCCAAACACTCATTATTTCTTTCAAGCACCCTTTCCTAAAGCCTTGAAAAAACCTAGGAAAAAGAAACCCAATCCATCTAAGGAGTGGCTTGATATTTTTAAACAAGTCCAGGTGAACATACCACTCCTCGAAACCATTGGGAATATCCCAGCCTGTGCGAAATTTTGAAGGAAATGTGCACACCTAAACGACATGCCAAAACAGCAAAAAGGGTAGTGTTATCTGAACAAGCTAGTACTGTTATCCTTAGAAACCTACCCCAAAAAAAAAAGACCCAGGAGCCCCTCTAATCTCATGCGCTATTGGAGACACCACTTTTGAAAGGGCTCTATTAGATTTAGGTGCCTCCATAAATCTGATCCCCACTATGTTATGTGAAAAATTCAACTTTGGAGAGCTAAAACCTACTGAGGTCACATTACAATTAGCTGATCGATCTGTGACCAAGCCAAGGGGGATTATTAAGGATATAATTGTCAAGGTCTGTGATTTTTATTTCCCAATAGATTTCTTGGCCCTTGACATGGAGGTACCAGAAAACTTGAAGAATACCCCAATAATCCTAGCAAGACCCTTTTTAGCCACTGCCAAGGAAAACATTGATTGTGAACCTAACAATATGGAAATCAAATTCGGGGATAAGAAAACCAAGATTAACATCTTTAAGGCCATTAAACAATTTTAGGATTGTAGAAAGATAGAAGACTATGAGGATCATACTATTGAATATTGTATGGAATTAGGAATATCTCAATCTAATCCTTTAGGCCTTGACACCCAAACCAATCAAGAGGCCAGCCCACCAATCACTGACTTGATTCTTAGACCTCTTGAGGGTAACTATGATCCACCATTTGACCCTTTATCCCAAGGACCCAAGCCTGAACTTAAACCTCTTCCTGATCATCTAAAGTATGTTTTCCTAGGAACTAATCAGTCTTATCTAGTAATCATTAGCTCTTACTTAACCCAGACTCAGGAAAATCAATTAATTCAAGTTTTGGGAAGAAACAGTAGAGCAATTGGTTGGACGTTGGATGATCTAAGGGGAATCAGTCCTACTTACTACACCCATAAAATCTACAATATGGATTAAGACCCTCCCGGGAAATGCAGAGATGATTGAATCCCAACATGCTGGAGGTAGTGAAAAAGGAAATAATTAAGTGGTTAGATGCAGGAATAATCTACCCAATCTCTAATAGCCCTTGGATCAATCCTGTACAAGTGGTTTCTAAGAAATCTAAGCTAATTGTGATTACTAATAACAATGTGGAATTGATTCCAACCCACACAGCTTCCTCTCGAAGAATCTGCATCGACTACAGGAAGCTGAATAATACAACGAAGAAAGACCACTTTCCACTACCCTTCATTGATCAAATCTTGGAAAAACTAGCCGACCAAAAATTCTTTTGTTTCTTGGATGGTTATTCCGACTACAATCAAGTAGCCATCCACCCTGATGATCAAGAAAAAAACCACCTTCACATGTCCCCACGGAACATTTGCCTTCTGTAGAATGCCTTTTGGATTATGCAGTGCACCAATGACCTTTCAAAGGTGCATGCTTGCAATCTTTTCAGACATGGTGCGTGATTTCCTGGAAATCTTCATGGATGATTTTTCTATGTTCGGGGACTCTTTTGACTCATGTCTGATCAACATAGAGAAGACTCTACAGAAATGCATTGAGGTGAATCTTGTTATATCTTGGG
The DNA here is from genome assembly GCA_037157565.1 of Thalassia testudinum. Classification (NCBI taxonomy): domain Eukaryota; kingdom Viridiplantae; phylum Streptophyta; class Magnoliopsida; order Alismatales; family Hydrocharitaceae; genus Thalassia; species Thalassia testudinum. Next base: position 156,601,396 of record JAZHRO010000025.1, read on the forward strand.
AAAAGAGTCACTTCATGGTTAAGGATGGCTTAGTTCTTGGCCATGTTGTGTCAGAAAAGGGGATAGAAGTGGATAAGGACAAGGTGGACACTATAACTAAACTCCTGCCACCTTCGACGGTTAAGTGGGATCATTCCTTAGACACATGGGATTTTACTGTTTATTTATTAAAGACTTTTCTAAGGTGGCAAGGCCCTTAAGCAACTTGCTAACAAAAGATCAACCCTTTGATTTTGATTCCAATTGCTTAAGGGCTTTCAATCAACTGAAGGAGGCTATTACACAATCTCCCATCTTACAACATCCTAATTGGGATCATTTTTTCGAAATCATGATCGACCCCTCTGATTTTGCCGTTGGGGTAGTCTTAGGACAAAATGTAGACAAGAAACCATGCACGATTTATTATGTTAGTAAAACCCTGGATGAAGCTCAAAGAAACTACACCACTATAGAAAAGGAGTTGTTGGTCATAGTGTTTGCTCTGGAGAAGTTTAGATCTTACCTTCTGGGATCTCATGTCACAATCTTCACAGATCACACTACATTATGGCACCTGATGTCAAAAAGGGATGCAAAACTGAGATTAATCAGATGGATCCTTCTGTTACAAGAATTTGACTTAGAAATCAAAGACAAAACTGGTACCCAAAATGTAGTAGCAGATCATCTCTCCAGAATCCTGGTAGATTCTGTAACTCCTCAACTCTGTGATTCATTCCCTGATGAGACTCTCTTAAGTATTTGCAAACTACCTTGGTTTGCAGATATTGTCAACTACTTGGCCATTGGAAAATTGCCCATGGATTGGCCTAAGCATAAGCGGGATAAGTTGATTTCTGATGCCAAATATTACTTTTGGGAAGACCCAGAGCTATTCAAAGTTTGCACGGATCAGGTTATTCGCCGTTGTATTCCAAACGAGGAGATCACAAGTGTACTAGAATTCTGCCATACTTATGCTTGTGGAGGTCACTTCTCAGGAAAAAAGACGGCAGCCAAGGTATCACATAGTGGATTGTATTGGCCATCTTTATTCCGCTACTCGTACAACTTCTATAGGTCATGTATCAATTGCTAAATTTTAGGAAACATGACCAGGAAGGATATGATGCCCCTAAACCCAATCTTTGAAGTTGAGATCTTTGATGTGTGGGGCATTGATTTCATGGGACCTTTTACCAATTCATTTGGGTGCCTGTACATTCTGGTGGCAGTCGACTACGTATCCAAATGGATTGAGGCCATCCCGACCCAAACCGATGACCATAAAGTGGTCACAGACTTTGTAAAGAATAACATCTTTAGTCGGTTCAGTGTGCCCAATGCTCTGATTAGTGATGGGGGGTCCCATTTCACTCACAATCAATTTAGGACCTTACTAGCCAAGTATCGAGTCATAGAATCTCTTCTCTATACCATCCGTAGACCAACGAACAAGCTGAAATCTCCAATCAAGAAATTAAAATGATCCTTCAAAAGACGGTCTGCCTGGATCGAAAAGATTGGTCTACTAAATTGGATGACGCTCCCTGGGCCTATCGAACTACGTATAAAACTCTGATTGGAATGTCCCCATTCCTTCTGGTCTATGGAAAATCTTGCCATCTGCCCGTTGAACTTGAACATAAAGCTTATTGGGCAATCAAAACATTTAATCTCGATCTTAATCAATCTGGACAACAAAGAAAACTCCAATTGACTGAATTGGATGAAATCTAGAATGATGCTTATGAAAGTGTAAGAATCTATAAGAATAGGACAAAGGCTTTACATGACAAATACATCTCCAGAAAAAGCTTTGTCCCTAATCAAAAGGTTTAGTTATTTGATGCACTCTTGAAGCTCTTTCCAGGAAAATTAAGATCAAACTGGACATGTCCCTTCATTGTAAGAAAAGTCTACCCTCATGGAGCTATGCTTATCCTAGATCCCAAGTCTGGTCTTGAAACACAGGTAAATGGTCAAAGGTTAAAACCTTATATCACTCAAAATTGTGATCCCATTCTAGATGGTCACATCAACCTTTTGGAATCATATTGAAGCTGAACTAAGTCTGGCAAATGACATTAAACTTAGCGCTAGTTGGGAGGCAACCCAGTATTCATTATAGTTAGCTCTTCATCTTCTGCAACCACACTAACCTGGATTAACAAGCATAGTCAGGTGATATTCCCTCCTCTTGCTTATTATATTTTGATTTTCATGCATACATTTCAATGAGGACATTGTAATGAATAAGCATGGGGGGGTGGACATTGCATGTCTTATCTTTATGTCTAAAAATATATATATTTAGGCATAAAGAATTTTTATTAAGGTTTTGTTAGGGATTTATTCTTAAGCTGATTCCTGAGTTTAGAATCCAGTATAATTTCACACTTACATGTAGAATTTGCAATGGATCCTCTGTGAAGACCGATAAACATCTTTAGTTTGTCAAGAAGAAATAGTGCTTCTCCTAAACCCTTGGACAGTAATTAGGGAGTCAGGCAAGCTATCTTCTAACAGATCCTCCAAACGAGTGTGAGGTGAGAGTAGAAAGTCTACTGGTGCTCTAAGGCTAGTATGAAGAATCTTAAACTCTGGATAATAAGATAATGATACTCAGAGTTAGGCATAGTTTTCGCTCTCGGTTTCTACGTACAAGTTCTTAGTGTGAATCTATTGAGAGCCACCAAATAATGCAAATACGCAGAGAACGGGTTCTAATAAAACAAAGACTGAGGTGGATGGTCATGACCATCCTTTATGGAATCCTCAGCTCAAGGATATTAATGTCAAATTCAGAAATACATTGTCCTATCCATTCCTTTCCCAGTGACGAGAATAGGCACTTCCACCAAATAAGCCACCCGATATCCTCTTGAACATCCCCCAATCATGAATAATTCCTCATGAATAAAAGTCGTATGTGTTACTATGTTGCGTTAGTAGATGTCTAGAAAAAAAAGGAAAAAAAAGAGGTATATATGTCTATGCATATAGAAAATATATATATATACAAAAAAAAAGGAAGTAGAAAAGAAAGTAAAAGCAAAAAAAAAAGAGTTCATAAGTGTTCTTAGAGTTTATTTCAAGTGTAATGAGGCAACAACACTCATCACCCTCACGATCTACCAAATATAGCCTTGACCTACTTTTCTATTTTTCTGGCTGCCTGAATACGGGCTGAGGAATTCTGACTTAGTCATAGAGTTATCAGAACCTAATCAAAGTGTTAGTGCCAAAAGAGACCACCAAATATACTGATAAATCTAGTGAGATTGTGAGCTCAAAAAGAAAGAAAAGAAAAAGAAAAAGGAAGAGAAAGAAAGAGAGAGAACGAGTTCAAAGGAACTAATGATAGCACAGTTTCTCGCCTCTCTTTGAGTTGAATTATTTAATAATCTGAAAATCTAGGTTCTAAAGTACTAGTCTATATGTAGCACTAGATGAGTGTGAGCCACCAAAAATAAATCCACTTAACTTAAAAATCTTCTACCTAACCCAAAAGCCGAGGCTAAATATGGAAGCTACCTTATAACCTCGAGAGGAGAAGTCTGCCTATCCCAATAGATTTTTACTAAGGGTGAAGTACAAGCTTTAGATGTGGATTGACATTTCACTTGGATCCGTTGCATAGGCTACAACAAAACACAATCACAATTATCAGGATTACTAAAACTTCGGATAAAAACAAAAGACATAAACCTCTAGCCAAACTCTTGATAAAAATTACGCACTTAGGACCACTTTGCATTTAGTCATGCATTTGCTAGGGATAAGCAAGATTTAGGCATGGGGGTGTGATTGCACAGCAATCATACAAACTAAATCACCTGAATTAAGCTAGATTCTAGCATAACTTAGGAATAATGCATTCATAGGCATCGTAATTTGCACAATAGTTAGTTTATTAGTCATATAGATAATATCATCATTTTATGACCTAAAAGAGAGATGAATTTAATCGCAGATGATTCGAAGCCGGGAATGTCAGATCAGACTAGATAGATTTGATCAGAATGACAATGGGAATCCAATGGTTCCGAAATTATCCCGAGAAAATAACCAGAGCATTGTGTGCAGTCCATAAAAGAACGAAGATCATGGAGCCAAAGGATAAAGATTCGATCCTCAGATGAAAAACCCAACCACACGAATGGATCGGAATTGACGATCACAGTCCAACAGTAAAAAAATCAACTCGATCAGAGGTCTACAACACCAAATACAAAGAAAAGAAGATGAAGAGCCATGGTGGCGCCATGTGGCGCCATCACAGTTGCTCCCTCACCACCATCCCATCTAGGAAGGTTGCACCGCACGTTATGGGCCATTGGATCTCCATCCAATGGTCACGAGTGCACCACATCGCCCGCCTAGACTGGATAAGCATAAATATAAATAAACAAGTATATATAACAAAGGGTTCGCATAGCGCATTGGCTGTGCAGGCATGCGGAAGCAGGTGACGTATGTTCGAGCCGTGCGCTACGTGAAATTGAAGTAGCATTGGCTGTGCGGGTGCAGGCAGCTACAATTGCATGATCGGAGGGTAGAGGCGCGACCACGTGGCGCAATTAGAGCCCTCCGTGGGTGGACGCACAATCTCACGTGTTTTGCAAGTTTAGGAAGTTGAGGCAAGCGTGCGTAAGTCGTCCGATTGTCATGATCAAACAGCTGAGGATAAGGCACTGTAAAGGGCCTTGCGAGTACAAGCACGGAGAGACGTTGTTGCAGCAGGCGTGTGAGGAGGAAGCGGGGCCATGTGATCTTTGATCCAACGCTCCAACGACTGCCACATGTCACCACCAAAGCAAATCCAAGCATAAAAGGCCTTTTGAAGGCTATTTTGAGGCCAAATCAGAGCCGTTGATCTCTCGATCAACGAATCTAATAAACCATGGGTTGTTGGACGGTTTTAAGGCCTTAAATACCCTTTTGACCTCCACAAAAGCTATAAAAGAGGGCCCAGGGCCCCCCAGTTGAAGCATCAACTTAGAATCTCACTCTCCCATCAACTCTAGATCTCTTCTACCATCTTTTCTACAATTGTCCATCCCTCTACAACTCCATCCTGGCACTCTGGATCTGAGGTGTTGCCACATCTCGGACAAGCATCCCACAGGCAACATCGTTTCTCTGCCACTTTCTTCTCTCTTTTTCTATCTATCTATCTGTCTCTATTAGCATTTTCTACTGTGAAAAACATTATCTAATTGCAATGAAATTCTGATTCTCTTATCTGTCTCTATTAGCATTTTCTACTGTGAAAAACTTTATCTAATTGCAATGAAATTCTAATTCTCTGGATATCTGCTTTATACATATATATATCTAGTTAGAATTAGCTTTATTGAAACACTTCTGCGTAAATTGAGATTGCCTCCTTGCGAATGACCCGGTACTCATCGGAGTTTTATAAATTTATTTGTCAACATGTTTTCGCGCTATACTACAACTGAATAATCTTTTAAAATGTGAATTACATGTCGAACAAGACCTAAATGCACCACCAATTAGGCATGCAGAGATGATTAACCTAGACTGATTTCTACTCGTTTATGTGTTGATTTGTGTGTACCAATTCCACAGGTCAGAATCTCGGTTGAGTAGATAAAAATCAAGTTAGGTTACGTGCCTCAAATGTGGGTGTATAAAGTGTGTATGTTGATTCATCCCACAAAAAGTATCTTTTTTTTCATACATGCGAAGGTGAGATGAATGGAGGTGACAAACAAGACAAACACTTTCTATCCTAGGCTTTATACAAACACCTAAGTAGATTAGGTCTTAGTTATGAGTGTGGCGACATGAAACTAGTGGGGAGGATGTGGGAAACACTTACAAATTACTTTACCCACACTTTACTCTGGTCTACCACACTTGGATCTCCATGTTAGGGTACCTGTAAGACAATAGATCAGAGACAAGCAAGGTTAATAATATGTAAATGCAAAGAAGTGTAGAAAACAAGAAAGTAAATTCCATTGCCTCACCGGCAATGACGTCAAAATGATCAGGCATGTTTCGTGAATTAAAATTAGGGTTCAGAGAATCCATTGTCGTAGCCTGCAAAACGGGTCTATCAAATAAAATTTATAACCGAAACTCTAGGGGAGTCCCAAGTCGAACACAGGGAGGCGACGTTTACTTTGGTTGAAATCTGCACTTCATTTTGTTTCTTTTTGGTATTTTGGGGTTTTGTTATTTTTTTTTATTTTTTTGAAATAAAAAGCAAGCAAGACAAGTTCACAAAATTGAGATGGAACACAACTATGATATATTATGCAAATGTTTGTTACGATAATCTATGAAAGCATAAAAGAGATAAGGGTGAGAAGAAATCTCCTGAATCAGCTGTTCGACGAGACGATGGTGCCTAGCGGAAGCTCAGATGAAGGAGGTGAGGTGCAAGACGGAGGTGAGATGCAGGAGGATGCCGAGTAGAGGAATGCTTCTCCAAAGCTTTGGAATTGAGGTGAGGAGATGGAGGCGATCTTCTATTGGAATGAAGGTGGTGTGATGAGGGATGAATTTTTGGTTGGAAGTAGGATCATTACACTAATAGGAGGCCTTTAGAGCATGTAAGTAAGCTCTAATGGAGCTTTGGTAGGCTACTAAAGCTTAGGAGTAGGTGGGAGTGAGTAGGTAGAGATGAAAAGGAATGAGGGGTGTAGGGGTGTTTATATAATGGAGGGAAGAAGAAGAAATTTGTGTAGAGGGCTGTAGTGATAGCTGCAAGCATTACTAAAGACCCCTTGCAGCTGTCGCTCAAGATCACACCCCCACCGCTTACGCCCGCAGCTGTCCTTGCGCCTACAGGCAATTAGTGATGGTTGCAAGCATCACTAAAGGCTCGTCAAGCTATCGCTAAAGGTCGCACCAACCAAGCACACGCCCGCAGCTGGCTTGTGCATCACACCCCTGGTCACGCGTGGGCACTCGCGCACTGGCGCTGCGGTCGGCTATGCACGTGCGTGTTTGTGTTGCACTGCGGCGGGCCATGCGCACTATGATGCATGTGCGTGCTTCCAATTTATGATTTAGGGGGGTCTGCAGGTCTTGAGCCCACTTTCCTTTGCAAGCCAAGAGCTTCACCGTTGCGCCAAGTCGGCTCTTGTGACGCGAGGACATCTTATGGGCATGTGGTGGAGAGATCTTCTTAGCCATTGGATCTTGATCCAACTATTGAGAATGGAGATGAGGAGGCACCTTCCAGTTGCTGCTGGCTGGTGTTGGGTGGCCCATATGGCACCATGTGGCACCATCTGGGTTGTCCATCTTCTTTTTGTTGCAGAGGGTGCCACAGTGCTCGAATCGATTTTATTTCCACGCTGTCAAACTGCGATCGTTGCTCTGAATCCATCGTTCGATCGGATTTTTCATTCGAAGCCCGTAATGATGTCGCATTGCCCTCCTGGCCATTGATCTTCCTTGGACTGCATAAGGTACTACGGGACTCCGATCTAGACAATCTCGGAGGCATTAGACTCCGATCATCGTCTTGATTAGATCCGTATGGTCAGATCACCCATATGAGGCCCTGAAATAAATCTCCTTCCCTCTTGGCCATAAAAAGAACGTAATTAACCTAAGATATACACAACTACTCTAAATTCAAGATGATGTATGCTATGCAATATTTATAATATGAAATGCAAATTAAGCCTAGGAACATGCATAAATAGGCATTTTAACCTAATTAAGTGTGTCTACGTCAACAATTTAAACCTGAACGAAATATTTGGTCATCTAATTCTAAAGGACCAATTTGATCAACAAGGCCTTAGCCTTATTTGGCTTGGCTACACCAACCCTTGTTGTTGGTGTATTCTAGGAAGAAGGTCTTTAAGACCTAAAATAGTTGGACCTTGGGAACCAAACCCTAGGCAACGAAGGTGACTTTCGCTTGACTCTTCTTCCTAACCCGCATCTTTCTCTCAATTAGTTGAGATGGATAATCCTGGTCTTGGACTTGGTCAGGGCCCCAAAAATCTAGACCCAACGGCTCGTCTGGAAGCCAGGGTTGAGGAATCAGAACAAAGATATGAGCAGAGCATTGACAGGATTCTCATCACACTGGACAGGAGTGTAGCATCCAACATGCGAAGAACAACTGCGAGACTTCCATGATTTGGCGGCTATGATTTTGGCACCTCAAATCCAGATTCCCACGGGCGGAGATTGATGCGAAGAATGCATGATTTGTTAAGATTAGGGTTTAAGTCATTGCAACATGCAATTTCGCAATCGCTTTTAAAATTTGTAAAACCTAGATAGTAGGGTGTCTAGGGTCGTCCAAGGAGGTAGGAATACACTTTTAAAGATTTTTGCTTGACAAAATATAAATCAACTTTCTTTTTAGGTTTTTAAATATAAGAATTTTTTTGTTTTGAAATAACGGGAAATTACGGAATCGAAAGCGGGAAATAGCTACACCTAATTTTCTAAATCTAACACCTAGGTGATAGAAATAACCCCTTTCTAAGCTCACCCAAGGTATGTGGAGACCTAGGGTAATTAGAGAGAGGGAGTGAAAAAGAACACTAAAGTGAACGCAGTCAAAAGATGCAACAAAAATTTAGAAAGAAGGCAACTTTATAAATGGAGAGAATTTGTTCTATAGGAATGCTTCTACAACAAAATGAAAGATAAAAAGAAGTAAAACAAAGATCCTCCTGGTGATGGTGGTGAAGAGGAGAGGGTCCTTGCTCCAAGCTCAGTTGTTACTGGGCTTGAAAAGGGTCTCTCCAACTCCTTCCTTGAAAAGCTCCTCCAAGGTGATGTCTTCCAAGGAAAGCCCTGAGGGGGTGTTGGGTGGTCGTAGGTTGCATTTTTTATAAAAGTGTCATAGTATAGTTGCGAAATATGATCCAACAAAGATATTGTTTTGTAAAAATAACGAGACTTTGACTCCCGGTCGTTCGTCTCTAGGAGGCGTTGTTTTTGCTTTTGAAATCGATCTTAAAGCCGCTCTACTTTATTTAAACGACATGCTGGTGCGCAATATATAGGCAATTAAAGAACAGGCACTTAAATCACGCAAATATGATAATCATTCAGCTCATGGTGATTTCGAACACATAAGGGATATATATATATAAAGTGAAATTTTATTCATCATTGGAGAGTTTTTGCACAAGGAAATCTAGAGGAAAGCTTATACATGAATGCTTAAAATTAAATCTAAAATTAAATCTAACTACCAGAAAACGATTGCATACAAGAATCAGCGGGGGGATTTCGCATGCATCATTGGGGGAGAAGTAAGACTACTCTACTAAGTAGTAAATGAAAGCAATAAAAATTATGAAGAGCATGATCTAGAGCTAGAAGAATAGAGGGCATTCAGGGGTGGTCCCCGATGGCCTTGGAGTGGTCGAGAGGAGAATGAGGGGCGGCCAATGTAGCTTAGGCCAACCTTTGGAGAGAAGTAGGGTTGATCCAGCATCCCGGCATGGTGTCCTCCATGGTGGTGGTAGTGAGCTCATGGAGGTGGAGTGAGTGGCTAAGTGGAGGTGGCGTGAATGGCACCAATGGAGATCAATTGCCAAGGGAGTGAATGGGTGCCAATGGCCACCCAAGGGGTCTTTTTATAGACCTAAGGGAAGCTCTCTAGAGAATTATGGAATTCTCTAGAAGGCTTATGGTGGGAGCTCGTGGGAGAGAGAGAGAGAGAGGGTGGATGGTGGTTTTTAGATCCACCAAATGTGGATCTAAAAATTGAATGGCTCTTGGTTGCTATTTTTGGCAACCAAGGCAACCACACATGGTAGAGAGTTCTAGAGAACTCTAGGCTAGATATTTTCGTGTGGATGGTGTGTGTGGGTGTGTGTGGGTCGAAACTTAGGTGGCTAGGTTGATTAGGTTGGGTTCTAGTGGGTTTAGGTCAAGGTAGGTCTCAAATTAGGGTTATAAACCCTAATTCACTAAGGTAAAGTGCAATTAAACTCAATACAAGTTTAATCGGGTGTGTGGAAACTTAATTGAGAGTAAAACAACTCAATTAAGTCAGGTCTAGGTCAATTGGACTCTCACTGAGTCCAATTGGACAGTGTGTGCTGAGATCAGGGCTCAATTGGACTCAATGAGTCCAATTGAATAGCCTGATGGAATTGACTAAGATCCAAGTCAATTAGGTTTAGTGAGGACCTAATTAGGTCCTTAGGGAGGCCTAGAGGTGATGTACTAGGGTTAGGGGACCTTAATTTAGGTTCCTATGGGGTTGGAATTGGGTTTAGGGACCCAGAGATCCAAGATCAAGGCTTAAATCTCAAAACAGGAATTGGAGAGTAGTATCAGACGTCTAATAATATAATCAGACGTCTTATACTCAAAAATCAGAAGTCCAGACTTGTTGTCTGGACGTCCAATCAGAGTCAGGAAGGATTCCGGGTTCTGTTTTGGGTATTCTGCAGAAATTAGACGTCTAACAAGTGTCTGGACATCCAATAACACTGCAGAAGTGGGTTTGAAGTGTGTGGGAGTTGGCTAAGGGTCCTAGACGTCTTAAAACTTATCTGGACGTCCAGATAAGGGTTGGAACTAGGGTTTTAGGGCTTCCTAGGGTGTTGTGACCTAATCTAAGGGTGGCTAAGGCTTGGGGAAGTCTCTAGGCTATCCTAGGGCTAGGATGGACCTAAGCTCTTCACATTTTACTGCTTTATTTCTACTTAATAGAATAGAAAACCTTTAACCCCCTTACATTATTATTCCTACATCTAAACTAGGCCTTCTGCTCCAGCTCTGCCACAACTCCCATTATTTCAGATCCAGCTTCAGATCCTGCTCCAGATCCAGCTCCAGATCTGCTTATTGCCTGCAATCGACATAATACACTTAATCAGCACATTATGACATTATTTTATGCATAGCTAAAGGAAAGCAGTAAAGATGCAGATAATGCGTATGCATGCATGAATAACCCTAACTTATGCTAAGTCCTAGCCTAATTTAGGTCAATTAAGACCTATGATTGCTGCGCAATCAGGGGGGGCGTGCCCTTGCTCCTCCAAGGGTGGATGATCTCCACCTGCAAATCTCCTCCTTGGGTGGAGTGTATCACCCTCAAGACCTCCTCCTAAGGTCTTCCTTGCCTGGCTGCTCCTCTGGCTGGTGGTGGCACAAGAGAGAAGGGAAGAGGGGAAGGCACCAAGGAGACAGTGTGTCCCCTTAACCTTCTTCTTCTCCTTCTTCTCTTGGAAGACTTTAAGGTGGAGTAATGGTGGAAATTATTAAGCCAAAGAATGAAGGAAATGGTAGTGGTTATGGGGGTTTTTATAGAGTGGAGGGGGTGTAGGTTGGTGTTGATTATGGTTAAGGGAAGAGTGGTGTTATGGATGGCTAGGATATGGAAGTTGGTGGATGAATGGTGGATGAGGGGTGGCGTCAACTCTATGTGGGTTAGAGTTTTTTTTTAAGAGAAAAGGAGTGCTATCAAATCACCAATAACACTCCAGGAGAGCATTTATTGATTATATGAAAGAAATTGATTACATGAGTGAACCCCACTTATGTATGAGATTCCAGCAATTGTTTACAATATTATCCACACTCACTGGTCTCTCCTGAAACAAACTCTCATTTGTAGCTCTCCACACCGACCATAGCACAACCACCATGGGCACATATGGCTTATTCAAACTCAAAAATGAACTCCAAAGATCATCCCACATGGAAATAGTATCCCTGCAGACGTTCCTCCAAATGCAATTTGTTATCATGCATGTGGAGAAAATATGAAGACTGGAATCATTGTGCTTCCCACACAAATGGCAAAATTGAGCAGGGGTGCCCATTCTCCTATGCTTCATATCTCCCATTATCAAACCATCTCTTCTGCACAACCACAAAAAGATTTGCACCTTCAACGGTACTTTCAACTTCCATAACTTCTTCCCAACCTCGTCCACCTCTGCCAACCTGGAAGAAAGGATGAGTTTCTCATAGGCAGCCGGTGATGAGAAGGCCCCATCCCATTTATATGTATCACACTCCTCTGGCGTAGGTATGAAAGCAGCAAGTTCCTGCAAGAGGCATTCATTTTTTTCCCATGTTCTTCCATGGTCGTTCCCCACCTCATTATTTAAAATCCAATTCTCAAAAGCCATGTCCCAATAATCAAACACCAAAGCATTTTTACCAATGGCAACTGAAAATGCAAGAGGGTACTGATTAGCCCATATTTGTGAGCTATTTAAGTATTTAAGTGCCTAGACATTAGGTTAATTCTAACATTTATTTAGCATAAATTAGATGTAAATAGATTAATTCATATTTCTAATTCAATTACATAATTCATGCATCTTATTCATATTTAAATGCATTTAGAATTAACTTACAATTGCATTAGTTAACTAATTAGGTACATTGCATGCATTAATTTAGGTTAACATAAAAGTTAAGGGTTTGTATATAAATAACCATAATATTTTATCATTATTTTGTTTATTCTTCTTCTACGTGCAACAGCTGCAGCTGCTGCGTGAAGAACCCATTCAAGGAGGAGCGGATGTGTTGGATCTGGTCGGGCAGCTGATTTCAAAAGAGAAGAGGAGGCAGCCGAGCACACGAGGCCTCCACCACCGACCTACCACTGTGCAGAGAGATCTTCTCTCGTCCATTCCATACCGCCGGCCTCAACCGTGGCGGCGAGTCTCCACCACCGTGGGCTTGTGGTGTGACAGGCCACACCGCCATCCGGAGCTCGTCCGCATTACCGTGAGCACCTTAGCGTGCATCTCCCTCACCGTCGCCACCAACAACCACCGCCGCAGCCACTGTGTAATCACCCTCTCAGTCAGTTAAGACATCCGGGAAATTTCCCGAATGTCTGAAGCCACCACCCCCACTCCAGCAGCAACCACCGTCCACCACTTCACCTCCAGCACCTGAACTGCAACCTCACCCGCTCACTCCCGCACGCCTCCAGCCGCACGCAAGAACCCACCACTTCCTCTCACTCTCACAGCCTACACACCCACTCCAACAGAGCGCGCAACCACCTGCGCACCCACGCCAGCTGCAGCCGCACCCGCACAACTGCACACGCCCTCCTTCCACACCTGCAACACCCGCCCTCACCGCCAACAGAGCGTGCACCCACCTGCGCACCCACTGCAGCGCTTCCGCCAGCAGCACCCGCACTTCGCCAACAACAGAGCACGCACCCGCGCCCTCCATCCTTCCATTTAACCCACCTGCACACCCACGCCAGCTGCAGCACCAGCTGCAGTGCTTCCGCCAACAGAGCGCACACCCACGCCTCCAACCAGCGCGCACCCTCCAGTCAGCGCGCGCATCACTTCGCCAACAGCAGCTGCAGCACTGGCTGTAGCCACCTTCTCCGGAGCTCCGCCCGGCCGACTCCGACCACCGCTCGACGTGCGGCTGCCACCATTGCGACGGCCTCACTTCATCCACCCGCCTGTGCAAATCTCTCCTCGATTGAACCTCTCTCCCGATCGCGAGGAGGAGAGAGGTAAAATGCTCTGTTAATGCGTTAATTAGTTATTACATTTCATGCCATTCCCAGGAAAAGGAATTTTTGTTTATGAATATTTTATTGTGGTAAAATTTGCAGCTTTATACTCAAGTTCTTTTATAATTGCATAGCTTTTGTAATTAACATTGTTTGACATTGATTTTGGAATTTAAATGTGCACAAATTTTCTTTAATACATGTCAATGGAAAATTGCATAAAATCATCACATGTTTATTGAATATTTCAGTGAGGAAAAATTGCACATCTACCCTTATGTTTTCAAGATATTGTGCATCTTCTTTCCGTCGCATTTCATGTCAGATTTAACTACGGATTTCTCACGAGACTGAATGAATACAAAATAATTGAGATATTGTTGCCTCATTGCCTCCCTGTGGATACGACCCACTCCTCTGCGAGTGGTTATTTCTTTTTAAATATTGATTAGTCGATTCTTCCACCACATAAAACTACAAACGACTTCAAAGCGAAAATCGACTCGTCAGGTACCTATCCTTTATCACCCCACCAGGCAACCATTTTTCCAACCAGAATTTAAAGCTTCTCCCATCACCCAAGACATGAATAAATTCCAGTTATCAGCCAAGGCATGCACCATAGAGGTCCAAAAGGGAGATGGCTTATGAGGATTCAAGCAGCTCTTCTCATCATTTTCCACCCCATAACTATCATGAATGATTTCTGTCCAAGGCTTTTGTTCCCCTTGCAGCAACCGAACCACCCATTTCAACAATAGGGCATCATTAAACTCTTTGAGAGATCTAATTCCCATGCCATCATACTTCTTAGGTGAAAAAATTGAATCCCATTTAACAGGTTGGAAGAAGGAGCCTTGGTGAGAAGCCCCTTTCCAGAAGAACCTTTTGTGCATAACGTCAAGTTTTTTCCAAATTGACTTTGGAGCTCGGAGAATAGAGAAGAAGAAGACTGGAATGGATGTGATAACTGAATTGAATAAGATATACCTCCCCCCTTTCGACAAGTAACGGCTGCTCCATCCTTCTAGCTTCGTAGCTGCCTTCTCAAAGAGAAAAGTCCAATCAGTTTTCTTCATTTTTGTGCACTTTAGTGGTAGCCCCAAGTATTTGATTGGAAGGGATATCACAGGCATGCCCAGGATGGTGGAAATGTCACATTGGTCTGTACCATTCATACCAAAGTAGATCAAGGAGGGCTTACTTCCATTTAATTTCAACCCAGAAATTTCATCGAATATGTTGACCATATAATATAGCGCCCGTGCTTCCCTCTTCCCACCTTTCACGAAAAAAATACTGTCATCCACGTACTGAAGAATGGGGCCAAAGCCCTTCTGTTTGTCATCGAATATCCCCTTATCATCCCATCTGCTGCCAACTTGCAAGCATATCTTACCAACGTATCCACTGCAAAATTGAAGATCAATGGGGCTAAGCGGCAACCTTGTCGCACCTCACACTGAGGCTAGGTCCAGGATCAACATGGCTTCCCATTTATCAAAGGGGAGGAGGCAATCGTGATGCGCCATTTCACCCATTGTATCCAAAGAGGGGGAAATTTTCTCCTTTTAAGAATTTCCCATAGATAAGGCCAAGAAATTGAGTCATAAGCTCTAGAGAAGTCTACCTTCCATAGGAAGGCCTTGGATTTTCACCTATGCCATCCCATCACCATTTCTTGAGCCATGATGAATGATTCCTACAGTGATCTCCCAGGTAAGAATGCAGACTAGACAAGCATAATCAAATCTTGCAACACATCACGAATTCTGTTAGCTAGAATCTTACTAATGATAAGATAAATGGAATTCGACAACGCAATAGGCCTGTAATATGAAAATTGCTCCGTACCCGACTTCTTTGGTAACAAGAACAAATAAGACTTGTTCAATCTTTCAAATCCAAAGTTGCTTTTTTCAAACTCATGTATTACTTCCATCACATCCTTCTTAAGAATATTCCACATTTCCTTGTTGAAGAAAACTTGTACCCCATCTGGTCCTGGAGCTCCCTCATTATTCAAACCTTTGATAGCTTCCACTATTTCATGTTCAGTAAAAGGGGCAACCAACATAACAGCTTGTTCACTATTGACACACGGTAAAGCAACCGAAGCCATCCTCCAGGAGCCTCTTGGCATAGCCTTGGCTCCTTTTTTAAAGTAACAGCCAGCTTCAAATCTTATCTCACGAGTGGAGGTAATGGTTCTCTCGCCCACTTTAATAGAGGAGATGAGATTGAATCTTCTTCTAGCACTGGCAGCAAGATGAAAGAATTTTGTGTTGGCATCCCCTTCCTTGAGCCACAGTTGTCTAGACCTCTCACGCCAATCCATCTCTTTCTTTAAGTCCTCTTCCCCAATGACCTGCTACCAAAATTTCCTTTGCTCCTGCTCCTAGGCACTCAGAGCCACCCTGCATTCCTTCATGTGAAGCTTTTGGACCTTAACCAGTGCCTCAACTCTCTTCTGCTCTCTGATAGCCACCACTGTCTGCCCATATTCCTTTAACATTGTATGCATATCTGCTAGCTTTAGTGCAAGCTTCGATGTAGCCGAGCCTGTTACAATCATATTTTTCCACCAACTGGACAACATATCTATAAACCCCTCTTCTCTGAACCAAGACTTTTTAAGCTTGAAGTATGAACCAACATCCGCACTCACCCCACAATCCCACACAATTGGTATGTGATCAGAGAATGGCCTATCAAGGCTCATAGCAAAAGATAAATGGAACCTCTCCAGGAGGATGGGGTTGCCAAAGAACTTGTCCAACTTAAATACAAGCCCATTGCCATTTCTCCAAGTGAATTCAACCCCACTAACTGGGTATTCAGTGATGCCCAACCTCTGCACAGTCAGTTGAAACCCAGCCATTGCACCATCAGTACTGCCACCAGGTCTATCCCTACTTGATAAGGAACAATTGAAGTCTCCACCAACAAGCCATGGCACCTCTTGGACCTTCTGAAGCACTATTGACAGGTCCTCCCACAGCTCCACCCGACCAACTGCTGCACGAGGTCCATATACACATCAGATGAACCAATCCAAATCACCTTGAAGGTTCTGATATCTACAAGTAAGCACATGTCTATCACGGTGGATTTCAGTCACTTTATGGCTGGATTTTTTCCACCATATTGCCATCCCACTAGATCTGCCATTTGCTGCCATCCCTACACAGTCTGCTCTCCCAGATTGTCTCAAAGTGTCCCAGACAGGGCCATTTTCATCCTTCAAATGTGTCTCTTGAATAAGAGCACAATCAATCTCCCACTCCACAAGATATCTGATAAGAGACACCCTTCTCACTTTGTTGCGCAACCCATGCACATTCTACGTTAAGACTCTCATCCCTTACATGGCTGATCCCCTTGAGCCAAATTCTCCATGTATTCAACCATGATGGACTTTGCAACAGTTTCCTCTTCAATGGGATTCAAGTTCTCCTTCCTTCGCCTCCTAAGGATGTAAGGAGAGCGCCCAACCCGCCTTTTTTGGCTGGTCCCTTTCCCAACTTTCAGATCATCAGGTGTAGGAAAAGGCATTTGATTCACATCCCTAAAGATACTTCTTCCACTGCTGTTTTCTATTTCCTCCCCCAACTTCACCTCCTTACAATTGGTGGATTTGCCAGGGTCCACAAGTGTTTGATTAGCACTCCCCATGACAGTATCATCAGCCATAGTCATCTGATCCCACTCTAAGACATCCTTATAGTGGTCTTTCCTCTTCTTTCGCTCAAGCGCATCATCTGAGGGCTTACGACCCTCTAGTTCATCCTGTTGTACCTCTCTAGATCTATCAACAGATGTCTTATCCTGACCCAATTCTGGTAATATAAATTCCTGCCCTACCATTGATAGGCGAATAAGCCACGAAGAGCCCCCACACCTGAGGATGATTTTATCTGGTACTGACCCACTTCTAAAGACCTCAGCCTCGAATTGTAGCAAATGGGCATCACCTTCCCCTATTGTAATTTCAGTATCATCACTAATAGATGCAAAGCCAGCAATCATCTTGGAGACCACCCCTCTAGATCTTAAATGCAGAGGCAATCCTTTGATCTCAAGAGTCACCCTCCTGGTACCCAATCTCTGAGGGAGCCGATCAGGAAGTGCCCCATCAAAGGGAGAGACCAGCCTCCACAGCACATTGATGTTCTCGAAGGTACTCGAGCAAAAGCGTAGCCATTCCACAAGTATGTGGGTTAGAGTTAAGGGGTAGGTTGATGTGTTGTAGGGCTAGGATTAGGTCATAGGGTGGTGGTTAGGAGATGGATGGGTAGGGTAAGTTGGCGTCAACTTAAGGGATGTGTGGAGGTTTGGCTAAGTGTTTTGGCGCCAACTTTAGGAGGGTTTAGGTGGGTTAAGCGGCGTGGGCATTATGAAGGGCTAGGATGGTTCCATGTGGTGGTGGTTGTAGGATCAAGGGTAGGTGTGAATGGTGCCAAGGTGAAGGGGTGTGGGTGGTGTTTTGGCACCATTTATATGGTGGTTAGGAGGTGGTTAAGGTGAAGTTAGGTGGCAACTAGTATGGGTTTCTAGAAGGGGGTTAGGTGTAGTTTTAGGTTAGGTTGTAGGGGTAGATGTATGGTGGTGATGGAGGGGTTTTTGGAGGAAAAAGGTGGTGCCAAGTATAAGGTGGTTATGGGGGTTTTGGCAGCACCTTTATGGTGACTTTTGGAGGTGGTGGTGTGAAGGGATGTCGGGTTGGTGGTTGGCACCAAAAAATGAAGGGAGTGGAGGTGTTTTTTAGGTGGAGATGGTAGGTAAGTTGAGGTGGAGCTAGGTTAGGGTTTTAGGTAGGAGGTGGACATTAGGAGCTAAGATGTAGCTAAGCTAGGCTAGCTAAGGTAGCTTAGCTAGTAGTTGAGTAGAGGAGTTTGTGGGATGGAGCTAGGGTTTAGGGAAAAGGAGCTGAGGAAGGGATGTCTGGAGATAAACTGGAGCTGGTAGCTGCTGAAGGGAGTTGCAGGGAGCTACTTTAGCTGGCTTAGCTTGCTAGTTCTTTCTTAGCTACTAAGCCAAGCCAAAGTGAGATAGCTTCTGCTGCAATATGCTGAGGTGAGCTGGGTCTAATCTTCCTGGGGAGGACCTAGCTAGCTGGAGTAGCTAAGGTAGCTTAGCTCAACTAGGTTGAGCTAAGTGGAGTCCCTGGGAGCTGGACTTGAGCTCACCTGAGCTATGTAAAGTCATCTTCAACTAACTTGAGTTGAGTGGAGTTGGAAGTAGCTCGACCTGAGCTGAGGTGGACTCTAGTCATCTTAGTTGAGCTAGCTAGAGCTCCTAGTGAACTGAATGGAGCTGAGGTGAGCTAGACTCAACTAAGTTAAGCAGGGTGTGAGCTGACTTGAGATAGGGTGAGCTAAGATGAGCTACCCTAAGCTACCATTCAACTAAGATGAGCTGCATGGAGCGTAATGGAGCTAACCTAGCTCAAGTGAGCTGGCTTCCAACTAAGATGAGCTGGAATTGGCTGAGCCCCAGCTGGAATGAGCTTCCTCTTCACCAGTTGCCTTCATGAGTGCTAGGGTTTTAGGGATCTATCAATCTGTTTGTCCCTAACACTCAAACAAACGTATAAAAAAAATAATAAAAAATGCAAATGCATGCCTAATCTAATTGATGCCTTATGCTGCGTAAAAACCCAGTTGCGTAGTTAAAATCCTAAGAACTAGGTTTGTTTTAGGGCATAAGAATGATGATAAATTGGCATTTATTAGAGATGCATACGAGATGAAGCCAAACATAATAAGTCAGATTTGGACTAATTTTCATGGAAACTAGAATGAGGATCCCTTCCAGCACCTTGAGGATCTGAGCTGAAATGCCTAATCAGTTCGACCCAGAAATATTGATATAGGGATTGTTCTCATGAAGCTTTTTCCATTATCTCTCACGGATAAAGCTTCTTATTGGTTCAAGACCATCGGGAAGCCAATTGGAACCTAGGCAAAATTACATCCTGAATTCCTCTAAAAGTTCTTCCCAACTAGTCAAACAAATGCGATGAGGCATGCAATTATGACTTTCTCCCAAGGACCAAGGGAGAAATTGCATGATGCCTGTGATAGATTTCATGACCTTCTCAGGAACTGCCCACACCATGGTGTTCCCAGATGGTACCTAGCACAAGTCTTTTACCATGGGCTAGATGACACACATCGGTACCTGGCCGATGCGTCTAGTGGTGGGAATTTCCTTGCAAAGGATGAGAACAATGATTCAAACTGTTCGAGTCCTTTGTAGAGAACTCAATGAATGCCGCAATGATGAATCAATTCCAGTGACCTGGACAACAATGAGTTAATGTCCATGAATCTTACACCAAATCTGCTCGAGCTGATATGGAAATTATCACCAAGAAACTAGATAAGGTGGATATGCTCGACAAGATGATTGATGAATTGATTCGAGCTAGACCTGGATTTCCTGGAAATTCAACTACATCCTACTCTTCTTTTGCAGCCCGAGCTCCTCCTACTCGAGTACATCTACTCGGGATGTATCTTCTCCATCTTCATGGGATCCTCCATATCAAGAACCCGTGAATAATCTGGATCTGGCACCATACAATCAGGGTTACGCACCCCATGATGACTCTAGTGTGTATTCCCTTAATGAATATGCATCTCAGACATCTTCAGCCTACGAAGATGTCAATGCTATCCAAGGTTATAGGTGTAATAACTCGTATTCAAAGATGTATAATCCTGGTTGGTGTTAGCATGTTAACTTTTCTTGGTTTGGTAACTCACAAAAGCCAAATCAAGACCCACACTACTAGACCAGACAATGCGGGAATGCGTAAAACACATACCCATGGCAGCAACCATTTTCGTCTCAACAGCAATCACGCTTCATTTATCAGTTATTGCACCAAGCTGCTAATTACCCTCCAAACAAGGCCAACCCTTTGGAGTCCTTAAATGAGGAATTGCAAGAGTGAATACGGAAATAGACTCATGATAATTTGTAGATTATAAAGGCTATGGATGATTAGATACAAAATACGCAGAATTAGCTGCTGTAGGAGCATTGATCATAGGGAGCCTTGCCTTCCCAACCTGTCCCTAACCCAACATATGTGCAGAACGAGGGTGCCTCGCCTAGGTTCCAGGCACCACAAGGACTAGCACATGCTGTTTTACAAGCACCTCCTGCACCACCTGGTAATGGACAAAGTCAACCACCTTTACTGCAAAGTCCCATCTATTTTGCCCCTTCCGCTCCTTCGTCAGCTCATGGACAATGAGCCTATGCAAAGGTTGTCACTTTGAGGAGTGGGAAGACTATACAAAACCCACCACCTAGGCAGGCAGGTCAAGATTTTTCATGCCCTCTATCGTAGGATGGCTTGCCTCCTTCTTCCTCTTAGGTGCCACCTAATGTAGACAAGGGTAAAAGACCAATTAACCCTAAGATTCCTGTCCCCTTTCCTGAGGCTCTGACGCGAGATTTAGCCCGGAAAAGGGATACATGAAATTTCGAGGACTTGAAAACTATGTTCAAAGAGGTTCACATTTAGGTCCCTCTCCTCGATGCAGTAAATCACATCCTTGTTGTCGCTAGGTTCTTTAAGGACTACTGTACTCCGAAGTGACAGCAGAAATCTGGACGATAGGTTATATTATCAAAAGAGGCTAGCATTGTGATTCTAGCCAACTTACCACCTAAAAAGAAAGACCTTGGCACCCCACTCATTTCCTGCTTCTTGCAGGATTCTCCATTTGATCGGGTCCTTCTTGATTTAGGTTCGTCCATCAACCTAACTCGCACTATAGTATTTGATCGATTCTGATTTAGGGAGTTGAAACCCACCTCAATTATGATATAGTTGGCTGATCGATCAGTAAAAACATCGAGGGGGGTGGTTGAAAATGTGATCGTAAAGGTCCATGGATTCTGTTTTCCAACGGACCTTTTCGTTCTCGATATGGATGTTCCTCCTAATCTCCACAATGCACCGATTATTCTAGGTCACCCATTTTCAGTGACAACCTACACGAACATCGACTGTACATCTAGGTGTATGGAGATAGCCCTAAGAAATGAAAAACTTAAATTGGACATATTCAGGGATCACAAAACTTCGACTGTGATCTATTAGAGGAGGATGGTGAAGATGAAGACTCGATGTTCTATGGGAACCTTAGGCTCCTTTGCAATGACCCAATGTCACATTCATCTTCACTGTCAAGGTTTTCTGATCTTGATCAGCATGGGACTTAGGTTAATGACATGCACATTTCATCCCACAGATCTAAGTGTCTGGGGTGTTCATCTAATTACAACATCCCAAATTCTGATTATCCTGTCCAGCCAAGTACTGATTTGCCCCTACGGCAAGTGGATTTCCCATCAGCGTAGTCCCAACCAACCTCTTCACAGGAGGGGAATTGGTGAGAATTCATGAAAATTAGGATCATCAGATTTCCATTATTGATTCTTCTCCTCCAGTGCATGAATATGCCTCCCACCCACCCATAATTGAGTTGAAGCCCTTACCTGATTCACTCAAGTATGTGTTTG
Source organism: Thalassia testudinum (assembly GCA_037157565.1). Taxonomy (NCBI): domain Eukaryota; kingdom Viridiplantae; phylum Streptophyta; class Magnoliopsida; order Alismatales; family Hydrocharitaceae; genus Thalassia; species Thalassia testudinum. The sequence goes on from JAZHRO010000025.1 coordinate 156,623,408, forward strand.
GGTGATAGTGAGACATACCCAGTGATTATTAGTGCTCACTTGACCACAGAACAAGAGCATCAATTGATCTCTGTTTTACAAGCACATAGGGTTGCTATCGGGTGGAGCATTGCTGATCTTCGTGGGATTCATTCCTCATATTACACTCATTATATTTACATGGATGAGGGGGTGAAACCTTCTTGACAACCTCAGAGAAGACTGAACCCAAATTTACTTGAGGTGGCTAAGAAAGAGATCATTAAATGGCTGGATGCAGACATTATTTATCCTATTTTCGACAGCTAGTGGGTGAGTCCCATTCAAATTGTCCCCAAGAAAGTAGGACTCACCGTAACTAAGAATGAAAAGGGCGAATCCATCAGACCCGCACCCACAACCTCGTGGTGGGTTTGCATCTATTACAGGAAACTGAACATGGCTACCAAAAAAGATCATTTTCCTTTACCCTTTATTGATCAGATCTTAGAAAGGTTAGCTGGGCGCAATTTCTTTTATTTTCTTGATGGATACTCCGGGTATAATCAAGTTGTGATCAACCTAGAAGATTAGGACAAGACAACTTTTACATGTCCCTTTGAAACATTCACTTTTAAGCGAATGCCCTTTGGCCTCTATAACGCACCAGCAACATTTCAGCGTTGTATGATGGCCATTTTCTCAGATATGATTGGGGACCATGTAGAGGTATTTATGGACGACTTCTCCATTTTCGGAGATGATTTCTCATCTTGACTTGATAACCTCACAAAGATCCTGAGGAGGTGCATAGAAGTTAACCTAGCACTTTCATGGGATAAAAGCCATTTTATGGTAAGGGATGGGATTGTACTAGGTTGTCGGATCTCTTCTAACAGACTCGAGGACGATCGAGCTAAATCCAAAATCATTTCTCGACTACCTCCACCTAGCTCAGTTAAATAGATCAGATCATTCTTAGGACACGTCAGATTTTACCGAAGATTCATTCATGATTTTTCAAAAATCTCCTGCACTTTGATGAATCTTCTCGTAGCCGATGTCCCCTTTAACTTAGATTCCTTGTGTCTCAATGCTTTTGAGACCTTATGAAGCGTTGTATCTAACACACCTATCCTCCAACTGCCTGACTCGTCTCTCAACTTCGAGATGATGTGTGACGCCTCCGACTTCTCTATGGGAGCCGTTCTAGTCTAGTGTTAGGAGGACCATCCATTCGTAATTTACTATGCTAGCAAAAAGCTGAATGAGGCTCAGTGCAAATATACGGTTACTGAAAAAGAACTGCTAGCCGTAGCATTCAGGTTGGGGAAGTTTAGATCTTACTTACTCGGGTCAAAAGTGACTATTTTCACTGACCATTTTGCCCTTCGTCATTTGTTGGCAAAGAAGGGTGCCAAACCCTGGCTTATTAGATGGATCCTTCTTTTGCAAGAATTTGATGTCGAGATCTGCGACAAAGTTGAAGCTCGCAATGTCGTGGTAGATCACCTGTCTCGACTAGACCCATAACGCAACCCATATTCCCTGTCTATCTTAGATCAATTCCCAGATGAGTCTCTTTTGGATGTAAATTTTGTTGAGTTTCCTTGGTATGCTGATATTGCAAACTATCTTGTCGCAGGCAAGATTCTCGTAGGGTTATCCAAGGACCAGAAACTCAAATTCATTTCAACAGCCAAATTTTATTTCTGGGATGACCACTTGCTCTTTCGCATCGGGGTTGATCAGATCACCGGAAGATGTGTCCCTGACTCAGAAATTTTGAGTGTGTTATCTTTTTGCCATAGCGATGCTTGTGGTGGTCATTTTTCAAGCTGAAAAACCACTGCGAAGAATTTTGCAATCAGGTTTTTTCTAGACAACCATTTTCAAAGATACACATGAGTTTGCCAAATGGTACAAGCGATGTCACTCGGTCTGTTCTATGACTCAGAGAGACATGATTCCTCTCCAACCCATTATGGTTGTAGAAGTGTTCGACGTATGGGGCATTGACGTTATGGGCCCTTTTCCAAACTCACATGGCTTCGAGTACATACTTTTCACAACTGACTATGTCTTGAAATGGGTTGAAGCCATCTTAGCAAGACGGGCTGATCATAAGACTGTTATATCCTTTGCTCAGGAATTTATTTTTGCGAGATTCGGAGTTCCCCACGCTCTAATTAGAGATGGGGGCAATCACTTCATCCATGCTCATTTTAGACCGCTATTGAAGAAATAAGGGATACATCACCGCATTGCCACCCCGTTTCATCCATAGACCAATGGGTAGGTTGAAGTTTCTAACCGTCAAATCAAACTTATTCTTCAAAAGATGGTTAAACCAGATAGGAAGGATTGGTATGATCGATTAATCGATGCACTTTGGGCATATCGGACCGCGTACAAGGCCCCGCTCGAAATGTTGCCCTACCGTATGGTGTATGGGCCTATCACCTTCTTGTCGAACTAGAGCGCCACGCCTTTTGGGCAATGCAGAAGTGTAATTTTAACCTCGATGTAGGAGGTTGTGAGAAGAAGCTCCATCTTCGTGAATTAAAAGAAATTCAGTGGGAAGCTTATGAGAATGCAAAGATATACAAAGATAAGACTAAGGCTTTTCATGACCACCACATCTGGAGGAAGGAATTCATGCCTAACCAACAAGTCTGGTTATTTGACTCAACTCAAACTTTTTGCGGACAAGCTCATGTCCAGGTGGACTGGCTAGTATCTAGTGATCTACCCATATTCTAATGGGGTGGTCCAAATTATGGACCCAAAATCTGGGTATGTTTCTACGGTAAATGGCCAACAGCTCAAGCTATTTTATGGCCCAGGAACCTCCTCCTGCTGATGAAATTATTAATCTTATTGAGGACATGTAAATGACTTTTCACCCAGCTGGAGGCACTAAACTTAGCAATTATACATATATAGATATCCTCTATACATAGCATATTTCAATTTTGGCATGTTATTCTTCATATTGTGATTATCATTGTAGCGTTGGCATATGCTAAATGATGAATCAGGAGCAACTCTAAGTGATTTTTATCCACTTACACCCTACCTTACTTTATTCTCTTATTCATGAATGAGGGCATGTAAGAACTTAGCCATGGGGGGGGGGGGGGGGGGGGGGGGGGGGGGAAGGTAGTACATATAAACTGAAAAATTTATCAGCCAACACCTTAGGAGATAGATTTTTTTTATCAAGAGGTTTTATTAGGGATTTAGTCTTTAGTTGATTCTTGAACTTACAATCTAGTACAATTTCATACTTGCACATAGAATTTGCAATGGATCCACTGTAAAGATCGATAAACATCTTTAGTTTGTCGAGAAGAAGCACTACTTCTCTAGAACCCTTGGACAGTAATTAGGGAGTCAGGCAAACCATCTTCTAGTAGATCCACCAAACAATTGCGAGGTGAGAGTAGAGAATCTACTGGTTCTCTAAGCCTAGTACAAAGAATCTTAAATTCTGGATAATTGGATAATGATACATGGAGTTACTCACAATTCTTGCTCTCGATTTCTACACACATATTCTTTGTGTGAATTTTTGAGAGCTGCCAAATAATGCAAATATGCAGAGAGTAGGTTCTAATAAAACTAGGACTAAGGTGGATGGTTACGACTGTTCTTTATAAAATCCTCGACTGAAGGAGGGTATTAATGTCAATGTTAGAAATACGTTATCCCATCATTCCTTTCCTGGTGCCGAGAATAGGCACTTTTAGAAAATAAGCCACTTGATATTCTCTTGAACATCACTAATCCCCAATAATGCCTCGTGAATAAAAGTACGTATGTCATGTTATGATGCGTTGTGTTGATTGATATATATATATATATGTGTGTGTGTGTGAAGAAAAGAGAAAGTGAAAGAAAAAAATTAGAAAAAAAGAGTGATGAGTTGCATTTATTTCATGTCGAGCACAATGAGGCAACAATACCCACTACCCTTACAATCCACCAAATACAACCTTGACCTATTTTTCCTGTATTTCTAATCGCTCGAATACTGACTGAGGATTTCTAACTTAGTTATTGGATTATCAAAACTTAATTAAAATATTAATGCTATGAGAGACCACCAAATATATTTACAAATTTGGTGAGATTGTGAGCTCAAAAAGGAAAGAAAAGAACAAGAGCAAAGAGAAGAAAAGAGATAGAGAATGAGTACAAGGAACTAAAGAGAGCACAGCTTTTCCGTCTCTCTTTGAGTTGATTTATTTGATAGTCTCGAAATCTAGGTTCCCCAGTACTAATCTCTATGTAACACCAGAACAGTGTGAGCCACCAAATACAAACCCACTTGATTCAAGCATCTTCTACCTAAACTAAAAACTGGGGTTGAAGTTGGAGATTATTTTATATCCTCGAGGGAAAAAATTTACCTATTCCACTAGAGTTTTACTAAGGGTTAAGTACGAGCATTAGATGTGGATTGCATTTTCGCTTGGATCTGTTGCATTGGCTAGAACACTACACTTTCATGATTATATGATTTCTAAATTTTTGGATGAAAACAAAAGAAATAGATCTCTAAGTCTAACTCTTCATGAAATATATTTAGTCTTGCATTTGCTAGGGACTAATAAGATTTAGGCATGGGGGTATGATTGCGCAGCAATCATAGGACCTAATTTACCTGAATTAAGTTAGATCCTTAATTAACATAGGAATAATTCATGCATGAGCAGCTTATTTGCTTCATAGTTGATTTGTTATCTTTGTAAATAATAATGTTATTTTATGTTCTAATTGAGAGACAATAATAATTGTAGGTAATTCGGGGACGCATATGATAAATCCGACTGTACGGATCTGTTTAGAACGACCACGGGAGTGCAACACTTCGAAGATTGTCTTGATCTGACTCCCGTAGCATCTTATGAAGTTTGAGGAAGAGCAAAAGCCAAGAAGCAAGGTGATGCAAATCTAAACCTCAGATGCCAAATCCGACCACTTAGATGGATCTGAATCAACATCGCAATCCAATGGCACAAAAATCAACTTGATTGGAGCCCTACAGCACCATGTACAAAGCAAAGATGGATGACCACGATGGCACCACGTGGCACCATCATAACCACGCAAGGCCGCCGCCCCCATCCACTAAAGGAGTTCCACTCTCCTTGTGGGTCGTTGGATCGTCATTCAACGGCCACAAGAGCACCTCATCGCCCACCTCTCCACGTCTTCATCAAGGAGGAATCACTCTCAGCCATTGGATCTCCATCCAATGGCTGAGGGTGGCCGAACGATAAATCATAACTGTGACCATCTGTGTTGGAGTGTAGTGGAGAGCACCCTTGCACAAGAGCGAGCGATTCACAGTCTAAATGTGAGGAGCAGAAATTGGCAAGGCACTGGAGTGTGGATGAAATTTTCACTCCGCATGTTTCTTCATACTCGCCAAGCTTTCCCTGCACATTGGTCGTCCTGTTGATTTCCATTACTTTGAGTCCATCTTTCTAGGGATCCACAAAAAATTTGCATATCACCAGATTTTACATCTTTTTGAGCAGAACTTTTATGCAGGTTCTAAGAACAGCCACATACCTAGTGTTGATCCCATGGCTTGTCACCTATTTTATGCCAATCTCAAGAATATAGGTGAGGGTTTCAACATCAAGCTTACCTTGAATGTCTAGGGCATAGTGGTTTTGGTTAATGAGGATGTCATTTTTGAGATTCTTTGGTATCCATCTATTGGACCTACTTTTTTTGAGCTTCACTAGTAGACATAAACAAATTCTATTTGGGAGACCCTGCTCACTCCCACACGTTATGACTTAGGCCATCCTACTAAGTCATCTTATTTTTTTCATCTTCCATGTTTTCTTAATAGAGTTTTTCTGTGGAATTTCATGTCTAAGTCTACCCCCTTTGAGAATTGCCCTGGAATCATGCTCATCACCCTCTATGTATTTCTTAAGAACAAGCAGTTCAACTGGAACCACTTGATTTTGTATTTGATGAGCAAGCAACCCACCAGCTCCTTCCAGTTTGGGACACTCTCTCACATCTTCCTACATTTTAGTGTTCCAATGGATATTAATCATAAACAATTCATTATGAGAGTCTCCATATTTGATAAGCTCACTTACACCAAGATGGAGCAAGCTCAGGAAGCCCATGGTTAGGATGCAGACCAACAGCAGCCTCAAGAGTCCTCTACCGTACCTCCTCCTTTCCTATCGTATGAGCACTTTACAATGACCTATCCTCCTCCAGTGCGACCTGCTCCGTCCTTCTGGGAACAGGAGTGGAGTCTTCTTGATAGACTAGTTACAAGCAGAGACTACGTCAATACTCAGGATGTTATTGACGGTATTTCCTTGATGATGCACTGATAGAGAGAGACAGATATGGTGATGATGAGACATGGGCATCAGGTATCCGAATACCTGAATGCTCAAGGCCAGTTTCTAGATAGACTTGGAGAGTCTATTCACGGGATTCAATAGCAGCTTCGCAGGCCTAGTCATCCTCGCCGATCTACTATAGTGCCTCCATCATCAGTAGCACCTCCTCCTCCTCCTACTACATCAACGACAGATCAGTAGGTGACACCTCCTCGCCGGACATCTAGGCAGCTGACCCCCAGATCGTTAGCTCAGAGACACCTTTGTCTTTACCGCCCTGGTTCATCAAAGAGATCTGACTTGTTGGACCTTGAGTTAGATATAGACCTCCAGATCACAATGGATACCTTTATGGCTTCTTCAGAGTAGTTTCACTTAGTTTTCTTTCTGTTTTGATAGACTTCTAGTTTGTAGCACTCTTTATTTCATGTGGACTATTTTATCTTGCTATGCTCATCTAGACTCACTTTGTACTTAATTATATGCATGGTTATATCTCTCAACTAAATATTTCTCTCTTTAAATTGCATGTTATAATTATTACTGCTTCAATTGCATGTTTAAAGGGGAGATATTTCGGATTAATAGCTGCATGTGTTTACTTTTTGCTGAAACAAAAAGGGAGAGATATTATGCATAACTTTTTACATAATTATAATTTTGTTGTCATCAAAGTGGGGGAGAATTTAATTACCTCTGTTTTGATGCACCAAAATTATGCTATCTACGAAACTAATATTTCAAGACTCTCTCATGGATCAAAGCTAGAAGAATGCTGACCATTGTCCTAGTGTCTTTTTATCTTTATTGAGTCTAGATTACTTTGTAAGGAACCTCAAAATAAGTTTCAAACGAATTTTTGCACTTCACATAAAAAATAAGTTTTTAGAGTTATTGATGGATCGAATAATTTAATTGATCGACCAACCAACTTAATTAATCAATTAAATCAACTCATTTTAGAAAGTTGATTAATACACTTTTGATTGACTATCTAGGTTAATTAATCGACCAATCATTGATCGATCAAATAACTAGTTTGACCGAGCAAAACTCATTTTGATCGACCAAACTACCTTAATTGATCGATCAATTTGATTCCCTTTTCAGGTTGATTTGCTAGTATAAATAGAGGTCGTACACAGTCTTTTCAAAACACACTCTCAAGTAGAAATCTATTCAAAAGAAAGCTTTTCGTGCTTCTCGCTAAGTGCTTCTATGCTTCTGCTTTCATACCTTCCAAAGCACGATGATTCAAACCTCCGCTAAAATTCTGGTTTGGCATTTTTTGAGGTTCCATGGTTCATTCTATTTGTATATCTTGTTACTTTTGATTACGGATCCTAAGTTGTTGCTAAAATCCATTGTTATTGTGCTTCTCTTCAGGTTAGTAAGAGAAGGGATCATTGTAAGAGGTTGTGTCACCCTCATTCAAATGGTACTTTTGTGGATTGACTAGCCTAGACTAGTTGAGAAAATCCTAAGCTGAGAGGCTTAGGTAGTGGTTTTCACCTAGGAAGGGTTTCCACTATAAATCCTGGTGTCATCTGTACTTGATTCTTTTGTGGATTGATCTGAATATATTTCATTTAAAATTTCAAGTGATACTATTCACCCCTTCCCTCTAGTATACCATTAAGAACCGTAGGCACATTCAGTTGAGTCATGAGGGAAACAGAGAGTGGCTTCATGACATATACCAGCATAGACACGTAAGTTAAATTACAAAAATTTTTTATTTCATTCCTTAATTAAATTTACATGATATTACTTAACATAATTGAATTTTTTCAGGATAATATGGTCAACTTAATGCATCCTCCTGAACACACCAACTCTGGTACAGTTCAGTAGCCATTAACAACAGAGGAGGCATTCTAGACCATCATGCCACCTGAGCATTGCAGGTACATGCGTAGTGCAGGGAGGAGCGAGACCATTTTGACCTGGTATGGAAGAAAGGTGGCATCGTCCTCTTCAACTGAGGTACTAGAGATGAGGAAGGAGATTGGAACATTACATTGCCGAGACAAGGAGAAGGAGCACCGGATTGATGAGCTGAGCTAACCGTGTAGGTCAAGGAGTCGGCTGCATAGTTGCAGCAGTTGACTTAGACTATTCGGAAGCTCCTAAAGGTACTTCAACAGGGAGGTATTAATTACCTACCTTTTCACCAGTATAGCGATCGTCGTGATGATGACAATTTAGGTGGTGCTGGAGGTGTTGGTGCCCCAGCTTATTTTTTGTATTTTCATACATTACTATTTATACATATACTCTGTAGACATTATTACATATATGAAACTTTGATTGTGAATTTCATTTCTTGTGTTTTCAATGAATGCCTTGGTTTTGGTTATGTCATTTTTCTATACAGGATTTCTAATTTTTTATAGGTCTCCCACATAGATAAAACTTTTAATTAAAAAACCATCGCTACAAAAAAAATGGCCTTTAGTGGCAAATTAGGTAGTGGCATAAAATGCATTTGTCATTAATTTCTTAGATTTAGTGGCAAATTTTTTGTATTTTCCACTATAACATTTTGTTAAGCAACAATTAGAATTAGTGGCAATAATATTTGCTGCTATTGACTTTAATTTAGTGGCAATTGTTATTTATGACACTATAATATTTTTTCAAATGACAATTAGCATTAATGGCAAATATGTTTGCCACTATAGTCTTTGATTTAGTGGCAATTGTTACTTGTGCCCCTATAATGTTTTTGTAAAATGACAATTAGCATTAGTGGCAAACAGATTTACCACTATAGTCTTTGATTTAGTAGCAACTTTTACTTATGTCACTATAATATTTTTTTCGATCGACAAATAGATGTAGATGAAATGAGGCCGCTATTTCATCTTTAATATTTTCTTAATAACATAAATAGGAACAAGGTAAATTGAAACTCACTACAAAAAAATATATTTTTTGGGATAGATATTTGTCATGGCAAACATTACCATCCAAAAAATGATAGTTTTTTGTGACGGTGTACTAAAACAACTAAAAAAAAAGGGATACCAATATTGATGAGTCATTTTTTGCTTTCGAAAATGATGATTAAGAAGATTTATCATTGTATTTCTAAGTGGTGGAAATCGACTAATCAAAACAATTAAAATTAAAATTAAATCACTCACAGGAGAGCGAGTCGTGTCCACAAGGAGGCAATGACCTATTTAAAACTCGCACATGTCTAAAACAGACGTGCATGATTAATTTCACCTATAAACCGAATCAAAACCACCTTTAAATCAAGATAACAATGGTTAGATGAGATGATATTGCATTACTTGAAAGAGGATGGGGGTTTGCACAAAATCACCTGATTAGAATAATGTTTAATCAAAATTCCAACTCTTCCAATGGCAAGAAATGTAAACATTAATTCTCACAAAAATAGAGCAACTCCTTTGGGGAGCTATTGCTTGCACAAGAGGGTGCGATCGGTTATGAGGAGCTCACCGGAGCTTGTTGGCATTGAGCCGCATCTGGCGGTGGTGGCGTTGCTGGTCTGGGTGGCTGGAGCCAGCCGGACGAAGCTGCTGAAGGGCGCTGGAGGACGCGTGCTGTGTGCGGGCGGAGTGGCTGGAGTAGCGCCCGCTCTACGCGAGCAGCTGGAGGTGAGGGTCGGTGGGCTGGAGGTGCTCTGTTGCTGCTGGGGTAGCGCTTGGAGGGGCTGCGAGCAGAGGTGTAGCATGCTCTACACGGGGGCAGAGCGGCTGCAGTAGTGCATGCTCTGTGTGCGTGGGTGTGCGCTAGGGGCTGGAGCGTGGAGGTCGGTGCATGCAGCAAGGGGTGCCCACGCCTGCCGTGGTAGAGCTGGAGGGCGGTCGGTCTGGAATGGTGAGGGAGCGCGCGTAGGCGCTGCTGCGGGTGTGGCGCATAGGTGCAACAAGGAGGATGCGGGGATGGTTTTGTCCTGAAAATAGAGGAAAAAGAAGAAGAAGAGCAAGAAGAAGATGGTGTTGGTGGTGCGTGGACAGGGAGGGTGATCTAGTAGTTGCATGGTGATGGCCAAGCTCACCGGATTGGCGCGGCTAGTTATCACCTCGCCGGCCCATGGTGTGGTGGAGCTCAACCTTGGAGACCACAGTGGTGGAGTGGAGTACACGGTGGTGGAGTGGGGTGGTGTCTCACGTTGCATGATTGTCTCCTCCTCCCTTTGTAGCCATGCACATGGGTTTGAAATTGAGAGGCAGGAGTAGATCCACTTCTCACAGCCATTAAGGAGGTATGGCTGGAGGAGAGGTGGAGCCATTCCTGTAGAAGGAAAAGAATAACAAAAAATAATTAGGATTATTTATACATAATTCCTTAACTTCTATGTTAATTAAAATAATATAGGTAATGCACTTAATTAATTAACTAATCAAATGCATACAATTCTAGGTTAATTTTAAATGCATTTAGGTATGGATGCCACACATGAATTATGCACTTAAGCTAAAAATATGAATTAATTTATTTACATCCTAATGTATGCTATCTAAATGTTAAAATTAACTTAATGTCTAGGCACTTAAATACTTAAATAGCCCATAAATATGGGCTAATCAAATACCCCCACGCCTGGTTTTTGCTAGTCCTTAGCAAACTCAAGCAATAACCCAGCTCTCCAAGTGCACTAGCTAACCCAATCGGTCTTCCTTTAGTAATATGTTAAGTTCAAACTTTAGACCTAAGGTTCCCAAGTAGTTGCCAAGTTACAAACTAGGTCGGCTAATGATGAGTTGTAGGTACAGGTTTCCCTGATTTCTAACTCTACCCTAGTGTTTATTGATCCCTGAGATTAAAGTATCCATGCATGTTCATTGAACTGAGTTATTTGAGGTTGGTATGATTGCCAACCTAAAGTGCAAAAAGGATTTTTTTTAATATATATACTTTTGTTTGATTCCTCTAAGTCTAAGCTTGGATTAGCTATCAATACGGTCTGTGTCAGATTCATTGTGCCCATCACCGTACCTTGAAGGGTGCTTGGCTTTCGATGCTTTAAGATAGCATCGCCCATAGCAACCCCAAGAACTCTTGGCAATCGACACTTTGAGATAGTATCGCCCATGGATTTCTTAAACGAATTCAGGCCTGTGGCAATCGGCACTTCGAGATAGTGCCGCCTATAGTACCTAAACCGCACAATGCACTTACATGCCCCCAAGAGGATGGATATCCTAAGAGACAAGCACCAAGGAGGTGACATGTTATCATCGCATCCTCAAGGTGAGTATGTACTCCACCTCTCTTGCGGCAGGAACTCTTCCAATCAAATTGTATTTTCAAGCTTCTCCTAAGTCAAAACTAAGAGAACTAACTTTTCTTTAAGAAATGAATTAGGGTAATCACTATTTGCACATGACCAACTGTGTGTGAAATGTGGATGCTTAGGTTACGAGGTCCCATAAACCAAAAGGTAGAACATGACTCTAGGTACTACCCAGCCTTTAATCAATCTCTAGCTTTCCTTCCTCAACCTCTTGAGGAATGGTCTGCAACTTAACTCCTACTTAAGTTTTTAAGTACATAAAGGACCCTAAAAATCTAAAGCTAGTAGCTTACTTAGCTTCTAAAGTTCGACACCTTGAATCAACTTAGTCTAACCTAAAGTTCTAGTTTTCTTAAGAATGCAGGGCCCAGCCAGTTAAGCTCAATAATACAAAATGTTTTTCTCTTTGTTCTTTTTTTTTTTAATGCAAATGTATGCAATGTGGAATGCTTTAACTAAATGCATGAATGTATTATGTATAAATGCTATGTATATCCCTACGTACACCCCCCCATGCCTAAAATCTGCAATATCCTCATTGCATAAAAGAGTATTACCTGGGTCAGAGTTGGCCTACCGTTATTTTTTTGGCATCTGAGTAACCAAAGAACCTGCAAGTCAGGTTCCAAAACCAAAGAAATAGGCCCTAACAATGAGAAAAGTAATGCTGGCCTAGAAAACAGGTAATCTAGAATGTTGGCGAGCTGATGATGAATCCCGATAGCAAATGCTCGCCCAACCAGGATGGGAATGAAATCATCCCAGGTCACCAGAGGAGATTCTAAAGGATAAACTAGCATAACAACCTCTAAAGAGGTAAGGGGAGGATGACAAGGATCCTCCAAAAGAAATGGGGAAGGAATGGTGCAGAGATAAACCCCCAGGGTAATGGACTGACCAAAGAAATCATCAATCCATACCCGATACTCCATTACAAGAGATATTGGTCTGTTAAGCCCCCTAGTAAAAATAGTAGTGAGCATGTCTTTAAGCCAAGGATCGTCTAGGGTATCCAAGTTTCGAGGTTGCGGGATGGTCATAAGATCTATGTTGGATTTAGTTGGCTCGGTGTCCATCCCTAACAATCTTTCCAATTCCTCAATTGCATCCCTAGCATTCCTTACACTATCAGAAGTATCTGCCTGCACTTTATCAATGATCATTTCAATGTATGGAGTGAACATTTCACCTTCAGACATTGGCAAATCAGAGGATGACTTCGAATCAAATGAAGGCAGGTTGGAAGCAACAGATCTAGGGATTATCCTATCAATGTCATTGTCGGGTTCTTGTTCTTTACTCAAATCCTCCCCGGAGTCTATATGTGAATCCGCATAAATCTCAGAAGTTGCTTCCATGTGTTCCATTATTTTGTGATGAGGAGAGATATCATCAATAGGTGTACTCAGGAAACCTAATTTGGTCAACTTTGTGACATCCTTGGGGGCTAATTCTTTAAATAAGATAAAATCACCCTTAGTGTCACTCGAAATCTTGAATGTAGGTTCCTCATATAATTTATCCTTCTCATCATACGATTCATCATGTACCTGAGGTCTAGAATCATCTAAAATCTAAGCAGGTCCCCTAGGGCACTCTATTTGGGGTACATGGTTTACACTAGTGATATCAGACTCAGATAGGTGAATTTCTTCATGGTTAGGTTTCCTAAATGCAAGCTTGAGTTCCATCTCATGATTAGAAGGGAGGGCGGAATTAACAACTTGACTTCGACCCACTTCATCAAATGTCATGAAAATACTATCATCGGGGTCGAGGTGTTCTAATGGTACCATCATTCCCATCTTTTGACTCCAATATAATTCAGGTGGATACTCAACCTGATCATTTTCTTCCTCAGGTTGCCACCTTTCTTCATCCCATGTATAGCTACTTTCATACATATCCTCCTCCCACTTAAGGCATGGACCTCTCAAGGAAGTGTCATCTAGTGGGGAGGTTTCAAAATCAATCCTCGAAAAGTAGCTATTCTCCCTTACATAATCCCCAAAATTTCCCTCCAACTTAGGATGTGGCTCTCCCACGGGGGATGCATCTAGCGTAGAGGGGTGCGCGTCATTCTCAATGGGATAGGTTAGATGGCTAATGTCTTCTTTTTCTTGTTGGCCTGCTCTCGAAGATTCTCCTAACAATTCAAACATTTCATCTTGCATTTTCTAAATTTCCATCTTCAAGGAGGAGAAATTATCATTACTATCAGGAGAGAAGTTAGGCTCAGGCTTAAAGTACCTAGGAGTTTCTGTCCAACCATTATAATCATTCAGGGAGGGTGGGTTGGGTATTTCTATGGTGTGTGGGATTTGGGTAAGGCAAATACCGCTCCTAAGTTCTGCTCACTGATTTGGGGCTTAACCAAGCCAATGCTCTTATAATAGGAGTAAAACGGATCCCAATGACTGTCATTATGTCCATCAAAGGATGGATCATCTCGGCGTATGAGATCGAAGATTGCAGAGTGGGGGTATGGGTGTGGACAAGATGTGAAAGGATGAAAGTCAACGTGGTCCATTCTAACTCATGCCACAATCAGATTCCCCAAGCAAACACAAATTAGAGGACTTTTTAGGTCTTTAATTAGTTAGGATTTTGAGATTTTAAGTCCACTTGTAGGTGACAAATCAAGTTATCAAAATAGTTATGCACCTACTTGTCGACCTACGATACGCCTAAGAAGATCTAACTGGGACTTAGGTGATCCTCCCTAAAGCCCAAAAAGTTTAGTCACCACCAAACACGGCAAAGAAGGATGCAAGTAGGGTTAAACCCTTCCTTTGAAGCATTGCTTTCGCAGTGCTTCTTAACTACCCTCAATCCGCAAGGTTTGGAGGCAACTTCACCTCTGAACTAAAGTTCGGGTCACTTTAGACCCTAGTAATAGGAGGCTCTAGTCCTATCGGTTCCAAACCTAAGGAGTGCCTAAAAACGTGCTGTGGTGCAAGAGATATAAGTGTGCATATACCGCAAAAGATTTTGAATTTTGAATCATACGTCAAGTTTGAAAATCAAATCCTTGGTTTTTAAATGTCCCTCATTTAATTAGGCCCTTTTCTTTTTCAAAAAATTAAATGTGACCACTTGTTAGATCTATTCAATACAGATTAGGTGGTCTTGAAATTAATCTAAATGCATTTGCATGGCAGGTAGAAATGCAAAGTTAGAAGTGCATACTTGATGCCAACATTCTTCATACAATATGCAAGACAAGAAATTAGATCTAGATGTTACTCATTCAATCCTAAATGATTCGACTTATGGGCAGACAACTTCTAGTAGGCAGCTAGTGTTTTATTTTATTTTTTTATTTTTACCTATCTATGCGCAAATAATGAAAAATCAATCCACGAAAGAAAATAAAAATCTAAGTCTAAATAAATGGGAACAGACTCTCGAAAAGTTACCCACCACGGGCCTAAAAGAAAGTCGGGAAACAAACCCCTGAAATGTACCCCAGAACAAGGGTCTCAAACCAAATGTGGAATGAAAATTAAGTACTAAAACCTAAATTCTATCTACTAAAAAAAAAATCAATGGAGATGAAGATGATCACTCCAGATGTCCTCCTTTGGTGGTGGAGACAAGGCCCACCATAGTGTGTCGAGCTCCTACCTTCAGAAATGGAGCTCCCAGTGTCCTCTGAGAAGTGGAAACAAGGTCCACCTCGATGTAGCTGAGGCTAGTGCGACTTGTCAAGCAGATATGAGTACCTCACACCAAAAAGATCGAAGTTAAATATACCTCAAAAATAATGTGTGAACCAATAAATAAACGAATGCAAGTTTAACAGGCTCATTGCCTCCCCAGCAACGGTGCCATTTGAAGAGTCATTTTTCGCTTTCGAAAATGATGATTAAGAAGATTTATCATTGTATTTCTAAGTGGTGGAAATCGACTAATCAAAACAATTAGAAATAAAATTAAATCACTCACAGGAGAGCGAGTCGTACCCACAAGGAGGCAATGACCTATTTAAAACTCGCACATGTCTAAAACAGACATTCATGATTAATTTCACCTATAAATAGAATCAAAACCACCTTTAAATCAAGATAACAATGGTTAGGTGAGATGATATTGCATTACTTGAAAGAGGATGGGGGTTCGCACAAAATCACCTGATTAGAATAATGTTTAATCAAAATTCCAACTCTTCCAATGGCAAGAAATGTAAATATTAATTCTCACAAAAACAGAGCAACTCCTTTGGGGAGCTATTATGCACACAAGAGGGTGCGGTCGGCGATGAGGAGCTCACCGAAGCTTGTCGGCTTCAAGCTGCATCCAGCGGTGGTGGCGTCATTGGTCGGGGTGGCCGGAGCTGGTTAGACGGAGCTATGGTGAAGGTGGGTTCCAGCGGAGTTGCTGAAGGGTGTTGGAGGATGTGCACTCTGCGTGCGGGCAGAGCTATTGAAGGGAGCTGGAGGATGCACGCTGCGTGCCGGCAGAGTAGCTGTAGTAGTGTGCGCTCTGTGCGCGCAGCTAGAGGCGAGGGTCAGTGGGTTGGAGGTGCTCTGTTGTTGCTGTAGCAGCGCTTGGAGGGGCTGCAGGTGGAGGTGCAGTGCGCTCTGTGCGTAGTTGGAGCGGCTGCTGTGGTGTGTGCTCTGCACGCGCGGGCATGCGCTAAGGGCTGGAGTGTGGAGGTCGGTGCTCGCAGAAAGGGGTACGCGTACCTACCACGATGGAGCTGGAGGGCAGGTGATCTGGAATGGCGAGGGAGCACGCGGAGGAGGTTGCACGTTGCTGCTGGTGTGGCGCAGAGTTGCAGCAAGGGGGACATGGGGATGGTTTTGTTCTTAAAACAAAGGAAGAAGAAGAAGAAGAAAAAGAAGATGGTGTTGGTGGTGCGTGGATAGGGAGGGTGATCTAGTAGTTGCACGGTGATGGCCAAGCTCACCGGATTGGAGCAGCGAGCTGTCACCTCGCTGGCCCATGGTGTGGTAGAGCTTAGCCTTGGAGACCACAGTGGTGGAGTGGAGTACACGGTGGTGGAGTGGGGTGGTGTCTCCTGTTGCATAGTCGTCTCTTCCTCCCTTTGTAGCCATGCACATGGGTTTGAAATGGAGAGGCGGGAGTAGATCCGCTTCTTACGGCCATTAAGGAGGTATGGCTGGAGGAGAGGCGGAGCCGTTCATGCAGAAGGAAAAGAATAATAAAAAATAATTAGGATTAATTATACATAACTTCTTAACTTTTATGTTAATTAAAACAATATAGGTAATGCACCTAATTAATTAACTAATTAAATGCATGCAATTCTAGGTTAACTCTAAATGCATTTAGATATGGATGTCACACATGAATTATGCACTTAAGCTAAAAATATGAATTAATTTATTTATATCCTAATGTATGCTATCTAAATGTTAAAATTAACTTAATGTCTAGGCATTTAAATACTTAAATATCCCACAAATATGGGCTAATCAAATACTCCCATGCCTAGTTTCTGCTAGTCCCTAGCAAACTCAAGCAATAACCCAACTCTCCAAGTGGACTAGCCAACCTAATTGGTCTTACTTTAGTAACATGTTAAGTTCAAACTTTAGACCTAAGGTTCCCAAGTAGTTGCTAAGTTACAAACTAGGTCAGCTAAAGATGAGTTGCAGGCATAGGTTTTCCTGATTTCTAACTCTACCCTAGGGTTTATTGATCCCCGAGATTAAAGCATCCATGCATATGCATTGATCTGAGTTATTTGAGGTTGGTATGATTGCCAACCTAGAGTGAAAAAAGGATTTTTTTTAATATATATATTTTTGTTTGATTCCTCTAAGTCTAACCTTAGATCAGCTATCAACACAGTCTGTGTCGGATTCATTGTCCCCATTACTGTACCTCGAAGGGTGCTTGGCTTTTGATTCTTTGAGATAGCATCACTCATAGCGACCCCAAGAACTCCTAGCAATCGATACTTCAAGATAGTATCGCCAATGGATTTCTTAAACGAATTCAGGCTTGTGGCAATCAACACTTCAAGATAGTACCGCCCATAGTACCTGAACCGCATAATACACTTAAATAGCCCACAAATATAAGCTAATCAAATATCACTGCAACAAAAAAAACCTAAGATAACATATATTTTTATTAAACATCATTAATTATAACTAACCAAATCTACAATAACAACATTATTACCTTTCTAAAGATCACTAAATAAATATTAACCAATTTTGCGAGTACGACCTCCTTTCCCTACGATTTCCTTCTTTCTTAAAACTAAAAAAATCCTTTCCCACCTGCACCTCTAAACATCACAAAATAAAAACAAAGAACCAGTTCATGACCAGCTTTCCTTCTCACGAAAAAGCCTTCAAAACCTATGAAACCTCAGCCATCCCTACCAAAAAACCAATTCCCGCCCCTACAAAACCTACGAAACTAAAGATCGTCATTCTTCCTCGTGACCTCTTCCGCCTCGGCACTCTCATTGTCCTCTGCAGAGTCGTCATCGATCTCATCCAAGCCATCGTCGCCCTCGACCTCCTCGTCCAAGCCATCGTTGCCCTCGACCCACTCATCCAAGCCATCATCGCACCTCGTGGTCCTCGTCAACCTCCTCGTTGGCTACCATAGAGGTTAGTAAACTCGCTTTCTTTCCCCCGACCCCAACCATGACCCCTCCTCGGATCTCGCCCTTGTTACTGCTCCTCCCAAGATGAACCTCATTGGTGGATACTTCTAGTGTTTCCCGCCCTCCAGTTCCCCATTAGAGACAGCGATCGGCCCTTTCTGTGTATAAGTGGGATATGAAGGTTTCCTGTGCTTTTGTGTTGCAGTGGCACCAAGGAAGAGGAAGGCAGCGATTCCTCTTGGAAGAGGAAGTCATCAGAGGAGGCCGGAAGCAGTAGCGAGAGCACACCGGAGGATTTAGGTCGTCACTAGAGGACAAGGCTGACAGGAGCAATTTGCTTGAGGGGAGGAAAGAGGTAGATTCATCTTACAGGTACTATTTATCATGATCTGAAGCTTGTAGATGTTGATTCATTTAATACTACTGGAAGGATAGCTTAGAGAAGGATTCAAACTGTTGGAGGAGACCCCCCTTCCCTCTCCTCTTTCCTTCGTCGAACCTCGATTTCCCCTATCGCAAATCTCAATGCCAGAGGTTGACATGGGGAAGACCCATCCTGCGGGGTGGCCCCATTCCCCCTAGAAGAGAGGAGGGCGTGAGGAAGGAGGGGGGAGCCTCGGAAGAGAGAGAGGGAGAGAGACCCAACTTCCCCAATCGGGTCCAACCGGCTCGACCCACGTGCGAAGTCGACACGGTCTGTCCAATGGGTCAACCCAATTTTGCTACAATCTTGCCTAGGCGATGGCCTGGTCTTCTAAGAGACCAAGTCAAACTGTCGAAGGGAAAGGATAGTGATCGATATGAAGTTGTTCCGATTCAGGAACCATTGTCCTTTGAAAAGGGGTTCTTCATAATGATATGTTCATGTTAGTTGTTGGCTCAAACAATGAAGGAATGATATTTGTTGGAGTTGTTGGTCCATCCGGTGCTGGGAAGATTGTATTTACTGAAAAGATCCAAGGCTGACCATTTATGACACACTACTGAAAAACATTCGTGACCTAGGAGAAGGGATCCAATATATGATTTCAAGACTAGCAGCCGTGTAGGCTACAGAACTGTTGAGGTACCTGTCTCCTGGATGATAATAATTGAAGGTATCTATGCTTTAAACAAGAGGCTACGACCTTTTCTTGACTTGCGTGTTTCTTTGATCGGAGGTGTTCACTTCGATCTTATGAAAAGAGTTTTGAGAGATATACAACGTGCAGGCCAAGAACCAGAGTAGATTATTCACCAAATATCAGAAACGGTTTACCTAATGTACAAGGCTTTTTTCAATCTGATTTGCAAATAGCATATATAAAGATAATTAATAAATTCAATCTATTCATAGGATTCCAGAACCCCACTTACATTTTAAATTCATCAAAAATGGTGCTTTTGGATAAGATCAAAGCTGTTATCTCCAAGAAGCACACAGAAAAATTTGAGGAGACATGATATCTATCTTCTACCACTAGGGGAAGATCATGAAGAATGCCAATCATATCTTAGGATGAGAAATAGGGATGGGAAATACAATCTCATGTTTAAGCAATGGGTTACGGACAGTCCCTTCATTATATCACCAAGAATTTCATTTGAAGTTAGTGTGCATCTCCTTGGTGGCTTGATGGCCTTGGGTTATACGATTGCAACCATTTTGAAAAGAAGCAGCTTTTTTTTTATGATAAAGTTATTGTTAAAATAGATTGGTTAGAATAGCTTGGCCGACACTACTCGCAGGTGCAAGGAAGGGATCGCCATTTAGTCAAGTGCATGGCTAAGAAGTTGGCCTTAGATGGTTCATATGTATCTCGTACATACATTGAACAAATTCAATTAGAAGATTGTGAATGAAGTCATGGCTCTGCCTGATGACTTGAAAATGAAGCTCAGCATAAATGATGAATTGTCTGTGAGCTCCAAAGATGCACTGCTTTCTAGAGCCTCTGCCAATAGGAATGCCATGAGAAAGAATTTGAAAAGTGGTTTGTGGCAGTCTTACATAGAACAAACGGCTAGCCATCTCTCTGACCATCGAATTACTAGCAATGGTAGAAGGCTTGATGGAAGGATCTCCAAATCTCCTATAACAGACAAGGAATCTATAAGTGAGCTATCCAAGCAAATAGCAATATTGAATAAAAGGATGGATAAGTTTACAATGCAGATGGATGATTTGAGTTCCAAAATCTCATGTAAGACAAGCCAAGAGAACGTGGCTTTGCATAATGAAGTATACAATAGCTTGGCCTCATATCTGAATTCCTATATGGATTGGGGAATGGGAAACTTTTGCCAAATTTGTCATCCTATCCCCAACTTGCGAAGGATTCTCCGCTATTGGAAGAGATCTTAGTCCTGTCTCAAAGCCAGTGCCAGATGATGCATCAGCTAGACAACCTATCCAGCCTGGTCTACAACCGGATCAGTAAGCTATCCCATGTAAGAAGCAAGGAATGCAACAATAGAAAGGTTT
This sequence comes from Thalassia testudinum, assembly GCA_037157565.1. Taxonomy (NCBI): domain Eukaryota; kingdom Viridiplantae; phylum Streptophyta; class Magnoliopsida; order Alismatales; family Hydrocharitaceae; genus Thalassia; species Thalassia testudinum. The sequence goes on from JAZHRO010000025.1 coordinate 156,644,086, forward strand.
TGAATTCAAATGCAATCAGAAGCCCCCTTGTGTGGACATTGGTGCTTGGTGGATTCGGCATTTGCCTCTTCAGAGGATTGTATCAGGCTTAAGGTGTAGATGGAGGTGACCATTGTTATTGCATGGTCGTGGTGCCAGGTTCAGGTAGCATCCTTGGCTGGTATTGGCTTACAAAGGTATGGAGACTGCAGCTCACATTCAAATAGGAGATATGAGAAGAGTAAAGGGGTTAAGAATTCACATTTCTCTTTGTGAACCCATTCTTGGAAGGGCTCTGCTTTGTTAGTGCTTGGACTCAATTATAGGCAATTATTTTTTAACACACCCATTCATTTGCGATTGCAATGAAATTTTGAAAGTTGGTAGGATATGATCTTATGGAGAAATCAAACTTCCACATTTTCTATGTTAGCTTGAAAAAAGTAGGCTTAGAATGACTGGAAAAAAAAAAACTGTTGGAGGAGAGTTGTAGCTTTTTGGCTTGTAGTTCTAAACCATTGAGTTGTTTACCACCTTTGGAAAATGCAAAGGTTTAAAGAAGCTTGTTTTGGATTTATCACACATCAAACTAATTCTTTGTATAGGGTAAGTTAGGTAACTCTAAGGGGATTGAGTGCTGTGACCTCTGCAGCAGCCAGCAGGCATTAGTTCTGATGCTAAAGAAAACCGGGGAAATGTTAACCCAAATGTTGCACTATTGCATAGTTCAATGTTTGCATATGAGGACATGTTAAGTGAAGATAATATCATGACTAAACAGGATGCTCTTGCTGACCTAGCATATGTGGAGCTATGCATGGAAAATCCCTTGAAAGCACTAAGGGCTGCTGATACTCTTAAAGAATTTCCAGCATGTTTCAAATTATATGTTTTCCTCGGTTGTGTTTATGGGGCTGAAGCTCTCTACCAGCTAAACAGGCTCAAGGATGCTGCTGAGCTTCTCTCCATCTATTTGTGTGATAATAATAGTTTGGATTTACTTTACAGCGGCACAGCCAAAGAGAAGTGGAGTTCTAACAAGAGTGGAGATAGTGAGGATTTAAATAGCTCCACGACTACTCAAAATGCTATGGCAGAACCTGACATTCAATTCCTTATGCCTAAGGAAGCTCGTGGTCTGTTGTATGTAGCACTTTCCACCATGAATGCTATGAAGGGTGATCTTAAGCAAGCTATTTCATTTGTTACAAAGGCCTTATCAGTTATTCCATACAATCCACGTGCTTTACTTGCTGCAGTTTACTTGGATATTCTACTTGGGAAGACACAAGATGCAGTTGCCAATTTGAAGCAGTGTAGTCATGTTAGGTTTTACCGTGGCACTGTAACTCTAAGTAGCTCACAGAAGATTTTTGTGGTGCAGATGCTTGGATTATATTTTCTTGCCTTTGCTTGATTACCATCCCATTGTGATGTAGGTTTCTCATATAGATCCTTAGTGTCATGTAAGATACCTTGCAATTTAAAATAAGCAATCTTTCTAATATTTAAGAGTTCAGTGGCATAAAAGGCATTTTGATCTGTAGACGTAACATCCCTATGTATGTCTTCTCAGGAGTGTGCAAAGGATAGATAACTTGTAAAGGTAACCATTTTTTTCTTTAGTAAGCATGCATGCTGCCCAATTTCTGTTGCTAGTACCCCACCATGCAGAGACCTGGGATTCTGTACAATTATTATTGGTTCTCTCCACACATCCTAAGCAGGTTTCATGTGCCCATTCTTGATGTGACCCGCACATGATTCTCTTGAAGTAGTGCCACACAATTTGCAAATCTTCATTTGTTTCATAGGATACCTTAATTGCTGTGTGTATATTGTTGGATCTTTAACAATGGTTTGCATTTCTAAATTCTGTAGTTGCGGGTAAATTTACAGACTCTTTGCAGTTTACTAATCTCTAACATAATTGGATCTTTGTACAACATAAATGGCATATGTATGCAATGTTGAGAGCATTGTGCAAAAGAAATATACACACTCCTTTAAAGAACAATTCTAAAGTGCAAGGGTTTGGTTGAAGCTAGAAGTTATTGAAGTCATATTGTTTTCTGTTCGACTTGGAAGTCATCTTTTTTTTTTTTATAAGCATCAACTTGACGTCAACTAAGTATCAAATTGGTGAACTTAGTCTACCAACTACTTGAATCATTAAGAAAGCATGATTTCATTGCGTGTGGTGGTGCACTACCTGTTGGTATGTGCATCCCAACAGTAGTAACAAAGTGCTTCTTATAGTTGAATAATTATGTACAAATCTGGGTACCTATCTAGGTCTTTCTCTGATATTAGAAAAGGAGCTCCTTTTTCTCCTGAGCAAAGGAAATAGATAGAGTTACAAACCACCCCCTACAAAGGCTCTAAGTATAAATTCATGGGCATTACAGACTCTACTGACATCATCTTACTACGGAAGGGGGGCATTGTTCTTATATTACTGAAAGGACCACATGATAATCACTCCCCCTTAGATCTTTCCAAGATAAGTCCTTCTAGGAAGGTCACCACAAAGAGGCATCCCTTCACCACATAAGCAATCAAAAGATGTTCACACCTGTCCTCATAACTTTGTCAAGTTGGTTTCCTTTACCGTTTTGGTTATTCATAATTTAAAAAGAAAGAAAGGAAAAAAAGACATACAAATATAAATGACAACATCATGCTTAACATATCAGTTTGACTTACCTATTAAAAGCAATTGAAATTGGAAAAATGCATTGCAAAATGAATGCTATGAAGGAACTGAATTTCTCATGTAATTTAAACTAGGTGATTTTTATGTTGGTAATAAAAGAGGATTAGCTACCAGACTTGTTTACCTGTAGTGCATGGCATTCTTTCTGGATATAGTTGATTTCCTGAATATCTTATTCAGAGCCTATGAAAGAAAATGATAATCTAGGGTACCATAAGTATTGCCTATAAAAGAAATTCAGCTAAAGATTCCACTAAGTGATTACAAAATGCTTGTCTCCTTCGCCACATGCCTTTCCCCACTTTCTCCCTCTCTATCCTCGCCACCAATCAAGTCCTCAACCGCTCTTATCCGGCCACACGCCTGCAACCACCTCCTCTTCCCAAACCCTCGAAGGCCCTCGCCGCTTATGATAATTAACTTGCTTTTCCATCTTAAACTGCCACTGCATTTGATAATTAATCCCAAATATCTTTTCAGCACTTTGTAGTTAATGCAAAGTTTCTTACTTATGAAATATTCTTTTTGATGGAAGACCGTGGAATATCTTATTGATGATAGTAATTACTGAACAGTGTACTTAAGGTTATTTGCATTATTCTTTGATGACCATTTGATAATGATGCTCTAACAAAATGCATATTATGTCTTCTCCTATGATTTTCATGAGGTGAAATAATTGATAGGATTGTAGTTGTTCATTGTTTGTAGTGAAGTGATTTTTGGTAATATATATTGCACATGCTTACTGCCTTATTAATAAGAAATGCGTTGCCCATAGAAAGTAATTTATACTGCAATAATTTCATCTTATATCAGGATTCAGAATCACTAAAGACATTGTAAGGCTACTACCACCCAAATCTATATTTCTTATTTTTAGTGTACTATTCCCTTATGACCTTACGCCTTTTTTCATGTTGAAAAGCAAGTATTTACAGGTGATGTTCTTGATATCTTAGTAACTAATTAAATTGTCATCATATTGTTAGATGATAACACTCCCTTGGTAATGCCCATCAGACCGTGGTGATGTACAAAAAGGAATTACTAAGATATTCTTTCATGATGTCAAGTTCTGGAAAGGGGGTAATGGAGAGGAGGCACCACCTATCTTTGTAGGTATTTGTTTGAAGCAACCTATTTTCTTGCTTGTACTTAGGACAAAAGCATGGAATATGGAAAAATGTGCAACTTATGTGACAGTTATTGTCACATAAAACATGATGTCTTGTTCCTCCACTATTGAATTTATCAACCAATTTGTCTCTAAAGCCTTTTTTTAGGAGAAAAGGAAAAATTGTGATTGTGGTTGAAGTCACAACCAAAAAGTTAGCCAAGTTACAACATGTGCCATTATAAGAGCATGTTTGGACTAAAAAGGAGAACATGAAAAATTTAAACATTTGCGAGCTTTGGACATGTAGCTAAATAAAAACAGTCTCATGCATTTGACATTTGGGACAATTTCTGAGGAACTCCTCATTCCTACATTAATAAAAATCTTTACAGTAGATTCTCACCCATGAGCATATTTGAGGATGGGTGTTGGATGCATCCATGTCTATCCTATAATTTTGACTAGTCTTCAAACTGGTTCTTGGCCCATAACTACCAATATTTTCCAAGATCTATAGGTGTTTGTGTCTATACCATTATTTAAAGTAATGGTGATGCCACCATTATCAATGAAGCATGATTACTTAAGAATTCTATACATATTGGATTTCTATCAAAGACAAGTTTTGGTGATCATATTGAACATGAAATCATATATTTCTCAGATGTGTACCTTATGCCACAAATTTAGTAAGTGGAACCTTTTTAAAGTGAGACATTTAAAGTTGAGACATTTGAAGTTGAACCGAACCAGTAACTGTTTGGGTATCTCTCTCCACACAGTCATTCTGAAGAATTCAATAAGTTCGGTGTTGATGACTTAGATACCAGTTACGTATGAACTAGTGGCCAATACCTTCTTGGCACATCACAAGTGGCTTTTTGATGATCCAAGCACCTTTGCTTTCATGAAAAAGATCCCAATGATGGACAATGATTATTTCAGCACCCTCTTATCTTCCTCTCCCTGCTCCACCATCCAATAAACACTAGTAGACATAACTGTCTTCTTTTTCGATCAGGGAGTTAGTGTGTTTGGTAGTGCGTATTTGGTGCTGCCCTAAGAGTTTATAATGTAGTTATTCAAATTTTATTGATCATCTAAACCTTATTTGTTGGGAATTTGTTCTTTTAAGTTCAACAAAAGATTTACTTTTGAATCCTGATAAGATTGTTGGGCATAAATATTTCTTATGCCAATTTTGATTGTGCAGCAACTACTTTAACAAGCTGGCACCTAGTGGTTACCTTCTGCTCTCTTCATATTGCACTGCGGATGAATTTTTTGAACATAAACCTTTTGATATAAGAACTGTGATGGGCTTTGGAATTCTAAATGGAATGTCCATTGGCTTCCTAAATTTATATTTGGGCTTCAACTCCATTGGTTTCTATCAGGTACCAGCTTTTCCTTGTCCTTTTGATCCATTTGTAAAGTGCTTTTATAGTCACTATTGCAGTTAAAGAGAGAAAGATATCATAGTTGGAAATCATAATAATATCTTAAAAAGAAAACTGTAGGACAAACATCCAGTAGGTGGAACTCCAGGAGCAAACTTCAACACAGCCCTTTGACATAGGGTCTTGTAGACTGGACAATAATGTCCTTTGTGTTCTCAATAGCAACAATGATGCTCACAAGTTTAAGTATGACATCAGCACACTTCTTACCTACATTAAAATTAAAGTTATATTTTCTCATATGTTTTGTTATTATGACATTTCCGTCTTACTTCTTTATTTTTGATTTCTCCCCCATTCGGCTCCATTTAGCACCAACCCTCCTATCCCTTCTCATGATTATGTAATCTCAAAATGAATAAATATTCTATCTTGTAGCTAATATCCTACACTCAAGATGATTTGTCCTGCTTTATAGTTTTTTGATGAAGACCATTAGTGATTCTCTATTATTTTCACATAGCACCTATATTTATTTTCACATGGTTTTGGATTGAGAAGTCTATATTCTAGCTGTCATAAGTTTTTGAAAATTTACTCTGAACTTCCTTACACTCCCCTTTAATAGAATTGCAACTATGCTGTTGAAGAGCTGCTGCTACTAAAATGTTAGCTATAGATGTTGAAGTGTTGTTGCTGAAGTTGCTGCTGCTACTGTTGAAGTGTTGCTACTGTTGAACCCAAGTAATTCAGGATGCCCAAATTGCATATAGGTATAATCTTTTTGCAGTTAACTAGTTTAGCGTTAATTTCCTATATGATTAGTTGTGACTCTTATTTTCTAGGTTCCTTCTTGTGATGAATACAATGAAGCACTTGATAAGAAAGCTGCCATCTTGATTCTCAAGGTGAGTTCGTATATATTGTGAGTGGATTTGACAATTGAAAGTTTAGGTGTGTTACAACTCATTAGATAAGTGGGCCCATGATGGTGTTGGTTGTATGTTGGCTGATAGAGTAGGTATCTTATATGTCATTCAGTAGCTTTAAAATAGCACCCTTGCAAATGATTGTGTAGGAAGGGCTCCAGCTACCCTGGTTGCCTTGTCCACAGGAAACTTTTTAGTGCTACACATTTTTCCCTATTACAAGTTTGGATGTCAAATCCCTCACTTCATTACTTTGCCTGGATTGTTATTTTATTATTCAAATACGTGATGAGGCCATGCCATTTATTGATCCCTTAAGTATGTATCTTTAGCTTATTACAAACATTGTGCTTGCTAAAATTCAAGTGAACTAGAGATATATAGGAATATGTTTCTCGAAAGTTGAAAGGCAAATTGCTGAAGAAAAAAATTATTCATTGAATCAGTATTTTCTTTTCATGGTTCTATAAAGATGCTTTTTACATATGTAATTAAAGGAATGAAAAAAAGTTCATTTCTGTCTTTAAACTGGTTTAAATCAAAAGTTTAGTTTGCTACACCATTAGTTGGTAAATAGCAAAACGATGAAGGGCCACTTATCTGTGCTCATAAGATGGTACATAAATTGTGTAGAATTCTTAGAGAAGATTTATTTTGGGTGGAAGCCATGTGGTCTTTTTGGCTAAGTGTTTCACCTGTTGTAATTTTATCCCGTGTTGAAGTGTTGCTACTGGTTAAGTGTTGAATTCTACTACTTGATGTTGTAAGAGACTCTTCCTTACCTGTTATGATGATTTTGGAGCTATAAATGAATATGTTTTTTAACATTCTATAATGACAAAATAATCTTGGCTACAGAGGAATTTAAAGATCAGGAGCAGACGATGAATGATTGAATGAGCTCAAAAGTTGCTACTGTTGCTGATATCAATCTAATTGGTGTTGCTCCTATTAATCTAATTGTTGTTGCTGCAACTGGCACGAAGATGGAGTATCTAATTTGATTAACATATGCAGGTTTTGATTCTTACTGACAATCTAATTATTGTTGCTACTGTTAGTCTGATTGCAGCAGTAGCATATCTGATTTGATTAACATATGTAGGTTTTGATCCTTAGTGGCTTTTCCTAGTTGCAAACCAATTTGATCACCTAAGATCTATTTATTTCCATAAAGTAGTGAGTAGATTCGCTCCTTGAAGGATCTACTAATTGAATGTAATAGGTCATTTATTTCCGAGTCCTTTTGAAAAAAAAAATTATCTTCCAATTAGGTGCACTGCATTTAATTTGGTTGAGTCAAGTATACGTTGCAATAACTGATTCTAAACTAACCATGGGTTATTTTTTCATTTGTAGCTAGATGTTGCAGTAACTGTGGTGGATCAGAGTTGAAAATTTCAACAGATATTCATTGCTATCAGGAGGTGAGCTGTTGCTGCTGGATTGAACAATGGATACTGGAGCTACTTTTGATATTTTGAAGAAGTTTGAAGTTGTAGATGATTTTAGTTGAGTTGAATGTTGATGAAGTGCCTCATGTTTTAGTCAGATTTGTTAGAATTGATCTTTAATGTATTTTAATTTTTTTATATTTTTCCTCTTTTTTCTTGTATTACCCTTATGTGGGGAAAATGTACTTTCTTGATATGAGAAGTCAATATAAAGAAATTTTATTGTACGTTACTATTTGAGGATCAATAAATTTGTGTTTGCTTGGGTTCTTATGTTTTGAGCTTCATAAAAAATCTGTTTCTTAGTAAAGGATAAAACTAAGTTGTATATATAGGCATAATTAAAGTGAATAAATAGTAGCCATTAAATGGCAAAAGAAAGTGTTATTAAAGTATATAATTAGTGATGATTTAGTGGCATAAGAAAGTGTCATTAAAGTAAATCAATAGTATCGATTTAGAGGTACAAATAATTGTTGCCAAATAATATTAATAGAGGCAATTAAATGGTAAAAAATAGTGCCACTAAAGTATATAAATAGTGGCAATTTGATGATAAAAAAAAGTCATTAAATGATAGATATAGTGACAGTAATAACGTTAGTTAAATTATCACTAATATAAATCAATAGTGGTAAAATAATGAAAAATAAATTGCCATCATTAGCGACAATATTTACGGCAATTAAAGTACCATTAATTACCATTATTTTATCAGCGATTATACAATTGCTGCTAACCTTTTAGTGATGTCAACGAAGATGGTAATTAAGCAACAATTATTTTAAGTGTCACTAATTATATATAACGGCAAATATAAGGCCTATAGCGGCAAATATTAATTGTCGCTAAAGGCCATTTTTTGTAGTGCATTGCTTTCGTCCATTTTAGAATCGACGAGAATAGGCTACTTTCGAATTTTGTTTCATTCTTGACTGTTATATGATAGACGAAAATGTTATTATTCTCGTCCATTTTTATTGAATGGTTCAGAATAACTCCTTAATTGACTATTATCCAACTGATGAGGATGTGCTTATTCTCTTCCATTTTCAATCCATCGACGAGAATGAGAACATCCTCATCCATTGTAATAACCGTCGACGTAAATGTTTATGTCAATGGTGTATTTGAAATGGTCGAGAAAAACCTTCCTCCACTATTGGAAATTGACAAGAAAAACACCCACACATCGGATGAGGGGCCACCTTTGTCCCGTCGATAACATTGTAAACTAGTAGAGAAAACACAATAGCAACACAACATTCCTTGACCCTTTTTCTCGACCATGGATTTCACATTGCTGACGGTCAACAATAATGAATATTCTTATAGTGACAAGTGCTTATTAGAGACAAGGGGAACAATCTCAAATAATATAAGTTTGAGATGGTCTCTTGTCGAACTGTCTATTTCTATGCAAAATTGAATAGGAAAAAAAAATAGCTCTACTTTTTCCCTCCATGCACTTTAGGGCTACCTTCTCCAAAAAAATCACCAACTACTTCCTACCCTACCCCCATGCAATCATTCCCCGCGTCGACTTCTTCCCCGTAGATACTTCCATTGGAACCTAGTTCCACTTCTCTTTTACGTTTTGGTGTTAACAAAACTATTTTAAATCTAATGATTTTGTGAAGTGATATTCACAGGGAAATCACAGGATTATAAGAAATGTGGATGATGATAGGGAAGAAGTTTCAGGTGAGCGAAGATTTTGTTTATGTTTTTTTATTGTGATCTAGAAATGTGTATGTCTCCTAAACAAGAAAATTTGATTTAGGAAGTAAAATCAAAATAGAGATTATTAGGTATCAAACTCACGTTTAATTTTTTGTTTGAAAAATTAAAATCATTTCTTAGTTATATTAATCGTTTAATTGATTTTTTTTTGAAAAAGAAAGGAAAGCTATCGAATCGCCGATAGCAATCCAGCAGAGCTTTTATTTACTATAAAGAGAGAAATAAAAGTTACAATATTGAACCCCACATATGTATGAGAGACCAGCAACTATTTACATTATTTTCCACACACACTGGTCTCTCCTGAAATAATTTCTCATTCTTCGCTCTCCAAACAGACCATAACATTGCCACCATAGGCACATGGGGCTTATTTGCAGACAAAAGAGAACACCATAAATTCTCCTAAGTAGGCATCGAATCCCTACATACCACTCTCCATATATAATCAGTCACCATATAGGAAGAGAAGATGTGACGACTGCAATCATTGTGCAACCCACATAGCTGACAAAATTGAGCACGGGAACCCATTCTGCTATGGTGCAAGTCCCAATAATCAGTCCATCCCCTCTACACAACCACAGAAATATTTGAACTTTTAAGGGGACTTTCAACTTCCATAGTTTTGTCCCTACCTCATCCACCTCCGCCGACCTGGAGGATATAATGAGCTTTTTATATGCGGCTGTTGGAGAGAAAATCCCCTCCCATTTGTATGTATCACACTCCTCTAGTTTGGGTCTGAAAGCATTTAGTTCCTGCACCAGGCGTACATTGTCCACCCATGTTCTGGTAGCGTAGCCGTTCCCCTCAACATTATTTATCTTCCATCTGTCTGACTCCATGTCCCAATAATCATTCACCACCGCATTCTTATCAAGCGTAGTTGAGTAAGAAAGGGGGTATCTATCTCTTATCACCCCAGCTGGGGCCCATTTTTCAAGCCAGAAACTAAAGCTTTTCCCATCTCCCAGAATTGCCTTGAACATATCCCAGTTGTTGGCTAAAGCACGCACCACTAAACCCTAGAAAGGAGACGACTTAACAGGGTTAAGACGATTCTTCTCATCATTTGTCGACCCATAGTTGTCATGTACAATCTCTCTCCAAAGCCTTTGTTCCCCTTGCAGCAGGCTAATCGCCCACTTTAGTAGTAGAGCTTCATTAAACTCTTTAAGAGATCTTAATCCCAAGCCATCGTACCTTTTAGGGGAACATATAGTATCCCATTTCACAGGTTGAAAAAGGTACCTTGATGAGAAGCCCCCTTCCAGAAAAATCTCTTCCGCATGATATCAAGTCTCTTCCAAATAGATTTAAACACTCTGAAAATAGAGAAAAAGAAAACTGGGATAGATGTGACCACTGAATTTAACAAAATGAGTCTCCCCCCTTTAGATAAATAATGACTGCTCTAGCCTTCTAGTTTGGTGGCCACCTTCTCAAAAAGAAAATTCCAGTCACTCTTCTTCATTTTTGCACACTTCAAAGGCAGACCCAAGTACTTGATTGGTAGGGAGACCACTGGTGTGCCTAAGATGGAGGAGATGTCATTCTAATCACTGGCACTCATACCAAAGCAAACCAAAGATGATTTACTTCAATTCAACTTTAAGCTAGAAATTTCTCCAAAGATGTTAACCATATAATAGAGTGCTTGCGCTTCCCTCTTACCTCCTTCTACGAAAAGAACAGTGTCATCTACATACTGAAGGATAGGAGCCAAGGCCCTTCTATTTGTCATCGAATAGCCCCTTGTCAAGCCATCTTCTGCCAGTTTGCACTCATATCTGGCTAGAGTATCTACTACCAAATTAAAAATCAACAAGGCTAAAGGATAGCCTTGGCGCACCCCATACTGAGGTTGTATCTAGGTTATGTACGGTTTCCCATTAATTAAGGGGGAATAGGAGGCAATTGTAATGGATCGCTTCATCCATTGGATCCAAACTGAGGGGAACTTTCTTCTTTTAAAAATTTCCCATAGATATGACCACGAGATTGAATCGTAAGCTTTGAACAAATCTACCTTCCATAGAAAGGCCTTGGACTTTCTCTTGTGCCACCCCATCACCATCTCTTGTGCTACAATGAATGATTCTTGTAGGGATCTCCCAGGTAGAAACGCAGATTGAACATGCATAATCAAGGCTTGCAGAACTTCACACATTCTATTGGCAAGGATTTTGCTAATAATTAAGTATATGGAGTTTGACAGTGCAATGGGCCTATAATCAGAGAAGCACTCTGCTCCCGACTTCTCTGGCAACAAAAATAGGTATGATTTGTTCAGCCTTTCAAACCTAGAGTTTCCCTTTTCAAATTCACGTATGACCCCCATCACTTCCTCCCTAAGAACATTCCACATTTCTTTGTAAAAAAAAACTTGAACCCCATCTGACCCAGGAGATCCTTCATTGTTTAAATTCTTGATAGCTTCCATAGCCTCCTATTTAGTAATAGAATCAACCAATTATGCAATTTGTTCATCACTAACACATGGAAAGGCAGTCGTTGCCATCCTCCACTTCCCTCTTGGAGTAGCCTTTGATATCTCTTTGAAGTAGCGTGAGGCTTCAATTCTTATCTCTTGAATGGATGATGTTCTCCTCTTCCCAACTTTGATGGATGAAATGAGGTTAGTTCTCCTTCTAGCATTAGCAGCAAGTTGAAAAATTTTCGTATTGGCATCCCCTTCCTTTAGCCATAGTTGCCTAGACCTCTCCCGACAGTCCATTTCTTTTTTCAAACCCTCCTCAACAATGACTTGTTGCCAGTATTTCCTCGTTTCCTGTTCTTGGACATTAAGAGCCACCGTGCATTCCTTCTTGTCAAGTTGCTAGACTTCTGCCAAGGCCTCCATTCTTCTCTGCTCACGAATAGCCATCACAGTCTGCCCATATTCCCTTAGCATTATGCGCATGGAGGTCAACTTAGAAGCTAATTTCTAAGACGCAAAACCTGTAGCATCCTTGTGTTTCCAACAATTGTCAACATATCCCTGAAACCATCCTCTCTAAACCGAGATTTTTTGAATTTGAAATGCGAACCAGCATCCACATTCTCCCCATTGTCTCAAACTCTAGGTGTATGGTCTAAAAATGGCCTCTCTAGACTCATGAGTGACGACAGTTGGAATCTCTCCAATACGGTAGAGTTGCCAAAGAATCTATCTAGTTTGGACATGAGGCCACTGCCATTTCTCCAATAAACTCCACTCCACTGATGGGGAAATAAGTCAGGCCTAGGTTCTGCACTACCATCTGAAATCTAGCAATAGTACCATCTACAATACCACCAGGTCTATCCCCACCTAACAAGGAGCAATTGAAATCTCCACCTATGAGCCAAGGCTTCTCTTGAACCATATGATGAACTGTTGATAGATCCTCCCAAAGGTCCACCCATTTGGCTACTGCACATGGACCATATACACAAGAAATGTACCACTCCAAATCCCCTTGCTGATTTTGATATCTAGCAGTAAGCATATGCCTGGCCGTATGAGTTTCAATCACTTTACAATAGGATTTTCTCCACCATATAGCCAGGCCACCAGATTTGCCATTTGCATCCATCACTATATAGTCTGCTCTCCTAGACTGTCGGAGAATGTCCCAATCTAAATCATTGCCCTCCTCTATGTGTGTCTCTTGAATAAGAGCACAATCAATCTCCCATTCCAACAAATATCTAGATATGGAAGCTCTTCTTACATGGTTGCGTAGCCTACGCACGTTCTACATTAAGATTCTCAACCATTGCGAAGATGAGCCCCTAGCGCCAGACTGTCCACATGTTTAGCCATAATGGATTTAGCAATGATCTCTTCCTCAATGGGGTTCAAAATTCCCTTCTTCCTCCTCCTAAGAATGTACAGGGAGCATCCAGTCCCCTTCTTTTGACCAGAACCTTTCCCAAATTTCAAAGTTTTAGGGGCAGGAAGAGGCAGCTGGTTCATGTCTCTCAAGATAAGTCTCCCATTGCTGCCATCTTCCATCTCCCCCATATTGATGGAGGTTTTGTCTGAATCCTTATGCATTTGTTTATCATTCATGGAGTCAGAGAAACCCTCCAAATTCATCTTTAGATCTTCTGTTGCCTCATAGTGGCAGTCTTTCCACTTTGCCCCTGGAACATCATCAGATACCATACGAACCTCCTGTTCCATCTACTGCACCTTCCCTGTCTTAGCTTCACACATCTCAACCTGCCTTGGCTCTGGAAAAATAAGTTCCTGCCTTACCACTGACATTCGAATAAGTTAAGAACAACCCCCCTGAGAATTATCTTATCAGGCACTGACCCACTTCTGAAGATTTTCGCCTCAACCTTCAAAACCCGAGAATATCCTTCCCCAATAGCAATCTCCGTGTCATCAGATATATTCGCAAAATCAGCAATCATCGTTGAAACCACCCCTTTAGATCTCAGATGCAAAGGCATATCTCAGATTGCTAAAGTAGCATGCCTGGTACCAATTTTCTGTGGGGGGCAATCCTGAAGGGCTCCATCAAAGGGGGAAACCAACCTTCAAAACATAGAGATATTCTCGAATTTACTCGATCGAAATCTGAGCCTTTCCACATCTAACATTCCCATACCAAAAATGAGAAAACGAGATGGGGATAACATAGCAGTCTTCCAACCCGGCGAGACGAGGGATAAAGAACTCACCAGTTGATAGAAGCTTTCCATAGACAGGCTTCCAGTCAAAATTTCTCTAATCAGCGCACCTTTCAGCACCATCTCCGCAGATTGAATATCTTCAGAGAAAGGGATCTCCACATCAATCGTATGGCCCACCTGCGTCGGGGGAGGACGGGGTCTTGGTGCATCCAGGGCCGTCTGCCTAGGGCTCGAAAAATTCTTCTTCACATACTACAGACCCTCCCTTTTGCACGAATTACACTTATGACCATGTCCTCCACATGCCAGGCATACGAGAGGATTCCTACATACCGCAACCATATGCCCCCTTCTTCTGCACCTATAGCACACGATATCTCCATTCATCCTCCTCCAGCCCTCTCTCAATCCACCCTGAAAAGCCCCTCTCGATTGAGGAGGCCATCTCTCCTTCCTCCAATTTTTTGATCTCCAAGTCTTCCATCCATCCTCCTCCCCTACCCTAATCACGCCCCCACCATCGCCCCCCATCGCCTGCCTCCTCTCTCTCTCTCTCCATAAAAGTTCAGTAAGTTCTTCATGTTCATCATTTAATTGAGTTTGAAAAGCACTAAAATTGATTAAAAGAGCTAATCTTAGGTACTTTTAGCAGGTACCGGTACTATTCATAGGTACTGGTATCTGTAGGGCACAGGTTTGAGCCATAACCTCAAAATGTGAACAACAAGTACCGGTACTCATCATGAGTGTTGGTATCGAATGCTTACAGTTTGTGGACACTAATTGCGCAGCAATCATAGGCCTTAATTTACCTGAATTAAGTTAGATCCTATCTTAACCTAGGAATAATGCATGCATAAGCATCTTATTTTGCATCATTGTCGATCTATTAACTTTCTAAATAATAACGCTATATTATGTTGTAATTGAGAGGCAATAATAATTGTAGGTAATTTGGGGCCACAGATGATGAATCCGACTGTACAGATCTGTTCAGAATGACGATGGGAGTTTAATGCTTCCGAGATCGTCATGATTAGACTTCTGTAGCATCCTATGTAGTCTATGAAAGATCAAAGGCCAAGAAGCAAGGTGAAGAAAATCCGAACCTCAATTGCCAAATCCGACTGCATAGATGGATTCGAATCAACAATCACAGTCCAACGGCGCAAAAATCAACTCGATCAGAGCCCTACAGCACCATTTACAAAGCAAAGAAGATGGACTACCATGATGGCGCAATGTGGCACCATCGTAACAGCCCAAGGACGCTGCCCCATCCACTGAAGGAATTCCTCATGCCTTATGGGTCATTGGATTGTCATCCAACGGCCACAAGAGTGCCACGTCGTTCTCCTCATCGTGCCTTCATCAATGAGAAGATCATCTCAGCCATTAGATCTCCATCCAATGGCTGAGGGTGGCTGAGTGGAAAAGGGGAAATGCGACCATTCATGCGTGTAGCGTGGTGGTTAACGCGCTTGTGCAAGAGCGAGTGGCGAGTGCTCGAGACCCGCGAAGTAGAAATTGAAGAGGTATAGAGTGAAGGAAGAAATTGGGCGGTGTGATGACGATCAGGTGGCGCGGAGGCAGACGAGTGGCACGATATTGTGCGTTGGATCAGGCAGTACGGCGTACACTTAGATGGACGTATGGTTGGACGCGTCGAAATACATGGCTCAGAGCGGATTGAAGAGGCGATATGAAGCGCACTTTTAAGCCGTCTGATCGTAAGATCGAACGCCTGAGAAGAATTGAGTGTGAGTGTGCTCGTTTTGAAATGTGAAGGCTGTGGGATGCGTGGGCACATTTATTATCATCATTCTTATACATTAAAAAAAATCTAACTCTTAGGATTTTGCTCCGCAAACGGGTTTTTGGGCAGCATTTAGGCATTAATTAGGTTAGTCATGCATTGCACTTTTTGTTATTTTTTTAATGTGTTTTTGTGAGTGTTAGGGATATACAGATTGCCCAATCCCTAGAACCCTAGCACTCAGGAAGGCAACTGGTGAAGGAAAAGCTCTCACCAATTTGAACTCAGCTTGATCCAACTCACCATAGTTGGAATTTAGCTCACCTGAACTAGGGTTAGCACATCCTAGCTCCATCTAGCTCATCTCAACTGAATGGTATCTCAAGAGAGCTCATCATAGCTTACCTTAGCTTAGGTCAGCTTAGATCCAGCTCAACTTAGCTGAGTCTAGCTCATCTCAGCTCCCATTAGTCCACAGGGAGCTCTAGCTAGCTCAACTGAGTTGACTGGAGTTCACCCCAGCTCAGGTCTAGCTACATCCAGCTCCACTCAACTCCAGCCAACTGATGATGACTTCATTTCAACTCAGGAAGCATAAGTCCAGCTCCCAGGGATTCAGCTTAGCTCAACTCGGTTGAGCTAAGCTACCTTAGCCACCCCAACCAGCTTGATCCTCCCCGGAAGCACCAGACCCAGCTCAGCTCACTTTAGCTTGGCTTAGCAGCTAGCAAAGAACTAGCAAGCTAAGACAACTAGAGTAGCTCCATGACACCCTCTTCAGCTACTTCCGGCTCCAGTTCAAGCTCTAGACTTCTCCTCCTCATCTCCTCTCTTCAAACCCTAGCTCACATTACCAACTCCTCTACTCTATTACTGGCTAAGCTAGTTTAGCTTAGCTTAGCTTAGCTAAACTCCAGCTCTCGTGGCCATCCACCGCCTACAACATAACCCTGACTAGCTCCACCAAGTAAGCCCACCTAAGCTACCCTACTCCACCTCAACTTGGCGCTAACAAGACACACCTCTTCGACCCACACCATCACCAAAAGACACCATGAAAATCCCTCCAAAAACCACCTCCAACCACCTTAGTTTTTGGTGCCAACTCTCCCTTCATCCCAACCATCCAACTAACCCCTAAGCCCATCCTAACCCTTCCTAACTTGGCGCCAAAAATAACCTTCTAGAAGACAACCAAGTTGGTGCCAATTTGTGGTGTCTCTCCACCACCAAAAGCCACCAACATCACCATAACTACTTCCCTCCCAACCCTTCATTTGGTGCCAACTAGCCTTAGCCCTAGGATCAACCTAACTACCCATAACCACCACCTAAACACATCCTAGCCATCCACCTAACCCACGCCTACTACCCCCCTCTCCACCTTTATAAATACACATCATATTCCACTAAAAAAATTCACCCTTGGCTACAATTTTTCTACCTATATTTCCACCTACATAGAAGGTCAAGAGAAGAAGAAGAAGAAGATTAAGGGGATACTCTGTCCCCTTGGTGCCTTCCCCTCTTCTCTTCTCTCTTGTGCCCATGCCACCAAGGAAGGAAGCCATGCATTGGAGGACAACCTAGGGTACACGCCTACCCTAGGAAGTGGAGGATTTGAGGGTGGTACACTACCACCCTTGGAGGATGAATCAAAGGTGGTTCACGCCACCTTAGGAGAAGCCTTTGAAGGTGGAATTCCATCCACCTTGGAGGAGCCAGGCATGCCCCCCCTTGGGCTTGCTAGGAGTGGTTCATCAACTTGGAGAAGCTTTGCAAGAAGAAGGAACTCTTTTTGATTGAGGGAGTAGCCGCAATTGGAGTAAGAGCCTTGCCATCTTCACCATTATTTTAGAGGATAACCATTTTTATTTTATTTTTGCACTTTTAATTCTATTAGTTGAAGCATTCCTCTACTAGGTTTTTGTGTAAAACAATTCCTCATTTCTTTTAAAGTTGCCTTCTTTGCAATTTTGTTGCATTTGATTGCTTTTGTTCTAGCACTTTTCACTCCCTCTCCCTAATTACTCTAGGCCTCCACATGCCTAGAGTGAGCTTAGGGAGAGGCTCTACTTGTCGCCATAGTAGTAGTATAGTGGATTAGGTGTTAGTTGTTTCCAAATCTCTTCAAAATTCCTATTGTCGTTATTTCAAAAATCCATAAAAATTATATATTTAAAAAGGATAAAAAGAAAGTTGAGTTTCATTTCAGAGCAAGGGACTTGAATTTCGTAAAATATTGGCACCTTGGATGACCCTAGATACTCCCCTATCTAGGTTACAAATTTTAAAAGCGAACAGATTTATGTGTTGCAACGATTGAAAACCCTAATCTTAAAAATCGCGTAATTTTCCGTATCAGTGCTTGACAGCACGATTGGAATCAAAAGCTGCTAAGCGCACCACGTGTCGACATCTAGAGAAGTGCACGCGTATTAGGCGTTATGGAGGCTATTTTGTTATAGAATCTGATCCGTGGATCACTCGATCGACGGATCTGATTAATCCAAAGTTGATAACCAAGTTTGGGAGCCAAATACCTCCTTTGCCCCTCTATTTAACTATAAAATGGACCCTAGAGCCCCCATTAGAAGGCATCTCCTCCTTCATCTCTCCCTCCGGACACTTCCAAGCTTCTCTGGATCTCTCTTTCTCTGAAGCATCCATCAAGATCACCTTGGTGCATCGCTGCTGCTCTCCCCAACCTCTCTAAAAGGACACCAAGGTCCACTCTTGGTGCCCTTGTTCTAGTAGCTTAGATAGTCAATTTTAATTCTAGTTCTAGTAATGCATTCTATCTGTAACTTATGATAAAATAATTGCCTGATTTGCTTTATATCTATTATGATTAGTGTTTAGTTATAATTAGCTCTAAATTAGTGTTAAAATCAAGTCATTTTCTGCCTCCATGAGTTCGATCAGGACTCATAATCTTGTTATAATTTATTTGTTTCGACGTATTTTTGCACTTCACTTTGACGTAATCACCTTGAAATGTAAATTTACGCCTGAACAAATTGGCGTTGTTGCCGGGTAACGAAATGGTTCCTTATACCATTTCAAATTACACCACTTAGGTCCCTCTTTTCATTTTCCACCACTTTTAGGACCCGTATGATTTGTTTCGCACTCTTGACTCCTTTTCCATCTCATCTGCATTATTCATACACCACTCTTCAAGGCTGCCACTTGCTACCTATCACCCTGGCACCCGGATTCATTCCTCTTGTAGCACCTAGCTACAACCAATTCCAAGCCCTACTATTTTATTTTGCCAACCTTGTGGACTTGGTATTTACGGGTAGCTGCGCTACATTTTTGGCCCATTGATGATGATGGAACTCCAAGTGCTTGCCATATTGACTCTGTCTCCTGCAATCATTGATCCATCTGATGGATTTTCGCCCAGCTGGAGGCATCAAACTCAGCATTTAGGCATAGCATTTAGACTCAACATTTAAACATAGCATTTGCTTCTATACATAGCATATTTCATTTTTGCATATTGTGCTGCATTTTGTGATTATCATTGTAGTGTTGGCATATGCTGAATGACGAATCAGGAGCAATTCCAGGCGATTTCTATCCACTTACGCCCTGCCTTACTTTATTTTTCTCTCATTCATGCATGAGGACATGCAAGAACTTAGGCATGGGGGGGTGCTACATATAAACTGAAAAATTTTACTGCCAACACCTTAGGAAATAGATCTTTTTATCAAGAGGTTTTTTTAGGGATTTATTCTTTTGTTGATTCCTGAAATTAGAATCCAGTATAATTTCACACTTGCACGTAGAATTTGTAATGGATCCATTGTGAAGACCGATAGACATTTTTAGTTTGTCGAGAAGAAGCATTGCTTCTTTTTCTGAACCCTTGGAGAGTAATTATGAAGATAGGTAAACCATCTTCTAGTAGATCCACCAAACAATTATGAGGTGAGAGTAGACAGTCTACTAGTACTCTAAGTCTAGTGCGAGGAATCTTAACTTCTGGATAATTGGATAATGATACTTAGTGTTAGGCTTAGTTTTCTCTCTCGATTTCTGTATACAAATTCTTTGTGTGAATCTTTGTGAGAGCCACCAAATAAGGCAAATACACAGAGAGTGGGTTCTAATAAAACTAGGATTAAGGTGGATGGTTACGACTGTCCTTTATGGAATCCTCGGCTGAAGGAGGGTGTTAATGTCAATGTCAGAAATATGTTATCCCATCCATTCCTTTTCCGATGCCGAGAATAGGCACTTCCACCAAATAAGCCACCTAATATCCTCTTGAACATCACCAATCTCGAATAATGCCTCGTGAATAAAAATGTGAATGCCATGTTCATTGCATTGTGTTGGTAGATATATATATGAGAAAAAGAAGAAAATGAAGAAAAAAAAGAAGAAAAAGTATTTAAAAAATAGAAGAGTCTGAAAAAAAAGGAAAAGAAGAAAAGAAAAGAAAAGAAAGCGTTAAGCTGCATTTATTTCATTTTATGACAAGCACATTGAGGCAATAATACTTACTACCCTTACAATCCACCAAATACAGCCTTGATCTACTTTTCCTTTATTTTTGATTGCCTGAATATTAGCTAAAGATTTCTAATTTAGTTATAGGGTTATCAGAACTTAATTGAAGTGTAATGCCATAAGAGACCACCAAATATATTTATAAATCTGGTGAAATGTAAGCTAAGAAAAAGAAAAGAAAAATAAAAGAAAGGAAAAAAAAAAAGAAAAGAGAAGAAAAGAGAGAGAGTGAGTACAAGGAACTTACGAGAGCATAGTTTTTCCACTTCTCTCTAAGTTGATTTATTTGATAGTCTAGAAAGCTAGATTCTGATGTACTAGTCTCTATGTAGCACCAGAGGAGTGTGGGCCACCATATACAAATTCACTTGACTCAAACATCTTCTACGTAAGCCAAAAGTTGTGGCTAAATTGGAGATTATTTTATATCCTCGAGGGAAGCAGTTTGCTTATCCCAATAGAGTTTTAATAAGGGTCAAGTATGAGCTTTAGATGTGGATAACTTTTCATTTGGATCCGTTGCATACTACAACACTACACTTCCATGATTATCTATATTTCTAAATTTTTGGATGAAAACAAAAAAAATAGATCTCTAGTTAAACACTTGACAAAATGCATTTAGGCGTGTATTTGCTAGGGACTAGCAAGATTTAGGCATGGGGGTATGATTGTGCAACAATCATAGGTATTAATTTACCTGAATTAAGTTAGATCCTAGCTTAACCTAGGAATAATGCATGAATAAGCATCTTATTTTGCATCATAGTTGATTTGTTAACTTTGTAAATAATAATGCTATATTATGTTCTAATTGAAAGGTAACAATAATTGTAGGAAATTCGAAGTCATGGATGATGAATCCGACCATACGGATCTATTCAAAATGATGATGGGAGTTCAATGCTTATGAGATCATCTTGATCAAACTTCCATAACATCCTATGCAGTCCATGAAAGAGGAAAGGCCAAGAAGTAGGGTGAAGAAAATTCAAACCTCAGTTGCCAAATCCGACTACACTGATGGATCCAGATCAATGATCGTAGCACAATGGCGCAAAAATCAACTCGAATGGAGCGATGTGGCATCATCGTAACTGTCCAAGGCCATCGCCCCATCCACTGAAGGAAATCCACGTGCCTTGTGGGCCGTTGGATTGTCATCCAACGGCCACAAGAGTTCCACGTCACTCTCCTCATGATATCGTGTGTGGATCAAGCGGTGCAGCGTACACACAAATGGACGTGCCGATATACGCGGCTCGGAGAAGATTGAAGAGGCGATGCGAAGTGTGCTTTTAAGCTGTCCGATCGTCAGATCAGACGACTGAGGAGAATTGAGCGTGTTAAAATTAAGTTGTTTTCTGCCTCCCTGAGTTATATTAGGACTTACAATGTTGTTATAAGTTAGTTGTTTCGACGTATTTTCGCACTATACTACGACGTAATCACCTTGAAATGTGAATTTACGCCTGAACAGACACTGGTGGTGCCTGTACCTTACATGTATCGATACTCATCACTAGTATCGATGCATGTAGGTCACAATTTTTGACTCATCTTAAACCTTTGAGTCACAAGTACAGATACTCATGATAAGTTCTGGCACTTGGTGACTTAATTAGTAATCAACTATAAGCATTGAATACCGGTACCTGTGATTAGTATCGATACCTAGGCTCTATTGTGCTACCTGCTGAGTAACTATGAGCAGCTAGTATTGGTACTACAACTTTAGTACAGGTACCAACTAACCGTTGTGCCAAATCTGGATGGCTATTTTGTAATTAATCTTAACTCTAACCTTCTAATTACGCCCCCAACAGCTAGGGAGAGTAGGGGGGCTTCTTAGTGGTCTATAAAAGCACACTTGTGAGCCATCTTTACAAGACACAACAATAAAAAGCATTCCTTGCTTCCAGAATTCATATTCTCTTCTTTTTAAGCTACAAGAGTGAGTGCTTGTTACTTTAAGCCTTCAAGAGGATCTCTAAATTGCATCAAGTTCTTTTGGCACTTTTTTAGTTCTCTTCAAATCATTTTTATGCACCATTTCTTCACTCTAGATCTTATTATTAAATATTGCTAAGGATATTTGATAAACACACATGAATTCATGATAAAATGCTTATTTATGATAGGTCCTAAGCTTAGCATTGCATATCATGTCATAAACACTACATAACATCCATTGCATGGCATTTAGGATCGTTGTATGTTTTGTATAGTAATTCCTTCATTTTATATGGCTAGGAGGCAATGCGATGTCCTTACGGACTTCGAATGAAAAATCCGACTGCATGGATGGATCTGGAGTGACGATCGCAATCCGACAACATAGAAATCACCTCGATCCAAGCATTGTGGCATCCTCTGCAAGCAATGAAGGGTGGAATGTGGCACCACTTAGAGCGCCTAAAGTCACCCGCCACATCTCCGAGGGCAACCCAACAAGTGATCTCAGCTATTGGATGAAAATCCAACGGCTGAGAGCCGCCCTCACCACGTGGCCTCAACTCATCCTCACGACACACTTGCAGACATGGCGCAACAGTGGAAGCATTGGATCGCAAGTGAGGGGTGCGGGTTCGAATCCCTGTAGCCCCCCCATTCTCAATCTAGTCGGTGCCCAACGCAGCTAGTGCATGCGCACGCATGCAGGAGTAGCAACAATGCAGTGCTAGCACGCACCAGCAGCGCGTAGGTGCACATGCCAGCATAGGCTAGCGCACACGCCAGCAGGGCCTCCATGCAATTTGCATGCATGAGGCAGGACAGCGCAACTCGCACAGGCGGGTGCATGCTCGGTTGGCGCCAGCCTTCAGCGATAGCCTAGCAGACATACAGCGATGCTTACAGTCGTCGCTAATATTTCGCATGACAGCAAGACCAGATGTGAGCATGAACATGAGCGGGCATGAGCTGCCTACAGCGACGACTTGGAGGTCGCTAATGGTCCCACGCCTATTCTAGCCTTCTTTCATCCACTATAAAAGGACCAACAGCCCTTCCCTTCCAAGCCATCTCTACCTACTGAACTCTCACCTACTCCCAAGCCCTAGCAAGCCTACCAATGCTCTGTTAGAGCTTGCTCTCAAGCTCCCAAGGCACCTATTAGTGTAACTAAACTATGCCCCACCAAATACTCCTCCAACTTCCCATCCCCATTCATAGGTCGCCTTAGAGCTGTCCTCCTACCTCCATTCCGGTAACAGATCATCTTCGCCTTCTCACCTCCATTTCAGAGCTGTGCTGAAGCTTTGCTTTACTCGACGTCCTCCCGCATCTCACCTCTGTCGTCCTGCTTCCTAACTCCTTCATCCGAGCTTCCGCCAGCTGCCGTCATCTCACCGAAAAGTCGCTTCGGGAGATTTCTTCTCACCTCCCCATCTTTTTATGTTTTCTAGATTATTGTAATTGACATTCATGCAATATATCATATTCAATTCTCTCTCTTATGATTGCTTGTCATTTTATTTCAAAAATAAAAAAATAACAAAACCATAAAATACCAAAAAGAAACAAATCGAAGCGCTATTTTCATACAAAGTAAATGTCACCTCCCTGTGTTCGACGTAGGACTCCCTTGGAGTTTTAGTATAAATTATATTTGATCACGAGTTTTGCAACTACGACGATAGGTTACTCGTAACCTCGATTTCATACACGCAAAACCCATGCGATTAATATTCTTGTTGGAGACTAGGATTTAGTTGTAAGCTTTTATATTTCTTGCGTACACCTGTAATATCGTGTTCTTATTTGTTCTTATAATTGGGTTGAGGTAACCCATTAATTGCCTTGTATTTAGTAAATTGATTCCTCCAGGTTGAGGGAATTTGGTTAAAAATCATAAATCAGAAGACTTAGGTAGTGGAGTACCTAAGTGAGGGGAACCACTACATATTTGGTGTTCTATTTCTCTGGTTTGTATTTTTTGCAAATTTTTTTACCATACTATTCATCCCCCATTCTAGCGTGCTTGTGTTCTTTAGATCCTACAGGTGGTATCAGAGCGAGGATGCAAGATGACATGACAACTCGATTTGCAAATGGCATCATCAACCAAGTGCATCATAGGCCAGCCATCCACACGTCTTCCCTACTTTGATGGGACAGACTATGGATACTGGAAAAAGTGTATGCAAGTTTTTCTTTAGTCCATGGATAAGGATGCTTGGACGCTTATTCAAGCAAGATATTCAAATCCGAAGCCACAAGAGGGAGTCGCGTAGACAGCAGATCAGAAGAAGATGATCGCTAGCAATGCGAAGGCATTGAATGCACTTTATTGTGCATTATCAAAGGAGGAGTTCAACTGATGTAAACATGTTTATATCACATAAACCATCTATTTATGTATGTTCTTAAGTGTATAGTTGCATCATACATTATAAATATTGCATAACATGCATCATCTTGCATTTAGTTTAGATTGTATAAAATTTATGTTAATTTTCTCTTTTTGTGGTCAAGGTACAGGGTGATATTTAATCAGGGCCTTGGATTGAATATCCAACTGTACGGATTTGATCAGGGCAACGATCGGAGTTCAACGACTCTAAGATCACCCCGATAGGACTTTTGTAACATCAAATGCAGTCCGTGAAAGATCATAGGTCAAGGGGCCAAGGTGGTGTAAATCCATTCATCAAATGACCAATTCGACCGTGCGGATGGGTTCAGATCGATGATCGTAGCCCAACAATGTGAAAATCAGTTCAATCCGACATCTGTGGCACCATCTACAAGCATTGAAAAATGGATGGCCTCATTGCTCTCTCTCTCCTCATGCTCTCGTTTGCTCGAGGTTGTTTGATCTTGATCTAACGGTCATGGACGCGCGCGCCTTAAATCAGAAGCTCGCCTCAAAGAGGCATGTAGCATAGTGGTCGAGGCACTGTTCATGCAAGAGGTGCACATTCGAGTCGCTGCGCTGTGCCATCCTCCTCGTGTGTGAGCGTGAAATCGAGTCGTTCGATCGAGCGCCAATGGCACAAATGATCCAATTGGCTAGACGTGCCTGATGACACCCGATCTCACGCGAGATCAGATGCGCAGGAGGCACAATTTGTGAAGGTGCACGATCGCGCGTTTTGGGCTGTTAATTCCTCGTAGAATGGTGGAGATGTGGCCACGTTGCCTCTCAACAGATGAAGAAGAAGCGATGGAGAGTTTTAAGCAGTCCGATCTCTTGACCAGATGGCTGAGAATGCTTAATTGAGATGAACCATTAGGCGAGTAGAAGAAGCGGGCGTGTGCACGTTCTTCAGCGACGTGGGATCTCTAGTGATGGATTTACCCTCATTTAATGTTTTAAGATGAAATAACCTTTTTTCCCCTTCAAACCTCACCTATAAATATCCCTATGACCCCCACATATCCTTCACCCCTTCCTCTCTTCTTTCACCCCCTCAAAAACTCTAAGAGCTTGACCCAAACCCAGGATACTCCATTAAAGTTAAAATTAGAAATTTTCAAACTTCTCATTGCCATTCGTGGAATGCCTGTAGATGCCTTGTCACTATCATTCAGGAAGCGGATCCCGCTGCGATGTCACCCTGCCTCATTCTCCTTCATCCAGCATCTCACCACCTTCATTCAGGCTCTCCGTAAATGTGGCTCATCCCCCAAGCAGTCGTCGAGGAGGATAACTTTCTCCACCTTCTCTTTTATTGCTTTCTAGCATAGATTTCCTATTTTCTAGTGTAACGAGTAGTTGTAATGATTAGTTGTAACGAACATCACTCGGTGGTTATGAAATTTATGTTTATTCTATCTCTGTTTTTCTCTTTTTGTATCATTCTTTTCTCTTTCTTCTATTCATTATTCTTTAAGTAGATAGCTAGCGTAGATTCAATTCAACGAGCTAATCTGCTTCATGAAAACAAATCAAATGTGGTTTTTGATCAAACATCCACCTCCTTATGTTCGACCCAGAATTCCTTTTGAGTTTCGATTAAAAATATTTGTTGACGGATATTCTCGCAAATTATGCTATAACGACGAGTTTTCCAAACTCAAATCTTTTTATGCAAATTTTCCACCTCAACATTTTGGCGCTATTGCCGTGGAGGCGACGTTCTTTGATTTTTCGCATTTGCTGACTTATTGATCATTTACTTTACTTCTCTCCTTTCTTATTATGATTGCAGGTACTCTCATGAGGCAAGCAAAAGTGGTAGATTGGAGTAAAGTTCTGTTGAAGGATCTTTAATAACCCTACCTCCCCACCCACTAGATTTCATTCCACATTCCAATAACACAAACTCTAATTAACCTAGGAGCTTGCATAAACTCTAAGGTTAGTTTTGATTGTTTGTTTAACGCCTCCACCCGCCTCACCTGCCGCATATTGATAGCGAAATGCGCGTGATTTGTAAAAGCAGTTTTTTAACGTCGTTGTAACACGCGAATCCGCTTTCGCTTTTAAAATTTATATCCTAGATAGGGGAGTATCTAGGGTCGTCCAAGGAGGCAAAAGTTGCAATAATGATTCTCTTGCTTGGAATACAATCTCAACTTTCTTTTTAATATTTTTCAATATGTAATTTTTTTTTTGTATTTTGAAAAGACGAGGGCAACGGCAGATTGTAGCGAAAAGAAATAACACCTACAAATGATTAAAAATCTAAAAGATAGAAATATCTTCTTCCTAAGCTCACTCTAGGCAAGTGTAGGCCTAGGGTAATTAGGAAGAAGAGGAGAAATAAGTGCTAGAACCAAAACAAACAACTGCAATAAAAAGCTTAAAAGAAGGCAATTTTTGATTGAGTAGAATGAGTGTTCTTTTCAAGGACAAGTAGAGGAAAGCTTCTACTAGAATTGAACAATTTAAAAGCAAGAAAAGAAACACAAATCCTCTTGTAACAATGGTGAAGAAGGTTGTCTTCTTGCTCCAAGCCTAGCTGCTCCTTGGCTTGAAAAGAGGGCCTCCTTCTTCTCCTTCCTTGAGAGCTCCTCCAAGGTGGAAGCTACCACCTTTAATGCTCTCTCCAAAGGGGTGGGCGTGCACCACCTTTAAAACTCCTCCAAGGTGGCGTGACCACCTTCAAGATCTCCTCCAAGATCTTCCTTGCCTGGCTTCTCCTTTGGCTGGCGTGACCCAAGAGAGAAGGGAAGAGGGGAAGGCACCAAGGGGACAGAATATCCCCTTAATCTTCTTCTTCTTCTTCTCTCTTGGACGTGGGATTCTTGGTGGAATATGAGAGTGAAATGGCTAGCCCAGGATGGCTTGAATGGTGGTGGGTAGTGGTCTTTTTATAGGGTAGGATGGGGGGTTAAGGTGCCCCTTGAAATGGAGGGCTAGGATGGAAGAATGGAGGTGGTTGGTGATCCTATGGCTAAGGAGAGTTGGCGCCAACCCAAGAGGTGTTAAAGGGGGTAGTTATGGTGGTGTTGGTGTCTTTTGGTGGTGGAGAGACACCACCATGTTGGCGCCAACATGGGGTCTTCTAGAAGGGGGGTTAGGTGGATGGTGGAGATGGGTTCAAGGGAGATTGTGTGGTGAAGATGAGGGGAGATTTTGGAGGGAAAAGTGGCGCCATTAAGGGGTGGTTATGGGTAGTTTTTGGCGCCACTTTTAGGTGTCTTTTGGAGGTGGTGGGTAGGTTAGGTTGGTGCCAAGTAGGTTAGCTTATGTGGAGCTTAGGTGGAGCTAGTTGGGTAGAGTTGGTAGGTGGGTTTTTGGGGTAGTACAAGCCAAGGAAGCTGGAGCATAGCTAAGTTAAGCTAAGCTAAGCTAAGCTAAGCTAGCTTAGCTAATGGAGGAGTAGAGGAGAAGGTGTTGGAGCTAGGGTTTGGAGGAGGGAGCTGAGGAGAAGAAGTCTGGAGCTGGAGCTGGAGCTGGCTGCTGCTGAAGAGGCTGGCATGGGGCTACTCTAGCTGGCTTAGCTTGCTAGTTCTTTGCTAGTTGCTAAGCCAAGCTAAAGTGAGCTAGCTTCTACCAAAATGAGCTGAGGTGAGCTAGGTCTGGTGCTCCCGAGGAGAATCAAGCTGGTTGAGGCAGCTAAGGTAGCTTAGCTCAACTGAGTTGAGCTAAGCTGAGTCCCCGGGAGCTGGACTTGAGCTTCCTGAGCTGAGATGAATTATTCTTCAGCTGGCTGGAGTTGAGTGGAGCTGAATGTAGCTGGATCTGAGCTGGGGTGAACTCCTGTCAACTCAGCTGAGCTAGCTAGAGCTCCCTGTGAACTAGTGGGAGCTGAGGTGAGCTAGACTCAGCTAAGTTGAGCTGGATCTGAGCTGACTTGAGCTAGGGTGAGCTAAGGTGAACTCTCTTGAGCTGCCATCCAGCTGAGATTAGCTGAATGGAGCTGGGATGAGCTAACCCTAGTTCAAGTAAGCTAGGTTCCAGCTATGGTGAGCTGGATCAAGCTGGGTTCCAACTAGTCTGGGCTTCTCCTTCACCAATTACCTTCTTGAGTGCTAGGGTTTTAGGGATCTGTGAATCTGTACATCCATAACACTCACAA
The DNA here is from genome assembly GCA_037157565.1 of Thalassia testudinum. Taxonomy (NCBI): domain Eukaryota; kingdom Viridiplantae; phylum Streptophyta; class Magnoliopsida; order Alismatales; family Hydrocharitaceae; genus Thalassia; species Thalassia testudinum. The sequence goes on from JAZHRO010000025.1 coordinate 156,672,813, forward strand.
AAACACATTAAAACGACAATAAAAAATGCAATGCATGCCTATCCTAATTTATGCCTAAATGCAGCCCAAAAACCCATTTGCGGAGTAAAATCCTAAGAGCTAGGTTAGTTTTAAAGCATAAAAATGATGATAAACTGGCATTTATCACACCCCCATGCTTATCTTTTGCTAGTCTCTTAGCAAAACATTAATTTTTTTGGAAAACGGAATTTTTGGGAAATCAAAAATTTTTTTTTTTTTTTTTTGACTTTTGAGGAGAAAAAGAGATTAAGGGACCTTGGTAGATTAAAACACAGGAGATACGGGATTTGTTGAAGATAAACATCAGGATTTATTTTTGGATCCAACCATTAGATAGAACAGGATCAATATATCCTCAGAAAATTCACAAATTAACCCCTTGTTAATTCAGATGACTTGAAATGTTTGTTTTTAGGATTTTTCTGGCTCGTGAATCTGATTCGCAACTTGCAAATTCCTTTAAAACCTTGTGTCGGTGCTTGTGAAAAGCCAACCTTAATAAGGACGTGTTATTATTATTATTATTATTGTTTTTTTTTTCTCTCCCCCATGCTTATTTTTAGCTTAGTCTTACAACAGATGTGTCGGTATCATCATTCCCATTACCATTCCTCGAGGGGGCTCTGGCGCCAGTACTTCGGGATAGCACTGTCCATGACACCACCCAGGAGCTCACAACCCCAAAACACGATGCGGTGAAAAGGGGCGCTCCAAGCAAACTCAAGCTCTTGCTCCGACGCTATAGGTAGAGCACCGTCCAAGACACTTGAGCTGCTGAAATGCGCTTTAATGCTCCGTCTAAAGATATGAAATATAGATATAGAGCAGCGCCGAGGCGGTAACATGTTGACATCGCGTCCTCAAAGAAGGTATTTTCCTTCTTCTCGACGGTGGGAACTCAAACCAATGACCTGATTCAGACTTTTACTAAATCCAAACAAGGGAGTTTTTCAAATTTTTAGTTGTTTTTAAATGTTAGCTTGTGTGTGAAAATTGACACAAGAAGTTTCTTGAGAACCGCAAGTTTTTGAGTCAAAAACTAAGTCAAATACTTTCCATATTACAAAATAGGATCAAGTCACCTGAACTATCATGAGTTCAGGTGGAATTTTAGAGAAGGATATCTGATCTAGTCTAAAATAGACCCTGGAATTCTAATGATTAGATCCAAATCCTCATCCTTAGTTTGTTAAAGATTAAATCCCATTGTACCAGAAGTGAATTTTTCGACCTTAGTCCTGATTTCAAAATTTTTCCTCAAAAAGTTTTCAACATTTTTTTTTTCTTTTTATTTTTTATTTTTGGGTATGCAAGTAGGAAATAAATTAAAGAAAAATGCATGTTTTTAGGTTTTAAACATCCTAAATCGATCGTAGAAATTTAAAAACACCCCCCCATGCTTAAGATATGCCATGTCCTCATGCATTAGGAGGGAAAAGGAATCACCTTAGGAAGAACGTTCAGGTTTAGGATGAATAAAACCTGGAAAAAGAAGAAAAAAGGAAAGCAAGAAAATGATGGGTTACCTCCCATCCAGTGCTATCTTTTACGCCATTCAGCCGGGCGTGAAGGTATGCACGGAAGACGTAAGATCATGTAAATAATTGGACACTTGAATGTCCACAATAAAAGTGTCTTCCTCAAGATTCCTAAAAAGATGAGTGGTAAAGATAAAGGGATCAAAATAAAATAGAGAAATGGAAAAATGACCCAGATCTGGCCATGGTTTAAGTGCTTGTAAATTTTCAGATTCTGGTGGGTCGAGTGATAGGTCCAATGGAAAGGGATGGGGAATGGAGTCAATGAGATGTAGGGTGTGTGAAGTTAGTGTGGATGTTTCAGGAAGATGAAAAGGGGGAAAGTCAAACCCTAGTTGATCTGGAAAGTCTTGGACCACATAACTATCCTTAGAATAAGAATCAATAAAATCTAGATCAATAGTGGTCAAAGATGAATGAGATTGGATCAACATAGACATTTCAAATACTGCTTCCATTTTATTATCAGTGTCCTCAAAAATTTTGTGATTAATGGACCTCTTGGAAGCTTGAAATAAATCTAATGAGAAGGTCTGGTTACTGCAACTTATATTCATTTTCCCAGAATGAGAATTGATATTAGCTGCTGCCATAATCAAAAAAGGTCTTCCAAGGATGGCATTAATGAGAGCCTTGGGTACCTCTATGTCAAGGACCAGAAAATTTACCGGAAATAGACAATTCCGGACCTTGATAATACTATCCTCAACAACTCCCCGCGGTTGAATGGTAGATCGATCTTCCAATTGAAATTGAACCTTGGTAGGTTTTAAATCACTGAATCGAAATTCCTCGAATAAGACAGGGGGGATGAGATTACTAGAGGTACCTAAGTCGAGAGGGGCACGAAAAATGGTGTCAGTTATGACAATTGAGATAAGTGATGTGCCCTGGTCCTTTTTTGTGAAAGGCAGCTTGCTCCGAAAAACTGAGTTGGCTGTCTTTGAAAGGACCAACCTTTCTAGATTCTGATCATGCCCTTTTGCAGTAAATTCTTTAGAGGCATGGGGGGAATCTAGGAAGGGAATATTCCTCTCGACTTGCTCAAATAAATCCAAAGAATTGTGGTCAGAGGGCTCTGATTTTGGATTGTTGGATTGCAGTTTTTGAGAGTGGGAAATAGGGTTTGAATCAAGTGTTTTTGGGGTTTCTTTTTCTTCTTCCTTATTAAGGTTAGGGGGGTCAATCTGCATTGGTTGAGAATCAGTTTCATCATTTGATTGAGAAGGCCTTAAATCCATGGTGGTTTCCTCACTCCTCATAGTCTCTGCATATGCAGCTTGGTGTTCACTGAGAGGAGGTAGGGGGGCCTGATGTTGAAAGAAACTGGGTAGGTGCTGTGATATTGGGTTAATAGGAGGCTGAATCATGTGGTTCTGATGTTGGTAGACACCCGGGTGTTGGTTCCTGTGATTAATAAAGTTTGGTGTGGGTTGGGATGGTGAGTGTCCTACAGGTCTTTGAGTCGGAATATCCCCAATTTGATCATTGAGATTGTTAATAAGATGGGTTGTTTCCTTTGTTTTTCTTTGTAACTCTTGCAAGGTTTTCATCATCTGGGCATTAATGTCTTCTTGAGATTGCCCAGATTGATAAGTCTGATTTGAACCATACCCTCCAAACGGGTTCTGTTGTTGGTGTGGAACCGGATTGGTCCAGGAGTGGGTCGGATAATCCCCCCCATTAGAGGAATTTTTCAATTTCTCCTGGATAGTAGGGACATTTTGGGTGGGGTGATGATTGGGATAAACATAATTCCCTGTTGAACCATAGAAAGCCTCAGAATAACAATTATACTCAGCATGGGATTTATGCAGATTTTCTCTCTTGCGGGTGTTAAAAGGGGTGAGATGTGGAATGTGTGGAGCTTGGGCAGGTGTGGCAGGATTCCCTTGGTTGGCCAAGTTTGTTAAATCCTTATGCAACTGTTGTTGCTTAACTTGTAGCTGAGCCATGATAGAGTAGAAATTAGGTGGAGGGGCCTGATTAAGAAGCTCCTGGGTGGAAGAATAGGGGAAAGAAAAATTAGCATGCGGGTTAGAGGACCAATTTTTATTTTCCATTTTAAAAGAATAGGAAGAATGTAGAAAAGTCTTTTCTTGGGGAGGCAAAATCAAGTGGTCCCTCCAAGTGTGGAGTTTTGGACCGCCGCCCGTGCAAAATGGAAGAAATGGGAGGGGAGGAGAAGAGATGGAGATGAGAGAAAGTGTGCAAATCAAACAGACAAAACTAGACCTAACTTAAATGTGACTCCCTAATAATAACCTAAGACTTGGTCTATATAGGAAATAAGTAGTCAATAGTGAATACCCGTTCTATCAACAAATCTAGCCAAGTTGCTTAAGGGGAGGTTTGGGCCCAAACGTTTCCCAGGGAAAACCCCAGGTGCTTGTACAAACCCGCGCCTGGTCGTTTGACACGGCCCCTCAGCCTGAACACCAGATATAGATGACAGAATTGGTACTAACTAAAGAAAACTTAAGACCTAAATAGCAAGCCTAAGTTGATAAAGCCTTAGGGGTCAAGTTGCTACAAATTTTAATTAGGTCTAGGATTCTATAGTGCACACGGAATGTGGAGGGCGTTTATTGGGTTGTTGCCCTGTTATTTGATTTTTTTGTGTGTGTGTAGGAATTGGAGAGTGTCTCCAATGAAAATCAAGTTGTCACACAATTTTTTTATATTTTTGTCTTTTAGGATGTGATTTAATTAAATGAATTTTAGAGTTTTTCTCTTTAAGTTTTCAAACAAGTTTGAAAGTTCACAATCAAAGGAAAGACAAGTTGTATGTGTGATTGTATATTTCCTTTTAATTGAGTCTCTAAAGAGAAAGAAGAAACCCTAAACCAATTATCCCTGAGACAGAAATTTAACTACCAATGAATTATTTTTAGCTTTCAGAATTAAGTAGTGGTCCAAACAAGTCAAAAAACACCACTACTTTGAAGAAAATCAAACAAGGATTCCAAAAAAGATTTTTGTAAGATTTTAAAAATTTGTTTGATAATAGTTTTGAATTTTTAATTGTACTGGTGTCAAAGTCCAGAAATAATACCCGTGGGTATTATAGACTTTTCAGTATTACCACCGACCTCAGAAAATTTTTATGATTTTATATGATATGTAAAATTTTACAGGGATTCCAACAAGATAAATTTCACAAAAATTGGATGAGTATAAAAATTCTGAAAATTCGCGGACAGTAGCAAAACAAGAAGATTAGAGGGTGTGACCCCTCTGTAATCCACGAATTTTTAAAAATTAAATACAAATCCAATTGATCTGAAATTTGGAATAGATGTTCCAAACTTAATTGGGAATCACTCTATGAAATTTTATGATTTTAGGAGGCCTGTGGTGTTAGGAATCGATTTTTCAAGTCTGGACAAAAATCCAGACCCGAAAAACAGAACACCAATACTTGCAATGGAATGGTGCTAAAGAAGCATACAAGCAAACAATGATTTTAAAATGCACCACTCCACTTAATTTAAGTGTTTAGGGTCCTGAAAGCCAAGTTTAATATATTTTTGGTAGTTTTAATTAATTATGTGACTAGAAAGAGGAACCAACCTGAATTTTCGCGGGAAGAAAAGGATCTTTAAGCTCTCGCTTCCAAATTCCCGCATTCCCGCTGTAGTTCCTGCACACACAAAAGAAAGAAAGAGAAGGGGATGAGATCCACTTCAAGCAAGAGAAAATGAGTTAATGAAAAGCCGTGCCTCCCCGGCAACGGCGCCAAAAAGTGATAGCGAAATGCGCGTGATTTGTAAAAGCAGTTTTTTAACGTCGTTGTAACACGCGAATCCGCTTTCGCTTTTAAAATTTATATCCTAGATAGGGGAGTATCTAGGGTCGTCCAAGGAGGCAAAAATTGCAATAATGATTCTCTTGCTTGGAATACAATCTCAACTTTCTTTTTAATATTTTTCAATATGTAATTTTTTTTTTGTATTTTGAAAAGACGAGGGCAACGGCAGATTGTAGCGAAAAGAACTAACACCTACAAATGATTAAAAATCTAAAAGATAGAAATATCTTCTTCCTAAGCTCACTCTAGGCAAGTGTAGGCCTAGGGTAATTAGGAAGAAGAGGAGAAATAAGTGCTAGAACCAAAACAAACAACTGCAATAAAAAGCTTAAAAGAAGGCAATTTTTGATTGAGTAGAATGAGTGTTCTTTTCAAGGACAAGTAGAGGAAAGCTTCTACTAGAATTGAACAATTTAAAAGCAAGAAAAGAAACACAAATCCTCTTGTAACAATGGTGAAGAAGGTTGTCTTCTTGCTCCAAGCCTAGCTGCTCCTTGGCTTGAAAAGAGGGCCTCCTTCTTCTCCTTCCTTGAGAGCTCCTCCAAGGTGGAAGCTACCACCTTTAATGCTCTCTCCAAAGGGGTGGGCGTGCACCACCTTTAAAACTCCTCCAAGGTGGCGTGACCACCTTCAAGATCTCCTCCAAGATCTTCCTTGCCTGGCTTCTCCTTTGGCTGGCGTGACCCAAGAGAGAAGGGAAGAGGGGAAGGCACCAAGGGGACAGAATATCCCCTTAATCTTCTTCTTCTTCTTCTCTCTTGGACGTGGGATTCTTGGTGGAATATGAGAGTGAAATGGCTAGCCTAGGATGGCTTGAATGGTGGTGGGTAGTGGTCTTTTTATAGGGTAGGATGGGGGGTTAAGGTGCCCCTTGAAATGGAGGGCTAGGATGGAAGAATGGAGGTGGTTGGTGATCCTATGGCTAAGGAGAGTTGGCGCCAACCCAAGAGGTGTTAAAGGGGGTAGTTATGGTGGTGTTGGTGTCTTTTGGTGGTGGAGAGACACCACCATGTTGGCGCCAACATGGGGTCTTCTAGAAGGGGGGTTAGGTGGATGGTGGAGATGGGTTCAAGGGAGATTGTGTGGTGAAGATGAGGGGAGATTTTGGAGGGAAAAGTGGCGCCATTAAGGGGTGGTTATGGGTAGTTTTTGGCGCCACTTTTAGGTGTCTTTTGGAGGTGGTGGGTAGGTTAGGTTGGTGCCAAGTAGGTTAGCTTATGTGGAGCTTAGGTGGAGCTAGTTGGGTAGAGTTGGTAGGTGGGTTTTTGGGGTAGTACAAGCCAAGGAAGCTGGAGCATAGCTAAGTTAAGCTAAGCTAAGCTAAGCTAAGCTAGCTTAGCTAATGGAGGAGTAGAGGAGAAGGTGTTGGAGCTAGGGTTTGGAGGAGGGAGCTGAGGAGAAGAAGTCTGGAGCTGGAGCTGGAGCTGGCTGCTGCTGAAGAGGCTGGCATGGGGCTACTCTAGCTGGCTTAGCTTGCTAGTTCTTTGCTAGTTGCTAAGCCAAGCTAAAGTGAGCTAGCTTCTACCAAAATGAGCTGAGGTGAGCTAGGTCTGGTGCTCCCGAGGAGAATCAAGCTGGTTGAGGCAGCTAAGGTAGCTTAGCTCAACTGAGTTGAGCTAAGCTGAGTCCCCGGGAGCTGGACTTGAGCTTCCTGAGCTGAGATGAATTATTCTTCAGCTGGCTGGAGTTGAGTGGAGCTGAATGTAGCTGGATCTGAGCTGGGGTGAACTCCTGTCAACTCAGCTGAGCTAGCTAGAGCTCCCTGTGAACTAGTGGGAGCTGAGGTGAGCTAGACTCAGCTAAGTTGAGCTGGATCTGAGCTGACTTGAGCTAGGGTGAGCTAAGGTGAACTCTCTTGAGCTGCCATCCAGCTGAGATTAGCTGAATGGAGCTGGGATGAGCTAACCCTAGTTCAAGTAAGCTAGGTTCCAGCTATGGTGAGCTGGATCAAGCTGGGTTCCAACTAGTCTGGGCTTCTCCTTCACCAATTGCCTTCTTGAGTGCTAGGGTTTTAGGGATCTGTGAATCTGTACATCCCTAACACTCACAAAAACACATTAAAACGACAATAAAAAATGCAATGCATGCCTATCCTAATTTATGCCTAAATGCAGCCCGAAAACCCATTTGCGGAGTAAAATCCTAAGAGCTAGGTTAGTTTTAAAGCATAAAAATGATGATAAACTGGCGTTTATCACATATATAAAAAAAAAAATTAAAAATCTCATAGAGGTACACAACCACTTCTGATTCTTCATACTCTTTCTGAAGGAGGATCAGCTTAATGTTATCGAGTAAGCCTATGTCGCTCAATTCTTTGTTCTCCTAAGGACAAAAGACCTCAATTGATACATATTGTCCCTGAGAGTCTCTCTTAGGCTTCTCAATCTTGTGTTCGTCTTCCTCCAACAACAACTCCCTATCTTCCCAATTTTGGGGAGGATGACTTTCAAAATCAAAAGAAGGGAGGAGTCTAGATTGCACTAGATCATTTATATCCTTAGGGGGTAAGTCATCGAATAACACATAATCCCCCTGTGATTTACTCCAAACTCTAAGCCTGGTTTCCTGTTCGATAGGATTTTCGCTTTTCAAATATGCTACTAGAAAAATACTGCGTCGTAGTAAATACTGTGGTGGAAAACCCTCGATCAAAGTTACTAAAAATATACTGAAATTATACCACAATTCTAGTTGTATCCACAAGGAGGAGAGACCAATAGATTCACAAATATTTGTAGTGCAAGAGTATGTTGAACAAAGCTTAATATGATGCAAAAATAACTTTGACAATTAGTTGTAGCATCAAGGTAATCAAGAGAATAACTTGAATGGGTGGTAATATAGAGAATGAGAGGGTCTAAGACGCAATTCCCCACAATATAAAATTGTTTAATGATCGCTGAATCGGTAGTTAAGAATATCGCGTTGTAGTACAACTGAAAAAGCGTTCAAAACAAGTATAATTTTATTACTCGAATTTTAAAGTCCGAGGTCGAACACAGGGAGCAAATTGGGTTTTAGAAATCAAGATCATAATTCAAAATATGCAATAATATCAATGTCACAGTACAAAAGATAGGCGTAAATGTATAACAAAAAATGCAAGAGAACTCAATGTATATGAATTGAACTTAAAATTGGACGTCTGATTTGCAAATCAGACGTCCTCAAATGATGATGCTACAACGCTTTTCTTCTTTCTCAGATTCTCTTCTCTTCTTCTTTTGATTTTTGCCTTGGCGAGCTCTTCTTCCTTCCTTCTTCTTCTGATTTTGGCTTCTCTCTTCTTCAGCTTTCCTGCCTTAGCCTTTCCTTGAGCTTCCTCTGCCTTCTTCTCTTCGTTTGGCTATTTCTTTTCTTCTTTCTCTCTCTGCTGATTACCTTTTCTTCTTCCTTTTCCTTGCTGCCTCCAGCTTCTCCTTCCTCTGCCTTAGCTTCTCTGCTTCCTTGCCTTCTCCTTCTCTTCCTCTGTAGAGCAAAACCTACCCCCTACCCACGCGAACTCTCCTCTCCTTTCTCTCTTAGGTTCCGCTCTCCCAGAGCCATGCTGCGTTTCTTGAGTAATCGGGTCGAGTACACGCTCGAGACTAGGCCCACCGGCGTGTGGTGGTGGGCGAGGTGTGCTAGTCAGGTCGGGTCAAGACTAGGTCCGTGGGGTGTGATCGCGGACGAGGCTAGCCGGTCGGGTGAGAGGCACCACACCCTGTGAGTTGGAGGCAATAAGCCACAGACAGAAAATCAATTTATGAGGGCGCTGTGCCTCTTCCTGTTCCGAGGTGGGACTATCTTCCCACCTTCTTCATGCGTGCCTACAACAGAGGGGCTCTCTTTGAATGCGGCAGCTGCGACTGCCCTCGACTCCAATTGGATGCCTGGAGTTGTGTGTAAAGCCTCTCCGCACAATCTGGGACACGATCCTAGAGCTGGCAAAGCTTGGAGCAGCTGTAAGCTTTGCTCCAATGGCGGATGAATGTTTGTACCTGAAAATACCAAGATAGCCTCGCAGCCATGTCAGAATGTTCAGGAGGCTTCGCCGAGGCACGTCGAGTGCACTGCGGTGGTCAGCGTGGCGTGGGAACGCCTGAGTGAGCGTGCCTAGGGTACATTGTGGTCGCGTGTGTGGGTGTGTTCGGGGGTGTGTTTGGGTGATATGAGTGAGGGGCTGTGATCAGGGGGTAGAGGTGGAGCTTATGGACTGGTCGGTGAGGAGGGAGGTGGTCTGTGGTGGTGGAGCAATCTCGCCGGAGTTGGTGGCCGGAGATGAAGGAGATTATGGTGGAGTGCGGCAGTAGTTGAATGAGGGAAATAAAAAGGGGGAAAGATTGTAGAGGGTGAAAGGAACTTATCTAGGCAGTGAAGAGACGAAAGGGAGATGGAGATGGCGTCTGGCTCGTATTGCCGACGTCGGAGATGAAGATGCTCAGAGAGGACGGTTGGCGAGGACGAATGTGAGGCAGGGGTGTCGGTGGGTGCTGCGCGACGTGGACGAACGTGAGGAAGAAGAACCTGCCACAGGTATTGTGGCTAGGCAATGAGGGAGAGTAGGGGAGGTCGCCAAAGCTTGATGAGTGAGTCAGCCGGAGGAGGAGAGACAAATTTGAGGGGGTTCTCCAGTCAATTTCAAGGTTAGAAGAGTCGAGGTGAACTAGAGCTCCTTAAATAGAGCCTTGGAGGTCGATTTTGTGCTTAGAAGCCAAGCTTCCAAGCAAGGTAGGCTTTTCGGTGATCGTAACTAGAAAGAGACCCAAATCTCTCATTTGTTCGCATGAGAGATTGGGTACCAAGTAGGGGCTTAAATTGGCTTCACATTTGAGGGAATTTCTCAGAGAATCTCCCTTCCAATTTTGAAGGGGATTTTCTGAGAAATCAGGGAGAAATCACCTTCTCAAGCTCGTTGAAGTAGGATTTCTCCGCTATAATGGCGAACGGACCTAATTGCAAAGAATGATGAAGAAGCAAGGGGGCCAAATGCAAGGGTTTTTAAAAGAAAGGGGTACAAATGTAATCAGGTTGGACCTATTTGCAAAGTGGGTCAAGATGAGTTACCCTTGGGTCTAAATTTTGGTACAAACCTAATTTTGACCTAAGGGATCCAATGGTGATGTTGGATTTTGATTTTGACCACGTTTGACTGGGAAATTTACGTAAAAACCCAATTTAGGGCAAATATATGTCTGAGACCCCACTCTAGGTCAAAATGGGTTCCAATGGCCAAATTGAAAGTTCTAAACCCTAGAGAATATTTTTATATAATTTTTAGAGGGTTTATGTGAATTTTATTCTGACTAGAACCTTGTTATATCAAGTAGGTCTGTTTTAGGGTTACAAGAAGTCATTTAATTCTCAGAACTCACACGAACCCTTTTCCGTCTGAACCAACCCACTTTTTATCTTGCTAAGATCTTTTGACCTATGTTTAGCCATTGAGAAAACCCGTTGTTGTATTGCAATGGTAAAATTATAGTTTTACCCCTTGTTTCTTTCTTTTCTTTCAGAAAGGTTATTCAATGAATTATGTTCTTTCAGAAAGGTTATTCAATGAATTATGACCTCTAGTTGGTTATATAGGAGCTATTATTCTCTTCTTTGGATCAAAATGAGCTAGTTAGGGTTCATGATGGTGTTCCCATCATACCCCCATGCCTAGCTTTTGCTAGTCCCTTAGCAAAATTTTAAGGTTTTAACTTTGATTCTAGACCATGTAATCTTTTTGATGCTCAACATTGGGATGTGTGCTTTCTCTTGTAGATTAGGTTAGAATGCCAATAGTAGGGCTAGAGGTACTCAAGTACCGACCAAGATCTGGACCTGACCAGCTCTAGCCTTAGTCTACCGCGAAGGTTTTTAAGGCCAACATGAACTATCCTAAGGTCCGTTGAACTCTGCAGTTAAATCATTCGTGCTTGTAATATATTTTAGCCTCGGTTCAGTTTGCAATGTGTTTCGGTAAGAGAGAGACAGAGGCATTTTCTTTATTTGGAGAGTTTTCTCTCTCTTTTCTTTTTTATTTCTAGCTTCGGATTGGCTTCTCAACACGGTCTATATCGAATTCCTAGTCCCCATCATCAATCCTCGAAGGGTCCTTGGCAATCGATGCTTCGTGATAGCACCGCCTATGGCAACTCTCAGAACCCTGGCTTTCGAGATTTCGAGATAAATCTCGCTCATAGCATTCTGTAGCTAAATCTAGACCCTGGCAATCGACATTTCGTGCTAATGCCGCCCATGGCATCTGAACCAGCACATGGTGCTTACATGCCCCCGGTAGGATATGTAAATATCCTAGGAGACAAGTACCGAGGAGACGATATGTTATTATGCATCTTCAAGGGTAATTTTCCGCCTTTCCGCGTTGGAAACTCGTCCAAATCAACTTGTGTTGATCGACCACTCCTAATCTAGGCAACTTTTTTAGAACAATTTAAACGCATTTGTGTGATTTTGATACTTATGCGCACTAAACCAAATTGTGTGTGGATTGGGGTGCTTAGGTTACCGAGTCCCGCAAACCAGAGGTTAGTTAATGAGGCCGAATACTCCCTAAGCCTTAGACCTAATACTTGAGCTTCTCATTTTCCCTAACCTCTTGAGGACTATCCAGATCTTAGCGGATACTTGAATTTTGAAGCCTAGGAGTGTAGCCCAAGAGGCCTAAGATCAGCGTTCCTACTAATCTCTTCTATGTTTCATTAGCACTTTTTTCCTTTCATTTCTCTTTCTTGATATGGTCTAGAACTCAGTTAATCCCTTAATTTCTTACTGATGACTATCTCTGTTCTTTTCTTTTCAACTTGTGCTCCTTTTTGACATTCTTCACTTTTTCCCTTTTTCTCCTCAATATTTGTATGGCCTCAAAAGCTTCTCTCCCCTCAGAATTTTTTTGTTCTCTTTCGAGATGTTTTTCATTTTCTTGGTATTTTTGTGATATGTGAATTTTTTTGTTGAAACCTTTTCTTGTGAGATGATTTTCACGGTGTTTTGCACTTTCATACACCTCATGCCTATGATTTGCAATGTCCCCATTGTAAAATAGGTGGATTCGAGTTCAGCTTAGATCATTCATTAGAATAGGTTCCGGGGGGGCGAATGGGTCAAGGTGACTATTGTGGACGATTTCAGAACTCGGCTACGGGTACTTGAGGCGGGGTCAACTGTTCTAATGGATGAACCCTAAAGTGCAATATGAATTCAGCATAGGAATGTCAAGAAAGGTTTCGGGTTTTTCAAAAATGATGGGTTGCCTCTCGTTAAGCGCTGAGTTTTACGCCATCGATTGGGCATAATGAGCTCAGGGAGAATGAAGGGTAAAGGATGTCTCAGCCAAATTTGTATCGGTGGGGTCAATGAATGGTTTGAGTCTCTGACCGTTCACGATGAAAGGTTCTGAATCGTGGTTGAGTGGACTGATCTCGATGGCTCCATTTCCAAAGATTCGTCAGACGAGGTAAGGTCCGATCCATTTTGATCTTAGTTTTCCTAGGAATAGTTTAAGCTTGGCATCAAAGAGTATGACTTTTCGACTAGGGTAAAAGATCTTTCTGGATATGTGCTTGTCGTGAAAGGCTTTAACCCGCTCTTTGTAAATTCACGAGTTCTCATACGCGTCGTGGCGTAATTCATCGATCTCTCTCATTTGCAACTTTCTATGGATTCCTGCCTTAGAAAGATCTAGGTTGCAGGTCTGTACTGCCCAATAGGCTTTGTGCTCCAATTTGATGGGGAGGTGACATGCCTTCCCGTACACCAATCTGAAGGGAGACATACCTAATTCGGTTTTGTGGGCGGTCCTATAAGCCCATAAAGCTTCTGAAAGTCGGGATGACTAGTCTTTCCTGTCAAGTCGAACAGTAACCTGAAGGATTTTCTTGATCTCCTGGTTTGATAGCTTAGCTAGACCATTAGTTTGGGGGTGGTAAGGAGTAGAAATTTGGTGTGACACCCCGTATTTGGTCATCAGTGACCTGAACTGAGCGTTAGTGAAATGGGTCCCTCCATCAGAGATTATAGCACGTGGAATCCCAAACCGTGAAAAGATGTTCTGATGAATGAATTTGATAACCACCTTTTGATCATTGGTTTGGGTCATAATGGCTTCGATCCATTTAGACACGTAGTCAACAGTGAGTAGAATGCACTCAAAGCCATCTGAAATAGGAAAGGGTCCCATAATATCAATCCCCCATATGTCGAAGATTTCGCACACGAGAATCGACTGTAAGGGCATCATATCACGGTGGCTCATGTTGCCTAAGTTCTGGCAATGAGTGCATGCCCTACAGTGATTGTATGCATCTTTGAAAATCGTGGGCCAATAGAAGTTGCACTGGAGGACTTTCCCTGCAGTTTTATGACCTGAGAAGTGTCCACTGCGTGCCTGGTCCTGGTAGAAGGACAAGATGTCCTGGATTTCCGCTCCCGTGACACATCGTCAAATGATTTGATCAGCACCGATGCAGAAAAGATATGGGTCTTCCCAGAAGTAATACTTGGCATCGGAAAGTAATTTTTCCTTCTTGGCTTTTGGCCAATCGGACGGGGTCTGATGTGATGCCAGGTAGTTTACTATATCAACAAACCATGGAAGCTCTATACTGATAGTCAAGAGGTGCTCATCGGGAAAATGCTCCGTAATAGGTCCGGAAGGGTCGATAATCTCAGAAGGAAGGCGGGACAAGTGATCAGCTACCACGTCTGTTTTCCAGCTTTGTCGTGAATCTCATGGTCAAACTCTTGCAACAGCAAGATCCAGCGAATTAATCGAGGTTTCATGTCCTTCTTTGCAAGGAGATGCCTCATAGCTGTGTGAATAGAGTAAATGATAACACGGGACCCCATAAGATATGATATGAACTTTTCCAGGGCAAATACTACGCTAGCAGCTCTTTCTCAGTAACTGTGTAGTTTTGCTGAGCCTCTTCAAGTGTCTTGCTAGTGTAGTAGATGACCACGGGTTTCCTGTCAATTTTCTGCCCCAGTATCGCTTCCACAGTGAAATTAGATGCATCACACATGATCTTAAAGGGTTGAGACCAATCAAGGGACTGTAGGATCAGAACTTGGGTAACTCGATCACGGAGGATTTCAAATGCTTGAGTGCATTCCTTGGAGATTTTGAAAGGTACATCCTTAGATAGTAGAGTGGTCAGGGGGCATGCAATCTTTGAGAAATTAGGAATGAATCGGTGGTAAAAACTGACGTGCCCCAGAAAAGATTGGATGTCCTTGATCGAGATAGGCATAGGGAGTTTGGAAATCATATTTACCTTGGCTTGATCAACTTGGATGCCTTTTTCTGATATGAGATGTCCTAAGACAATTCCTTCAGGCACCTGAAATGGCTCTTTTCGCAGGAAAGAACCAGATTCATGTCAATGCACCGCCTGAGGATTTGGACCAAGTGCAGGAGGCAATTGTCAAATGATTCTTCGAATACTGAAAAGTCATCCATGAAGACTTCCAGATAATCACATAGCATATCTGAGAATATGGCAAGCATGCACCGCTGAAAAGTAGCGAGTGCATTGTAGAGATCGAGCGACATCCTTCGGAATGCGTATACCCCGAAGGGGCAGGTGAAAGTGGTCTTTTCTTGGTCCTCTGGATTGATTGCCACCTGGTTATAATCGGAGTACCCATCCAAAAAGCAGAAGAACCTATTTCCCGATAGTTTCTCGAGGATCTGATCAATAAACGGTAGTGGAAAATGATCCTTCTTTGTGGAGGTATTGAGTCTTCTGTAGTCAATGCAGACTCTCCACGAATTCGCCACACAAGTCGGTATGATTTCTTCGATTTTAGTCGTGATCATGGTGAGTCCTACCTTGTTAGGCACAACCTGGATTGAACTCACCCACCAACTGTCGGAGATCGGGTAGACGATCCCAGCATCTAACCACTTGATGATCTCCTTTTTCACGACCTCCTGCAGATTAGGATTTAGACGTCTCTGCATTTCACGGGAAGGTCGTGTGCCCTCTTCAGTGTAGATACTGTGTGTGCAGTAGGAGGGGCTGATACCAGTCAAATCATCGAGAGTCCATCCAATGGCTCTTCGATGTTACTGGAGAACAGTAATTAGACGGGATTCCTGATCAGGTGTGAGTCTGGAGTTGATAATCACAGGAAACATCTGATTGGAACCCAAAAAGACATACTTCATATGATTAGGAAGAGGCTTGAGTTCCAAAATAGGGTTATTAGCAGTAGCGGGTGGTTCAGGGTGTGTGTCAGGGGTAAGGGAAGGAGTTATAGGTGTGTCTAAGTCAAGTTCGGACTCCTCTGATTGCGGGATTTGATCCTCTTATGGTTGATCAGAAGTAGTCAGGTTTTCCTCAATATATGGATCATCAACCATAGCCTTGATATCACATATTTGTTTTATAACACTGCAATTAATCCCTTGTTGGGCCTTAAAGATGTCAATCTTTAATGTTTGGTTCCCGAATTTCAGTTTAATTTGGCCCTCCTCACAATTTATGTTGGCCCTAGCAATGGCCAGAAAGGGTCTTCCTAGTATAATTGGTTTATCCCTCGAGTTTTCTGGGGCATCCATATCCAAGACTACAAAGTCCACCAGGAAATAGAAATCCCGAACCCTAACAATGACATCCTCAAGAGCTCCTTTAGACTTAATAGATCGATCAACCAACTACAATGTCACCTTTGTTGGTTTAAGCTCAAATTCCTCAAGGTGGTAAAGTAGGGATGCAGGTATTAGGTTTATGGAGGCTCCTAGATCTAATAAAGCTCTATCAAATTGGGTATCACCAATTGTACAGGAAATCAGGGGAGTACCTGGGTCTTTTGCCTTAGGTGGGAGTTTACTCAAAATTACAGAGTTGGCTTGCTCTGACAGTATGATTGGCCTCCCACTTTTGGTTCGCGGCTTACGCTTAGGTGTACACACGTCTTTCAGAAATCGTGCGTAAGCCAGTACATGGCGGATTGCATCCATCAAGGGGATGTTTATCTAGACCTGTTCAAAGAGCTTGACCAGGTCCTCCTCAGGTGCCATGGGTTTGTTTGTCCTCTTTCCCTTGGTCAAGGCCTTGGGAAATGGAACCTTGGGTGGTTCCTCTAGAATAGGTCCTGGTTCTTGATCTGGTACGGGGGTGTCCTATATAACTATCCAAGGGCTTGGGTTACTACCAAGCTGAAAGTGGCTTGGGTAAGGTGGGTCTTGTGTTGCTTTGCCACTACGGGTCGTAACAGAATTCAGTCCTGCCTAGTTTTGGTTCGGTGTCAGTAAAATAGGTGGCTGTTGTTGAAATCCCGAATATGATGTCGAAGCTTCCATCCCGTCAGGTGATGGAATAGAAGGGGCTTGATAAATCATGTGGGCTTGGCCTGGATTTGGGTTCATAACGCGCCTTTGGTTCAGCAGGTTATTTGGATTCGGTAGAGGTTGCGAAGGGAGTGTGCTAGGTTGGCGGGAATTCGCCATCTTGGCAAGTTGATTTCGAACCTCTATGATCTCATCCTTGTGCTGTTTTTGCATAGCTACATTTGTCTTCTGAATGTCAGCCAGAGTCTGATGGATGAGAGTCATTTGATCTGTCTGAGTTGGCCTAGATTTATAGGTGGGGTTGGGCAGAGGCTGAGGCGGTTGATATGGACGAGGAGCTTGTGGATGGGGTTGATATGGTGGTCTTTTATTATTTCCCACCCATAAGAAATTGGGATGATTCCGCCATCCAGGGCTATAGGTGTTAGAGAATGGGTCATTCTGGATGGCGTTGAGATCCTCGCAGGTCTAAGGAACCTCAGGAAAGTCACAGTACGAGGGTTCAGAGTTTCCCCAACTAGAGAATGTGCTGGACCCAATTGAGACACCCAAAAAATTTGGATGACTATAGAGGTTCAGGGTGGATGATACCCCTTAGTTAGAAAGTCGTCCACCTGAGAAATACCTCGGCAGCCAGAGAGGGAGAGTCCCGTAAAGACCCCTACACGGTAGAGTGCCCCCACGAGTTACAGGGTTTCCCCCACCTGACCTCTTTTGTCACTGATGTTCCAGGTAGACCGGAATGGGGACTTGACCTCTTAAGTCTACCAGTTTTAGTTAAGAGTAAGGGTGCTTAAGATTCCACTTAAACTTTAAATGTATTGAGTGCAAAAAGTGACCTAATTTCAAGGTTGGTTGACCCAACAAAGTGGGTCAACTTCACCTATTTGTCCTTTGAGATGTTTTAGGTCCCTTCTTTTAGGATTCAAGTGAAATTAAGAGACTGAATTTTAGGGTTTTCTTGAATAAATCTCTTCAACCAAGGCTTAGGCACACCTACTTTTGGAGAGCTGATTCTTACTTATGAAGGTGTGTCTCCAAGCCCTAAATTGAAATCCTTAATTTGACTCTAATCTTGGTCCAATTTAGTTTGCCAAAATATGGTATCTAGGGCTCAATCAAGAAAGTGGTAGCCCTAGTTACCTTAAACGGGTGCACAAATCAGTGTTGTTGTCGAAATCAAATCAGGCAACTTGGTGAATTAGCTAGAAATGGAAAACAAGTAGCCCTAATTGATTTTATCTTTTTTTCCTTTTCAGAATGAGGGACTTAAGAGAAAGTAGTCAGAAATTACTTGCCCCTGGCGTGTTTGATGTGCGTCTATCTTTCGTTGAATCTTCTCCCTGAAACAACCACAACAAAGAGATATAGCAAGTTAGTACCAAATCAGCAATTGTAATCAAGAATTCTAAATCGCTCGTTACTCCTTGGCAACGGTGCCAAAATGTTTAATGATCGCTGAATCGGTAGTTAAGAATATCGCATTGTAGTACAACCGAAAAAGAGTTCAAAACAAATATAATTTTATTTACTCGAATTTTAAAGTCTGAGGTTGAACATAGGGAGCAAATTGGGTTTTAGAAATCAAGAACACAATTCAAATATGCAATAATATCAATGTCACAGTGCAAAAAGATAGGGGTAAATGTATAGCACAAAATGCAAGAGAACTCAATGTATATGAATTAAACTCAAAATTGGACGTCTGGTTTGTAAATCAGACGTCCTAAAATGATGATGCTACAGTGCTTTTCTTCTTTCTTTGATTCTCTTCTCTTCTTCTGAATTTTGCCTTGGCGAGCTCTTCTTACTTCCTTCTTCTTCTTCTTCTTCTGATTTTGGCTTCTCTCTTCTTCAACTTTCCTGCCTTAGCCTTTCCTTGAGCTTCCTCTACCTTCTTCTCTTCCTTTGGCTTTTTTTTTTGTTCTTTCTCTCTCTCTCTGCTGGTTGCCTTTTCTTCTTCCTTTTCCTTGCTGCCTACAACTTCTCCTTCCTCTGCCTTAGCTTCTCTGCTTCCTTGCCTTATCCTTCTCTTCATCTGTAGAGTAAAACCTACCCCCTACCCACACGAACTCTCCTCTCCTTTCTCTCTTAGGTTCTACTCTCCCAGAGCCACGCGTTTCTCCGGTAATCGGGTCAAGTGCATGCCTGAAACCAGGCCCACCGTTGTGTAGTGGTGGGCGTGGTGTGCTAGTCAGGTCAGGTCAAGACCAGGTCCACCGGGCATGGTCGCGAACGAGGCCAGTAGGTAGGGTGAGAGGGACCTCACCCCGTGAGTTGGAGGTGATAAGCCATTGACAGAAAATCAATTTATGCGGGCGTTGCGCCTCTTCCAGTTCTGAGGTGGGACTATCTTCCCACCTTCTTCACGCGTGCCTGCAGTAGAGGGGCTCTCTTTGATTGCGGTAGCTGCGACTGCCCTCGACTCCAATTGGATGCCTGGAGTTGTGCATAAAGACTTTCCACGCAATCTGGGACACGAGCCTGGAGCTGGCGAAGCTTGGAGCAGCTGTAAGCTTGCTTCAAGCTTTGCTCCAATGGCGGATGAATGTCTGTACCTGAAAACACCAAGACAGCCTCGTGGCCATGTCAGAATGTTCAGGAGTCTTCGCCGAGGCACGGTGAGTGCGCTGCAGTGGTCGGCATTGTGTGGGAACACCTGAGTGAGCGTGCCTAGGGCACACTGTGGCCGTGTGTGTGGGTGTGTTCGGGGGTGTGTTTGGGTGAGTGATTGGGTGATATGAGTGAGGGGTTGTGACCAGGGGGTCGAGGCGGAGAGGGAGGTGGTTTGTGGTGGTGGAGCGATCTCATCAGAGTTGGTGGCCGGAGGTGATGGAGATGATGGTGGTGGGAGTGCAGCAGTAGTCGAATGAGGGAAATAAAGAAGGGGAAGATTGCAGAGGGTGTGAGGAACTTATCTAGGTGGTTAAGAGATGAAAGGGAGACAGAGATGGTGTCTGGCTCGTATTGCCGACGTCGGAGACGAAGATGCTCAGAGAGGACGGTCGACGAGGACGAAGGAGAGGCAGGGGCATCGGCGGGTGCTATGCGACACGGATGAACGTGAGGAAGAACCTACCACAAGTATTGTGGCTAGGGGATGAGGGAGAGTAGGGGAGGTCGCCAGAGCTTGATGAGCAAGTCGGCCCGAGGAGGAGAGATGAATTTGAGGGGGGTTCACCGGTCAATTTCAAGCATAGAAGAGTCAGGGTGAATTGGGGCTCCTTAAATAGAGCTCTGGAGGTCGGTTTTGTGTTTAGAAGCCAAGCTTCCAAGCAAGGTAGGCTTGCCGGCGATGGTAACTCGAAAGAGACCCAAATCTCTCATTCGTTCGCATGAGAGATTGGATACCAAGTAGGGCCTCAAATTCGATTAACATTGGAGGGAATTTCTTAGAGAATCTCCCTTCCAATTTTGAAGGTGATTCTCTGAGAAATCAGTGAGAAATCACCTTCTCAAGCTCTCCGGAGTAGAATTTCTTCGCTATATTGGTGGATGGACCTAATTGCAAAGAATGATGAAGAAGCTAGGGGGCCAAATGCAAGGTTTTTTGAAAGATAGGGGTACATATGTTATCAGGTTAGACCTATTTGCAAAGTGGGTCAAGATGAGTTCCCCTTTGGTCCAAACTTTTGCACAAACCTAATTTGGACCTAAGCGATCTAATGGTGAAGTTGGATTTTGGGTTTGACCATGTTTGACTAGGCAATTTATGCAAAAACCCAATTTAGGGAAAATATATGTCTGAGACCCCATTCTAGGTCAAAATGGGTTCGAATGGCCAAATTGAAAGTTATAAACTCTAGAGATTATTTTTCTATGATTTTTAGAGGGTTTATGTGAATTTTATCCTGACTAGAACCTTGTTTAATCAAGTAGGTCTGTTTTAGGATTACAAGAAGTCATTTAATTCCCAGAACTCGCACGAACCCATTTCCGTTTGATCCAACCCAGTCTTTATCATGTTAAGACCTTCTGACCTGTGTTTAGCCCTTGAGAAAATCCGTTGTTGTACCGCAATGGTAAAATTACAGTTTTACCCCTTATTTCTTGCTTTTCTTTCAGAAAGGTTATTTAGTGAATTATGACTTCCAATTGGTTATGTAGGAGCTTTTATTCTCTTCTTTGGATCAAAATGAACTAGTTAGGACTCATGATGGTGTTCCCATCAAAAATTATTTTCCAAAAATCCAACCTCTTCAACCGAGCTTCATTGTAACTAATGGCCCTCCTCTTATAGCAAAATAGGGGAGTTGGCTTCCTCCCCTTCGACCATGCATGGAGGCTCTCATTGGAAGCATGACTTATCGGACGAGATGGGCCGGAGGAGAGGAGTGTATCCGTGATGGTGCGGCAGCCTAAGGTAGCCGGAGCTGGCCAATGACGACGAGAAGGTGACCGGTGGGGTGATGCTGTCGGCGAAGATCTGCGGTGAGGAAGCCTCTATATGCAGCTGTGGAGTAGTCAGAGGCTTGAGGAGAGATGGATGGCATCGATGGTGCGAATAACGGAGGCCAGATGTGTGGGTTGCATGTGGAGGAGCCAACATGAAGTTTGGGTTCCTCTTCTCTGTTGGTGGAGAAGAAGAAGACGAAGAGATCGTTGGTGCGTGGTGGCTAGACGTGCGCGCACAAGGGAGCGCAGCTTGTTGGCCTTGAGGGAGCACACAAGGGTGCACAGGCTGTCGCTGGGTGGATGCACATGCATGCTGGGAGGGTGCGCGTGGTGGGGCTTTTATGTGAGGAGCGGCTGCCTCGCACGTGGTCTGGCTGCGGTGAGAGGGGTGAGAGGGCCACAATGCAAGCTCTGCCTCCCAACGCATGCAGGGTCCACGGTGGTGCGGTTGGAGGTCCCCCCCATCCAAGGAAGTCCCGTAGCTCTTATCCCTCTTCAGATCCACAATCTCCGCCTCGCCCTTCGCATGCGCAACTGCTGGATTTGCATGCTGGTGGAGGGAACGACGGTGGGAGGTGGACAATTATGGCCATGTCCTTCTGCAAATACAAATTATGTCCAGCCACCTATTACACTTTTTTTTTCTTCATGCACATGTCAAATAAGAATGTATGTATTAGAATACAAAGCAAATGCAAAAATATTCATAATCTAAGATTAATTACTTCTTAGCTTAGGTCATTAAACTATAAGGAAATGTATTCCATATGTACTTAAGCCAAATAAATGTCCAATAAATTGGATTTATCAAATGCCCCCATGCCTAAGTTTTGCTAGTCTCGAGCAAAAGTGAAAATAATGGAAGTAATCAAGAGAATTCTTCTTTCTTTATTCCACAAATTTAGATATCCAGACAAATGTGAAGTGATAATAATAATAGCTTAGGTAACGGATCCAAGTGAAAATAACCAACTTACATTTGCAGTTTATACTTATCCCTTGGTAGGTATTTCTATCGGGATAGGCAACTACTTCTCTCGGGGATAAAGTAGAAGATAATCTGTAATTTGACCCCGGCTTTTTGGCTTAGGTAGGAGATATCGAGTTGAATGGATTTGTATTTGGTGGCACACGCTAATTTGGTGCTGCACATAATCTAGTACTACAGACTCTAAATCTCTAGACTATGAAATAAGTCAACTCAGAGAGAGTATAAACAACTGTGCTCTCTTGATGTTCCTTTGTACTCACTCTTTTCCTTCTTTAATTTTTGAGATTCACCAATCTCACCAAATTTTGTAAATATACTCACTGTTGGGTGGCCTCACATGGCATTCACACTTCAATTAAAGTCCTAATAACCCTACAACTAAGTTAGAGAACCTCAGCCAGTATTCGGGCGGTCAGAAATACTGAAAAGTAGGTAAGGGTCATATTTGTTGGATCACAATAGGCGTTTTTGAGGTTGCCTCAAAAATATCGACATATAGTGACAAAAAATGACATGAAGATAAACCCCAAACTTGGACTCTTTTCTTTTTCTTCTCTTTTTTTTTTTCTTTTTCTCTTTTTTTTTTTCATATTTTTATAAATATAAGTATTCCTTTTTTTTTCCTTTTGTTGCTTTTTTTTATTACTAACATAAAACGATGCATATTATTATTCATGAGGCATAATTAGGGATGATGATGGTCAAGAGGATATTGTATGGCTTATTTGGTAGAAGTGGCTATTCTCGGCACCGGGAAGGAATGGATAGGATGAGCGTATTTCTGACCATTGCCATTACTACCCTCCTTCAGCCGAGGACTCTGTGAAGAATGGTTGTAACCATCTACCATAGTCATAGTTTTATTAAGACTCAATCTCTGTGTATCTGCCTTATTTGGTGACTCTCAAGAATTCACACAATGTACGCACACAGGAACAGAGAGCGAAAACTATGGCTAACTCTGAGGTATCCTTATCTAATTGTCCAAAACTTAAGAGTCCTTGCACTAGACTTAATGCACCAGTAGTCTCTCTACTTCTCACAAATATAAGGTGGATCTAATAGAAGATAGTATGCCTGACTCCCTATCAATTGTCCAAGGGTTCAGTATACTAAAATTGCTTATTAATTTTCCACAAAGATCCATTACTCAGTCTATGTGCAAGTGAATGTAACTGTACTGGATTCTAAACTTAAGAAACAATTTAAGAAGAAAAATCTTTAATGACACCTCCATGATAAATTTTTTGCTAGGGACTAACCAATTCAGCTCAAGAAAATAAAAGATTTTTTTTCTATAAATCACTATCCTAAATGTATGCAGATATTTATAAATGCTATAAACATCCTTAGGTTATACCCCCCATTCCTAAGATTGACAATGTCCTCATTGGAAAAATGCAGATAGAAGAATATCACCTGAGGCGGAGAGTGAGAGGTGCTAAGGCTCCTCAAGCTGAAGTACATCCAAAACTTGGCCGTCTGAAAGAGTAATATAAGGTTTAAGTCACTGGCCATTTACCTTAAAGCTCGCACTAGAAGTAGGGTTCCAAATTTCTACAGCTCCATGAAGGAAAGTATTGATAACAACGTATGGTTCATCCCGGCGGGACTTGAGTTTTCCTGAAAATAATTTAAGTCTGGAATTGAAAAGCCAGACCCACTGGTTGGGCTCAAAAGTCTTTCTAATGATGTGCTTATCATGGAAGACCTTTGTACGTTGTTTGTAAGCTTGAGAAGTTTCATAGGCTTCATTACGAAGCTCCTCAAGCTCACTTAACTCTAACATACGTGCCTTTCCCGCTTTATCTAGATGCAAGTTAATGTTTTTAATAGCCCAATAGGCTTTATGTTGGATTTCAACGGGAAGATGGCACGCTTTTCTGTAGACAAGACGGAAAGGAGACATGCCAAGGAAGTCTTATACGCGGTTCTATAGGCCTAAAGAGCATCATTTAGTTTTTTAAACCAATCCTTACGGTCGGGCCTGACAATTTTTTCTAAAATTCATTTAATCTCCCTATTAGACACTTCAACTTGTCCACTCGTTTGGGGATGCTAAGGTGTGGCTATCATGTGGTTAACTCCCAAATTTTGGAGTAGTCATGTGAAGTGTACATTTTTGAAGTGAGGTCCTCCATCACTTATGATCGTCATTGGGCACCCATACTGAGAAATGATATTAGCCTTAACAAAACCCAAGACCACAGAATGGTCATTGGATCGCTTGGGTATGTCTTCTATCCATTTTGATACATAGTGCATAGCCACAAGGATGTACTCATATCTGAAGGACACAGGAAAGGGACCCATGAAGTCGATGCCCCAAATATCAAAGATCTCAACAGGGAGGATAGGTTATTGGGGCATCTCATCCCTTTTTTCGACGGTTCCTATCTGCTGGCAACGTAGACATGCGCCCACATATGTATGTGCATCTCGGAATAATGTGGGCCACCAAAAGCCAAACTGAAGAACCTTATGAGTAGTCTTTTTTCCACTAAAATGTCCTCCATAGTGGAGGTCATGGCAGAAACTCATAACACTTCTTTGTTCTTCATCAGGGATGCAGCAGCGAAAAAGCTAGTCAGGGCCTATTCTAAAAAGCTCGAATTCCTCCTAGTGATAAAATTTAGCGTTAGCAAGAAACTTGTCTCGCTTCTACTTGTCCCAAGTACTGGGGGTAATGCCCGTGACCAGATAGTTGACTATGTCAGTGAACTAAGGAGTTTTGGCCTCCACGACTATCAGAGACTCATCAGAGAAAGTCTCTTGAATACCGACAGCAGGGTTTGATGCCTCAATAGGGATCCTAGACAGATGATCTGCTACCACATTCTCAACTCCTTTCTTATCTTTAATTTCTAGGTCAAACTCTTGAAGTAGCATAATCCAACGAATTAGGTGAGATTTGGTGTCCTTTTTAGCAAGAAGATGCTTTAAGGTAGAATACTTAGTGAACACCACAACCTTGGATCCCAAAATATAAGACCGAAACTTTTCCAAAGAAAATACTACAGCAAGAAGTTCCTTTTCAGTGACCGTATAGTTTTGCTAAGGATCCGTAAGGGTCTTGCTGGCATAATGCAGCACATGAGGTTTGCCATCAACCCTTTGACCTATGACTGCTCCCACTGCAAAATCAGAAGCATCGCACATTAGCTCAAACGAGAGGGTCCAATCTGGTGCTTGGAGAATCTGTGCGGTAATAAGGGCTTTCTTTAAGACTTGGAATGCCTCGCCACATCTATCATCAAAATTGAAGGAGACATCCTTCGCTAACAGGTCGCAGAGTGGCTTAGAGATTTTACTGAAATCTCTAATGAAGCTAAGGAAAGATCTAACCTGACGAACATTTGCCGGTGATGGAAGTTTAGAGATGGAATCAATTTTTGCGGTGTCCACCTTTAATCCTCTCTCGGAAACTACATACCCTAACACAATGCCCTGTTGGACCATAAAGTGGCTTTTCTCCCAGCTAAGCACCAGCTTTGCATCTTCGCAACGGGTTAAGACTTTATCAAGGTGTGAAAGGCATAAGTCAAATGACTAGCCGTAAATGGAGAAGTCATCCATGAAAATTTCAACAAACTTGTCGATCATATCAGAAAAGATAGCCATCATACATCGTTGGAAAGTGGCAAGAGCATTACATAACCCGAATGGCATTCGGCGGAACGCAAATGTGCCATACGGACTCATGAAGGTGGTATGCTCCTGATCGTCAGGAAAAATGGCTATCTGATTATACCCAGAGTACCTGTCAAGAAACCAGAAGTACTTGTTCCCCACCAGTCGTTACAAAAGCTGATCGATAAACAGTAAGTGGAAATGCTCTTTCTGGGTAACCGTATTCAACCGACGGTAATCAATGTAGACCCTCCAACTAGTTGAGGGTCTAGTGGTCACCAACTCTCCTTGTTCGTTCTGTTTCACAGTGATTCCTGCCTTCTTGGGCACCACATGTATAGGATTGACCCATTTACTATCTAAAATGGGATAAATAATCCCTACATCCAACTGATGGAGAGATTTTCGCTTTCTTATGATAGAAATAGAAGAATATGTCGTTGTAATTAATGTGGTGGAAATCTCTCAATAAAAAATTAACATAGATATGAATTTAAACCACAATAAAGGATGTCATATCCACAAGGTGGAGTAGACCAATAAATTCACGAGAAGATGAATATAATGCTCGCAGACGCTTTTACGACTTTCATGCGAGGAATATGCTATTTTAAATGGAGCTTGTAATATATTTAAAAGTTCAGGGTTAGTTATGCAATTTTCATATCAAGAATTAAGCTCCAAAAATATGCATATGATGCATGTGTAATGGCATATCATATAAATTCAACTTGCATGCAAATTTGATTTTAAATTCACTGTAGAATCATGCACATAACACAAGTAACGTAATTTTAGGAAAGTCTGAGTGCATCAATGCAATGTGGCCTGAATAAAATATGAATATATATTTGGAAATGGCATTGAATGTAATTATTAATGGAAAAGAAAATAGAGGATTTCTCCTCTCTCTTCCTCGCGTGGGCGATCGTGCACTGTTGGCGGCGAGAGTCGATGGGGAGGTGTGCCTCGACGAGGGCTACGCAACGGCGGTGACGCGGCGGCCGAACGGAGGAGGATGGCCGCCGGCCTGTTGGAGGAGGAGGCCATTGCTGCAGCCCGCGCGGTTGCACGCTGGGCGCGTGCACGCAAGGGCGCTGGTGGTGGCGCTGGAGTGGTCCTTTGCAGCACCTGCAGGGTGCGGCTGTGGACCTACAGTCACCTGCGGGTGGCTGCGGTGCAGCGCAGGGGCGCCGAGGACGCAGGTGGCTGGGCACAGCACCTGCGAGCGTTGGTTGTGGGTGTCGGCGCTTGAAGAGGGTGAGGGTGCCTGGGCACAGCGCCTGCGGGCGGTTCTGGCTTGAGCACCTGCAAGCGGTGCTGGCTTTAGCGCCTGTGGGCAGTTGAAGGGCATGGTGGACTACGGGTGCGACGCTGGGCACAGGTTTAAAGGGCGCGGTGTGGGCGTGCCTGGCAAGCTGTGGGGGAGCGGTGATGGCGCGGGTGCGCGGGTGCGCGCCTGCAGACATTGCAAGGGTAGGAGGTGGTGCGCCTGCAGGCAGTGCAAGGGTAGGCGGTGGTGCGGGTGCAGGGTGATGGAAGGTTTGGCATAATGCGTGCAGTGCTCACAGGGTCCGCCCTCTCCCCGGTGGGGAAGGTGGATATCCCCTTAAGGGGGAGGAAGAAGACCCTGAAGATGAAGATTCCCTCCTCTCCTGTGCAGTCCCTCTTTTATCTCCTCTCTCCGCCTCTCAAGGGATTTTCAAATCCCTTTACTAGTTTTGGCCAGCGATTGTTGAGGAGCTGTTGAGACCAGCCAGAAGACTCAATTGAGGCCGGTGGCTGTTGGGGAGGGGAGAATTTAATTCACCCCCCTCAGCTCATGCAATTTATTCCTGTAACAACAAAACGTAAAATAATTACATACTAAATTATAAAATGCAATAAAATAGATAAAAACTCAAGTAATGATGCATGTACTTATTTAATGACCTAATGTAATTATTAACCAACATATAATGTTAGAATTGAATTACTTAGGCATAACAATAGTCCATTAAAATGGACTCATCAAATACCCGTATGCCTAAGATTTGCTAGTCCCTATCAAAAATGAAAAATAATAAAAGTAATCAGAAGATTTAGAGATCCAGACAAATGTGATGTGATAATAGCCTAAGTAACAGATCCAAGTGAAAAAGCCAATTCACATTGGGAGTTCGTACTTCACCCCTGGAAAATATTTCTGTCGGGATAGGCAACTACTTTCCTCGGGGATAAAGCAGAAGATAATCTGTAATTTGACCTCAGCTTTTGGCTTAGGTAGGAGATATCGAGTTGAATGGATTTGTATTTGGTGGCACACACTCATCTGGTGCTACATGTAATCTAGTACTACAAACTCTAGATCTCTAGACTATTAGAAAAGTCAACTCCGAGAGAGGCTAAACAACCGTGCTCTCTTGATGTTCCTGGGTGCTCACTCTTTTCTTTCTTTTCTTTCTGAGATCACAAATATCTCTGTGTATCTACCTTATTTGGTGACTCTCAGGAATTCACACATAGTACGCACACATGAACAGAGAGTGAAAACTACGCCTAACTCTGAAATATCATCATCTAATTATTCAAAACTTAAGAGTCCTTACACTAGACTTAGCGCACCAGTAATCTCTCTACTTTCTTCTCACAAATATGAGGTGGATCTATTAGAAGATAGTATGCTTGACTCCCTATGAACTGTCCAAGGGTTTAGTAGACTACAAATGCTTATTAGTTTTCCTCAAGGATCCATTACCAAGTCTACGTGCATGTGAAATAAATGTACTGGATTCTAAACTTAAGAAATAATTCAGGAAGAAAAACCTCCAATGACAAAGATATTTTGTTAGGGACTAACCCAATCAGCTCAAGAAAGAGATTTTTTTTTATATGCTAACCAAAATGCATGGATACTTTCTACAATGCAAAATGCACCCTCCCATGCCTAAATCCTACAATGTCCCCATTGTAAAATTAAAACAAGAGGAGAAAGGAAATAAATCACTTGATGACGATGTTATTCAGGCTGCTGGGTTGCCTCCCAAGAAACGTTGCATTTTCTGTCAGCAGCCAGACTTAGAAGAAACCTGTAAGTTTGGTTCCAGGTAGAAAAGGTTGGGCCCTAAAAATATGCGTAACAGCGCAGGCCTAGAAAACAGGTAGCCATGGATGTTGGCGAGCTGATGATGCAATGTAATTCCAAATGCACGCCAGAAAAAATAAAAGTAGAAAATCTCGTTGGCTACTTGAGGAGGTCTAGGAATAAGAAAGGGAATATGAAAAGAGGCCTCCCAAAATGGAATAAGTGGAGGATAATAAGGATCCTCTAAAGCAGGATGGGTTTTAAAGGATATAATCATTATTAGTTCAAACCCTTGAATGGCAAGAGTAAAAGTACAAGCATCAATCCACACTTGCCATTCTACCCGAGGATGTACTGGCCTGATATGTTCTCCAGAAAGAATGTACATGAGTAGAGATCTGAGCTAAGGATTGGTTAGGGAGTATAAGGGTTGTTTGTAGTGTTGGAAGGTAATGGTTAAGTCCAATGAGGGCTTAGTCGGTTTTAGGTCCAATTCCAACAATGATTCAGATTGTGTGTACTCCCTAATAGTTGTAGACAACTTTAGGTTACCCTGCCTAACATTAATGATTGGAGTCATATTTGAATCAAGGGTAGACTCCAAATTACAACTCTTTGATGGTAGGGTCACAATGTCAGAATCCTTATCATTAAGCTCATCCCTGGATTCGTTTGGTTCACTAAAATTTTTATCGGGGTGTATATGTGATTCAATAGGAGTTGGATTAGTATCCTTAATTATTCCTAAAGGAGGATCAGTCCTATTGTTTTGGAGCAAGCCTATATCACTGAATTTGTTATTCTTCTCGGGGTATAAATCCTCAATTGACGTGTTTTGTCCCTAAGAGTCTCCCATAGACTTCTCACTATTTTGTTTTTCCTCCTCTAATAGCAACTCCTATCTTGATGGAGGATGACTCTCAAAAGAAGGGAGGAATCTGGATTTCACCATATTATTTATACCCTCTGGAGGTAAATCCTCAAATAATAAATAATTCTCTTGTGATTCACTCCAGATTTTCAATCCAGGTTCCTCTATTGGGGCATCCTCATCCTCTGAAATAGACTCTTCATATCCCTGAGACATCCTCTATTCCCTTAGGGTCATCTTCATTCGGTGCATTTAAATCCTCAGGATACTGAATGATAGGTGTTGATTCCCTTCGTGGAGAGTCATGAGTAGGCTCACTAAGGGTAGAATGGGATTCCACCAGATAATCAATAGGGAAAGTGATAGGAACAATACAACCTTGACCTAGGTTGGTAGGGGTAAGGAGAATACTGTCATTGGGGTCAAGGTCTTCAAGAGATACCATCTTCCCTTGCTTTTGACTCCAATAAAGCTCGGGTGGATAATCACTATGATCATTGTCCTCTAGTGGTCGTGTCTCATTGGGAGAGTCTACGTGATAGCTACATAAAACTGGATCTCTATTGTCATTGGTTTCCTCAGCATTATTTGCATGATCATGGTCGTCTGGGTAGGGATCAAAATTACTAGGAAGCATGTAGCTAAGCTGTTTTATTTCTTCATTTAACTGTTGACTATTCCTCAACATCTCTCCCATGGATTTCATCATTTCCTTTTGCTGTTTTTGCATTTCTATCATAAAAGAGGAGAGGCTACTATTATCAGGTTGGGGAGGATAGTCAATTTCAGGCTCTGGTTGCCTAGGGGTATCGGTCCAACCTTGATACGGAAAATCATGAAGGGTGGGAGGGTTGGTTGTTTGCATAGAAGTAGGGATTTCAAGGTTGGAAAATCCTGCTCCTAGGCTCTGCTCAAAAGTGGGAGTTGTCGGGCCAGTACTTCCAGGATAAGAATAAGAATGATCCCATGAATTATTAATGTACCCATCAAAGGATGGATACGCTTGGGGCATGGGATCCTGATTATAAGATGGGAAGTATTGACTCTGATAATCTAAATGATAGGAGTAAGGGTGATCCATTTCTTTAAGCAAAACAGTTTTAACTCTCTTAGGATTTAGAAGAATTCAGAACACACGTAGAAACTTCCTAGAGAGTTCTACTGTCAAAACAAGCGCAAATCCAGTGGGATCTGTTTTTAGTAGATCGTAGGTCTTAGAATTAAATGTTCAGTTGGTGGCTAAAGAAGTTTTTCAAAAAATTACGCTTCCTAGGCTAACCTTTGCTGGTGCCTATAACCTACTCGTAAGGGATGGAAATCTCGAATCGAGCCCACACACGAGGAACTGAAGTAACTTGGTGGATAGGCTTGTTGATTTTCGACTAACTTCCCTTGTGGTGCAAAAGAGGAGGGGTAGAAATTTATCTAGTGACCTTATGTGTGAGGTGCACAGTGTCTCAGGTATGCAAACATACGATCGTGTTTTGAGTTTTGAAATTTCGCAAACAAGATCCTTTTGCACATAATTTTAAGTCGCAGATTTTAAGGTCCAACCTCTTAGCAGTTGCAGTTTTTAAAGTGACCACTGAATTAATTTGATTCAAGCACTTTAGTGGTCTTAGATTTAGGTTCAATGCAGATGCATGAAAGGTAATTGATGCTTAAGAGAAGACGTACCTTACTCCAGCTTTCTTCGTGCAATGTATGCAATATAGTAAAAATAAACTAGATGCTGCTCATTCAGTCATAGATGGTCGTCCTATAGATATGCAGCTTCTAGCAGGTAGTTCAAATATATATATTTTTAATAATAATAACAGGCAAATAGACCTAATCTAACTAACTAACAAACATGCAGTTCAAATAATTCAAATAATCCTATAATCTAAATAAATGGGAACATGCTCCCGAAAATACGCTCCTGCAAACAAGAGTGATAAGAAATAAAGAGGCACTGGGAACACGTTCCCAAAAATACCCAACAAGGGTCCAAAAGACAAAAATTAAGTTCTAATGTTTATCTAAACTAAATCTAAACTATGCTCTACTGGCTAAATCAATAACAGGCTCCTCCGTAAGCCTATGTGCATGGGATCAAGGCCCACGTGTTCCTGTTACTGGCCTCTAGGTGGCGTCAAGGTCCACCAAAAAGATCGTCTCTGCCGTGCGCGTCGTTCAAGTTCAATGTCATCGCTCTGCTACGCTTGTCGCCGTGTCAAATTCGTCGCATAATAAAAAAATTGATTAGATAACTGTGCAACTCAGAATATTCAAAAATAATGAAGTGAATCTATTGCGTATGTTGCCTCCCCGGCAACGGTGCCATTTTGACGAAGAGATTTTCGCTTTCTTATGATAGCAATAGAAGAATATGTTGTTGTAATTAATGTGGTGGAAATCTCTCAATCAAAAATTAACATAGATATGAATTTAAACTACAATAAAGGATGTCGTATCCACAGGGAGGAATAGACCAATAAATTCACGAGAAGATAAATATAATGCTCTGGTGTCGGACCCAGATAGGTTGTTAATATGGTGATTTTATCGTTGAAGTGTGTATAGTGGTTAACCTAAATCGACGCTAACCATCGCTTTACAAAATTTTTAACCTGGCCTACTTGATTTTATCTTGGTCACTTTTAGGCCCAGTGTCGAACTCAGGGAAGTGGGGTTACGAGTCAAGTTTCTACGCCTTTCCTACAATGAATCTCTTCCGTTCGTTTATTGTGTTTTTGGTGTTTTTCTATTTATATTTTTTTTCTGGTAATTTTTGTCATTGAGGCACACCTTCAAAATTGGGTTCTTGGCTTTGAGCCAAAACAGGGTTCCAAAACGGGTCTTGCTACTTGCAAGATGGATTACCTGCAAGTCAAGGATTATCTTTTCTCTTTTATATATTTTTTTTATCTTTTTACTGGCATGCAAGAGATATAGAAGTAAATACAGTATAGATATATATGTATATACTATATATGTATAAAGGGGTGGGGGTGGAGGCGGAGATGGAGTGTAGCACGGTGTCGAGTCGGTCGTTGTCTAGAAAGACGCAACCAACAGGACGAAGTGCCGTGTATAAGGTGTAGGATGGATGGTGGAAGATGAATGCAAACACTCTTTTTGTACGCGTGTATCGGAGAATATCAGCAACTGGTACAGATATTCCCGCGATACAGCATATGGTAAATAATGTGAAAAAATATATATGTATATATGTAAATATATCTATCTGTATATATGGTTATAAATATATAGGTATATATATGTGTATATATATATATGTGTCTATATATATGTATATATATATATAAGTATATGTATGTAGCTATATATGTATGTATGTATGTATGTATGTATGTATATAATACTATATAGATGTATATATATATATATATATGTATATATGTATATATATATATATATATATATATATATATATATATGTATGTATATGTATATGTATATGTATATAAATATATGTATATATGTAAGTATATATGTATATATATATGTATATTAATACTTAGTTATATAAATACTACTATATATATAGATATAAGTATATATATATATGTATATGTATATAAGTATATGTATATATGTAAATATATAAAAATATATATATGTATGTATGTATGTATACTAATACATAAGTATATAGGTACTACTATGTGTATAAATATAAGTATATATATATATATATATATATGTATATATATGTATATATGTATATAAATATATATAGATAAAAATATATATATGTATGTATATATATATATATATATATATAAGTATATAATAGTGTATAGGTGTGTGTGTGCATGTATGAAAGTGTGAGTGTGTGTGCGTATGTGTATTTGCAGAGAGAGAGGGAGAGTGTGCTGTGAGAGAGAGACAGAGAGAGAGAGCGAGAGAGATGGCGTTGTTGGAGTGAAGATGCGCGGGGTTAAGCCGTATGTGCGTTCAGGGTGTCGTCTGGAAGTCCTGCGCACGTGCGCAGGCGCGTATGCGTGCAGAGAGGAGTGCGCACGCAGGAGAGTTGGCGCGGAGAGGACCGCAGCGCACAGCGCTGCGCGGAAGGGCTGAAGCGGGCGCTCACAGGCGCGGGCGAAGGGAGCGGGCGACGCGGGCTGGTGAGGGGGCTGGCAGACGCGCGGGCGGGCGCTGGCAGAACGCGAGGCGAGATGTGCGTGCGGGCGAAGGCCGGTTGCGGCGTGCCGGTTGACTGGATAAGTGAGACGCTTTCCGGTCACCCCACTGTAGCCACAGTGTTCCGCAGACTGGCATGAACAGTGGCTACAGTGTAAGGCCGCGCCGAGCAATCGAGAGCGGGCGGTGTTGTGAGTGCGGACGGCTCGGCACGCACGGTGGAGTGGCTTCGGCTGGTGGCTTGCGGGCGAGATGTTGCGACAGAGCGCACGGAGAGGGCTGCTGGCATGCGCGGTGGAGGGCGAGGGCGACCTGCTACTTGCGCGGTGGCTTGAGGGTGCTGTTGGGGTGCACTGGGGTGCTTGGTCGGCCGCTGCAGAGGCGTGCAGTGGCCGGTTGCGAGCAGAAGAGAGAGCGTGACAGGGCAGAGAAACGGGAGGCGATGGTGCCTGCAGGCACGCGCTGGAAGGGCTGGGGCGGCCTACAGGCGTGCGCGGAAAGGGCTGGGGTGGCTGCTGCTGCCTTGCTGCGTGCTGCTGGAGCTTCGAGCTTCAAGCTTGAAGCTTCCGCTCCAATGGCTGAAGGTGGCTGGAAAGTGAAGAAATCAGGGAAGAGCCACCACGCCCACCGGCTCTATGGTGAGCTGGGCGGTGGTGGACTCACGGTGGTGGTTGTGCACCACCGTGAGGTGCTCCTATCCGCCGGGTGTCTCCTCAGAGGAGGAGGGCCGGCGTGTGGAGGGAGAGGGAGGAGAGGATGGTGGCCTGGAAGGAGAAGCTGCCTTGGCTTTTTGTGTGGAAGGACCAGGCTGCAGCAAGAAGAAGCCATGCCCTCTTTTTAAAGAAGAGGAGAGCATGCACAGCCATGCCCTGGCTGTGCATGGCTCATGCATGACTGGCAGGGAGATGCGGCTGCAGGGCTGGCAGGGAGAGGGGGGGAAAGACATGGCGCGAAGAAGAAAAGGGTGTT
Organism: Thalassia testudinum; assembly: GCA_037157565.1. Classification (NCBI taxonomy): domain Eukaryota; kingdom Viridiplantae; phylum Streptophyta; class Magnoliopsida; order Alismatales; family Hydrocharitaceae; genus Thalassia; species Thalassia testudinum. The sequence continues at coordinate 156,707,539 of JAZHRO010000025.1, forward strand.
CCATGCAGCCATGGGGAAGATTTCAAAATCAAGTGAAATAAAAATAAAAAGATGGTGAATTTTGCAAAGATGCACTTGAGGAAAAAATGTTAAATGCAAGGCCATTTATTTACTCTCCTCCCCTCTCTATTAAATGCATGCATGTATTTTTACAAATGCGACTATGGAACCCTAATATGCACTGGTAATGCTAGGAAATAGCACAAGACGACACAATTGCAAGTGTATTTTTGCGGTGCAATCATGCTCGCAGATGCTTTTGCGACTTTCATGTGAGGAATATGCTATTTTAAATGGAGCTTGTAATATCTTAAAGTTTAGGGTTAGTTATGCAATTTTTACGTCAAGAATTAAGCTCCAAAAGTATGCATTTGATGCATGTGTAATGGCATATTATATAAATTCAACTTGCATGCAAATTTGATTTTAAATTCAATGTAGAATCATGCACATAACACAAGTAACGTAATTTTAGGAAAGTCTGAGTGCATCAATGCAATGTGGCCTGAATAAAATATGAATATATATTTGGCAATGGCATTGAATGTAATTATTAATGGGGAAGAAAACAGAGGATTTCTCCTCTCTCTTCCTCGCGTGGGCGGCTGTGCACTGTTGGAGGCGAGAGTCGACGGGGAGGTGCGCCTCGACGAGGGCTACGCAACGGCAGTGATGCAGCGGCCGGACAGAGGAGGATGGCCGCTGGCCTGTTGGAGGAGGTTGCTGCTGCAGCCCACGCAGCTGCATGCTGGGTGCACGCGTGCAAGGGCACTGGTGCTGGTGCTGGAGTGGTCCTTTGCAGTGCCTGCAGGGCGTGGCTGTGGACCTGCGGTCACCTGTGGGTGGCTGCGGTGCAGCGTAGGGGCGCCTACGGGCGATGGCGCGGGTGCGGGCGCTTGCAGAGGGTGCAGGTGGCTGGGCACAGTGCCGCGGGTGTTGGTCGCGGGTGCAGGCACTTGCAGAGGGTGCGGGTGGTTGGGCACAGCGCTTGCGAGTGTTGGTCACTGGTGCGGGCACTTGCTGAGGGTGCGGGTGGCTGGGCACAACTCCTGTGGGTGGTTTTGGCTTGAGTGCCTGCAGGCGGTTGAAGGGCGCGGTGGACTGCAGGTGCGACGCTAGGCTCATGCTTGAAGGGCACGGTGTGGGCGCGCCTGGCAAGCTGTGAGGGAACGGTGATGGCTCGGTGGCGCGGGTGCGCAGGTGCGTGCCTGCAGACAGTGCAAGGGTAGGCGGTGGTGTGCCTGTAGGCAGTGCAAGGGCAGGCGGTGGTGCAGATGCACGATGATGGAAGGTTTGGCACAATGCACGCAGTGCTCACAGGGTCCACCCTCTCCACGGTGGGGAAGGTGGATATCCCCTCAAGGGGGAGGAAGAAGACCCCAAAGATGAAGATGCCCTCCTCTCCTGTGCAATCCCTCTTTTATCTCCTCTCTCCGCCTCTCAAGGGATATTCAAATCCCTTTACTAATTTCGGCCGGCTGTTGTTGAGGAGCTATTGAGACCGGCCGGAAGACTCAGTTGAGGCCGACGGCTGTTGGAGAGGGGAGAATCTAATTCACCCCCCTCAGCTCTTGCAATTTATTCCTGCAACAACAAAACGTAAAATAATTACATACTAAATTATAAAATGCAATAAATAGATAGAAACTCAAGTAATGATGCATGTACTTATTTAATGACCTAATGTAATTATTAACTAACATACAATGTTAGAATTGAATTACTTGGGCGTAACAATAGTCCATTAAAATGGACTCATCACCAGCCATTTCAAAATCTCCTTTTTAACAACCACTCGCATATTGGGGTTGAGCCTTCTCTGCATGTCTCGAAAAGGTTTCACGGACTCATCCATGTATATATGATGCATGCAAAGGGAGGGATCAACACCCTTAATATCAGCAATTGACCAGGCAATTGCTTCCTTGTGCCTTTATAAACACTCAAGCAGAACTCCCTCCTATGATTCAGATAATGCAGATGAGATAATAATGGGGAGCGTGTCATTAGGTCCAAGGAACGCATATTTCAATGTGCTCGGGAGGGGTTTCAACTCCAACTTAGGAGCCTTTTGGATTGAGGGTTTAAGTTGATATGTGATAAGATGGTTTTCACTTTCGAATAATGTGATTAAGATGATTTGTCGTTTTAGTAACATAGTGGTGGAAAACTGCTTAACAAAAAAATTACAATAAAAATTAACCACTCATAGAAGAGTGAGTCATGTCCACAGGGAAGCAATGATGTAATAAAATCACGAATATTTTTCTTGTATTTGTTCAATCAAGTGCGAAATCCTGAGTCAAATCTGACATGAAATGCAATAAAAAGAAGAATACCATAACTCAAAAATGTAAGGGTACATGTACAATTTTTCCTCATTGAAATATTCAATAAATATGTGATGAATCTATGTAATTTTCAATTGACATGCATAAGAGAAAATTTGTGCACATTTTAATCCAAAACCAATGTTAAAACATGTGAATAACTGATTGCACCGCAAAAATACATCTGCAATAGTGCATTCTTGTGCTATTTCCTAGCATTACCAATGCATATTAGGGTTCTATAATTGCATTTATAAAAATACATGCATGCATACATTTAATTGAGAGGAGAGGAGAATAAATAAAATGGCCTCGCGATTACTTTTTTCCTCAAGTGCTGCCTCACAAATTTCCATCTTCATTTTTCATTTCTTTTTGATTTTTGATTTTTTGACTTTTTCTTCCCTCGGTTGCATGCACCTTCTTCTTCTCCTCGCACCATGCTTCCCTACAGCTGCCCTCTCCCTGCCAGCCGCAGCAGCCCACTCCCCGACACTCCATGCGCAAGCCATGCACAACCAGGGCATGGCTGTGCATGGCTTTCATCTTCTATTTAAAGCCACGGCTTCTCCTTCATCTGCAGCCTAGTCCCAGCCAAGAAAAAAACCACCAGCGGCTTCTTCTCTAGGCCACCGTCCTCTCCTCCATTTCCCTCCACACGTCGGCACTCCTCGGAGATACCCGGCGGACAGGAGCCCTCACTGTGGTGCACACCCACCACAGTGAGACCACCACCGCCCAGCTCTTCAAAGAGTCGGTGGGCGTGGTGGCTCTTTTCTCATTTTTTTTACGTTTCCAGCACCTTCAGCCATGGTTGCAAGCTTCAAGGTCTGAAGCTCGAAGCTCGACGGCAGCAGCAGCAGCAGCCTCAGCCCCTTCCGCGCGCGCCTGTAGGTGCCCTCTCCCTCCGCGCGTGCCTGCAAGCCTCTCCGCCTCCCGCTTCTTCGCTCTGTCACGCTCTCTCTTCCGCCCGCAACCGGCCACCACGCATCACTGCAGTGGCCAGCCAAGCGCTTCCCCGCACTCCTGTAAGCCTCCGCGCAAGCTGCTGGCGCCCTCGCCTCCCTCTCCGCGTGCTCTGTCGCGAGCTTCTCCGCGCTCGCAACCGGCTGGTGCAAACCCTCTTCCTCGCGCGCTAGCCCGTGCATGCCAGCCGCAAGTCGGCCACACTCACACCACCTGCAGCTCCCGGTCGCGCGGCTCGCCCGACCACTATAGCCACTATTCACGCGAGTCTGCGCGACACTGTGGCTACAGTGGGGTGACCGGTGAGCTTCTCACTTTACCGGTCACCCGGTGCGCCGCAACCGGCCCTCTCCCGTTGATGGTCGGCCTGGATAGGTTATTAATATGATATTTTTATCGTTGAAATGTGTATAGTGGTTAACCTAATTCAGACCTAACCATCTCTTTACAAAATTTTTAACCTGGCCTAATTGATTTTATCTTGTCACTTTTAAGCCCAGGGTCGAACTCAGGGAAGTGGGGTTCAAGTCGAGTTTCTACGTTTTCCTTAAAACGCGTCTCTTCCGTTCGTTTATTCTGTTTTTGGTATTTTTCTTATTTAGGTTTTTTTTTCTGGTAATCCTTGTTCTTGAGGCACACCCTCAAAATTGTGTCCTTGGCTTTTAGCCAAAACAGAGTTTCAAACACGTCTTGCTACTTGCAAGACGGGGGTCCCTGCAAATCAAAGATTATCTTTTCACTTTTATACCTTTTTTTATCTTTTTACTAAGGAAGCTATCAGATAGAAAGTAAATATAGTAGCTATAGATATATATTTATATGTAGTATATATATAAAGGGGTGGGGGTGGAGGTGACGATGGAGTGTAGCACTATGTCGAGTCAGCCGACGTCTAGAGAGACGCAACCAACACGACTAGGTGCCGCGTGGAGTGTGGATGGAGGATGGATGATGTATGGGACCACGCTTTTTTGTACGCGTGTATCAGGGAATATCAGCAACTGGTGCAGATATCCCCGCGATACAGCGTATAATAAATAACGTGAAAATATATGTACATATGTATGTATATAAATGTATAAGTATATATGTATAGATATATATAGATATATATATATATATATAGGTGTATATATATATATATATATATGTATGTATATATGTATATAGCTATGTATATATGTATATAAGTATATATATATAATACTATATAGATATATATATATATATGTATATAGGTATATATGTATCTAGATATATATGTATATATATATGTGTATATGTATAAGTATATAGATATGTATATATATATATATGTATATGAGTATGTGTATATATATATATATATATATATATATATATATATTATATATGTATATGTATATATATATTATACTATATGTATGTATACATAACTATATAGATATACTATGTATATATAAGTATATATATATAGATAGATGTATATGTATATATATATATATATATATATATGTATGTATATAAGTTACTATTAGTGTGTGAGTGTGTGTGTCGGTGAATGGGTGTGTGTGTGTTGCTGTAAGTGAAAAAAAAAGAGAGAGAGAGAGAGAGAGAGAGATCGGCAGAAGGAGAGAATGCAGCAGCTCTGCAGGAGGCACGATACGTCGTCTGCAGATGGCGGCCGACGTCTGGAGGTCGCGGGCGCACGGGGGCGTACTCGCGCAGAGGAGATGAGGAGTCTGCGTCGACCTGCTGCGAGCGCGGAGGCTCGCGACAACGCGCTCGGAGAAGGAGGCGGGGAGTCTGCAGGCACGCGCGGGCGCTTGCAGAGGCTGGTAGGGAGGCAGGGAGACGCTTGGCCGGCCGCTGCAGAGGTGTGCAGCGGCAGGTTGTGGGTGCGGAGGGCGGGCGACAGAGCGTACTAACGGAAGCGGGGAAGGTCTGCAGGCACGCGCGGAGTGGCTGGGGCGCTTGCAGACGCTCGCGGAAGCTGCGGGGGCCGCTGCCGCTGCTGCTGCTGCTGCCGCCGCTTAGCTGCTGCTGCTGCTTCCGCTTAGCTGCTGCTGCTGCTTCAAGCTTCAGACCTTGAAGCGGCAGCAATGGCGGGAAGTGTGAGAACGGAAAACAAATGAAAACAGAGAGCCACCACGCCCACCGGCTCTTTGAAGAGCTGGGCGGTGATGGTCTCACTGTGGTGGTGTGCACCACAGTGAGCTCTTGCCCGCCGGGTTTCTCCTCGGAGGAGGACCGACGTATGGAGGGGAGAGGGAGGAGAGGAAGGTGGTGGCCTGCTGGTGGTGTTTCTTTCTTGCTGCAGCCAGCCCCTGAAGAAGAAGAACCAGTGGCTTCTTATAGAAGAAGAGAGCATGGTCATGCAGCATGCGGGAAATGGGAGGAATGGCAGCCGCAGGGAATGGCTTGGGCAGGGAGAGGGCGCGGGAAGTTGCAGCAGCGGGAAGGACGGCAGGGAGAGGCAGCGGAGAAGAAGTTGCAGCAGCGGGAGAAAAAATAGAAATCAAGAGGAAATAAAAATAGAGAAGGGAATTTTTGCAAATATGCACTCGAGGAAAAAAGTGAATTATGAAGTCATTTATTTCAATCTTCCCTCCTCTTAATTAAATGCATGAATGCAAGTATTTTTACAGATGCGACTATAGGATTATAATATACATAGTTAATGCTAGAAAATAGCATAAGAAGGCGTCCTTATAGGCGTGTTTTGAGGTGCAAACATATACCCCCATGCCTATCTTTTGCTAGTCCCTAGCAAAACCGTATTTAGAAATGTTCTTAAGCTGAAGATTTTCTTCTGAGATGATATCGGTGTGTTTATTATCGGATATTGTGAGAACCAATTGTAAAGAAGACTACCAGTACTTTAAGTCTTACATGACAAAGATTATCTCTCAACTAACCAGGACTCTTGATATTTAAACCTTAAGTACGATTTCCAGGACCCAGGAGGTTTTTCCATACTCGAGAGCTCAAGAGGTTATGGTTTGTGCATAGTGAAGGATCAAGACTGACCAGATGAACCTTAAGACTCACTCCCAGGGTTTCACGAATTTTTAAGTACAGGTTGGTCCCAATTTCAGCTCGTGTTTTCGGATTGACCCTTAAGATGATTACGGAAAACTCAACTCCCATTTTCGAAAAACAAATTATACCGACATTTATGAGATATACTGACTCTTTTGCAACATCTTTTTTTTTTTTTTTTTTTGGTGGGAGAGTTTCTTTTTGGTGGAAAGAGCCACTCCTAAACACAAGACTAAAGCTTGGGATAAAAAGTCTACCTGCACGCACAGGTAAGGACTCCACCTTTCCTAATGAACACTAGGGTTGGATCTTATGTTCACCTGATCTTTCCTGATATGTGTAGTGTGAACCAAGTTTACTTAAGCTCTCAAGAAAAAGCAAACCAACGAATCCTGTACTGTGTCTCAGGTACAAGAAACGTTCTTAGTTAGGAGAGATTTTGATCTATTTCGTCAATGCTTTAAGTGAATTAAGCCGAGCCTGAGCGAATCAAGCTTCTGTGGCCTGGAAATTCTTCAAAACAGAGGTTGAATATCCATAAACACTTATTGTATTTTTTTTTTTTTTTTTTGTTTCAGCTTTTAGATCATTACTAAACACCATTTATTACTATATATATATATATATATATATATTTTTTTTTTTTTTCTTGCATATTTATAAATAGGTGGTAATTGTCTGATACCATAAAATACCCGGATCCTATGGATGCCTATCCACCCCCCCATGCCAAACAATGCTATGTCCTCATATGCATGCAGGGAAAGGCAGAGGAAGATCGGGTAACAAGAGCTGAGGTTCAGGGTATAGATCAGGGTGGAAGGGTGGGTGGATGGTGGGTGGTGAAGAGAAAAGTGAAGTGATTGCGATAGAGGTGTGAAAAGTGATGGTGGATGGTGAGTGCTGTTAGGGTGCCTCCCAACAAGCGCTGAATTTAATGTCCCCAGCTGGACTCAGAATGAGGCAAAGAATTAGTTACCCTCCAGCAGGGCAACGGTTTCTCCAACGGGGGCAGGTTCATGAGTCAGATAGGGTTTCAAACGCTGCCCGTTGACCGTAAATTTACGCCCAGATTTGGGATCTTCGATTTCGACGGCCCCATTGGGGAATGGTCTTGAGACCAGAAAAGGACCAGTCCATTTGGACTTTAATTTCCCAGGAAAGAATTTGAGTCGGGCATTATAGAGCCAAACTTGCTGAGATGGCTCAAATTCCTTCCGCCGAACATGGCTGTCATGAAAAGCCTTAGTGCGCTGTTTAAAGGTTAGAGCAGAATCATAGGCTTCACGACGGAGCTCTTCCAGCTCTTGGAGTTGGAGTTTCCTTTCTAGTTCACACAAGTCTGGGTCGAGGTTACATTGGCGAACCGCCCAATAAGCGCGGTGCTCCAACTCCACAGGCAAATGACAAGGCTTCCCGTAAACGATTCTATATGGAGACATACCAAGGGGAGCCTTGAAGGCGGTCCGATACGCCCAAAGTGCGTCAGTCAGCTTGTCGGACCAATCCTTACGGTCAGGCCGAACCGTTTTCTGGAGAATCTGCTTGATTTGCCGGTTCGACACTTCCGCCTGGCCGTTCGTCTGAGGATGATACGGGGATGCGATACGATGGTGGACTCCGTATCTCCTCAGAAGTGCCCGAAAAGAAGCATGGGTAAAGTGGCTTCCTCCATCCGAGATAATGGCCCGAGGGATCCCAAAACGCGCAAAGATATGGTCTTTGACGAATCGGGTGGAGATAACATGGTCAGCACGGCGCGCGGGAATAGCCTCGATCCATTTTGAAACATAGTCGACGGCCACGAGGATGAATTCGAAGCCGTTGGATGGAGGGAAGGGACCCATGAAGTCAATTCCCCAGATGTCGAAGATTTCCGCAGCTAGGATGTGTTGCAAGGGCATCATGTCACGACGTGCCATTGACCCTAAAGACTGGCACCTAGTGCAATGTTTGGCATAAGCGTGCGCATCCTGGTGAAGGGAGGGCCAAAAGAAACCGCACTGCAACACCTTGGCTGCAGTTTTCCTCCCAGAGAAATGGCCTCCACAGGCCTGATCGTGGCAGAAGGATAGCACACTGGGGAACTCACTGTCAGGAATACAGCGACGGATGATTTGATCAGCACCTATCCGAAAAAGAAGTGGATTATCCCAGAAATAATACTTTGCTTCTGCCATGAGACGCTCACGCTGGTTTTTAGGCCAGCCACGTGGAAGAGATCCAGAAGCAAGGTAATTGGCAATGTCGGCATACCGCGGTCCACTTGCCGCATTTATTGCCAATAGGTGCTCATCAGGAAAAACTTCATTAATTGGCAGAGTAAGTCCAATATGGTCAGGGTCCAGTCTGGAAAGGTGATCAGCCACAACATTCTGGGCTCCGACCTTATCATGAATCTCAATGTCAAATTCCTGGAGCAGAAGGATCCAACGAATCAGTCTAGGCTTGGCATCCTTCTTGTGCATGAGATGGCGAATGGCCGCGTGATCAGTGAAAACAATAATGTGAGAGCCCAGAAGGTAAGAACGGAATTTTTCCAGCCCAAAGACGACTGCCAGTAGTTCCTTTTCAGTGGTAGTATAATTACGCTGGGCCTCGTCCAACGTCTTACTGGCGTAGTATACCACGAAGGGGTGTCTATCGCGTCTTTGTCCCAGGATGGCTCCGACTGCAAGGTCTGAAGCGTCACACATAAGTTCAAAGTTGAGGGACCAATCAGGCGGCTGGAGAACAGGGGCCTTGGTGACAGCATTACGCAGTTGCGTGAATGCTTGTATACAGTCAGGGCCCATGTCGAAGGGCACGTCGGTTGATAGGAGATGAGTTAAGGGTCGAGAAATTTTGGAGAAGTCTTTGATGAATCTCCTATAGAAACCGACGTGTCCCAAGAAGGAGCGGATTTGTTTGACAGAACCAGGCACAGGTAAATCAGCAATGATATCGAGCTTAGCTCTGTCAACCTCGATACCCCTATCGGAGATGATATGTCCAAGAACAACTCCTTCGTGCACCATAAAATGACTTTTTTCCCAGGAAAGCACGAGGTTTACATCAATACATCTCCTAAGGATGCAAGTCAGGTTGGCAAGACATTCGTCGAAAGATGGTCCAAAGACTGAAAAGTCATCCATGAAGACCTCGAGAAAGTCACCCACCATGTCATGAAATATCGCCAGCATGCATCTCTGGAAAGTTGCTGGCGCGTTACAAAGTCCGAACGGCATCCTTCTAAAGGTGAAGGTGCCGAAAGGGCAGGTAAAAGTGGTTTTCTCTTGGTCTCGGGGGTCTATTGCCACCTGGTTATATCCTGAGAATCCATCCAGGAAGCAGAAAAATTTATTTCCCGCTAACCGCTCCAGGATTTGGTCAATAAATGGTAGCGGGAAGTGATCTTTCTTGGTTGCAGCATTGAGTTTCCTATAATCTACACACACTCTCCAAGATGTAGGAGTGCGTGTAGGGATGGATTCGCCCCTGTCATTGACACGGATGGTGAGTCCTGCCTTTTTGGGCACAACGTGAATCGGACTCACCCAGGGGCTATCGCTGATCGGGTAGATTATACCCGCATCCAGCCACTTAATGATTTCATTCTTAACGACCTCCCGCATGTTAGGGTTGAGACGTCGCTGCATCTCGCGAGAAGGTCGAGCCTCCTCCTCCGTATATATACGATGAGTGCAGTAGGAGGGACTAATACTAGATAAGTCTGATAAAGACCATCCAATAGCTGCCTTGTGTTCTAGGAGGACCTTAGTTAGTTTGCACTCCTGCTCCATGGTTAATTTTGAACTGATGATTACAGGGAGCGTTTCATTTGGTCCCAGGAAAACATACTTGAGTGTATTAGGCAGCACTTTTAGCTCGGGAGTGGATGGGGAAGGATCTGGCATTTCTTGGGACGAGAGTGTCCCAGACGGGTAGGAGAACAAGTTAGGAGGAAGAAACTGGCCTTCAGATTGGCCAAGAAGAGGGGCTTCTTGGATAGATGGATCCAAAAATGAATAGCCCCAGTGAGAAGTATATGGGCTCAAGGTCCCAGTGTGGATTTGTAAATCCGCCTGATTTGGCGGGGAAGAAAGGGCAATTCGGTCTTCATGAGTGTGGACTGACAATGAGTAGCCCGGATATGACTCAGACCACGAGGTATGGGAAGCGGAGAAAACCTCGTCAGAAGTCTGGCCAGGAGAAGGAACTGGACAAGGGAGGGATTGGGGAACGTCACAGTATGCGTTGGTCAGGCAGTTATCAGTGTTTATAGGTAATCCGCAACAGTCCGAATAGGTCCCAATTAGTCCGATACACGCGCTGACGGCCATGTCCTCGTCAGACGTGTCATCCTCAATGCAATCGCAATCAAAGTTCTTGGCTGCCTTGAATATGTTAAGCTTGAGCTTCTCAGATCCAACGGCAATCTCAATACAGCCCGACTCGCAGTCGATGTGGGCGCGGGCTGTGGCCAAGAAAGGTCGACCGAGGATGATCGGACAATCAGAAAGTGAACTAGGAACTTCCATATCTAAAACAAGAAAGTCAACAGGAAAACAGAGACTGTTGACCCTAACCACCACGTCTTCCACCACACCCTTCGGGATTTTGACAGAACGATCTGCCAACTGTAATGTGACAGGGGTGGGTTTCAGATTTCCCAAGGAAAATTTTTTGAGCATGATGGTCGGTATGAGATTGATGGAAGATCCTAGATCAAGCAAGGCACGGTTAAAACTGCAGCCTTGGATGCTACAGGAAATCAGTGGTGTGCCCGGATCTTTCTGCTTCGGTGGTAAGTTTGATAGTATAGCACAACTCGCATGAGGCGAGAGAACCACCGGATTCTTAGTCTTCTTTGACTGTCGCCTGGGTGTTGTGTAGTCTTTGAAAAATCGAGCGACAGTAGGTATGTGGTCGATTGCCTCGAGCAGGGGTACCTTGATTTCTACATCCCTGAACAAATTACGTAGGTTGTCAAAGGCCTGCGTATTTTTCTTTTTGCCTTTTGGCTCCCTTAGTAGAGCCTCAGGGAATGGGACTGATTCTGGCACAAGTTTTGGTGCATCATCCTCTCGCGAATGCGGTATGCATTCTGAATGAGAGGGCGAAGAAGAAGATGGGCCAGGATCAGGTCGAGGCGGATCGACGGTCTGCTTACCGCTCCTCGTAGTGATAGCATTGGACGATGCGGGTCCAGTGGGATCATACGGTGGAGGAGGGTTTGCAATGGGGATATAAGAGTGTGGTGCTGCAGCAGGATTAGCCTGAAATCCCGGTGGAATGTTCGGAGCTTGCAGAACTTGATTAACCTGTCCCTGAGAAGGTCGTACCTGTGGTTGAGAACCACGGGGCACGAAATTTCGCGGGTTTGGAACAGGTTGGGCGGGAAGAGTGCCCTGAGATCGAGTCGCCATGCGTAGTTGACTGATCTCGGCATTCTGCTGCGCCAATTGGTGCTGAAGAGAGGTCATGTTCTCTTCATGGCGCTTTGACATTTCCGTCATCATTTGCATCAATTTGTCAAGAGGGCTTGATGCGTGTTCAGTTTGTGGTACGCAAGGGCCTGATGGCGGATTTGCCATAGGATTAAACTGGACCCTTGGGATGACGGGTGCGGTCGGTCGCATTGGTCCACCCGCGGGGTTTTGGCGTTGCGGGTTGTTGGACCATGCAAAGTTCGGGTGATTACGCCACCCTGGGTTATAAGTGGCAGAGAACGGGTTGTTCCCCAGGGCGCAAGCATCTTCTATGCCAGAAGACGCGTCCGCATGTAGATATGCGTCAGAGCACACGGAGGCTTGGTCCTCCGTGTCGAAATACTGGCTCGCAGAAGCCAGTTCCACATGACTTACCGAGTCGCTTGGCGCGACACTCGGTAAGGAAGGTCTAACGGGGTTTCTCGGGATAAGCCTGGTATTTGAAGAACTTGGATTGTGACGAAGTGGTGAAGAGGTGGTGTTTGCCATAGATCGGGCGGGGTTGGCCAGAAGCTCGTCCAGCTTCTTGTGCACGACGGAGACTTCATCCAGTTTTTGTGCAATAAGGCTTAGATCAGTGGATGAATGGGAGGGTCCCGTGTCAACTTCGTGGACATTTCGGGGCTGGCTGGTACGATTAAAGGCGACAATGGAAGCATTGTTCATCGAGTTTTCACTCATATTTTCAAACAGCTCGAATGCTCCATTCTCATCTTTATTCATAAAGTTCCCTCCGCAGGAAGCGTCTGCAATCTGCTTCAAAGTCTCATTTAGCCCATAGTAGAAAATCTGGGCTATATGCCACTTAGGCAGACCGTGATGCGGACACTTCCTGAGGAGGTCGTTATACCTCTCCCATGCCTCGTGAAATTGTTCGCCGTTTTGTTGCGTAAATGAAGTGATAGCACGGCGAAGCGCATTGGTTCGCCCGATTGGGAAGAACTTCTTGAGAAATGCTGTTCGCATCTCTTCCCAAGAGTGGATGGTTCTCCCAAGGGTGCGTAACCATTGCGACGCTTTATCCCGTAATGAAAACGGGAACATCTTCATGAGGACTATAGATAACCCGACATTTCTTGGTTTAACGGTTTCAGCAAGTCGGGTTAGGTCTTCCAAGTGGAGAAATGGGTCTTCACTTGCAAGACCATGAAAGTGAAAATTGATTAGGCCAATTATGTTTGGTTTTAATTCAAAGTCGTCCCTGCCCATGGGAGCCCGAATTTGTCCTATGGTCTCTGTAGCAGCGGGATTCTGATAAGAGCTAAGAGACCTAGGCTCCTCCCGTTCGGGAGGGTTCTGCATTTCCTCCAATGTTTCCCGAATGGCTTCGATTTGCTCATTATACATATCCATTTGGGCTTGGAGGCGGGTTATGGGTTCTAAGGCTCCACCACCTGGTGGATTCTGAGGGCGGTTTCCTCCCTCGGGATTTGGGGGTGGGCGTGCAGCCATGTTTGTGGAGGAGGAGGACGATTCGACTTGTTTTCTAGATTTATCAGTCAATTCAAATAGTTCAGGGTTTTGTGACCTCCTCCCAAACATGCACTACCGCAGGAAGAATTGGGGAGATGAGAAGGGAAAAGGGATGAGAGAAATGACGCCGCAAAGGTACACTTGATTACAAATCAATACAGTCAAGTTCCTAACCTCTACAGTGTGCCCTTAGACCTAAAGATCTAAGTTACCTACTATCACGAACTACGGAACCGAATGCGAGCACCACGGAACCACCGGGCCAGATTGAAAGGCCGTTTGCCCCAGTCTTAGACACCCGATAGCACGCGGGAACTCTCACCAGCACGTAGCCGCTACACGTAGGTAGTTAGACCTCCAATCCTTAAAAGGGTCAAGTTACTACCAGTTTTAATTAGAGGCTTAGGGTCAAGTGCTTTTGGAATGTAAAGGGCGTTGTTTACGGGTAATGCCCAAGTGATTGATTTTAAGAGTGTGTAAGAACAAGCATGCAACAGGGAAATCTCCCCGAATTGAAGTTTTTATTGGCGAATGATTTTTAGAGTTCAGCCTTAAGTAGTATGAATTTTAGGGTTTTGCTGAATTACCAATTCAACCAATCTCCGAGTTTTTGCAAAAATACAGGTTTTCCTTCTAAAACCCAAGAAACCCTTCTTCAATTATCAATTAGTTAATGCATGCTAAAATGCAATGGGCTACCCTAAATGGAGATTTCTATGTGTGGATGCGCGAATCAATTTTACACCAATGTGAAAGGGAGCCAAAGCACTTCAATTCAAGTGCTCCCAATCACTAGAAAGATATCCACACACAAGGCTTCAACCAACAGATAAAGAAAATAAAATTTTTGGGGTTGGAGTATTCAGGATCGAATCACAGGCAAATTTGAAAAGTCGTGGTGGGGTTGGAATCAACTCAATTCCAAGTCTCCCCACCAAAAAATGTGATCCTGAATTAAAGATAAGTGAGGCAAAAGAGGGATACAAGCAATCTTTTTCTTTGCCTCAAAGAATACTTCCCACGGCGAAAAATCTAAGAATGAAGATTCTCGGATTTTCGCTATGCGAAGTAAGGCAGGAAATCCCGGGGCAGTGGGAGTGAAGACAACCAATCAATCAAGTGAATTTTAATCCACTTGCCCTCAAGAAATCCCAAGAAGTTTTTCTAATTTTTAGTTTTAAATTTTTTTTTTTTTTTTTTTTGTGTGGTGGCAAGTTAACCCTAATTTGATGAGAAAAGAAAACCTACTTGTTCGGCAACGTGTGCGAGGTTCCAATGAGATGTCGGCGTCTTCACGCTCTCGTTCCCGCCTTGGATCTGCTCACGTCCTCGACTTTGTCAGCCTTCTTCTCCTTCCACCAGGTTCACCTGCACACCAAAAACAATAATACCCGTGAAGAGAGAAGAGATAAATTTAAAGGAATTGGATAGAAACTTACTCGAAAGCGCACCTCCCCGGCAACGGCGCCAGAAAAGTTATGATGGTCGGCCTGGATAGGTTATTAATATGATATTTTTATCGTTGAAATGTGTATAGTGGTTAACCTAATTCAGACCTAACCATCTCTTTACAAAATTTTTAACCTGGCCTAATTGATTTTATCTTGTCACTTTTAAGCCCAGGGTCGAACTCAGGGAAGTGGGGTTCAAGTCGAGTTTCTACGTTTTCCTTAAAACGCGTCTCTTCCGTTCGTTTATTCTGTTTTTGGTATTTTTCTTATTTAGGTTTTTTTTTCTGGTAATCCTTGTTCTTGAGGCACACCCTCAAAATTGTGTCCTTGGCTTTTAGCCAAAACAGAGTTTCAAACACGTCTTGCTACTTGCAAGACGGGGTCCCTGCAAATCAAAGATTATCTTTTCACTTTTATACCTTTTTTTATCTTTTTACTAAGGAAGCTATCAGATAGAAAGTAAATATAGTAGCTATAGATATATATTTATATGTAGTATATATATAAAGGGGTGGGGGTGGAGGTGACGATGGAGTGTAGCACTATGTCGAGTCAGCCGACGTCTAGAGAGACGCAACCAACACGACTAGGTGCCGCGTGGAGTGTGGATGGAGGATGGATGATGTATGGGACCACGCTTTTTTGTACGCGTGTATCAGGGAATATCAGCAACTGGTGCAGATATCCCCGCGATACAGCGTATAATAAATAACGTGAAAATATATGTACATATGTATGTATATAAATGTATAAGTATATATGTATAGATATATATAGATATATATATATATATATATTTATATAGGTGTATATATATATATATATATGTATGTATATATGTATATAGCTATGTATATATGTATATAAGTATATATATATAATACTATATAGATATATATATATATATATATATGTATATAGGTATATATGTATCTAGATATATATGTATATATATATGTGTATATGTATAAGTATATAGATATGTATATATATATATATGTATATGAGTATGTGTATATATATATATATATATATATATATATATTATATATGTATATGTATATATATATTATACTATATGTATGTATACATAACTATATAGATATACTATGTATATATAAGTATATATATATAGATATATGTATATGTATATATATATATATATATATATATATATATATGTATGTATATAAGTTACTATTAGTGTGTGAGTGTGTGTGTCGGTGAATGGGTGTGTGTGTGTTGCTGTAAGTGAAAAAGAGAGAGAGAGAGAGAGAGAGAGAGAGATCGGCAGAAGGAGAGAATGCAGCAGCTCTGCAGGAGGCACGATACGTCGTCTGCAGATGGCGGCCGACGTCTGGAGGTCGCGGGCGCACGGGGGCGTACTCGCGCAGAGGAGATGAGGAGTCTGCGTCGACCTGCTGCGAGCGCGGAGGCTCGCGACAGCGCGCTCGGAGAAGGAGGCGGGGAGTCTGCAGGCACGCGCGGGCGCTTGCAGAGGCTGGTAGGGAGGCAGGGAGACGCTTGGCCGGCCGCTGCAGAGGTGTGCAGCGGCAGGTTGTGGGTGCGGAGGGCGGGCGACAGAGCGTACTAACGGAAGCGGGGAAGGTCTGCAGGCACGCGCGGAGTGGCTGGGGCGCTTGCAGACGCTCGCGGAAGCTGCGGGGGCCGCTGCCGCTGCTGCTGCTGCTGCCGCCGCTTAGCTGCTGCTGCTGCTTCCGCTTAGCTGCTGCTACTGCTTCAAGCTTCAGACCTTGAAGCGGCAGCAATGGCGGGAAGTGCGAGAACGGAAAACAAATGAAAACAGAGAGCCACCACGCCCACCGGCTCTTTGAAGAGCTGGGCGGTGATGGTCTCACTGTGGTGGTGTGCACCACAGTGAGCTCCTGCCCGCCGGGTTTCTCCTCGGAGGAGGACCGACGTATGGAGGGGAGAGGGAGGAGAGGAAGGTGGTGGCCTGCTGGTGGTGTTTCTTTCTTGCTGCAGCCAGCCCCTGAAGAAGAAGAACCAGTGGCTTCTTATAGAAGAAGAGAGCATGGTCATGCAGCATGCGGGAAATGGGAGGAATGGCAGCCGCAGGGAATGGCTTGGGCAGGGAGAGGGCGCGGGAAGTTGCAGCAGCGGGAAGGACGGCAGGGAGAGGCAGCGGAGAAGAAGTTGCAGCAGCGGGAGAAAAAATAGAAATCAAGAGGAAATAAAAATAGAGAAGGGAATTTTTGCAAATATGCACTCGAGGAAAAAAGTGAATTATGAAGTCATTTATTTCAATCTTCCCTCCTCTTAATTAAATGCATGAATGCAAGTATTTTTACAGATGCGACTATAGGATTATAATATACATAGTTAATGCTAGAAAATAGCATAAGAAGGCGTCCTTATAGGCGTGTTTTGAGGTGCAAACACCCGTGCGTGCGCCTGCCTACGCGTCTGCCCACCCGCGTATGCCTGCCTTCGCCTGCTCTCTTCGCTCACGCGTGCTTGCGAGCGCTCGCTCCAGCCTTCGCGCAGCATGGTGTGCTGTGTCTTCTCTCCGCGCCCTTGCCCTCCAGCACGTGCTTGTCTACGCGCATATGCGCTTGCGCGCGAGCTTGAACCACCAGACAACACCCTTTGCACGCAGACGGCTTAAAATGCTCTTTCCTTCCTCTGCAGGCTCTCCCGCTCTCTCTCTCTCTCTCACTCTCTCTCACAACACTCTCTCACTCTCTCTTTACACCAACGTTTACACACACATACACTCACACTTCCACACACACACACCTATACTCTATTATAAACATATATATATATATATACGTATACTTATATATATTGATATATAATACATATATTTATATACATATATATATATACATATATACACATATATATATACTTATATTTATACATATAGTAGTACCTATATACTTATGTATTAGTATACATACATACATACTTATATATATATATATATCTATATACTTATATATATACATATACATATACATATACATACATACATATATATATATATATATATATATATATATATATACATATATTAGTACTTATAGAACTATGTACTAGTCTATATACATACATATACATATATATATATATCTATATACTTATATATATATATATATATACACATATATATACTGATATATATACATACATTTATATACATATATATATATAAAGATACATATATCTATATATAACCATATATATATATATATATATATATACACACACACACATCTATACACACCTACTTATATATACATACATATATACATATATATATACATATCTAGATACATATACCTATATACATATATTATTATATATATATATACATATATATATTTATATATAGTATTATATACAAACATACATATATATATCTATCTATACATATAGCTACATACATATATAAATATACCTATATATACACATATATACATACATATATATACCTATATATAACCATATATACATATAGATATATTTACATATATACATATATAGATATATTTTCACATTATTTACCAAACGTGGTATTGCGGGAATATCTGCACCAGTTGCCGATATTCCGCGATACACGCGTACAAAAAGCGTGTTCGCATTCATCTTCCGCCATCCATCCTACACCTTACACGCGGCACTTCATCCTGTTGGTTGCGTCTTTCTAGACGACGACTGACTCGATATCGTGCTACACTCCATCTCTGCCACCACCCCACCCCTTTATATACATTATATATATATTTACTTTATTTCTGTTTCGCTTTCCTGTTAGTAAAAAGATAAAAAAATATATAAAAGAGAAAAGATAATCTTTGACTTGCAGGTACTCCGTCTTGCGAATAGCAAGACCCATTTTGAAACCCTGTTTTGGCTTAAAGCCAAGAACTTAATTTTGAGGGTGTGCCTCAAGGACAAAGATTACCAGAAAAAAAATCTAAATAGAGAAACACCAAAAACACAATAAACGAATGGAAGAGACCCGTTGTAGGAAAGGCGTAGAAACTTAACTTATAACCCCACTTCCCTGAGTTTGACCCTGGGCGTAAAAGTGACCAAGATAAAATCAAATAGGCTAGGTTAAAAATTTTGTAAAGAGATGGTTAGGTCCGAATTAGGTTAACCACTATACACACTTCAATGATAAAATCATCATATTACCAACCTATCCGGGCTCGACACCACATCTTTTCTGGCGCCATTGCTGGGGAAGTGCGCGTTCAAATAAGTTTTTATTCCATTCCTGTAATTTTTCTCTTCTCACACCCTTCTCTTCACAGGTGTTTTTGTTTTTGGTGTGCAGGTTAACCTGTTGCGAGGAGATGACAGGCAGACGAAGTCGGGAACGTGGGTAGATCCAAGGCGGGAACGAGAGCGTGAAGATGTCGACACCGCATTGGAGCTTCGAACACGTTGCCGAACAAGTAGGTTTTCTTTTCTTAGCAACCTAGGTTAACTTGTAACCTTAATAATAATAATAAAAAAACTAAAAACTAAAAAACTAGAAAAACTTCTTGGGATCTCTTGGGGCAAGTGGATTAGAATTCACTTGTCTGATTGATTGTCTTCACTCCCACCGCCCCGGGATTTCCCGCCTTACTTCGCATAGCGAAATCCAAGAATCTTGATTCTTGAATTTTTCGCCGTGCAAAGTATTCTTTGAGGCAAATACAAAAAGATTGATTGCACCCTTCTTTTGCCTCACTTATCTACAATTCGGGATCACATTTTTGGTGAGGAGACTTGGAATTGAGTCGATTCCAACCCCATCACGACTTTTCAACTTGCCTAAGATTCGATCTCGAATACTTCAACCCCAACTATTTGATTTTATTTATCTTTTGGTTGAAGCCTCTTGTGTGGAAATCATTCTGGTGATTGGGAGCACTTGAATTGAAGTGCTTTGGCTCCCTTTCACACTAATTTAAAACTGATTCGTGCATCCACACATAGAAATCTCCAATTAGGGAAGCCCAGTACATTTTAGCATGCATTAACCAACTGATATTGAAAAGGGTTTATTGGGCTTAGAAGAAAACCTATATTCTTGCAAAACCCGGAGATTGGTTGAATTGGTAATTCAGCGAAACCCTAAAATCAATACTACTTAAGGCTGAACTCTAAAAACCATTCACCAATTAAAACTTCAATTTAGGGAGATTTCCCTGTTGCATGCTTGTTTTACACACTCTGTTAAAATCAATCACTTGGGATTACCCATAAACAACGCCCTTCACATTCCAAAAGCACTTGACCCTAAGCCTCTAACTAAAATTGGTAGTAACTTGACCCTTATTAAGGATTGGAGGTCTAACTACCTGCGTGTAGTGGCTACGTGCTGGTGAGAGTTCCTGCGTGCTATCGGGTGTCTAAGATTAGGGCAAACGGCCTTTCAATCTAGCCCGGTGGTTCCGCGGTGCTCGCATTCGGTTCCGTAGTTCGTGATAGTAGGTAACTTAGATCTTTAGGTCTAAAGGCACACTGTAGAGGTTAGGAATTTGATTATATTGATTTGTCATCAAGTGTACCTTTGCGGCGTCATTTCTCTCATCTCTTTTCCCTTCTCATCTCCCCAATTCTTCCTGCGGTAGTGCATGTTTAGGAGGAGGTCACAAAACCCTGAACTGATTGAATTGCCTGATAAATCTAGAAAAGAAGCCGAATCGTCCTCCTCCTCCACAAGGATGGCTGCACACCCACCCCCAAATCCTGAGGGAGGAAACCGCCCTCAGAACCCACAAGGTGGTGGAGACTTAGATCCCATAACCCGCCTCCAAGCTCAAATGGAAGTGTATAATGAGAAAATGGAAGCCATTCGGGAAACATTGGAGGAAATGCAGAACCCTCCCGAACGGAAGGAGCCTAGGTCTCTTAGCTCCTATCAGAATCTTGCTGCTACAGAGACCATAGGACAAATTCGGGTCCCCATGGGTGGGGCTGACTTTGAATTAAAATCGAACATAATTGGCCTAATAAATTTTCACTTTCTTGGTCTTGCAAGTGAAGATCCTTTTCTCCACTTGGAAGACCTAACCCGACTGGCTGAAACGGTTAAACCAAGAAATGTCGGGTTACTTATAGTCCTCATGAAAATGTTCCCATTTTCATTGCGGGATAAAGCGTCACAGTGGTTACGCACCCTTGGGAGAACCATCCACTCTTGGGAAGAGATGTGAACAGCGTTTCTCAAGAAGTTCTTCCCAATCGGGAGAACTAATGCGCTTCGCCGTGCTATCACTTCATTTACGCAACAAAACGGCGAATAATTTCATGAGGCATAGGAGAGATATAATGACCTCCTCAGGAAGTGTCTGCACCATGGTCTGCCTAAGTGGCATATAGCCCATATTTTCTACTACGGGCTAAATGAGGCTTTGAAGCAGATTGTAGACGCTTCCTGCGGAGGCAATTTTATGAATAAAGACGAGAATGGAGCATTTGAATTGTTTGAAAATATGAGTGAAAACTCGATAAACAATGCTTCCATTGTCGCCTTTAATCGTACCAGCCAGCCCCGAAATGTCCATGAAGTTGACATGGGACCCTCCCATTCATCCACTAATCTAAGCCTTATTGCACAAAAACTGGATGAAGTCTCCGTTGTGCACAAGCTGGATGAGCTTTTGGCCAACCCCGCCCGATCTCTAGCAAACACCCCCACTTCACCACTTCGTCACAATCCAAATTCTTCCAACACTAGGCTTATCCCGAGAAATCCCGTAAGACCTTCCTTACCGAGTGTCGCGCTGAGTGACTCGGTAAGTCATGTGGAACTGGGTTCTGTGAGCCAGTATTTCGACACGGAGGACCAAGCCTCTGTGTGCTCAGAAGCGTACTTACATGCGGACACGTCTTCTGGCATAGAAGACTCTTGCTCCCTGGGGAATAACTCATTCTCTGCCACGTATAACCTAGGGTGGTGCAATCATCCGAACTTCGCATGGTCCAACAACCCGCAGTGCCAAAACCCCGCGAATGGACAAATGCGATCGTCCACTCCCGTCATCCCAAGGGCCCAGTCTAATCCTGTGGCGAATTCGCCATCAGGCCCTTGCGTGCCGCAAGCAGAACACGCATCAAGTCCTCTTGACAAATTGATGCGAATGATGACGGAAATGTCAAAGCACCATGAAGGGAACATGACCTCTCTTCTGCACCAATTGGCGTAGCAGAATGCTAAGATCAGTCAACTACGCATGGCGACTCGATCTCAGGGCACTCTTCCCGCCCAACCTGTTCCTAACCCGCGAAATTTCGTACCCTGTGGTCGTCAACCACAGGTACGACCTTCTCAGGGGCAGGTTCATCATATTCTGCAAGCTCCGAGCATTCCACTGGGATTTCAGGCTAATCCCGCTACTGCACTCTTATGTCCCTATTGCGAACCCTCCTCTTCCGTATGATCCCACTGGACCCGCATCATCTAATGCTATCACTACGAGGAGCGGTAAGCAGACCATCGATCCACCTCGACCTGATCCTGGCCCGTCTTCTTCTTCATCGCCCTCTCATTCGGGATGCGCACCGCATTCGCGAGAGGACGATACACCCAAATTCATGCCAGAATCAGTCCCTTTCCCTGAGGCTCTACTGAGGGAGCCAAAAGGCAAGAAGAAAGACATGCAGGCCTTTGATAACCTACGTAATTTGTTCAGGGATGTAGAAAACAAGGTACCCCTGCTCGAGGCTATCGATCACATACCTACTATCGCTCGATTTTTCAAAGACTACACAACACCCAGGCGACAATCAAAGAAAACTAAAAATCCAGTGGTTTTCTCGCCTCATGCGAGTTTTGCTATACTGTCAAACCTACCACTGAAGCAGAAAGATCCGGGCACATTGCTTATTTCCTGTAGCATCAAAGGTTGCAGTTTTAACCGTGCCCTGCTTGATCTAGGATCTTCCATAAATCTTATACCGACCATCATGCTCGAAAAATTTTCCTTGGAAAATCTGAAACCCACCCCTGTCACATTACAATTGCCAGATCATTCTGTCAAAATCTCGAAGGGTGTGGTGGAAGACGTGGTGGTTAGGGTCAATAGCCTCTGTTTTCCTGTTGACTTTCTTATTTTAGATATGGAAGTTCCTAGCTCACTTTCTGATTGTCCGATCATCCTTGGTCGACCTTTCTTGGCCACAGCCCGCGCCCTTATCGACTGCGAGTCGGGCTGTATTGAGATTGCTGTTGGATCTGAAAAACTCAAGCATAACATCTTCAAGGCAGCCAATAACTTTGATTGCGATTGCATTGAGGATGACACGTCTGACATGGACATGACCGTCAGTGCGTGTATCGGACTAATTGGGACCTATCCAGACTGCTGTGGATTACCTGATGACTGCTTGATCAACACATATTATGACGTTCCCCCATCCCTCCCTTATCCCGTACCTTCTCCTGGCCAGACTTCTGACGAGATTTTCTCCGCTTCCCATACCTCGTGGTCTGAGTCATATCCGGGCTGCTCACCGCCGGTCCACACTCTTGAAGACCGGATTGCCCTTTCTTTCCCGCCAAATCAGGCGGATTTGCAATTCCACACTGGGACCTTGAGCCCACATCTTACTCATTGGGGCTGTTCCTTTTTGGATCCATCTATCCAAGAAGCCCCTCTTCTTGGCCAATCTGAGGGCCAACTTCTTCTTCCTGACTTGTTCTCCGATCTGCCTGGGACACTCTCATCCCAGATAATGCCAGATCTTTCACCATCCACCATCCACCCACCCTACCACCTTGCTGTATACCCTGCACCTCAGCTCTCGTTACCCGATCTTTCGTCCTTTCTCTACCTTTCCTTGCATGCATATGAGGACATAGCATTGTTTGGCATGGGGGGGTGGATAGGCATCCATAGGATTTGGGTATTTTATGGTATCATGCAGTTCCCACCTATTTATAAATATGCAAGAAAAAGAAAAAGAAAAAGAAAAAAATATAATATATATAATATATATATATATAAAAATGGTGTTTAGTAATGATCTGAAAATTGAAACAAGAATACAATAAGTGTTTATGGATATTCAACCTCTGTTTTGAAGACTTTCCAGGCCACAGAAGCTTGATTCGCTCAGGCTCGGGCTTAATTCACTTGAGCATTGACAAAATAGATTAGAATCTCTCCTAACTAAGGACGTATTCTTGTACCTGAGACACCAGTACAGGATCCGTTGGTTTGCTTTTACTTGAGAGATTAAGTAAACTTGGTTCACATTACACATATCAAGAAAGACCAGGTGAACATAGATCCAACCCTAGTGTTCATTAGGGAAGGTGGAGTCCTTACCTATGCGTGCAGGTAGACTTTTTATCCTAGGTTTTAGTCTTGTGTTTAGGAGAAACTCTTTCTACCAAAAAGAAACTCTCCCACCAAAAAGAAAAGTGTGCTCCAAATAAAGTTGTAAGAGATATATTGACACGTGTTTCAAAAAAAAAAGAAGATGCAAATAAGTCAGTATATCTCGCAAAGTCGCTACCCTAAAAAAGGCTCTATCCTATTCTCTTTGAGCCACAAATATCAGAAAATGGGAGTTGAGTTTCCATCATCTTCTTAAGGGTCAATCCGAAGACACAAGTTGAAACTGGGACCAACCTTTACTTAAAAATTCGTGAAACCCTGGGCTTGAGTCTTAATGTTCATTTGGTCAGTCTTGATCCTTCACTATGCACAAGCCATAATCTCTTGAGCTCTCGAGTATGGCAAAAACCCCCTGGATCCTGGAAATCGTACTTAAGGTTTAAATATCAAGAGTCCTGGTTAGTCGAGAGATGATCTCTGTCATGCGAGACTTAAGGTATTGGTAGTCTTCTCTACAATTGGTTCTCACAATATCCAACAATAAACACACCTATATTGCCTCAGAAGAAAATCTTCAGCTTAAGATCATTTCTAAATACTACAAAAAATGTTTTGCTAGGGACTAGCAAAAGATAGGCATGGGGGTATAATTGCACCGCAGAAATACACTTGCAATAGTGCCTTCTTGTGCTATTTCCTAGCATTACCAATGCATATTAGGGTTCTATAATCGTATTTATAAAAATACATGCATGCATGCATTTAATTGAGAGGAGAGGAGAATAAATAAAATGGCCTCGCGATTACTTTTTTCCTCAAGTGCTGCCTCACAAATTTCCATCTTCATTTTTCATTTCTTTTTGATTTTTGATTTTTTGACTTTTTCTTCCCTCGGTTGCATGCACCTTCTTCTTCTCCTCGCACCGTGCTTCCCTACAGCTGCCCTCTCCCTGCCAGCCGCAGCAGTCCACTCCCCAACACTCCATGCACAAGCCATGCACAGCCAGGGCATGGCTGTGCATGGCTTTCATCTTCTATTAGCCACGGCTTCTTCATCTGCAGCCTAGTCCCAGCCAAGAAAAAAACCACCTGCAGCTTCTTCTCCAGGCCACTGTCCTCTCCCCCATTTCCCTCCACACGCTAGCCCTCCTTGGAGATACCCGGCAGACAGGAGTCCTCACTGTGGTGCACACCCACCACAGTGAGACCACCATCGCCCAACTCTTCAAAGAGCGGGTGGGCATGGTGGCTCTTTTCTTAATTTTTTTACGTTTCCAGCACCTTCAGCCATGGTCGCAAGCTTCAAGGTCTGAAGCTCGAAGCTCGGTGGCAGCAGCAGTAGCCCCAGCCCCTTCCGTGCGTGCCTGCAGGCCTCTCCGCCTCCCACTTCTTCGCTCTGTCATGCTCTCTCTTCTGCCTGCAACCGACCACCGCGCGTCACTGCAGCGGCCGACCAAGCGCTTCCCCGCACCCCTGCCAGCACCAGCAAGCCTCCGCGCAAGCTGCAGGCGCCCTTGCCTCCCTCTCCGCGCGCTCTGTCACGAGCTTCTCTGTGCTCGCAACTGGTCGGCGCTGACCCTCTTCCTTGCGTGCCAGCCCACGCGCACCAGCCGCAAGCCGGCCACACTCACACCACTTGCAGCTCCCAGTTGTGCGGCTCGCCCAACCACTGTAGCCACTATTCATGCGAGTCTGCGCGACACTGTGGCTACAGTTGGGTGACCGGTGAGCTTCACACTTTACCGGTCACCCGGCGCGCTGCAACCAACCCTCGCCCGTGTGCGCGCCTGCCCGTGCGTCTGCTCACCCGCGTACGCCTGCCTTCGCCCGCTCTCTTCGCTCACGTGCACTTACGAGCGCCCGCTCCATCCTTCGCATAGCACGGTGCGCTGCGTCTTCTCTCCGCGCCCTCGCCCTCCAATGCGTGCTTGTCTGCGTGCATATGCGCCTGCACGCGAGCTTGAACCACCAGACGATGCCCTTCGCGTGCAGACGGCTTAAAATGCTCTTTCCTTCCTCTGCAGGCTCTCCCGCTCTCTCTCTCTCTCACTCTCTCTCACAACACTCTCTCACACTCTCTTTACACCGACGTTTACACACACATACACTCACACTTCCACACACACACACACACCTATACTCTATTATAAACATATATATATATATACGTATACATATATATATTGGTATATATATACATATATTTATATACATATATTTCTATACATATATATATATATCTATATACTTATATATATACATATACATATACATATACATATATATACTTATATCTATATACTTATACATATATATATATATATATATATATTTATACATATATCTATACATATATTAGTACTTATATAACTATGTACTAGTCTATATACATTCATATACATAAATATATATATCTATATACTTATATATATATATATATATACACACATATATATACTGATATATATACATACATTTATATACATATATATATATAAATATACATATATCTATATATATACTATTACCTATGTAACTAAGTATAGATACATATATATATATATATATACATCTATACACACCTACTTATATATACATACATATATACATATATATATACATATCTAGATACATATACCTATATACATATATTATTATATATATATATACATATATATATTTATATATAGTATTATATACATACATACATATATATATCTATCTATACATATAGCTACATACATATATAAATATACCTATATATACACATATATACATACATATATATACCTATATATAACCATATATACATATAGATATATTTACATATATACATATATAGATATATTTTCACATTATTTACCAAACGTGGTATTGCGGGAATATCTGCACCAGTTGCCGATATTCCGCGATACACGCGTACAAAAAGCGTGTTCGCATTCATCTTCCGCCATCCATCCTACACCTTACACGCGGCACTTCATCCTGTTGGTTGCGTCTTTCTAGACGACGATCGACTCGACATCGTGCTACACTCCATCTCCACCACCACTCCACCCCTTTATATACATTATATATATATTTACTTTATTTCTATTTCTATTTCTTGTCAGTAAGAAGATAAAAAAATATATAAAAGAGAAAAGATAATTTTTGACTTGCAGGTACTCCATCTTGCGAATAGCAAGACCCGTTTTGGAACCTTGTTTTGGCTCAAAGCTAAGAACTTAATTTTGAGGGTGTGCCTCAAGGACAAAGATTACCAGAAAAAAAATCTAAATAGAGAAACACCAAAAACACAGTAAACGAACGGAAGAGACCCATTGTAGGAAAGGCGTAGAAACTTAACTTGTAACCCCACTTCCCTGAGTTTGACCCTGGGCCTAAAAGTGACCAAGATAAAATCAAATAGGCCAGGTTAAAAATTTTGTAAAGAGATGGTTAGGTCCGAATTAGGTTAACCACTATACACACTTCAACGATAAAATCATCATATTAACAACCTATCCAAGCTCGACACCAATAACAAAAGTCACATAATTATGAGAAAGCATGAGTATGAAGTCACAATTTCACCATAATAAAATAATCATAAATTAAAATTCATTTTCGTGGAAATGGCATTCAAATGTAAATATTAATTAACCCAAAAACAGAGGACTTCGTTCCCTTGTGCGTGCGCGAAGAGGAGGCGATTTTGGCTCGCAGGAAGCTCGGAGAAGGATAAGCACGACGAGAGCTTTTCGATGGTGGTGGCGGCACTCCGAATGGTTGTTGGTGGTTGCCGGCCGAAGTGGAAGAGGCCACCGGTGGTGAGGCTCTCCGATCGGCCATTGGGTGGTCGATTGGTGCGGTCGGAAGTGTGGTTGTGCTCAGGGAGTCGAGGCGAGTCTGATGGAGTTCCCGATGCGAAGTTTCGAGGCCCAATTTGATGGCTACGTTTGTGGGTGCTTTGGATACCTTCGTCAAAAGAGAAGAAGAAGAAGGAGCTGGCTGGAGTGAATCATGCTATGCGTGCACTGCTGGTGGCGAGGCCAAGTGCTGCTACTGGGCATGCGGGCGCTCGAGTGCTTTGCAGGCCCCTTGGGTGCGCGGGCGCTTTGCTGCGGGCAGCGTGTGCACACAACAGCAGCTGGCGTGGGAGGTGCTGGAGGCGCATTGCCTGTGTGCTGCGTGTGGTGGGGGTGAGAGCGCATGCGCGTACAGGCTGGTACGGGCGGGAGGCGCTAAGGAATGCGCGCGGGCTGCTGGCGTGCAGGCGAGGTGGTGCAGGTGCTGGTGCGTGGGTTGGAGCTGCTGGTGAAGGCGAAGGCATAGGCATGCGCTGGCTGGGTTGAGGGCGCGATGGGCTGGACGAAGGTGAAGAGTTGTAGAGACTCTTTGGCGGTGTGGGCTGTCACCCCACGCGCCCATGGTGGTGAGTCCTTCTGCCGTGGTGAGGCCAGTGGTATGGAATGGAAGAGGAGCAAGGTCCTCTAAACATAGTGAGGAACAAAGTGTTGTGACCTCCCTCAACGGCATCTCTCCCTTCTCCTTTTGTAGCCACGGCTACACTGATTTGAAATTCAAAATGCCGTAGCATGAGTGTGATGCGCAGGAGGAGGAGGCGAAGCCGGAGGAGTTACCTGTGCAAAAGAGAAAAAGAAAAGAATAAAATAATTAGGGTTATTTATACATAACTCCTTAACTTCTATGTTAATTAAAATAGTGCACCTAATTAATTAACTAAGTAAATGTATGCAACCCTAGGTTAATTCTAAATGCATGAATTATGTACTTAAGCAAAAAATATGAATAAATTTATTTACATCCTAATGTATGCTATTTAAATGTTAAAATTAACTTAATGTCTGGACATTTAGATACTTAAATAGCCCACGAATTTGGGTTAATCAAATACCCCCATGCCTAGTTTTTGGTAGTCCCCAGCAAAATCAAGCAAAACCTAGCACTCCAAGTAGACTAGCCAACCCAATCGGTCTTCCTTTTGAAACATATTAGGTTCAGACTTTAGACCTAAGGTTCCCAAGTAGTTGTTAAGTTACTGACTAGGTTGGCTAAAAACGAGTTGCAGGCACAAGTTTCCCTGATTTCTGACTCTACCCTAAGGTTTATTGATCCCTGAGATTAAAGCATCCGTGCATGTGCGTTGGTCTGAGTTATTTGAGTTGAAGGAAAAAGGACTTTTTTTGAATAATATATATATATTTTGTTTGATTCCTCTAAGTCTAGCCTCGGATCAGTTATCAACACGGTCTGTGTTGGATTCATTGTCCCCATCACCGTACCTCGAAGGGTGCCTGGCTTTCGATGCTTCGAGATAGCACCACCCATAGTGATCCTAAGAACTCCTGGCAATCGACACTTCGAGATAGTATCGCCCATGGATTTCTTAAGCGAATTTAGGACTGTGGTAATAGGCACTTTGAGATAGGGCCGCTCATGGTACCTGAACCGCACAATGCGCTTACATGCCCCCAGTAGGATGGATATCCTAAGAGACAAGCACCGAGGAGGTAATATATTATCATCACATCCTCAAGGTGAGTATATACTCCACCTCTCATACGGCAGGAACTCTTTTAATCAAATTGTGCTTTCAAGCCTCTCCTAAGTCAAAACTAAGAGAACCAAATTTCTTTTAAGAAATGAATTAAGGTGATTACTTACGCAAGACCAAGTGTGTGAAATTTGGATGCTTGGGTTACAAGGACCCGTAAACCAAAAGGTAGAACAAGACTCCAGGTACTACCCCACCTTTTAACTCAATCCCTAGCTTTCCTTCCTCAACCACTTGAGGAATGGTCCGCAACTTAACTCCTACTTAAGTTTTTAAGTCCACAAAGGACCCTAAAGGTCTAAAGCTAGTATCTCACTTAGCTTCTAAAGTTCGACCCTAGAACCAACTTAGTCTCACCTAGAGTTCTGATTTGCTTAAGAATGCAGGGCCTAGCCAGTTAAGCTCAATAATTACAAAAAAAATATATATATATATATATTTCAATGCAAATGTATGCAATGCAGAATGCTTTAATTAAATGCATGAATGCACTATGCTATGTATATCCCCAAGTACACCCGCCCATACCTAAAATCTGTAATGTCCTCATTGCATAGAAGGATATTACCTGGGTCAGAGATGGGCTGCTGTTCTCTTGTTAGCAGCCGAGTAGCCAAAGAACCTGTAAATCAGGTTCAAGGATCACAAAAATAGGCCCTAAAAATGAGCAAAGTAATGCCGGCCTAGAAAATAGGTAACCTAGGATGTTGGCTAGCTGATGATGAATCCCGATAGCAAATGCTCGCCCAACTAGGATGGGAATAAAATCTTCCCAGGTCACCAGAAGAGGTTCTAAAGGATAAATTGGCATAACAACCTCCAAAGGGGTAGGGGGAGGATGACAAGGATCCTCCAAAAGGAGTGGGGAAGGAATGGTGCAGAGATAAACCCCCAAGGCAATGGACTGACTAAAGAAATCATCAATCCATACCCGATACTCCATTACAGGAAATATTGGTTTGTTAAGTCCCCCAATCAGAACAAAAGTGAGCAAATCTCTAAGGCAAGGATCGTCTAGGGTGTCCAAGTTTCGAGGTTGTGAGATGGCCATAAGATCTAGGTTGGGTTTAATCAGCTCGGTGTCCATCCCTAACAATCTTTCCAAATCCCCAATTACATCCTAGCTTTCCTTACACTATCGCAAGTATCTTCCTGCACTTCATCAGGAGTCAATTTTGCCTTTAGGCATAAGTGAATTAGAGGGTGACTTCGAAACAAATGAAGGCAGGTTGGAAGCAACAGATCTAGGGATTATCCTGTCAATGTCATCTCCAGGTTCTTGTTCTTTACTCAAATCTTCCCCGGAGTCTATATGTGAATCCACATAAATCTTAGAAGTTGCTTCCAAATTTTCCATCATTTCATCACTAGGAGAAATATCATCAACGGGTGTGCTAAGGAAACCTAATTTGGTCAAATTTGCGACATCCTCAGCGGCTAACTCTTTAAATAAGACATAATCACCCTTAGTGTCACTCCAAATCTTGAATGTAGGTTCCTCATATAATTCGTCTTTCTCCTCATCATATGATTCATCATATACCCAAGGTCTAGAATCATTTAATATCTCAGCAAATCCCCTAGGGTGCTCTATCTGAGGTAAATGATTTACACTGGTAACATCGGACTCCTCAGATAGGTTAATTTCTTGAGGGTTAGGTTCCCTAAGGGTGGGCTTAAGTTCCATCTTGTGATCAGAAGGGAGGGTAGGATTAACAACTTGACTTCGACCCACTTCATTAAATGTCACGAAAATACTATCATCTGGGTCGAGGTCTTCCAATGTTACCATCATTCCCTTCTTTTGACTCCAATATAATTCAGGTGGATACTCAACCTTATCATCATCTTCCTTGAGTTGCCACCTTTCTTCATCCAATGCATAACTACTTTCATATGTATCTTCCTCCCACTTAAGGCGTGGATCTCTCAAGGAAATGCCATCTAATGGGGAGGTTTCAAAATCGATCCTCAAAAAGTAGCTATTCTCCCTTACATAATCCCCAAAAATTCCCTCCTTTTGGATTGAGGGTTTAAGTTGATACATGATAAGACGGTTTTCACTTTCGAATAATGTGATTAAGATGATTTGTCGTTTTAGTAACAAAGTGGTGGAAAATCGCTTAACAAAACAATTACAATAAAAATTAACCACTCACAGAAGAGTGGGTCGTGTCCACAGGGAGGCAATGATGCAATAAAATCATGAATATTTTTCTCGTATTCGTTCAATCAAGTGCAAAATCCTGAGTCAAATCTGACATGAAATGTAATGTAATGAAAAGAAGATATACCATAACTCAAAAATGTAAGGGTATATGTGTAATTTTTCCTCATTGAAATATTCAATAAATATGTGATGAATCTATGTAATTTTCAATTGACATGCATTATAGAAAATTTGTGCACATTTTAATCCAAAACCAATGTTAAAACATGTGAATATCAAAAGCCACATAATTATGAGAAAGCATGAGTATGAAGTCACAATTTCACCAGAATAAAATAATCATAAATTAAAATTCATTTTCGTGGCAATGGCATTCAAATGTAAATATTAATTAACCCAAAAATGCAGGATTTCGTTCCCTTGTGCATGCACGAAGAGGAGGCGATGGTGGCTCGCGGGAAGCTCGGAGAAGGATAAGCACGACGAGAGCTTTCCGATGGTGGTGGTGGTGCTCCGAATGGTTGTCGGTGGTCGCTGGCTGGAGTGGAAGAGGCCGCCGGTGGGGAGGCTCTCCGGCCACCCGTCGGGTGGTCGATTGGTGCGGCCGGAAGCGTGGTTGTGCTCGGGGAGTCGGGGCGAGTCTGATGGAGTTCCCGATGCGAAGTTTTGAGGCCGAATTTGATGCCTGCGTTTGTGGGTTCTTTTGGTACCTTCGTCAAAAGAGAAGAAGAAGAAGAAGAAGGAGGAAGAGCCGGCTGGAGTGAAGCACGCTATGCGTGCACTGCTGGTGGTGAGGCCAAGTGCTGCTGCTGGGTGCGTGGGCGCGCGAGTGCTCTGCAGGCCGCTTGGGCAAGCGGGCGCTTTGCTGCAGGTGGCGTGTGCACACAACAGCAGCAGGTGTGGGAGGTGCTGGAGGCGCGCTGCTTGTGTGCTACGTGCGGTCGGGGTGAGAGCGCACGCGCGCGCAGGCTGGTGTTGGTGGGAGGCGATGAGGAACGTGCGCGGGCTTGAGGGTGCGTGGAGGTTTTGGTGAAGGCTCGCGGGCTGCTAGCGTGTGGGCGAGGTGGTGCAGGTGCTAGTGCATGGGTTGGAGCTACTGGTGAAGGCGAAGGTGCGGGTGTGTGCTGGCTGAGTTGAGGGCACGGTGGGCTGGATGAAGGTGAAGAGTTGCAGAGACTCTTTGGCGGTGTGGGCTATCACCCCACATGCCCACGGTGGTGAGTCGTTCTACCGTGGTGAGGCCGGTGGTATGGACTGGAAGAGGAGCAAGGTCCTCTAAACATAGTGAGGAACAAAGGGTGGTGGCCTCCTTCGACGACAGCTCTCCCTTCTCCTTTTGTAGCCACGGCCACACTGATTTGAAATTCAAAACGCCGTAGCATGAATGTGATGCATAGGAGGAGGAGGCAGAGCCGAAGGAGTTACCTATGCAAAAGAGAAAAAGAAAAGAATAAAATAATTAGGGTTATTTATACATAACTCCTTAACTTCTATGTTAATTAAAATAGTGCACCTAATTAATTAACTAATTAAATGTATGCAACCCTAAGTTAATTCTAAATGCATGAATTATGTACTTAAGCAAAAAATATGAATAAATTTATTTACATCCTAATGTATGCTATCTAAATGTTAAAATTAATTTAATGTCTAGACATTTAGATACTTAAATAGCCTACGAATATGGGCTAATCAATACGTCCCCGCCTCAGGTAGCGGGTGCACCTTCACGGTCCAGGGTGGGGACAGAGACTTCGTGTGTATCCCCAGTAACTCTTCTAATTCGGGTATTTCCCCTTTAGTTTCTTCAATAGTCGAAGGATGGTCCTTAGATATGACCCTTTGAAGGGGATTTTTACATAAGTGTGCTGGAGTAGTCTCCTCAATTATTTCATCAACAACCTCAATCTGAGAACAATCTTGAAATCTAGATTGCTTGTAGATATCAAAAACATTCAACCAGATCTTCTTGTTCCAAAGCCCATTTTAAGTGCCCCTGACCTACAATTGATAGAGGCGTTGGCTGTGGCTATGAAGGGGCATCCCAAAATAATGGACGGCTTGGTGGGCTTATTAGAAGGGTCAGTATCTAACACAAGAAAGTCAACAGGGAAGAAGAAGTCCACTCTCACCAGAACATCTTCCAGTAATCCCTGAGGTGGCTTAAGTGATCTGTCTGCGACTTGGAGGACGACTGGACTAGGTTTTAACTCACCTCCTCCCAAAGGTCATAGACAGAGCTTGGTAAAATGTTCACCCCCGCCCCCAGATCGAGCAAAGCCTTGTCAATGTGTTGGTTGCCTATAACCACTGAAATATACGGGGCCCCTAGGCCTTCTATGTTGGAGAATCGAGCTAACATGGTCAGGTAGGATGGTTTTGGCTTGGACCTATCTCCTAGATCGGCGCTTCTGGGTGCATAGGCCCCTTAGGAACCTGGCATAGGATGGGATCTGTTTGATAGCTTCCAACAGAGGCAAGTTGATCTGGACTTGCCTAAAAGTGTCCATATTCTCCTCCATCCTATCCTTAGCTCCTGGCGAGCCAACAGAAGATTCCCTAGGAGCAGATAGGCGCTCTGGATAGGGCACCCTCGGCTTTTGGGTAGAGGGGTCATCATGGTGGGAGAGGGGTGGTGGAAGGACGACATCCTCATTGTGGGTGATTTCAAGAGAGGGAGAGCAGTGTGGCTCTTCCTCGATGGAGATGGAAGTCGGGTCGGGTGTAGGAGGGGAATTCGGAGACATAACCGTGGAGTGTTATCAGGCTTGTCAATTTTCTTTCCACTCCTTAGCACGGTCACAGCTTGGGCGTGCTCCCTAAATACGACCCCCTTGCCCTTTAGGTTCTCCTCAGAAGAGCTAGGCATCTTCCCCAGATCACGTTGCCTGACTACCTCAGTAAGATGACCAATTTGGGATTGCATATCAGCAATCATCTTATTCTTAGATTTGATGACCATATTCTGATGCTGTTGCATCGCTTTCATCATGGCTTTAAGTTCATCCATCTCAGAGGGCTTATTCTGAGGACGGTTTTCATAGGATGGTTGGTATATGGGTTGGGGAGGTAGGGGTCTTGTATTACCTGAGTTAGAAGCATCACCTTGCTTCCAAGAGAAGTTTGGATGGTTCAGCCACATCGGATTATAGGTATTGGAATAAGGGTTATTGCGAGGAGGTGGGCGAAAACCTTGGGCCGCATTCAAGTTGGCCTGAATCAACTCAGGGAATTGATTTTCCTGGTGGCACTCTGTAGTGGCATGCATTGTGCTTTGGCAAATGGAGCATTCACTGGAAGCCTGAAAGATAGAGGCTGCTTGCTGGTTCATGCCAGGGTTTGGTAAAAGCCTATCAAGGTTTTTATTCAATAATTGAATCTGATAAGCCAAATCCTGAGAAGCTCCAACTTCATGGGCCTCTATCTTCCTCTACAAGATTGATGGTTTTCTTTCTTGATAGGCAGAGGACAAATGTATGGAGTTGTCACTTAATGTTTCAAATAATGCCCAGGCTTCATCCTCAGTTTTGGTCATGAAGGTTCCTGCATAGGCTGCATTGATGGTTTGCCTATGCCTTTCAGATAATCTGTTATAGAACCTTTCGACCAACTACCATCTTGGCACCTGATGGTGGGGGCATAACCTAAGAAGGTCATTAAAGCGCTCCCAAGTCTCATGAAATTGCTCCCCTTCCAGTTGAGTAAAACCCATAATCTCACTTCTGTAATGGTTGGTCTTACTCATAGGAAAATACTTTTTCAAGAATTCTCCCTTAAGGGTGGCCCAATCATTTACCCTTGCATCGAGGGTATGATACCAGTGCTTGGCCTTATCCTTTAGGGAGAATGGAAATAGAGTCCTCATCAGGGCTTCATCAGTAAAGCCCTAAAGCTTCATCGTGGAACAAACCTCAGTGAATTCCTCCAAATTCCGGTAGGGGTCCTCCCTAGTAGTACCATAAAAGGAGGGCAACAAAGATATGGTACTGCTATTGATCTCATATGGATTATCCCCTGTCGGTCGTCTCAATGCTTGAGCGGGTTGGTTGGTTGGAATAAAATAGTCCCTCAGGGTCCTTTGTTGATTTGCTCCTTGATCAGCCAAGTCTTCTCTTTTCTCTCCTTGGTGGGCTCTCCTAAGAATTCTCTCGGGCTCAGGATCAAACACTAGACTACCCTCAAGAGAGCATCTACCAAGCATACAATCAAAATTCAAGTTCTTGTTGATTAAGTGAAACCTCCACACAAAAGATAGGTCAAAAGGTCAAGGCTTATCCCTCTGTTCCCACGTAAGTGGTATAAGAGGGGTGATGACTTAAGATCTTAACCTTCTTTGTTGCAGAGGTAGAATTGGTTTATATAGATGGCCAAACAAGTTATTCACTGCAATTACGTGAACTAATTCAACCTTCGAGTGCCCTAGGACCTATAATTTGCTTAGATGATACTCCCAGAAGATCAAGTGAGAAGTTACTCCAAGGACGAACAAAGGGATGCAAGTGGGGCGAACCCTTCCTTTAAGGCGATGCGTATACGGTGCCTCTTAACTACCCTTTTGTTCCCTTAAGGGTTGTCCCCTTTCGTGAAGTATCAAAACACTTGGTCAAAAGATAGTACCACCACTACAAAGCACGATAGGAGGGTCTGCACCGATAAAGGGATTGGTGCCTATAGCCTTAAGGGATTGAGCCTTAGTGCGGTGCCTAATGTGCATGCTCAGTGCTAGACATGTGCATTACATCGCAAATCATTTTTATTTTGAAAATGCAGACAAGTCCTTTTGAATCAGATCAAGTGTGATTTGGTTTTAAGGTCAAATCTGATTATTAGTCCCAATTGCAGTTAGGTGACCACTGGATTAAGTAATTTCACTCATCTTTGTGGTCTTGAATTTTAACCCTAATGCAAATGCGTGAACAGGAGCTAGATGCAAAAAGTTAGAAAGGTGTACCTGCCTCTAGCAATCTTCGTGCAACTATGCTCGCAATGCAAAAATGAGATCTAACGTGCTGCTCAATCACTCCTAAATGCGCACACCTAGGGGCATGCAACTCCTAACAAGCAGCTCGGTATTTTATTGTGTGTGTGTGCTTTTTTTAGAGGCAAGCAAACGGATTCCTCTCAAGGTACAAATTTTCCTTTGGCTGTGCAGGAGAGATGGATTAATCACAAGTGATCTATGCCACATAAGATTGGGTACTAATCATCATGTGTGTTTTTTATGTGAGATGAACACTGATAATGTAAATCACCTCTTCTTTCTTGTCTTGTCACTGATGTCATCTGGAGAAAAATTTGTCAGGAGCCATTACCAGAGTGGGATTCTATCTGGCATGGGTTTGAGGTGAGAGGGAAACCATATGTCCACATGGCTGCTACGTTTTGGTGTGTATGGAAGGCAAGGAATGAGAGACTTTTTCAGGAGAGGCGTGTATGTTGTGAGAATATTGTAAGAGAGTGCTGGTCCCTCATACATTTTTGGGGATCCTTTTTGTAATCTCCCTTGCTTTGCATATAATATACTGTTCCGGACTGCTATCGCTGGACGATAGCTCTCCTTTCTGTTTCAAAAAAAAAAAAAAATGAATCACTCACGTAGAAGAATGTAAAACCTAGTAGCTAAAAAATATGGGGATAAACCCACAAAAATTCAACCCCAATTACTACAAGGGTGAGAAGACAGAAATAAAATTTGTGACGAAGGAGAATCCCCTGTGAAAGAGGGATCCAGATCTTCTGCGCCTTCCCTACGTGTAGGTGTTGCTCAAGGTCGGCATCGTCTCCCAGTTGCACCTGTTACTTTCACAGATTCCTCACACAGAAAAGATGACAACTGGTCAAATCACTATGCAATGAGAAATAAAATCAGGTGAAATTATTGCGTCTGTTGCCTTCCCAGCAACGGTGTCATTTGATCGATTGGATTTTTGCTTTTCAAATATGCTATCAGAAAAATATTGCATCGTAGTAAATAATGTGGTGGAAAACCTCGATCAAAGTTACTAAAAATATACTGAAATTATACCACAATTCCGATCGTATCCATAGGGAGGACAGACCAATAGATTCACCAATATTTGTAGTGCAGGAGTATGTTGAACGAAGCTTAATATGATGCAAAAATAACTTTGACAATTAGTTGTAGCATTAAGGTAATCAAGAGAATAACTTGAATGGGTGGTAATATAGCGAATGAGAGGGTCTAAGATGCAATTCCCTACGATAGAAAATTCTTTTCCAAAAATCGAACCTCTTCAACCGAGCTTCATTGCAACTAATGGCCCTCCTCCTGTAGCAAAATAGGGGAGTTGGCTTCCTCTCCTTCGGCCACGCACGGAGGGTCTCGTTGGAGGCACGGATTGTCGGATGAGATGGGATGGAGGAGAGGAGTGCATCCGTGATGGTGCGGCAGCCTAAGGTGGCCGGAGCTAGCCAATGACGGCAAGAAGGTGACGGATGGGGCAATGCTGCTGACGATGATCTGCGGCAAGGAAGCCTCTGCGTGCGGTCGTGGAGTAGTCGAGGCTTGAGGAGAGATGGATGGCATCAACGGTGCGGAGAACGGAGGCCAGATGTGTGGACTATGTGTGGAGCCGACGTGAAGTTTGGGTTCCTCTCCTCTGTTGGTGGAGAAGAAGAAGAATATGAAGAGGTCGTTGGCGCATGGTGGCTAGACGTGTGCGCACAAGGGCGCTCAGCTTGTTGGCCTTTAGGGAGCACGCGCACAGGCTGTCGCTGGGTGGATGCACGTGTACGCTGGGAGGGTGCATGCGGTGGGGTTGCTGTGCGAGGAGCGGTTGCCTCATGCGTGGTCTGGCTGCGGTGAGAGGGGTGAGAGGGCCACAGTGTAGGCTCTACTTCACGACACACGTAGGGTCCACGGTGGTGCAGTTGGAGGTCCCCCCCATCCAAGGAAGTCCCGTAGCTCTTATCCCTCTCCAGATCCACAACCTCCGCCTCACCCTTTGCAAGCACAACTGCTGGATTTGAATGCCAGCGGAGGGAATGACGGTGGGAGGTGGACAATTATGGAAATGTCCTTCAAATACTAATTATGTCCAGACACGTATTACACTTTTATTTCTTGCATGCACATATCAAATAAGAATGTATGTATTAGAATACAATGCAAATACAAAAATATTCATAATCTAAGATTAATTACTTCTTAACTTAGGTCATTAACTATAAGGAAATGTATTCCATATATACTTAAGCCAAATAAATGTCCAATAAATTGGACTTATCAGTTCCTCTATTGGGTCATCCTCCTCCTCTAGGATAGACTCTTTGTATTCCTAAGACCAAAATTGATCCAATTCATCCTCCATTCCCTTAGGGTCACCAACATTAGGTATATGTAAATTCTTAGGATGTTGCATGGGAGGTGTTGGCTCCCTAGGTGGAGGATCAGGATTAGGCTCACTAAGGGTAGAAATGGGTTTCCACCACATGATTAGTCGAGGAAGTGATATGACTAGCATAACCTTGACTTGGGTCATTAAGGGTAGGAAAAATACTGTCATCCGAGTCAAGGTCCTCAGATGGTACCATGTTCCCTTCCTTTTGACTCCAATATAGCTCTGGTGGATAATCACTAGGATCATTCTCCTCTAGAGGCCATGTCTCATGGGGATTGTCTAAGTGATAGCTACTACTCAAAATGAAATCCCTATTGTCATTGGTTTGTTCAGAATTATTTTGATGATCAATGTTGTATGGGTAGGGATCAGAATCAATAGGAGGAAGGTAGCTAAGTTGACTAATTTCCTCATTCAATCGTTGACTATTCCTCAACATCTCTCCCATAGACTATCATTTCTTTTTGTTGTTTTTGCATTTCTATCATAAAAGAGGAGAGACTACTACTATCAGATTGGGGAGGATAGTCAATCTCAGGCTCTTGTTGTCTAGGGGTATCAGTCCAACCTCGATAAGGAAAATCATGAAGGGTGGGAGGGTTGGGTGTTTGCAAACTGGAAAATTCCACTCCTAGGCTCAGCTCAAAAGTGGGAGTTATCGGGCCAGTACTCCCAAAAAAGGAATATGATTGATCCCATGAATTGTTATTGTACCCATCAAAGGATAGATATGCTTGGGGCATGGGATCCTGGTTAAAAGATGAGCAGTTTTGATTTTGATAATCTAAATAATAGGAGTAAGGGTAATCCATTTCTTTTTAGCCAAATAGGTGTAACTCTCTTAGGACTCAGATTAAAACTAGAAACATCTTAGAGAGCTCTAACACTGCCACAACAAACACAAATATACTAGGATCTGCTTTTAGTAGATTCTAGGTCTCAGAATTAGTTATTCAATTGGTGGCCAAACAAGTTTTCCAAGGGTTACGCTTCCTAGGTCGACCTTCTTTTGTGCCTACAACCTACTTGCAAGGGATGGAAGTCTCGAATCGAGCCCACTCAAGAGGAACCGAAGTAACTTGGTGGATAGGCTTGTTGGTTTCCGACTAACTTCCCTTGTGGTGCAAAGAGGAGATTTATCTAGTAACCTTATGTGTGATGTGCACAGTGTCTCAAGTGTGCAAAACACATATGAGTTTTATATTTTGAAATCCCACAATCAAATCCTTTTGCATGCAATTTAAAGTCATTGATTTTAATGTCCAACCTCTTAGCAGTCCCAATTTCTTAAAAGTGATCGCTGAATTAATTAAATTCGAATACTTTAGTGGTGTTGGATTTAAGTCTAATGCAGATGTATGACAGGTATTTGATGCTAAAGAGAAGATGTACCTT
Organism: Thalassia testudinum; assembly: GCA_037157565.1. NCBI lineage: Eukaryota > Viridiplantae > Streptophyta > Magnoliopsida > Alismatales > Hydrocharitaceae > Thalassia > Thalassia testudinum. The sequence continues at coordinate 156,748,051 of JAZHRO010000025.1, forward strand.
ACTCCAGCTCTCTTCAATGCAGGGATGTATGTGATGCAATAAAGATAAACTAGATGCTGCTCATTCAATCCTAGATGGTTGCCCTAGATATGCAGCTTCTAGCAGGCAGTTCGATTTTTTTTTTATGAAAGTGCAAACAAACCTAATTTAATTTAGCTAGCTAACTAACATGCAGTTCAAATAATTCAAATAAACCTATAATCTACATAAAATGAGAACACTCTCCCAAAAATATGCTCCCGCATACAAGAGCAATAAGCAATAAAAGCCCTAGGAGAAAGTTCCCTTAAATGCCCAACACGGGTCCACAAGATAGAAATTTAAATATCTTATGTCTATCTAGCCTAATCAAAATCTAAAAGAAGCAAACAGATCTTCGGTCACTAATCCTCCTTCCACGGATGTGGAATCAAGGCCTACGTGCTCCTCTTGCTGCCCTCTAGGTGGCGTCAAGGTCCACCAAGAATATCTTCTCCATCGTGCACGCCTGTCGTGTTCATCGTTTGTTGATGCACAGAAAAAGATCTAATGTTAATAATTTAGAAAAGCTTCAAAAATAGCATAAAAAACTAATATAAATTCCTCTAAAAAAAAATTAATAAGCGTGTTTCCTCCCCGGCAACAGTGCCGTTTCATAGAGCGATCTTCGCTTTCTTTGAAATTTTGAACATAAAATGACGTGTCATTGTAAAGCTTTGTGTTGGAAAATCGACTATCAAAATATTTAATATTTCTAACCATAGTGATTAGGTCGTCTCCACAAGAAGGAATTAGCCTATTGGACTAGTGAGTGGTGTCTTGTTTATTCGGAAATCTCAATAGATGTGCATATTAATTAGTGTAACTCATTTTCTCACATAAACTCTTATCCTAAATAATTGATCAGGAATGTAAGCGTTTATATGTAAAATCACCACCATATAATATTCTGTTAACAAGTGAATAGTGATCTTGACATATAGCAACTAGTGTAAATATTAAACTCCAATAGAATATACCTAGTTCACTATAACACTATCCCATTCTCTATATCCTTCATGAGAGTAATTTAAATAAAGAAGAGGTTTTGTTCATGCAATTTGCTCTCAAAAAATTAAGCCTTTAAATAAATGAATAGGGTAATGGCAATGGCATGATCCATAATTATTAATTAGTGGAGAAACATAACCTTTTTTTTCTCTCTTCTTTGAACACGGAGAGGGGCTCGTTGGTAGGAGGGTTGGTCGGAGGAGGTCGGTTAGGAGGAGGGCTTCAAGATGATGGTGATGGGGCAGCGAGAGGCGGTTGACGGCGGTCGGACGGAGGAGGAGGACGTTAGCGATGGTAGGTTGGCTGGTTGCTGTCGAGGGGTTCCACATGCTCGGTGAAAGCACTCAGGGTCGTCATTGGAGTGAGGGCATCGTCGTGGTGGCATCGGTGATGAGGTAGGAAATCGGACGATGGGTGATGGAGCTAGCTCTGATGGGTTCGACGGGAGAGGTTGCAGGTGGTGATGGGTCCTTCTTTTGGATGGCAAATGAAAAGGATAAGGAAGAAGGAGAAAACTAGGAGGGAAGAGAGGGGGAGGTGGCATTGGTGATTGGCTTTAGGTGTTGGTGGTGGACGGCTGAAGATAATGATGGCGATGATGTTGATATGGCTAAAGGTGGTCTGCGGTGAGGGGGAGGGGGAAGGAAAGGTGATAAGGTGCAGAGGGTGAGGTAAAGTAGAAGGGTCTATGGTGGAGGTGCGGTCAGATAGGTAGTGCTGTGGTGAAGATGGCATGTTGGGTTATCTTGGTGGAGGTGAAATAGAGGAAGAAGGTGAAAGGGAAGAGGTGCAATTTTTGTGAAGGTGAAGATGGAAGAGAAGGAGGAAGATGGTGATGGTACTCGCTGTCACCGAGAACCACCAAGACGGATGCAGTGTTGAAAGGAGGAGTATGCTCTAGCCACCGTGCATTCTCCGGCCACAATGCTGGTGGAGGTGATGGAAGAGGTCCTCGCAAGGGGGGAGCGAGAGATAGATCCCTTTGTGCGTGGAGGAGACTCCCCTTTTCATCGTCCTCCTCTCCTTCTTCACTAGCTCAAATTAAGAGATTTTAAATCCCTTACTAAAATTAGTACGACCCTCATTAACTACCTAAAAATAGCCATGATCTCCCTCACTGTTGATAGTTATTCCCTGTATTTCACACAAAACACAATTAATTCTAAAATATCTGAAATTACAAAAGCACTATTTATTCACAATGTGAATGCATGTAATATAAATTAATCCATCTATATATAATAAGATGCTTATGCTAAGAACTATAAATCATCAAGACTATTATTTTTAGGCGTAATAATAGTCCAGCAGAATAGACTCATCAGTAACCCGATCTCTAGGACCAGTACACTCATCAACACATAATTGAGTGGAAATCAGATTAGGTAATCACTTGTGTGCCTAATTAAGTGGTGCATCAGGTCAATTGTTTGAGTTGTTTGGGCCGCACCAATTCAACTAAAAATAACTCATCAAGTACCTGCCAAATAGGTTCAACTTTTAGGAATAAACCAGTCACTCCACATTTTTAGTTTGATTTCAAAGGAAGACATCTTTACCTGTGCTTTAAAAACCTAATGTGCCAACTAAACTTGATTGAGAATACCTAAAGTTGGACCCTAAAAGCTACTAAACAAGGTTGAACCCTAAAATATAAATCATCAATTAACCTTGTTTGAAAACCATGGTTGTGCACGTAAACACATATTAAATGATCATTTAAGGGCACAACCCAGATAAAAGGGCCCATCACATTCCAAAGCACTTTCAAACCTAACCCTAATTAAAATAGAGTAGACGGCCTTAAGGATTGGACTCGCTTTAGAGCCCAGATTGAGATTATTTTCAATTAGTCTGCTTCTACTGTTCAATCTGATGTCTAGTTAGGGGAGCAGAATCAAACGATTATGGTTGGGGGATATCAAATGAACCTGAGGTGAAAGCCAAGGGAAGAACCTTGTCCCCAACCCCTCCCTTTAACTAGTTGGATTGACCAGAAAGAAGTAGATCAAATTGTTTCTTCATCTCAAGATGGGTTCTGGGAGTTTGTAGGTCTTTAGGCTAGCCTATTTAAGGACAAGTTTGATTGTTTGTATTGCAGGGGACCTTTCTTCTTCCTGTTCTGTCATGGATCCTTTCACATCCTATTCGCACTTCCACTCCTACCCCCTACCACTACTTATTCCCAAAATGGTTATTATTCCAACTAGACTTATTCTCATTCATCTTCTAGTTGGGAAAATCCTGATTGGGGATACAGTTCCGGACCTCCGTGTTTAGGGTTTAACTCTGGACACCATGATCATGATTCTTATTTTTCTCTAAGCTACATTGATTATAGTTCACCGCCCCTATATGGACAACCTAATACGATCTACAATCAAGAATGATACGCTGCTTCTTACCCTTCCTCAGATTACAATGCATAGAGGTCATTACCCCCTTATGGACAACCTGAAATGACCTATTATCAGGGAGGGTATCAAGAACCTCAATTTGTTGACTCCCCTGCACTGAACTCAAACCTACCCAACCCTAAACCAAACCATTTGGTTCAGGTTAACCAGTTCCAAGATAAGGTGTTGGCAAATTTAAGGAATACCATACAATGTTTAGAAGCTCAGCCAACACCTTGCCCTGAAGAATTAGAGCCTCTGATTGAAATGATTGACGATCTTAACAAATATTTGCTGGATTGGCTCTAGGATGTTAAGGATAAGAATCTAGGTGAGTTTTTACTTAGGAAGTTATCGAAATTGAGGATGAGATTTGTGTTTGCTCTAGTCCAATCTTGGGATGATTCCCAAGATGAACCCCAGTCAGGAGAGCTAATGTCAAAATCCGCTCAGGCACCAATAGGGGGACACATTTTACGAGACCAGGGTTGACCAGGTTGTTCTAGAGCAATCAAATAAGGATGAATTGGATTCTTCACCTGAGATCCCTGAGCCGGGGAACGAGGAAACATATGTCTCCATGGATCAGAAAGTGATTGATTATTTTGAGACATACATTAATGCAGATTTAGAATTCTTTGATTTTGAAGATGAAGAGTCATTATGTGAAGTCTCACCTGAGTTTACAACACACGATTTCAGTGAGACGATTGGGCCTGAGAAATTCGATGAATCATTTGATGGCCCTAAAATTGAGGAACTTGATCCTGTTGAGACTCGCATGGCGGATTCGGATCCTTTTATTAAGGCTTCAATTCAACGCCCTGATCCTCAATCACACCTCGTTGAGCATAATGATGATTTTGTTATTGAGATCATTCAACCCAAGTCAATTATGATTCAATCAAAACTCTTAGACTTGGAAATTTCAGATGGGGTGATTAATATGTAGGAGGTCCCAGAATTTGAAATCTTGATTGTGGAGGATAGGAAGTGGGAAATGATGATATGGGAAGCTGATTCCAGAGGAAGTAGAAGACAAAGACTAAGGGTTCTGATTTGTCTAAAACCCCGAGCCATCTACTAGGACCCTTATGACATTTTTGATTCTAAGGATGTGCAACCCAAGCACAAATTTATTGATTATCCCTTTGAGCTTAATTTCTTTGTAATTAGACTTTTTGGACTTGGGTTTCATCCTTACAAATTGTAGGCCCGACCCCGCTTGCATGCTGATCTTAGGTTTTGGATAATTTTTATCCAAAATCTTAGATATACTCGATCATGAGGTATAGGTCAACACCACAATCTGATTCACATTTGTGGACATCTTCTCCTGGTAGGTCGAAAAATAGATTTTATTATCCTGATTCTGACCTGCACCTATGAATTCTTTATTTCTTCATTATTTGTATAGTGTGCCTAGCTTAAGGCACTAAATTTAGCATGTATACAGGTTCTTTTTCATCTCGGAGCTGATCTGTTAATCATGAAATTCAGGTGTTTTGTTCTCTAGTCCACTTTGTTTTATGTCTTTTTAATACAACGATGACATTGCATTAGATAGGCATGAAGGGGTGGATAGCATTATCTGAATCATCTTGTTAGCTCCGTTGATTCCTTTTACTTTCTCTTTATTTTTGAAAAAAAAAGTTGAATTAGGAAAGAGAACTTGGGCTTTAGAAATTTTCAATCTTAGAGAATAAAACTATATGACTTGAACACTTAGACCCTTCAGGTTTTAGGGCTTAATCAGCCCGGGTGTCCAATAAAATGTGGACCTGTGTATCGAGTCCTTGCCATCTTGAATTTAATTTTTAATTGGTTAATAATTAGGGGTGATAAGTACATGACCCATCAACCTACCGTCTGATTTGAGGGGATTTTAAGTCTAAGCATCTACACACTTTTCACACTGACTCGTTATTCAGCAGTTTTAACGGAAATTGGGTAGCTAATGAACCATCTAGGGTAGTTTGACTGGTAAGTTATCGTGGGTAACAGCCCATTGGTTGGTTATCCAGAGTTCAGTTACATGACCATTCTCTTCTTGCTGCCTTTAGGTAAATCTTAGATTAGGGAAGGCACCTACTTTAAAAAAAGAAAAGAAAAAAGAGAAAAAGAAAATAAAAAAGAAATAGAAAAGAAGAAAAGAAGAAGGAAATAAGCCACACTTCACCGCATGAGTATGGCTAGCAAGTTATTGTGGGTAACATCCCATTGGTCTGTTGTCCAGAAGCCAGCTCACAAAAATTTACGTTTAATTCCCAACACTTAAGAAGAAGTAGAGAAGTAGAATAAGCTTGGGAGATATACACTGGATTTGCCCTTGTGTTGACCCCAAAAAATAAAAAGTAGGAAGAAAGCTGTCAGTCGGATAGATACACCTTTAAGCAGAATTTCTTTTAAGGTTACCTAGGGTCGTAGAAACCCGAAGTCTGTTCTGATTGCCGATCAGTGAGTTTAGCACTTCACACAAAAAGATGCTTAGAACTTAGAGTTCTCATCAAGTCTTAGGTGGGTTGGGTAGCCGTAGAAAGCTACTCCAAAACCCTAAACTCAAAAATCCAAAAAAAAAAAAAGAAAAGAAGAAAAAGAAAAAGATCCTTCTTTGAATAAGGTGAGGGCTTGAGGCGGTCTGCATTTTGGCAAACACCCGAATGCTGTTTTGTCTCTATAGTTCAGGTTTTAGTTGAAATCTCTAACTGTTGAAAAATAACTTTTGCCTAAGAAATCTGATTCTAATTCTCTTATAAATAGCATATAGTTTTGCTATGGGATAGCAAAAGATAGGCATGAGTGTGTGAAGCAAACATGTTTATATCACATAAACCATCTATTTATGCATGTTCTTAGGCATATAGTTGCATCATACATAATAAATATTGCATAACATGCATTATCTTGCATTTAGTTTAGATTGTATAGAGTTTAGGATAATTTTCTCTTTTTGTGGTCAGGGTACAAGGTGATCTTTAATCAGGGCCTCAAATTGAAGATCCAACTGTATGGATCTAATTAGGGCAACAATCGGAGTTCAATGACTCCAAGATTGCCTCGATCAGACTTCCGTAGCATCAGATGCAGTCTAAGAAAGATCAAAGGACAAGGGGCCAAGGTGGTGTAAATCATTCATCAAATGACCAATTCGACCGCACGGATGGTTTCGGATCGATGATCATAGCCCAATGGCATGAAAATTGGTTCAATCCGACATCCGTGGCACCATCTACAAGCATTGGAAAATGGACGGCCTAGATGGTGCCATGTGTTAGCCACCCACACCACCCAATAACGCCCACTGCTCTCTCTCTTCTCATGCACTCGTCAGATCTGGGCCGTTGGATCTTGATCCATCGGCCATGGACACACATGCCTTAAATCGGAAGCTTGCCTCAAGGAGGCACGTAGCATAGCGGTCGAGGCACTGTTCACACAAGAGGCACGCGTTAGAGCTGCTGCACTGCGCCCACCTCCTCGCACGCGAGCATGAAGTCGATCCATTCGATCGAGCGCCAATGGCATGGATGATCCAATTGGTCAGACGCGCCTGATGATGCCTGATCTTACGCAAGATCAGATGCATAGGAGGTGCGATTTGTGAAGGCACACATTCACACGTTTTGGGTCGTTGATTCCTCATCAAATGGTGGAGATGTGGCCGGGTTGCCTCTCAATGGCTGCTGAAGAAGAGTTGGAGCGTTTTAAGCCGTTCGATTTCTTGATCGAATGGCTAAGAATGGTTGATCGAGATGAAGCGTTAGGCGCGCAGAAGAAGAGGCATGCGTGCGTGCGTTCTTCAACGATGTGGGGTCTTTCGTGATGCTTAAATCCATCACTAATCACCCCCTTATATAATGTTTTAAGATGAAATGACCTTTTTGCCCCTTCAAACCTCACCTATAAATAGCCCTACAACCCCTATATATCCTTCATCCCTTCCTCTCTTCTCTCACCCCCTCCAAAGCTCTAAGAGGTTGTCCCAAACTCGGGACGCTCCATTAGAGTTAAAATTAGAAATTTTCAACCTTCTCATTCTCGTTCGTGGAGTGCCTGTGCTTGTCTTCTCACTGCCATTCGGGAAGCGGATCCTACTGCAACGTCACCTGCCCCATCCTCCATCATCTGTCATCATTCTCCTTTGCCCAGCATCTCACCACCTTCATCCAGGTGCTCCGTCAACGCTGCTCGTCCTCTAAGAAGCCGTCGAGGAGGATAACTTCTCTCCACCTTCTCTTTTCTTGCTTTTTAGCGTAGATTTACTACTTTCTAGTGTAAGAAGTAGTTGTAACGATTAGTTGTAATGAACATCACTCGATGGTTATGAAATTCATGTTTATTCTATCTCTGATTTTCTCTTTTTGTATCATTCTTTTCTCTTTCTTCTATTCATTATTCTTTAAGTAGATAGCTAGCGTAGATTCAATTCAACCACCTAAGTTGCTTCGTGACAACAAATCAAATGTGATTTTTGATCAAACGTCCACCTCCCTGTGTTCAACCTGGAATTCCTTTTAACTTTCAGTTAAAATTATCTGTTGATGGATTTTCTCACAAATTGCTCTACAACGACATGTTTTCCAAACTCAAATCTTTGTACGCAGATTTTCCGCCTCAACATCAACTGTATCTCAGCTTGCGATTCCACATACGAGATATGAAACACCTTGCAAGTCACATACAAAATAACTAATAATGTAAAAGAAACTCGCATCTCTATTAATCTAATGGAAAGTTATGAGTGTTTCAGGATGGAGAAAGGCGAGACGATCAAGGCTATGTGCACAAGGTTTGGGGAAATTGTCAACCCCACGAAGAGCCTTGGAGTGAAGTTCAAGGAAGAACATGTAAGAAAGATCTTGAGATCTCTTACAAGTGATTGATCTTCGAAATCCACAACAATCCAAGAGGCAAAGGATCTTTCAGTCCTTCCTCTTGACGATCTGATTGGAAGTCTCATGGCCTACGAGGTTCAACTAGAGAACATGAAGAAAAATGAGGAGAAACCTGTAAGAAAGAAGAAAGAGCTTGCTTTCAAAGCCTTAAGGGAAGATTTAGACCTTGACAATTATGACTCTGACGAAGAAGAAGAGTTTGCCCTTCTAACAAGGAGATTTCGACGATTCATTTGAAAGCAAGGTAAAAGAGTGAATAAGTTTTCAAATGATGAGTTTGTTTTGAATGAAATAAAAAGGGACATGTATGAAAGGATTGTCTATTGATCAAGAAGAAAAAAGAAGAAAAGAAGAGAAAAAAGAAATTGATCGGAAGAAGAACATCTCATGAAAGGCATATAAAGCGAGTTGGGATGATAGCAATTCCAACACGAAATCCTCTTATGAAGAATCCGAGGAAAATAAGGTTGCCCATCTATGTTTGATGGAAAATGACGACAGCTCAGAAAATGAGGTAGAATATGAAATTTCATTTAATGAATTGTTGCAAGCTTTTGAAGATTTATATCCTAAGGCTAAGTTAATTAAAAAGAAAAAAAAAGTTTTTCATAATAACTATAAGACCTTGGAAATAGAAAAATCATGTTCAGAAATAGAGCATGTATGGCAAAAGATACCAATTCACAATTGCATGCAGAAATAATAGAGTTAGAGGATATTTATGAGCATTTTGAGGAAACTTTAAATAATCTTAAAGTAACTACTAGATTGAATACTAAATTTTGTAATGCTTTAAAAGCAAAATTTCAAAGTAAAAAGAATACACAAAATAAATCACATGCACCTAAGCATGCATGGATTTACCAGAAGGCCAAAAATCCCAAGAATTATAGATCTAACACAAAAGAGGTCTATAAATCTTAGGATTTGAAAGAAACTAACCATCAAGGACCCAAAAGAAAATGGGTACCTAAATTAGATTTATTAAACTATTTTACAGGCCAAGAAAGTCAAGTGGATCCTAGACAGTGGGTCTTCCAAGCACATGACGTACGAGACACTCTGACCTATTTATTAAGTGGACAAGAATTCAAGATGGAGGGCACGTTAAGTTGGGCGACAACAAATGCTGCTGCATTATTGGTGAAGGTACAATAAGTAATTGAACTAAGTAGGAACGAATGTACTTTCAGTAGAAAATTTAAAACATAACCTACTTAGCATTAGTCAAATTTGTGACAATGGATTTAAAAAATTAAAAAAAGGATCTAATATGGTTTTAATTGAAGGTTTTAGATATGAAAATATCTATGCTCTTCACTTTTCACAAGAGAAATTTGTGAAAATATCTGCTTGCCACTCATGTTGAAGTGGATTTATGGCACTTTAGGCTAGGTCACATAACTCACAAACATCTAAATAAACTAGCCAAAAATGAGTTAGTAAGGGACCTACCCAAACTAACTTATAAAAAGAATGCATTGTGCAAATCTTGTGAACTTGGAAAGATGCACAAGGCTTCTTTTAAGTCAAAAGACTTAGTTTCAACCACACACCCTTTAGAATTTTTACTCCTTGATCTATTTGGGCAAACACTATGTAAGAGCCTACATGGATCAAAATTTTTCCTAGTTATTGTTGATGACTTCTCAAGGTTCACTTGGGTCATCTTCTTAAAACATAAGGATGACTCATTTGACTCCTTCCTAAGTCTTGCTCGAAGATTTCAAAAGGAAAAATCATTTTCTATTCTTAGACTTAGGACTAATCGTGGGGGTGAATTTGAAAATGAAAAATTTTTGAGTTTTTGTGATAATTCTGGCATATCCCATGAATTTTCATTCCCTCAGGCACCATCTCAAAATGGTATTGTAGAGCGCAAGAATCGCACTCTACAAGAATGCACTCGAACTTTGCTCTTGGAGTCTGGGCTTCAAAAATATTTTTAGGCTGAAGCCATTAATATAGTCTATTTTATTCTTAATAGAACTCTTTTAAGGCCTATTATTAAGAAAACTCCATATGAGCTATATTATGAGAAGTCTCCTAGGAGTTCATATTTTAGGGTGTTTGGAAGTTGATGTTATTTTTTAAACACCCGAGATCGACTTGATATGTTTGATGCTAAAGGTAATGAAGGCATCTTTATTGGCTATTGATGAGAACCTCATCATGAGCCATAACTAGCTCATTTTGACCCAATACAAAGGATAAAAGCTCCTATATATCTCAAGGAAAGGCTTAACTCAGAGAATTCTGAGTTTGAGAAGAAAACCAGTCACAAGGGGTAAAAGTGCAATTTTACCAGTATAATCTGCATACGGGGTAATTCTGGGCCCAAACACAGGTCAAAACAGCTTAATAAGTATAAAAGTGGGATGAGATGATCTAGCAAGGGCTACAGCACTTCCAAGGAACCAAATGATAATCTGTAACCCTAAAACAACCCACTTCAATTCACAAGGTTCGAGGCAAAGTAAAAATAGAATAAACCCTCTAAAATTCATAGAAAAATAATCTCTAGGGTTTAGAACCTTCAATTTGGCCTTTAGAACCCATTTTGACCTACATTGAGAACCATGCCCAATTAATAACTTAATTTGGGTTTTTGCGCAAATTAACCGGTCAAACAAGGTTTAATATGAAAATAAAATTCACCATCAGATTCCTTAGGTCCTAATTAGTCATGTATAAAAACTTGAGCCTAAGAAGAAACCTCCTTGACCGAATTTACACTTTGGTCCTCATATATTTACTCTTTGGCCCTCAACTTTTGAACCCTCGCATTTAGGCCCCTAACTCTCCTTCGTTCTTTGCAAACAGGTCCCTCCTGCAAAACCCTGCCAGCACCATGCTCCGGCGACCTTGCGCGGAGCATGGCGCCGCGCAGGGTGAGGTGGAGGACCTGGCAAGTGTACCGGGGGTGCCCTGCGTCGTCAGCCGTCGCAGGAGCACCCCCATGGTCACTGTAGCCCCCCATACCGGCCGTGCGAACGCACGGACGGTATGGGTTCGAATTCCGACCATGCTCCGGCGAGGGAGACACGTCGTCTCCCTCCGCCTTCCTCCCTGCTTCAACCCTATAAATACCCCCCGCCGCTCCACCGACCAAGGCAGCCTGGATCTGACGGAGAAAACCCCCAATTTTCCTCTCTTCTTCCTCCGGCAGACGCTCACCAGCTCCGGCGACTTCCTCCCCCTCCACCTCGTCGCTCTGCCGCACTACCAGCAGCAGAGACCTTCCCCCCTGCTCTTCCCGCGCCACGCCGCACCCAGCTGGCGCCTCTCCAGCCCTCTGCTCGCCGCCGCCCCTCTCTCTGAGCATCATCTTCTCCGGCGACAGTCGATACGACTGTCGCCCTGTTCCTCCCCCTTCGTCCCTGCAGTTAAGTTAGACTTACTCCCCTTCTCCTCCTCTTTCTTTCCCCGCTTTCGATTTAGTCAATTAAGCCCTCTACCGACCCTGTTCACCCTCGTCCTCTCCGCCTCCAACCACCCTCCGGCGAGCCGCTCCCATCACCTCAGCGACCCACACGGCTCGCCGACCACCGCAGAACCTCCGCCTCCTCACCCTGATCCTCTTCCGCCCCTCCACTTCCCACCAAACACCCTCTGCAGACCCACCGAACACACCCACTCCCTCACTCACAGTCTGACCTAGGACGACCTAACAGCTCCATCTCGCCCCCTGCAGACCCCCTGACCACCTTCGCCGTGCCACGGCGAAGGTCCCCCGCCTGTCTGATTTGGCCGAGAGGCCGTGCCATTGGTTTCAGGTTCCAGGCCTTGACCGCCATTGGCGAGGAAGCTCGAAGCCTGCTCGAGGTTGCTCCAAGCCGAGATATCCCAGATTGAATAGCCACGGCCAGCGCGGAAGAGTCTCACGCACACACCCTGGCCCTCGATTGGAGCTGTACGCCTCAACAGCCGATGCAATTGGGAGCACCATCCCTGCTGCAGGCGTGAGAGAAACGGGTGCGCGGATAGTCCCACCTCGGAACCTTCTGAAGCCACGCACCCACATAAATTGAAAAACTGCCACCATCTGTTTGCCTCAGTTACCACGGGGTGAGGTCCCTCTCACCCGACCCGACCCGACTCGGCCTCGTCCGTGACCACGCTCCGCGGACCTGGCCCGACCCGATTAGACTGACCTGCACTCCTCGCCCACCACGCACGCCGGTGGGCCTGGACCCGGGCCTGACCCGAACCCGATTACCCGATAGCGCTCTGGGAGAGCTTCCGAAGAGTGATTTCAGAGAGAGAGATACGCGGGGGAGGGGGGTAGCATAGGTTTTTGCCTCTTGACGAATGAGCTCTGAAGTGTGCAGGCCAAAGAAGAAGAAGCAGACCCGCTGAAGAAGAAGGAGCTGCTGCACTGTAGCGAAGGCATTGTTAAGTCGTCTCAGCACCGGGGCAGACGACGGAAGGTCAGCAGCCAAAGAAGAAGAAGACCCGCTGAAGAAGAAGGAAGAGCAACGGCCATCGCCAAAGAAGAAAAAGAGAGGTCAAGGCAGGTGAAGACAAAGAAGAAGAAGGAATGAAGAGAAGCAAGAAGCAAGAAAAGAAGAAGACGATCTGACGAAAAAGAAAGAAAGGAAACAAGGAAGAACAGAAGAAGAAGAGCACGAGGGGAAAATCTGAAGAAAGCAGAAGAAAAAGAAGAAGAAGAAGAAGAACAGGAAGAACCAAAAACAAAGAGGAAGAAAGAAGAAAAGAAGCAGAAGCCAATTTTTCATCTCTCTCTCTCTCTCTTTATTTTTGTAATAGAACTTGTATATCTCTAGAATACAACTTGCTCCCTGAGTTCGACCTCGGGAACTCTTTTATTTTTCCGAGTAAAAAATTTTTATATGAAACGTTGGTAACAACCGGCTTTACTACAACGAATTAACAACGGAAACCGACGCTCCATCATTTTGGCGCCGTTGCCGGGGAGCAACGGCTATTCTAGAGGTAAACATTCCTGTATCTTTTAATTTCTGATAATCTCCTCTCTTTTATGCAGCTACAGGAACTCAAGAAGACAAGCAACCACACGACAACCACTCCGAAGACAGGTAAATCTTTTCTCTCACTATTAACCCCTACACTCTAAAGAAAAAGAAAAGAAAAGAACAAGCAATATAGGGCTAACCTGTCTTCCATATTTAGTAACCATAAGAGTTGCATGTCTTCAACTCATTATTTCTGCACACTATCAAGGGTATTTAAGGGCTAACACATTCTTGCTTGAGCCCTAATTACCCAACAAAGAATTAACTGGACCAAGTAGAGCCAACCTAGGATCCAACACTAGGGATTTAGAGACACACTACTTAACTCAAGAATTGAGAAAACCAAATGAAGTGTGCCCAAGCCCTTGTCTGAAAATACCTATACAAGAAAAATCCTAAACAATTGGCTCTCTCTAAACACTTGAACCCTAAAAGACAGGACCTAAAAGCTCTTGAAGAAAACAATAGGTAAAGTTGACCCCTTGGGTTAACCAACCTTAAATTAGGTCACTCTTTGCACTTAAAAAGACTAAAGTTCAAGTGAAACCTTAAGCACCCTGATCTTAAAATTGGTAGACTTAAGAGGTCAAGATCCCCATTCTGGTCTACCTGGAACCGCAGTGACAAGAGAGGTCGGGTGGGGGAAACCCTGTAACCCGTGGGGACGCTCTACCGTGTAGGGGTCTTCGCGGGACTCTCCCTCTCTGGCTGCCCAGGTAATTCTCAGGTGGACGATCTTTCTGATCAAGGGGTCCATCTGCCCCGCACCTCTATAGTCACCCAACACATTTTTGGGTGTCTTGATTGGGTCCATCACCTTCTAAACTTACCTCTCCCAACTGTGCATGTACGGAAGGAGGTCTCTAAGACCACCCTTAAGACCTCCTTTAGAAATTCACTCTCGTCAAGGCCAAGCCTCGACACCCGTGTTTGTGCAGCAACACCCTCACATTATTCTCTCTTCTGATTCAGAACCAAGTTCTTCTTCTTCCCCCATCATGGCTCAGCCAGTTGAGGAAGAAAATAATCTGGAACACCAGCTCCAGCGACTCAATGACCTCTTCCAAAACTTCGTACACCCACCACAGCGTCCTATGATGCGGGACCACTACAATCCTGCTGCGGTGGCAATTGAGCCTCGAGTTAGAATCCCGATTGGAGGACCTGATTCCGAACTAAAGCCCAACATGATTCACGCTATACCTAAATTCCATGGGCTTAATTCTGAAGATCCCTTCCAGCACATCAAACAGCTTAAGCATCTGGCCCACACTTTTGGATCAGATGCGCAAAATCGGGATATTCTTCTCATGAAGATGTTCTCCTTTTCTCTTATGGACAAGGCCGCCCATTGGTATCAAACTCAGACCCGGCCGATCAACACTTGGGAAGAACTTCAATCCGAGTTTTTGAAAAAGTTCTTTCCCGTTGGTCGGACCAACGCCTTGCGCCATCAGATTACACACTTCACTCAACAATCAGGAGAACCTCTCCATGAGGCATGGGATCGTTTTCAGGATCTCATGAGGAAGTGCCCCCATCACGGAGTTCCTAAATGGGAACAAGTCCAATCTTTTTACCAGGGACTCCGTGAGGACATCCGCCTTTTCGTCAATGCAACCTGCGGAGGAAACATCATGGGTCAACATGAAGACACCGTATGGGAGATTCTCGAAAACATGTGCGAGAACTCCATCAACAATGACTCCATGGGATTATTCGACAGGACGAATACCCGCGCAGCGACGAATCTTAAGGGAGCACATGAGACGCAGGGCCTGTCCGCATCAGTCGACCTGGAATTAATGGCCAGTCGATTGGACAAGGTCTCAATTATTGAAAAGAAGGTGGATGAGCTGACTCAGCACTTGCAGCGAGCCACCTCTGCGCGTAACTCCTTTGCACAACCTCCTTCCACACAGGAGACTGTGCAAAACATCCTACACCGATCCTCCCCTGGGATGGATCCATGTCCATCCCCATCTGATTCTTGGACTGGAAGATCATCTGATCCTTTCTTCACCAGCCGGGGGAACTCCATTCCCCCTTTCCCTGATTCTCAGGAGGTTCCTCAGACCTGCGAGGACCTCAACGCCATCCAGAACGACCCATTCTCCAACACTTACAACCCTGGATGGCGAAACCATCCAAATTTTCAGTGGGCGGGAAATTCTCAAACCCAAAGACCACCTTTTCAGTCCCGCCCACAGCCCTCTCATCACTACTAGCCGCCTCAGCCTCGGCCCAACCCTACTTATCCATCAGGGCCAAATCAAGATCAAATGTCCTTAATCCTTCAGACTCTGGCTGACATTCAAAAATCGAATGCGGCCATTCAAAAACAGCACAAGGACGAGCTTACTGAAGTCAAAACTCAGCTGGCCCAGTTGGCAAATTCTCGCCAGCCAGGCACACTCCCTTCCCAACCCCTTCCTAACCCAAATAACGTGCCAACCCAGAAGCGCGTTATGAATCCAAATTTAGGCCACGCTCAATGGATTTATCAGGCCCCTACTGCCCCATCTCCAGACGAGATGGAAGCCTCTACTTCTCGTACGGGATTTCAGCAGCAGCCACCCCTCCTACCAAATCCAAACCAAAATCAGGCCGGATTAAATTCTGTAACAACACGTAGTGGTAAGACAACTCAGGACCAGTATTATCCAAACCACGCCCAGCCTGATAATCATGACCCTAGGATAGTTATCCAAGGTACCGCTGTTCCAGACCCACAACCAGGACCTATCCTAGAGGAACCAACCAAGATCCCGTTTCCCGAGGCCCTGACCAAGGGAAAGAAGACCACCAAACCCGTGGCCCCTGAGGAGGACCTGGTCAAGCTCTTTGAGCAGGTCCACATAAACATCCCCTTGATGGATGCAATCCACCACGTACCAGCTTACGCACGATTTCTAAAGAATATATGTACACCCCAGCGTAAGCCGCGAACCAAGGGAGGGAGCCCAATTGTTCTGTCAGAGCAAGCCAGCTCTGTAATCCTTAGTAGACTCCCACCCAAGGCAAAAGATCCTGGAACTCCCCTGATCTCCTGTAAGATAGGTGGTACCCAATTTGACAGAGCATTGTTAGACTTAGGTGCATCTATAAATCTGATACCCACATCCTTACTTGACCATCTGGAAGAATCTGAGCTGAAACCAACCGAGGTGACATTACAATTAGCAGATCGATCTATAAAGTCACCAAAAGGGATTCTCGAGGATGTTATCGTGAGAGTGCGGGATTTCTATTTTCCAGTGGACTTTATAGTCTTAGACATGGATGCACCTGAGAACCCTAGGGATACACCAATCATTCTAGGGAGACCTTTCTTGGCTACTGCTAGAGCCAACATCAGCTGTGAGGAGGGCCAAATAGAGCTTAAATTTGGAGATCAAACACTGAAAATTGATATATTTAAGGCCCAACAAGGAATTAATTGCGGCGTCATCGAACAAATTTGTGACATCAAGACTTTGGTTGATGAATCACACCTCCAGAATGACTTGAGTATGCCTCATCAACCACAGAAGGATCTTGACCCGCAAACAGAGGAGTCCAATCCGGATGTGAACAACCCAGTAACTCCCACCCTTGAACCTCACATCTATACTGAACCACCCGCTGCTGCTGAAAACCCCATCCTCGAACTGAAACCCCTTCCTGCTCATTTAAAATACATCTTTTTGGGTTCTAATCAGACCCTTCCTGTGATCATCAATTCCAACCTCAATCCTGAACAGGAATACCGTCTGATTGTTGTCCTCCAGCAACATCGCAGAGCCATCGGATGGACCCTCGATGATTTGACTGGAATAAGTCCCTCTTATTGTACTCATCATATCTATTCAGAAGAGGGCACACGACCTTCTCGTGAAATGCAGAGACGCTTAAACCCCAATCTGCAGGAGGTCGTGAAAAAGGAGATCATCAAGTGGTTAGATGCCGGGATCATCTACCCGATCTCCGATAGTCGTTGGGTGAGCCCGATTCAGGTCGTGCCTAAAAAGGCAGGACTCACCACTATAACGACTGAGACCGGAGAAATCATTCCTACCCGATTAGCCAACTCGTGGAGAGTCTGTATAGATTACCGTCGACTCAATTCCTCCACGAAGAAGGATCATTTCCCACTACCCTTCATTGATCAAATTCTCGAAAAACTAGCGGGAAATAGGTTCTTCTGCTTTCTTGACGGGTACTCCGGTTATAACCAGGTGGCAATCCATCCTGAGGACCAAGAAAAGACCACATTCACCTGCCCCTTCGGAACATACGCTTTCCGAAGGATGCCTTTCGGTCTTTGCAATGCACCCGCTACTTTTCAGCGATGCATGCTTGCCATATTCTCAGATATGGTAGGTGATTATCTGGAAGTCTTCATGGATGACTTTTCAGTTTTCGGAGCATCATTCGACGATTGCCTCCAGCACTTGGTCCAGATACTCAGGCGGTGCATCGACGTGAATTTGGTTCTTTCCTGGGAAAAGAGCCATTTCATGGTGCCTGAGGGAATTGTCCTGGGACACTCAATTTCGGAGAAAGGTATCCAAGTGGATCGAGCTAAGGTTAATCTGATTTCTCGCCTTCCTATGCCTAGCTCGATCAGGGACATCCGATCCTTTTTAGGGCATGTCGGTTTTTATCGACGATTTATCCCTGATTTTTCAAAAATCGCACGCCCCCTGACCACTCTTCTCTCCAAGGATGTTCCCTTCGAAATCTCCAGGGAATGCACTCAAGCATTTGAAATCCTGCGTGACCGAGTCACCCAAGCCCCGATCCTACAGTCCCCTGATTGGTCTCAACCCTTTGAGATCATGTGTGATGCATCCGACTTCGCTGTAGGAGCGGTTTTGGGGCAGAAAAATGACAAGAAACCTGTGGTCATTTACTACGCCAGCAAAACACTCGATGAGGCTCAGCGTAACTATACAGTTACTGAGAAGGAGCTGCTAGCTGTAGTATTTGCCCTAGAGAAATTCAGATCATACCTTCTGGGTTCCCATGTCATCATATACTCGGATCACACGGCTGTGAGGCATCTCCTTGCAAAGAAGGACGCGAAACCTCGATTGATCCGATGGATCTTGCTGTTGCAAGAATTTGACCTCGAGATTCGCGATAAAGCGGGAAAACAAAACGTGGTAGCTGATCACTTGTCCCGTCTTCCTTCTGAAATGATAGACCCTTCCGGACCCATCACTGAGCATTTTCCCGATGAGCACCTGCTGACTATTGGTACTAGCCTTCCATGGTTTGCTAATATTGTAAATTACTTGGCATCTCATCAGACCCCGTCCGATTGGCCGAAGGCCAAGAAAGACAAATTACGCTCCGATGCCAAGTATTACATTTGGGAAGACCCGTACCTCTTCCGCATAGGTGCCGATCAGATCATCCGGAGATGTATCCCGGAAGGGGAAGTCAACAATATCCTCTCTTTCTGCCATGACCAGGCATGCGGTGGCCATTTTGCCGGGCATAAAACCGCATCAAAAGTCCTCCAGTGCGGCTTTTACTGGCCCACACTGTTCAAAGACGCATACAGTCATTGCAAGGCATGCAGTCGTTGCCAGACTTTGGGCAACATGAGCCATCGCGACATGATGCCTATGCAACCGATGCTAGTATGCGAAATCTTTGATGTTTGGGGGATTGATTTTATGGCCCCCTTTCCTGTTTCGGATGGTTTCGAATACATTCTGTTGGCTGTGGACTACGTGTCCAAATGGATCGAAGCCATACCGACCCGAACCTGTGATCACAAAATCGTTCTCAAATTCATTCATCAACACATTTTCTCAAGGTTCGGGATTCCTCGTGCAATAATCTCTGATGGGGGGACCCATTTCACAAATGCTCAGTTTAGGTCACTGATGACCAAATACGGGGTGTCTCACCGAATCTCTACTCCTTACCACCCCCAAACTAATGGTCTAGCTGAGCTGTCGAATCGGGAGATCAAGAAAATCCTACAGGTCACTGTTCGACCTGACAGGAAGGACTGGTCGTCCCGACTTCCGGAAGCATTGTGGGCCTATAGGACCGCCCACAAGACCCAATTGGGCATGTCTCCCTTTAGATTGGTGTACGGAAAGGCATGCCACCTTCCCGTCGAACTGGAGCATAAAGCCTATTGGGCAGTACGGAACTGTAATCTAGATCTTTCTAAGGCTGGGACCCACAGAAAACTCCAAATCAGCGAGATCGATGAATTACGCACAGACGCGTACGAGAACTCGCAAATCTACAAGGAGCGGGTTAAAGCCTTCCACGACAAACACATCTCGAGAAAGATCTTTCATCCTGGTCAAAAGGTCCTACTCTTTGATGCCCGACTCAAACTCTTCCCAGGAAAACTGAGATCTAAGTGGGTCGGACCATATTTGGTCCGACAGGTTTTTGGAAATGGAGCAATCGAAATCAGTCCACTCAGCCACGATTCTGAACCTTTCATCGTGAATGGTCAAAGACTCAAGCCGTTCATTGATGTAACTTCTACTGATTTGGCTGAGGCATCTCATATCCTCCTTTCCCCTTGAGCTTATTGCGCCCAGCCGATGGCGTAAAACTCAGCGCTTAACGGGAGGCAGCCCGTCATTCTCTTTGAAAACCTGAAACTTGTTCTGACACCTTTCAGCACTCGAAGTTCACCCTGAACTGAGACCCCCTAGGTTACAATGAGGACATTGCAAATCTTAGGCATGGGGGGGTAGGAAAGTGCAAAAACTTGTAAGAAAAGGTTTCAAGCAAAAAAAATTCACATATGCCAAAAATACCATAAAAATTAAAAAAATTTTTCAAAAAAGAATAAGAGGAAAAGAGGAGAAGGAAAATTTTGTGAAGGAGAAAAGAAACAAAATGAAAAAGGAGCACAAAATTATAAGAAAAGTTGATAGTCATTAGTAAGGAACTAAGGAATTAACCTAAGTTCTAGACCTCATTCAAGAAAATAACTGAAAAGTGCACAATGAGATTAGTAAGAATGCAAACCTTAGGCATTCTTGAATAGACTCTTAGTACTCATTAAGATCTGGACACTCCTCAAGAGGTTGAGGATAATGAAAAGCTGAAGTATTAGGTCTAAGGCTTAGGGAGTATTCGGCCTCGTTAACTAATTTTTGGTTTACGGGACTCAGTAACCTAAGCACCCTAATCTCACACACAGCCTGGTTCAGTAAGCATAAAAATCAGAATCACGCAGAAGCGTCGCAAAAATCTGAAAAGAACACCTAGAATAGGAATGGCCGATCAACACAAGTTGATTTGGACGAGTTCCCAGCGCGGAGAGGCGGGAAATCTCCTCGAAGATGCGTAACAAAATATCATCTCCTCGGTGCTTGTCTCTTAGGATATTTACATATCCTACGGGGGGCATGTAAGCACTCTGCTGGTTCAGATTCCATGGATGGCATTATCTCGAAATGTCAATTGCCAGGGTCTGGATTCGGCCACGGAATACCATGGATGGGATTATCTCGAAATCTCAATAGCCAGGGTTCCGGGGGTTGCCATGGGCGGTGCTATCTCGAAGCATCGATCGCCAGGAACCCTTGAGGATTGATGATGGGAGCAAGGAATCTGATACAGACCGTGTTGAAAAGCCAATCCTAGACTAGAACTAAAAAGAAAAAGAGAGAGAAAACTCTCCAAACAGAAAAAAACTTTCTATCTCTCTCTCTTACAAAACGCACTGCGAACTGAGCCAGGGCTAAAATCATTTCAAGCACGGGTGCTTTAACCACGAAGTCCAATAAACCTTAGGTTAGTTCTTGTGGGCCTTAAAAACCTTTGCTAAAAGACTGAGGCTAAGGCTAGACAGATTTGGATCTTGATTGGTACTAGAGTATCTTTTAGGCCTATGGTCAGCATTCTAACCTAATCTATGCTCAAATAAAAAAGCACTTATCTAAAACCATTGAAAACTTCATGGTCTAGAACAAGGGTTGAAACCTTAAGTTTTTTTTTGCTAAGGGACTAGCAAAAGCTAGGCATGGGGGTATGATGAGAACCTCATCATGAGCCATAACTAGCTCATTTTGACCCAATACAAAGGATAAAAGCTCCTATATATCTCAAGGAAAGGCTTAACTCAGAGAATTCTGAGTTTGAGAAGAAAACCAGTCACAAGGGGTAAAAGTGCAATTTTACCAGTATAATCTGCATACGGGGTAATTCTGGGCCCAAACACAGGTCAAAACAGCTTAATAAGAATAAAAGTGGGATGAGATGATCTAGCAAGGGCTACAGCACTTCCAAGGAACCAAATGATAATCTGTAACCCTAAAACAACCCACTTCAATTCACAAGGTTCGAGGCAAAGTAAAAATAGAATAAACCCTCTAAAATTCATAGAAAAATAATCTCTAGGGTTTAGAACCTTCAATTTGGCCTTTAGAACCCATTTTGACCTACATTGAGAACCATGCCCAATTAATAACTTAATTTGGGTTTTTGCGCAAATTAACCGGTCAAACAAGGTTTAATATGAAAATAAAATTCACCATCAGATTCCTTAGGTCCTAATTAGTCATGTATAAAAACTTGAGCCTAAGAAGAAACCTCCTTGACCGAATTTACACTTTGGTCCTCATATATTTACTCTTTGGCCCTCAACTTTTGAACCCTCGCATTTAGGCCCCTAACTCTCCTTCGTTCTTTGCAAACAGGTCCCTCCTGCAAAACCCTGCCAGCACCATGCTCCGGCGACCTTGCGCGGAGCATGGCGCCGCGCAGGGTGAGGTGGAGGACCTGGCAAGTGTACCGGGGGTGCCCTGCGTCGTCAGCCGTCGCAGGAGCACCCCCATGGTCACTGTAGCCCCCCATACCGGCCGTGCGAACGCACGGACGGTATGGGTTCGAATTCCGACCATGCTCCGGCGAGGGAGACACGTCGTCTCCCTCCGCCTTCCTCCCTGCTTCAACCCTATAAATACCCCCCGCCGCTCCACCGACCAAGGCAGCCTGGATCTGACGGAGAAAACCCCCAATTTTCCTCTCTTCTTCCTCCGGCAGACGCTCACCAGCTCCGGCGACTTCCTCCCCCTCCACCTCGTCGCTCTGCCGCACTACCAGCAGCAGAGACCTTCCCCCCTGCTCTTCCCGCGCCACGCCGCACCCAGCTGGCGCCTCTCCAGCCCTCTGCTCGCCGCCGCCCCTCTCTCTGAGCATCATCTTCTCCGGCGACAGTCGATACGACTGTCGCCCTGTTCCTCCCCCTTCGTCCCTGCAGTTAAGTTAGACTTACTCCCCTTCTCCTCCTCTTTCTTTCCCCGCTTTCGATTTAGTCAATTAAGCCCTCTACCGACCCTGTTCACCCTCGTCCTCTCCGCCTCCAACCACCCTCCGGCGAGCCGCTCCCATCACCTCAGCGACCCACACGGCTCGCCGACCACCGCAGAACCTCCGCCTCCTCACCCTGATCCTCTTCCGCCCCTCCACTTCCCACCAAACACCCTCTGCAGACCCACCGAACACACCCACTCCCTCGCTCACAGTCTGACCTAGGACGACCTAACAGCTCCATCTCGCCCCCTGCAGACCCCCTGACCACCTTCGCCGTGCCACGGCGAAGGTCCCCCGCCTGTCTGATTTGGCCGAGAGGCCGTGCCATTGGTTTCAGGTTCCAGGCCTTGACCGCCATTGGCGAGGAAGCTCGAAGCCTGCTCGAGGTTGCTCCAAGCCGAGATATCCCAGATTGAATAGCCACGGCCAGCGCGGAAGAGTCTCACGCACACACCCTGGCCCTCGATTGGAGCTGTACGCCTCAACAGCCGATGCAATTGGGAGCACCATCCCTGCTGCAGGCGTGAGAGAAACGGGTGCGCGGATAGTCCCACCTCGGAACCTTCTGAAGCCACGCACCCACATAAATTGAAAAACTGCCACCATCTGTTTGCCTCAGTTACCACGGGGTGAGGTCCCTCTCACCCGACCCGACCCGACTCGGCCTCGTCCGTGACCACGCTCCGCGGACCTGGCCCGACCCGATTAGACTGACCTGCACTCCTCGCCCACCACGCACGCCGGTGGGCCTGGACCCGGGCCTGACCCGAACCCGATTACCCGATAGCGCTCTGGGAGAGCTTCCGAAGAGTGATTTCAGAGAGAGAGATACGCGGGGGAGGGGGGTAGCATAGGTTTTTGCCTCTTGACGAATGAGCTCTGAAGTGTGCAGGCCAAAGAAGAAGAAGCAGACCCGCTGAAGAAGAAGGAGCTGCTGCACTGTAGCGAAGGCATTGTTAAGTCGTCTCAGCACCGGGGCAGACGACGGAAGGTCAGCAGCCAAAGAAGAAGAAGACCCGCTGAAGAAGAAGGAAGAGCAACGGCCATCGCCAAAGAAGAAAAAGAGAGGTCAAGGCAGGTGAAGACAAAGAAGAAGAAGGAATGAAGAGAAGCAAGAAGCAAGAAAAGAAGAAGACGATCTGACGAAAAAGAAAGAAAGGAAACAAGGAAGAACAGAAGAAGAAGAGCACGAGGGGAAAATCTGAAGAAAGCAGAAGAAAAAGAAGAAGAAGAAGAAGAACAGGAAGAACCAAAAACAAAGAGGAAGAAAGAAGAAAAGAAGCAGAAGCCAATTTTTCATCTCTCTCTCTCTCTCTTTATTTTTGTAATAGAACTTGTATATCTCTAGAATACAACTTGCTCCCTGAGTTCGACCTCGGGAACTCTTTTATTTTTCCGAGTAAAAAATTTTTATATGAAACGTTGGTAACAACCGGCTTTACTACAACGAATTAACAACGGAAACCGACGCTCCATCATTTTGGCGCCGTTGCCGGGGAGCAACGGCTATTCTAGAGGTAAACATTCCTGTATCTTTTAATTTCTGATAATCTCCTCTCTTTTATGCAGCTACAGGAACTCAAGAAGACAAGCAACCACACGACAACCACTCCGAAGACAGGTAAATCTTTTCTCTCACTATTAACCCCTACACTCTAAAGAAAAAGAAAAGAAAAGAACAAGCAATATAGGGCTAACCTGTCTTCCATATTTAGTAACCATAAGAGTTGCATGTCTTCAACTCATTATTTCTGCACACTATCAAGGGTATTTAAGGGCTAACACATTCTTGCTTGAGCCCTAATTACCCAACAAAGAATTAACTGGACCAAGTAGAGCCAACCTAGGATCCAACACTAGGGATTTAGAGACACACTACTTAACTCAAGAATTGAGAAAACCAAATGAAGTGTGCCCAAGCCCTTGTCTGAAAATACCTATACAAGAAAAATCCTAAACAATTGGCTCTCTCTAAACACTTGAACCCTAAAAGACAGGACCTAAAAGCTCTTGAAGAAAACAATAGGTAAAGTTGACCCCTTGGGTTAACCAACCTTAAATTAGGTCACTCTTTGCACTTAAAAAGACTAAAGTTCAAGTGAAACCTTAAGCACCCTGATCTTAAAATTGGTAGACTTAAGAGGTCAAGATCCCCATTCTGGTCTACCTGGAACCGCAGTGACAAGAGAGGTCGGGTGGGGGAAACCCTGTAACCCGTGGGGACGCTCTACCGTGTAGGGGTCTTCGCGGGACTCTCCCTCTCTGGCTGCCCAGGTAATTCTCAGGTGGACGATCTTTCTGATCAAGGGGTCCATCTGCCCCGCACCTCTATAGTCACCCAACACATTTTTGGGTGTCTTGATTGGGTCCATCACCTTCTAAACTTACCTCTCCCAACTGTGCATGTACGGAAGGAGGTCTCTAAGACCACCCTTAAGACCTCCTTTAGAAATTCACTCTCGTCAAGGC
This sequence comes from Thalassia testudinum, assembly GCA_037157565.1. Classification (NCBI taxonomy): domain Eukaryota; kingdom Viridiplantae; phylum Streptophyta; class Magnoliopsida; order Alismatales; family Hydrocharitaceae; genus Thalassia; species Thalassia testudinum. The sequence continues at coordinate 156,773,125 of JAZHRO010000025.1, forward strand.
CAAGCCTCGACACCCGTGTTTGTGCAGCAACACCCTCACATTATTCTCTCTTCTGATTCAGAACCAAGTTCTTCTTCTTCCCCCATCATGGCTCAGCCAGTTGAGGAAGAAAATAATCTGGAACACCAGCTCCAGCGACTCAATGACCTCTTCCAAAACTTCGTACACCCACCACAGCGTCCTATGATGCGGGACCACTACAATCCTGCTGCGGTGGCAATTGAGCCTCGAGTTAGAATCCCGATTGGAGGACCTGATTCCGAACTAAAGCCCAACATGATTCACGCTATACCTAAATTCCATGGGCTTAATTCTGAAGATCCCTTCCAGCACATCAAACAGCTTAAGCATCTGGCCCACACTTTTGGATCAGATGCGCAAAATCGGGATATTCTTCTCATGAAGATGTTCTCCTTTTCTCTTATGGACAAGGCCGCCCATTGGTATCAAACTCAGACCCGGCCGATCAACACTTGGGAAGAACTTCAATCCGAGTTTTTGAAAAAGTTCTTTCCCGTTGGTCGGACCAACGCCTTGCGCCATCAGATTACACACTTCACTCAACAATCAGGAGAACCTCTCCATGAGGCATGGGATCGTTTTCAGGATCTCATGAGGAAGTGCCCCCATCACGGAGTTCCTAAATGGGAACAAGTCCAATCTTTTTACCAGGGACTCCGTGAGGACATCCGCCTTTTCGTCAATGCAACCTGCGGAGGAAACATCATGGGTCAACATGAAGACACCGTATGGGAGATTCTCGAAAACATGTGCGAGAACTCCATCAACAATGACTCCATGGGATTATTCGACAGGACGAATACCCGCGCAGCAACGAATCTTAAGGGAGCACATGAGACGCAGGGCCTGTCCGCATCAGTCGACCTGGAATTAATGGCCAGTCGATTGGACAAGGTCTCAATTATTGAAAAGAAGGTGGATGAGCTGACTCAGCACTTGCAGCGAGCCACCTCTGCGCGTAACTCCTTTGCACAACCTCCTTCCACACAGGAGACTGTGCAAAACATCCTACACCGATCCTCCCCTGGGATGGATCCATGTCCATCCCCATCTGATTCTTGGACTGGAAGATCATCTGATCCTTTCTTCACCAGCCGGGGGAACTCCATTCCCCCTTTCCCTGATTCTCAGGAGGTTCCTCAGACCTGCGAGGACCTCAACGCCATCCAGAACGACCCATTCTCCAACACTTACAACCCTGGATGGCGAAACCATCCAAATTTTCAGTGGGCGGGAAATTCTCAAACCCAAAGACCACCTTTTCAGTCCCGCCCACAGCCCTCTCATCACTACCAGCCGCCTCAGCCTCGGCCCAACCCTACTTATCCATCAGGGCCAAATCAAGATCAAATGTCCTTAATCCTTCAGACTCTGGCTGACATTCAAAAATCGAATGCGGCCATTCAAAAACAGCACAAGGACGAGCTTACTGAAGTCAAAACTCAGCTGGCCCAGTTGGCAAATTCTCGCCAGCCAGGCACACTCCCTTCCCAACCCCTTCCTAACCCAAATAACGTGCCAACCCAGAAGCGCGTTATGAATCCAAATTTAGGCCACGCTCAATGGATTTATCAGGCCCCTACTGCCCCATCTCCAGACGAGATGGAAGCCTCTACTTCTCGTACGGGATTTCAGCAGCAGCCACCCCTCCTACCAAATCCAAACCAAAATCAGGCCGGATTAAATTCTGTAACAACACGTAGTGGTAAGACAACTCAGGACCAGTATTATCCAAACCACGCCCAGCCTGATAATCATGACCCTAGGATAGTTATCCAAGGTACCGCTGTTCCAGACCCACAACCAGGACCTATCCTAGAGGAACCAACCAAGATCCCGTTTCCCGAGGCCCTGACCAAGGGAAAGAAGACCACCAAACCCGTGGCCCCTGAGGAGGACCTGGTCAAGCTCTTTGAGCAGGTCCACATAAACATCCCCTTGATGGATGCAATCCACCACGTACCAGCTTACGCACGATTTCTAAAGAATATATGTACACCCCAGCGTAAGCCGCGAACCAAGGGAGGGAGCCCAATTGTTCTGTCAGAGCAAGCCAGCTCTGTAATCCTTAGTAGACTCCCACCCAAGGCAAAAGATCCTGGAACTCCCCTGATCTCCTGTAAGATAGGTGGTACCCAATTTGACAGAGCATTGTTAGACTTAGGTGCATCTATAAATCTGATACCCACATCCTTACTTGACCATCTGGAAGAATCTGAGCTGAAACCAACCGAGGTGACATTACAATTAGCAGATCGATCTATAAAGTCACCAAAAGGGATTCTCGAGGATGTTATCGTGAGAGTGCGGGATTTCTATTTTCCAGTGGACTTTATAGTCTTAGACATGGATGCACCTGAGAACCCTAGGGATACACCAATCATTCTAGGGAGACCTTTCTTGGCTACTGCTAGAGCCAACATCAGCTGTGAGGAGGGCCAAATAGAGCTTAAATTTGGAGATCAAACACTGAAAATTGATATATTTAAGGCCCAACAAGGAATTAATTGCGGCGTCATCGAACAAATTTGTGACATCAAGACTTTGGTTGATGAATCACACCTCCAGAATGACTTGAGTATGCCTCATCAACCACAGAAGGATCTTGACCCGCAAACAGAGGAGTCCAATCCGGATGTGAACAACCCAGTAACTCCCACCCTTGAACCTCACATCTATACTGAACCACCCGCTGCTGCTGAAAACCCCATCCTCGAACTGAAACCCCTTCCTGCTCATTTAAAATACATCTTTTTGGGTTCTAATCAGACCCTTCCTGTGATCATCAATTCCAACCTCAATCCTGAACAGGAATACCGTCTGATTGTTGTCCTCCAGCAACATCGCAGAGCCATCGGATGGACCCTCGATGATTTGACTGGAATAAGTCCCTCTTATTGTACTCATCATATCTATTCAGAAGAGGGCACACGACCTTCTCGTGAAATGCAGAGACGCTTAAACCCCAATCTGCAGGAGGTCGTGAAAAAGGAGATCATCAAGTGGTTAGATGCCGGGATCATCTACCCGATCTCCGATAGTCGTTGGGTGAGCCCGATTCAGGTCGTGCCTAAAAAGGCAGGACTCACCACTATAACGACTGAGACCGGAGAAATCATTCCTACCCGATTAGCCAACTCGTGGAGAGTCTGTATAGATTACCGTCGACTCAATTCCTCCACGAAGAAGGATCATTTCCCACTACCCTTCATTGATCAAATTCTCGAAAAACTAGCGGGAAATAGGTTCTTCTGCTTTCTTGACGGGTACTCCGGTTATAACCAGGTGGCAATCCATCCTGAGGACCAAGAAAAGACCACATTCACCTGCCCCTTCGGAACATACGCTTTCCGAAGGATGCCTTTCGGTCTTTGCAATGCACCCGCTACTTTTCAGCGATGCATGCTTGCCATATTCTCAGATATGGTAGGTGATTATCTGGAAGTCTTCATGGATGACTTTTCAGTTTTCGGAGCATCATTCGACGATTGCCTCCAGCACTTGGTCCAGATACTCAGGCGGTGCATCGACGTGAATTTGGTTCTTTCCTGGGAAAAGAGCCATTTCATGGTGCCTGAGGGAATTGTCCTGGGACACTCAATTTCGGAGAAAGGTATCCAAGTGGATCGAGCTAAGGTTAATCTGATTTCTCGCCTTCCTATGCCTAGCTCGATCAGGGACATCCGATCCTTTTTAGGGCATGTCGGTTTTTATCGACGATTTATCCCTGATTTTTCAAAAATCGCACGCCCCCTGACCACTCTTCTCTCCAAGGATGTTCCCTTCGAAATCTCCAGGGAATGCACTCAAGCATTTGAAATCCTGCGTGACCGAGTCACCCAAGCCCCGATCCTACAGTCCCCTGATTGGTCTCAACCCTTTGAGATCATGTGTGATGCATCCGACTTCGCTGTAGGAGCGGTTTTGGGGCAGAAAAATGACAAGAAACCTGTGGTCATTTACTACGCCAGCAAAACACTCGATGAGGCTCAGCGTAACTATACAGTTACTGAGAAGGAGCTGCTAGCTGTAGTATTTGCCCTAGAGAAATTCAGATCATACCTTCTGGGTTCCCATGTCATCATATACTCGGATCACACGGCTGTGAGGCATCTCCTTGCAAAGAAGGACGCGAAACCTCGATTGATCCGATGGATCTTGCTGTTGCAAGAATTTGACCTCGAGATTCGCGATAAAGCGGGAAAACAAAACGTGGTAGCTGATCACTTGTCCCGTCTTCCTTCTGAAATGATAGACCCTTCCGGACCCATCACTGAGCATTTTCCCGATGAGCACCTGCTGACTATTGGTACTAGCCTTCCATGGTTTGCTAATATTGTAAATTACTTGGCATCTCATCAGACCCCGTCCGATTGGCCGAAGGCCAAGAAAGACAAATTACGCTCCGATGCCAAGTATTACATTTGGGAAGACCCGTACCTCTTCCGCATAGGTGCCGATCAGATCATCCGGAGATGTATCCCGGAAGGGGAAGTCAACAATATCCTCTCTTTCTGCCATGACCAGGCATGCGGTGGCCATTTTGCCGGGCATAAAACCGCATCAAAAGTCCTCCAGTGCGGCTTTTACTGGCCCACACTGTTCAAAGACGCATACAGTCATTGCAAGGCATGCAGTCGTTGCCAGACTTTGGGCAACATGAGCCATCGCGACATGATGCCTATGCAACCGATGCTAGTATGCGAAATCTTTGATGTTTGGGGGATTGATTTTATGGCCCCCTTTCCTGTTTCGGATGGTTTCGAATACATTCTGTTGGCTGTGGACTACGTGTCCAAATGGATCGAAGCCATACCGACCCGAACCTGTGATCACAAAATCGTTCTCAAATTCATTCATCAACACATTTTCTCAAGGTTCGGGATTCCTCGTGCAATAATCTCTGATGGGGGGACCCATTTCACAAATGCTCAGTTTAGGTCACTGATGACCAAATACGGGGTGTCTCACCGAATCTCTACTCCTTACCACCCCCAAACTAATGGTCTAGCTGAGCTGTCGAATCGGGAGATCAAGAAAATCCTACAGGTCACTGTTCGACCTGACAGGAAGGACTGGTCGTCCCGACTTCCGGAAGCATTGTGGGCCTATAGGACCGCCCACAAGACCCAATTGGGCATGTCTCCCTTTAGATTGGTGTACGGAAAGGCATGCCACCTTCCCGTCGAACTGGAGCATAAAGCCTATTGGGCAGTACGGAACTGTAATCTAGATCTTTCTAAGGCTGGGACCCACAGAAAACTCCAAATCAGCGAGATCGATGAATTACGCACAGACGCGTACGAGAACTCGCAAATCTACAAGGAGCGGGTTAAAGCCTTCCACGACAAACACATCTCGAGAAAGATCTTTCATCCTGGTCAAAAGGTCCTACTCTTTGATGCCCGACTCAAACTCTTCCCAGGAAAACTGAGATCTAAGTGGGTCGGACCATATTTGGTCCGACAGGTTTTTGGAAATGGAGCAATCGAAATCAGTCCACTCAGCCACGATTCTGAACCTTTCATCGTGAATGGTCAAAGACTCAAGCCGTTCATTGATGTAACTTCTACTGATTTGGCTGAGGCATCTCATATCCTCCTTTCCCCTTGAGCTTATTGCGCCCAGCCGATGGCGTAAAACTCAGCGCTTAACGGGAGGCAGCCCGTCATTCTCTTTGAAAACCTGAAACTTGTTCTGACACCTTTCAGCACTCGAAGTTCACCCTGAACTGAGACCCCCTAGGTTACAATGAGGACATTGCAAATCTTAGGCATGGGGGGGTAGGAAAGTGCAAAAACTTGTAAGAAAAGGTTTCAAGCAAAAAAAATTCACATATGCCAAAAATACCATAAAAATTAAAAAAATTTTTCAAAAAAGAATAAGAGGAAAAGAGGAGAAGGAAAATTTTGTGAAGGAGAAAAGAAACAAAATGAAAAAGGAGCACAAAATTATAAGAAAAGTTGATAGTCATTAGTAAGGAACTAAGGAATTAACCTAAGTTCTAGACCTCATTCAAGAAAATAACTGAAAAGTGCACAATGAGATTAGTAAGAATGCAAACCTTAGGCATTCTTGAATAGACTCTTAGTACTCATTAAGATCTGGACACTCCTCAAGAGGTTGAGGATAATGAAAAGCTGAAGTATTAGGTCTAAGGCTTAGGGAGTATTCGGCCTCGTTAACTAATTTTTGGTTTACGGGACTCAGTAACCTAAGCACCCTAATCTCACACACAGCCTGGTTCAGTAAGCATAAAAATCAGAATCACGCAGAAGCGTCGCAAAAATCTGAAAAGAACACCTAGAATAGGAATGGCCGATCAACACAAGTTGATTTGGACGAGTTCCCAGCGCGGAGAGGCGGGAAATCTCCTCGAAGATGCGTAACAAAATATCATCTCCTCGGTGCTTGTCTCTTAGGATATTTACATATCCTACGGGGGGCATGTAAGCACTCTGCTGGTTCAGATTCCATGGATGGCATTATCTCGAAATGTCAATTGCCAGGGTCTGGATTCGGCCACGGAATACCATGGATGGGATTATCTCGAAATCTCAATAGCCAGGGTTCCGGGGGTTGCCATGGGCGGTGCTATCTCGAAGCATCGATCGCCAGGAACCCTTGAGGATTGATGATGGGAGCAAGGAATCTGATACAGACCGTGTTGAAAAGCCAATCCTAGACTAGAACTAAAAAGAAAAAGAGAGAGAAAACTCTCCAAACAGAAAAAAACTTTCTATCTCTCTCTCTTACAAAACGCACTGCGAACTGAGCCAGGGCTAAAATCATTTCAAGCACGGGTGCTTTAACCACGAAGTCCAATAAACCTTAGGTTAGTTCTTGTGGGCCTTAAAAACCTTTGCTAAAAGACTGAGGCTAAGGCTAGACAGATTTGGATCTTGATTGGTACTAGAGTATCTTTTAGGCCTATGGTCAGCATTCTAACCTAATCTATGCTCAAATAAAAAAGCACTTATCTAAAACCATTGAAAACTTCATGGTCTAGAACAAGGGTTGAAACCTTAAGTTTTTTTTTGCTAAGGGACTAGCAAAAGCTAGGCATGGGGGTATGATGAGAACCTCATCATGAGCCATAACTAGCTCATTTTGACCCAATACAAAGGATAAAAGCTCCTATATATCTCAAGGAAAGGCTTAACTCAGAGAATTCTGAGTTTGAGAAGAAAACCAGTCACAAGGGGTAAAAGTGCAATTTTACCAGTATAATCTGCATACGGGGTAATTCTGGGCCCAAACACAGGTCAAAACAGCTTAATAAGAATAAAAGTGGGATGAGATGATCTAGCAAGGGCTACAGCACTTCCAAGGAACCAAATGATAATCTGTAACCCTAAAACAACCCACTTCAATTCACAAGGTTCGAGGCAAAGTAAAAATAGAATAAACCCTCTAAAATTCATAGAAAAATAATCTCTAGGGTTTAGAACCTTCAATTTGGCCTTTAGAACCCATTTTGACCTACATTGAGAACCATGCCCAATTAATAACTTAATTTGGGTTTTTGCGCAAATTAACCGGTCAAACAAGGTTTAATATGAAAATAAAATTCACCATCAGATTCCTTAGGTCCTAATTAGTCATGTATAAAAACTTGAGCCTAAGAAGAAACCTCCTTGACCGAATTTACACTTTGGTCCTCATATATTTACTCTTTGGCCCTCAACTTTTGAACCCTCGCATTTAGGCCCCTAACTCTCCTTCGTTCTTTGCAAACAGGTTCCTCCTGCAAAACCCTGCCAGCACCATGCTCCGGCGACCTTGCGCGGAGCATGGCGCCGCGCAGGGTGAGGTGGAGGACCTGGCAAGTGTACCGGGGGTGCCCTGCGTCGTCAGCCGTCGCAGGAGCACCCCCATGGTCACTGTAGCCCCCCATACCGGCCGTGCGAACGCACGGACGGTATGGGTTCGAATTCCGACCATGCTCCGGCGAGGGAGACACGTCGTCTCCCTCCGCCTTCCTCCCTGCTTCAACCCTATAAATACCCCCCGCCGCTCCACCGACCAAGGCAGCCTGGATCTGACGGAGAAAACCCCCAATTTTCCTCTCTTCTTCCTCCGGCAGACGCTCACCAGCTCCGGCGACTTCCTCCCCCTCCACCTCGTCGCTCTGCCGCACTACCAGCAGCAGAGACCTTCCCCCCTGCTCTTCCCGCGCCACGCCGCACCCAGCTGGCGCCTCTCCAGCCCTCTGCTCGCCGCCGCCCCTCTCTCTGAGCATCATCTTCTCCGGCGACAGTCGATACGACTGTCGCCCTGTTCCTCCCCCTTCGTCCCTGCAGTTAAGTTAGACTTACTCCCCTTCTCCTCCTCTTTCTTTCCCCGCTTTCGATTTAGTCAATTAAGCCCTCTACCGACCCTGTTCACCCTCGTCCTCTCCGCCTCCAACCACCCTCCGGCGAGCCGCTCCCATCACCTCAGCGACCCACACGGCTCGCCGACCACCGCAGAACCTCCGCCTCCTCACCCTGATCCTCTTCCGCCCCTCCACTTCCCACCAAACACCCTCTGCAGACCCACCGAACACACCCACTCCCTCGCTCACAGTCTGACCTAGGACGACCTAACAGCTCCATCTCGCCCCCTGCAGACCCCCTGACCACCTTCGCCGTGCCACGGCGAAGGTCCCCCGCCTGTCTGATTTGGCCGAGAGGCCGTGCCATTGGTTTCAGGTTCCAGGCCTTGACCGCCATTGGCGAGGAAGCTCGAAGCCTGCTCGAGGTTGCTCCAAGCCGAGATATCCCAGATTGAATAGCCACGGCCAGCGCGGAAGAGTCTCACGCACACACCCTGGCCCTCGATTGGAGCTGTACGCCTCAACAGCCGATGCAATTGGGAGCACCATCCCTGCTGCAGGCGTGAGAGAAACGGGTGCGCGGATAGTCCCACCTCGGAACCTTCTGAAGCCACGCACCCACATAAATTGAAAAACTGCCACCATCTGTTTGCCTCAGTTACCACGGGGTGAGGTCCCTCTCACCCGACCCGACCCGACTCGGCCTCGTCCGTGACCACGCTCCGCGGACCTGGCCCGACCCGATTAGACTGACCTGCACTCCTCGCCCACCACGCACGCCGGTGGGCCTGGACCCGGGCCTGACCCGAACCCGATTACCCGATAGCGCTCTGGGAGAGCTTCCGAAGAGTGATTTCAGAGAGAGAGATACGCGGGGGAGGGGGGTAGCATAGGTTTTTGCCTCTTGACGAATGAGCTCTGAAGTGTGCAGGCCAAAGAAGAAGAAGCAGACCCGCTGAAGAAGAAGGAGCTGCTGCACTGTAGCGAAGGCATTGTTAAGTCGTCTCAGCACCGGGGCAGACGACGGAAGGTCAGCAGCCAAAGAAGAAGAAGACCCGCTGAAGAAGAAGGAAGAGCAACGGCCATCGCCAAAGAAGAAAAAGAGAGGTCAAGGCAGGTGAAGACAAAGAAGAAGAAGGAATGAAGAGAAGCAAGAAGCAAGAAAAGAAGAAGACGATCTGACGAAAAAGAAAGAAAGGAAACAAGGAAGAACAGAAGAAGAAGAGCACGAGGGGAAAATCTGAAGAAAGCAGAAGAAAAAGAAGAAGAAGAAGAAGAACAGGAAGAACCAAAAACAAAGAGGAAGAAAGAAGAAAAGAAGCAGAAGCCAATTTTTCATCTCTCTCTCTCTCTCTTTATTTTTGTAATAGAACTTGTATATCTCTAGAATACAACTTGCTCCCTGAGTTCGACCTCGGGAACTCTTTTATTTTTCCGAGTAAAAAATTTTTATATGAAACGTTGGTAACAACCGGCTTTACTACAACGAATTAACAACGGAAACCGACGCTCCATCAGCTATTCAACCAGAAGCAAAGTTTATCAAGTCTTTAACAAAAGGACTTTTGTTGTAGAAGAATCCCTGCATTTTTCATTTGATGAAGCAACATTAGGAGAACCTAAATCAAATCAACTAGAGTCTAATGATGACGATACCCCTTCATCGATGTATAATACACAAAATGTACATGATCTTCCAAAAGAATGGGTACACCACAAGGATCACCGTCAAGATCAAATTATTGGTGATATTGAACAAGGTGTAAAAACCCAATCTCAATTAAGGGTTGACTTTGTCCTTAATGCTTTTTTTTCTCAACTTAAACACAAGAAAGTTGATGAGGCTTTAAAGGATTAGTCTTGGGTTGTTGCTATGCAAGAGGAGCTACTCCAATTTACAAGGAATAATATATAGGACTTGGTACTTGCTCTTGAGTGTAATTCCATTATTGGAAACAAGTGGGTGTTTCGAAATAAATTGGAGGAATTTGGTGCAGTAATCAGGAATAAGGCCAGACTTGTAGCTCAAGGCTATAACCAACAACAGAGAATTGACTTTGATGAGACGTTTGCTCCTGTTGCTTGCTTAGAGTCCATTCGGATGCTACTTGCCTTTGCAAGTGCAAAGGGCTTCAAGTTATTTCAAATGGATGTTAAGAGTGCATTTCTTAATGGTTATATTAAGGAAGAAGTTTATGTTCATCAGTCTCTTGGGTTCGAGGACCCAGCACACCTAGAGCACGTATTCAAGCTCAATAAGGCATTATATGGACTCAAACATGCTCTTAGGGCCTGGTATGATCGACCTAGGTCCTTCCTTCTCCAGCATGGATATCAAATTAGAGTTGTTGATTCAACTCTTTTTGTAAAGGAAGAAGGAAATGACATCCTATTGGTTCAAATATATGTCGATGATATCATATTTGGATCAACCAAGGAGTCCATGTGTCAATATTTTTGTAAGACTATGAATATTGAGTTTGAAATGAGTATGATGGGTGAACTCAAGTTCTTTTTAGTCCTCCAAATTCAACAATTGGACACAGCCATCTACATTAGTCAAAGAAAGTACTTGAAATTCTCAAGAAGTTTGACTTTGAAAATGTAAATGGAAAAGAGACTCCAATTGCTCCAACTACTTCTCTTGGTGAAGACTTATTCGGCAAGAAGGTAGATAAAAAGATATACCATGATATGATAGGTTCACTACTATACCTTATAGCCTCTAGACCTGGTATTCTTTTTGTTGCATGTTTATGTGCAAGATTCCAATCTGAACCCAAGAAATCGCATTTAAATGCAGTAAAAAGAATATTTAGATACCTAAATAGCATAAAATATCTTGTTCTCTTTTATTCTAAAGCATTGACCTTAGATTTGTTGTCCTATAGTGATGTAGATTATGCAGGGAGTCGGACAGACTAAAAGAGCACTAGCAACACTTGTCATTTTATTGGAGAATCTTCGGTATCATGGTTCTCTAAGAAACAGACGTGTTTCACTTTCTACGACTGAAGCAGAATATATTGCTTCTTCACTTGCTTACTCTCAAGTCATTTGGCTGAGACAGACTTTGTCTAATTTTAGATTGATTTTTGCGCAATCTAAAATTTTATGTGATAGTACAAGCGTAATTAATTTATCCAAAAATTTGGTACATCATTCACGTACCAAGCACATAGATGTTTGACATCATTTTCTTAGAGATAATGTGCTTTATGGAGCCGTTCACTTAGAATTCATAGATACCCAAAATCAATTGGCAGACATTTTTACAAAACCTCTTGCAGTAGAGAGATTCTACTTCGTAATAAGAAAATTAGGGCTTTGTACAACTAAAGAAATTCAAAATTAAATGATTGATTGTTTGTAACTTGTTTGTATTTATAAAAAACCCTGAGGGCTTAATTGTAACTTGCCCATTTTCGTTAATGAGGGGTAAACTTTAATATTTCCATATTTCTGGAAATATCAGGGTGTTGTTTGCAATATGGTTACTTAAGTTAGGGTAATGATTACATTATTTTTCAATACCTAAGTTTTTAATTCACATTTTTCTCAACCGCTTAAGTGGTGATGTGACTTGCACATGACCCCTCTTCTATAAAAGAGAGCAAGTGTAAAAACTTGTCTCATTTTTCTCTTCTCAAAACCCTAGCACCAAAGAAGATCTTTCCACCCTTTACAAGACCTCTTCCACCTTTTCTCAAAGACGATCTTCCTCTCTAAGGCTTTCATCAAGAGTTTGAGGTGATATCTACATCACTTGTTGATCCTTATTCCCTTAGAGTGTGTTTTTCATTTCAAGATCTTCATTTTCAATTCGTATACCTGCATGTTTTTTTTTGTTGCGTACCAACTGGTATCGGTACCCATCATCAGTATTGGAACTTGCTGGTTGCAACAGTGCTTGCTATAGGAAGTAGGCGCTGGTACTGATTTTCTATACAGATGCCCGCTCGATGTTCTGGTTGGAACTGGACCCAACCAGTATCAGTACTTACGACCAGTACCAATACATGGAGGCTTATGTGTGTTGTGTATATGGAAATATTTTTCTTCTTGATTTCTTATATGATTTTTTCTGCTCCTTATTTCATGTTCACAAATGGAACCTAAGTCTAAGAGTAAGGGAAAGGCATCTTAAGATGCATTCTACAAATTTTGCATCAATGAGGATGCCAAATCTAAATTTGATTGGTGTAAGGGCCTTAAGCTTCATCATTGTAGGCCTGTTGAGTGGAAAGATTTTTCCTTACATCTTTATGGTTTCACCACCCATCTATCTGAACATCTCATGCATTTCTTTGATGAGTCATTCTTTACTGATGTTCCTAGAGTCTACTAATGATAACATCATCACCAGCCATATCTAGCTTTAATTAGTCATAATCCATTGATAAATCCTCCTACATAACTGCCAAAGAGCCATAACTCATTGCATATTCATTCTAAGAGAAATGTAATAAAATATGGGTAAATCTACATTTTTAATAGTATAACTTAATTATAGAGCAATCATAGGGTTTCCCAGAGGTTTATTAAAGGTCAAATGGTCATAAATGTCTAATAAGAGGGTCCTTACAGACAAAAATTGGTTTTCACCCATTTCAAGAATTAATGGAGACATCTAAAATCCTAAAAATAGATCTGCTTGATTAACTGAGGTTCTGGTCATAATAAAATTCACCTAAACCTTCTAAAAATTGTAGAAAAATATTCTATAAGGTTTGGTATGCTTGCTTTGACCATTACAACCAATTTTGACCTAAAATAGTCTCAGGCATACAATTGCCCTAATTTGGGTTTCTGCACAAATTACTTAGTCAAACTTGGTCAAAACCAAAATTCTACTTCACCATCAGATTCCTTGGGTCCAAATTAAGTTTGTACCAAAATGTGGGCCCAATCAGAGATCATCTTGACCTAGTTTGCATTCTAGTCCAGTCTGACTCTTTTTCTTACACACACACCCCTAGCTTTTGAAATTCATTGCAAATAGGTGCCTACTTTTGTCAACATCTTCACAAATAGGTCCCTCTGCCATTATCGCAGAGGAACTTCTACTTCGACGACCTTCAACTGGGGATTTCTCCCGGATTAATTGGCAGATCCCTTCCAAAATTGGAAGGGAGACCCCTGAGAGATTTCCCTATAATTTAAGCCGCACATTGGGCTCGAAATCCTTCCAAAAAGCTCATGCAAACCTTCTTCGTTGAGTTGCCTTGGTTTCAAGCTTGGTTTCCAAGCTTGGAACGACCCCTTGAGCCCTATAAAAGGACCACATTGCAAGGTCGTGCTCCTTAGCTAGGTTTAAGGCCACAAATCCCTCTTCTTTCTCTCCCACGGCCGGCTCTGACCTATGCTCCAATGGCCCTCTCGATCTCTCTCTTTCGTACCTCCAACAACCAAATTGGAAGCACAGCAATCTTCCTCATCTTCATCTGACGGTGGCTAGCCAAAGCCCCAGTGTCTCCTGCCCTTTCTTCGTCGCCGTCTCCCTCACCGGAGTATTCATTTTCCACGGCGCCAGCCAATCAAAGCCGATGCCACCTTGGCCCTTTTGTCCAATTAGGTTAGCTTATTTAGGTTTCCCTCTTACCCTACTTTCTTTTTATCCCCTTAAACCCAAAAAACCAACCTTTGACCCCATCGCCAACCACTTTCATCTCCACCTCCAACCACACTTTCGACGAGGTTTTTTGCTCACCACACACGTCCAACCACCTCGCAAATACCCTCACAACCTCCGCCGTGCACCCACGACCAAAATCCCTAACTTTATTGGGCCTTTTGACCTCCCAAACTACCCACCGAACAACCCCACATTCTCTGACCTTCTTTGCATTTGCTACACCCACATACGCTCTCTCGCTGCACGCCACCGCCACCAACTCCCTCACCACAACCTTGCGAAGCTTCTGAGCTATTTTAACTAGGCCGTGTTCTTGTTTTCAGGTCTACACTGCATCTGCCTGTTGCCGTCATCATCTCCATCAAGGAACGTAGTTCTCCGGCTGTGATCCCATTCAATTCCACCTCCAGGCTACGCGTAACACTTCCAGGAATCATCCTAGGTAATCAATTAGAGGTCACAGCTCTAATTCCACCCGCGAGGAAAGGGGACTACTTTAGTCCCGCATTATAGGAATGTAGAGCAAACTCAACGCATAAATATATTTTGTCAATAAGGCTTATCGCCTCAAGAACACTTGGGGGTGAGGTCTCCGCCTTCACCCGCACACCCGACCCACCTATGCCTACTCACACCTTGACTACTACCCACTACCGGTAGCCTTGGTCACCTGGATCTGATTACTCGATAAGTAACCTAATTATCCGAGGAGAGGAGAGGAAGGAAAGTGAGAGAGAGGGGGAGGGAAGGGTTTTGCTCCTCTATGTAGTTACTCAACACTTTGTCATTGAGAAGCCTTGGCTCCCCTTGTGCGTGAAGAGGGAAGGCTGAGAAGAAGAAAAGGATAAGGGAATAAAGAAGGAGAAGGCTTTGTGAAGGAAAGAAAGTAGAAGCTGAGGCTAGAAAAGAAGAGAAAGAGACGCAAAGAAGTGAAAGAAGAAGAAAGGGCTGAAGAGTAGAAAGAAAGAAGGAAAAAGCTTTGAAGAAGCACTGTAGCAAGGCTTCTCTTAAGTCGTTTGATCCACCTGTCAGACGTCTGGCCACTGTTCATTATTTTGATATTATTGAATAGTTGATATATATGCCCTTAGACTAATAATTGGTGATCTAAATCACCATTATTTTGTCTTAGATAACTTTTTGATCTTTTAAACTCTTGAAATACTCATGTTATACATTGAATGTCAATTTTAAGTAATTATTCATTGAATATCATTATTGGTTTGATTTCTTATGCTCATTTAGATGTTCATCTCAATTAGCACGTGAATTGCAAAACTTGCTCCCTGTGTTCGACCTCAAACTTCATTTATAGATATTTGAGTAATAGATTTATTTGTTGAGAGAGCTATTTAAGAGATTTTACTACAACGAAGCATACTTAAACTTCTGAAAAGCCCTATCAACATTTTGGCGCTGTTGCCAGGGAGCAACGTGTAAATCATCACTATTTTTGTTTTATTTGATTATATTTGAGTACTAACTTGCCCTATTTGCTTTCTTATGATTTTGTAAGGTACATTAGGAGGCGATCTTCCACACAAAACAGCTACTCCCGAGGCAGGTAATTTCAATTCTTCCCTAATCAACCTTCTAATATTAGGAAGATAAAAA
Organism: Thalassia testudinum; assembly: GCA_037157565.1. Classification (NCBI taxonomy): domain Eukaryota; kingdom Viridiplantae; phylum Streptophyta; class Magnoliopsida; order Alismatales; family Hydrocharitaceae; genus Thalassia; species Thalassia testudinum. Next base: position 156,788,712 of record JAZHRO010000025.1, read on the forward strand.
GGAAACAATCAATTAGGGACTACTTGCCTTATTTTCTTAATAAATCATCATTTAAAAGGCATGTTTTCCTGATTTGTGAAAAATTTTCGTATCTGATTGAAGCCTGAGATGATTATGTTTAGAGATTCCCTACCTTGATTGCCTGTACCTATTAGGGACTACGCTTAATTCTTAGGTCACTTTGGGCTAACACACTTCTTGCTTGAAGCCCAAGGTGAACATTTTAAAGATCAAATTGGACTTGGAATAGAGCTAATTGGGGTTTTCAACATTAGGGTTTGAAGTGCTAGTTCACATTTACCTAAATTAAAGGAAATTAACCCTCTCGCATTTGTGTGTTACCTAAGCCCACGTTGGAAGGATCGAATCAAGAAGAACCCTAAAACAAAGCTCTAATTTCACTTGAACCCTAAAATTCTTGGACCTAATAACCAGAGAGTCAAATCATGGTGGTCTTTAGGTCTTGACCCAAAGTTCATTCTCTATCTTTTAGGGCAAATTAGGTGAAGTAGGTCTACTTTGTAGGCCAACCAACCTCCAAATTAGGTCACAAGTCAAATCAACTTCTAATCAAGTCATCCAAAAATCTTTGGGTGCCTTGATTGGGTCCAAATAACATCCAGTCCCTCATCTTTTCTATAGAGCACAAACACAGGAAGGTCCTTAGGTTTTTAACCTAAGGGACCTCATTAGATCTTCTTGGGAATTTCTTTAAGATCTAATCAGTTCCAATCTAACCTTGTGTTTGATTCTACATCTTGATTCCGCCACCTGATTTGAAAATGCAACCTGACATGTTAAGAAAAGTGATTAAGGAACATATGTCGCAAATGACTATCATGGATTAGATGATTGAGGCTACCTATAGACCCATGAAGAGTATTATGAAGCCTTAGATAGGGACATTTAGGATAAATTTGTAAAAACAACTGACCACATTCTGGACCGTATCGAAATAATATGGACACGAACGAGACATGGTTCAACCTAGGATGATCTCTTACAAGAATACACTGAATTAATGAAATTACATAGCAACGAGTGTCTACAATGTTGGTCAAATCCTTCGCTTCTGGAAAAGAATCAGGTTCTCATGGAGAAATGAGGAAAATTGCTAAATACAGTATATAAAGACATTGATCAAAAATACTCGTCAGAGGTTACGTCTTGGAGTAATCCTAGTGATCAACATAGTTTCCCAAATCCTGGGGTCGAGAATCGAGGTTGTTGTGGACCCCCAACCCAAATGAATTCAGATTCAAATTTCATAACAATTGACATACCTAATCTTGATGAGGGTTGGGAGGATCCAATTGCAGGTGTTCCTGATTTTGAACCGGCCTTAGGAAACCAGGAAGTTGGTAGATCAAGTTTAAATTTCCCAGACACATGTAATGATGAGCTTAAAATAGAACCTCTCGAGAGTGTAAATCTCGAGCCTTATCCGGTTAAGGTGACTCTCGAGAGCAATTCTGACATCCTTGTAGAACCCAACTTGGATTTTAGTGACCCGATGCCTACCTTTAACCTATAATCTAGATCTGAGCCTAATTATGATGAGTACAATGCCCCACATGATGAAATACTGATTTCAAGTTTGAAATATGGTTTAGGGCCTATTTTTGATGAATACACCTGTCCAACCTCCTCAGAGACACAAATTGATTTTTCGAAAGTCACGCCAATCTATGATACAGAAACCGAGGAGTTGGGAGAGTTGGGAATCGATTGGTTCTACCCTAGGAGCCAAGAACCCGAGTCCATGCCTAATAAGGACACCTTTTTAAGCTCAGAATATGAAATTAGGTTAGATCCAAGTCAGGTTGCTGATTCTACACACCTTGATTCTCTCTATGATGGAACTCCTGATCTAGAATCAGAATCAGAAACTCATTCTCGCAAATTCTTCAATGATTTTGAATCCTACTTTGATTTCAGAGAACTGTTGTTTCATAATGACTATGAACCAGTTTACGACCTCAACATCTATGATCCATTCTTCGACTCTGACTCTGAGGTCCCTGATCCCGAAATCATTGATTCAAAATCAGGTTCCATTGAGATGGAATCGTTCCTTTTTGATCTTCAGGAATCAGAAATAGTAAGTGCCGAGAGTGTCTGCAATCCAGAGTTCAAATCTTTTCTTGACTCAGATTTCCATGATACTATAAGCACACTCTAAGCATTTACATTTTATTTTGAAGGGCTTTATGATGACTCTCTAGATGAACCTACTTTTGAATCCTTTTTAGAGGAGCCCTAAACACACATAGTTCTCAAAGAAGCTACCTCCTCTGATCCGCATTCAAAGCCCTCTCTGATTCGATTCCAACCCTGACCCACCATCAGAATCAATTTCTACTCTGATTCTCCTCTCGATGATCCGGTCACACATGATTCTTCTCCACCTTTTGATTGGGATTTAGACATCGATCAAAATGCGAATCATGTCCCATCTTTCTTTGATTACTGTTGTAGGGTTCCTACATCCTCCAATGACTCTTTTTCATTTGAGGATCCCTACTCTGAACAGGCTGATCCAATTCAGCCAAACTCATGTTTCACACTGCCATATCTTTTTGAGTCACAAAATACTTGGTGGGCTCTGCATCTACTGATTCTCATCCATCAACCTCCAGACAGATTGGGTTTTGGCTGCATCATCAGCCTATTGATCTAAACAAGCATCTGGTTGGACCAACCATGCTATTGATCAAGGTGCTTGTTCTACAAAATTCTTCTGATTTGACCACTCCTCCTTGATCACCTTCTGCTCGACTGAAGGCTTCAAATTTAGTGCTTAACGGGAGGCAACCTGTCATTCCAATCGAAACCCTTCAGATCATACTTTTGAGCTTTATGTCTACTACACATAGAGTTCAGAGTTAGAACAGCTGACTCCACCTTTGGTATTCGTACAAAGCTTGAAATCACCTGCAATAGTCATCACGACCTGTTCACCCACCTGTTGACCCTATTCTAACCCATGAACCCAATTGACTTCATACCCTCCAGTTTACAATGAGGACATTGTAAAACTTAGGCATGGGGGGGTGTTAAAGTACAAAGACATAAAAACTCAAGTTTCTGAAGGGTTCTCACAAAAAAAATGCATATTCAAAAAACCAAAAAAATAAAAAATTCAGAAAGAACAAAAAAAATGGAGAAAGGGGTGGAAAATTTTGAGAGATAATTGCATATCATTCTTGAGGAGAAAATGAGGAGGTGATTTAAATGTCAAAAAGGAGCAATAATTTGAAACAAAAAGTGATTGTCATTAGTAAATGATTATGAAATCTACTTATGTTCTAGACCAAATCAAAAGAAAAGAAAATTAAGTACTGAAATAATAGAGAGACATGGAGATTAGTATGAGTGCTGATCTTAGGCCTCTTGGGCTTGTTATTTAGGCTGTAAACATTTACGTATCCATTAAGATCTAAATAATCCTCAAGAGGTTGAGGAAAATGAGAAGCTTATGTATTAGGTATAAGGCTTAGGGATTATTCAGCCTCGTTAACTGACCTTTGGTTTGCGAGACTCGGTAACCTAAGCACCCTAATCCACACACAAGTCTGGTTCAGTGTGCTTTATCAATCAAAATCATGCAAAAGGGTTTATTCTATTATGAAAAAAGCTGCCTAGATTAGGAGCGACTTATAAACGTAAGTTGATTTGGATAAGTTCCTGGTGCAAAGAGGCGAGAAATTCCCCTCGAAGATGTGCAATAACTTATCGTCTCCTTGGTGCTTGTCTCCTAAGATATCTAAATATCCTACCGAGGGCATGTAATCACCTTGTGCTGATTCAGGTGCCATGGTCAGGATTATCCCAAAATGTCGATTGCTAAAGTTTGAATTTAGTTACAGAATGCCATGGGTGGCACTATCCTGAAGTGTCGAAAGCCAGGGTTCTGGGGGATGCCATGGGTGGAGCTATCTCGAAGCATTGATTGCCAGGGACCCTGCGAGGATTGATGGTGGGGACTAAGAATTTGATATAGACTGTGTTTTTTAGCCAATCCAAACCTAGAAATAAAGAAAATAAAAGCAGATAGAAAGCTCTCCAAAAATGCAAAAATTCTTCTATCTTTCGCTCTTGCAAAAACATACTGCAAATTGAACCTGGACTAACCATGTTACAAGCATGGGTGCTTTAACCGCTGGGTCCAACGAACTTTTGGATAGTTTTTGTGGGCGTTTAAAACCTTCACGGTAGATTGAGGCTAAAGCTGGTCAAGTCTAGATCTTGGTTGGTACTTGAGTACCTCTAGGCCTACTATTAGCATTCTGCCCTAATTTCTACAAAGAAGAATAAATCAGAACTCTGAACTTCAAAGCATGGTCTAGAATTCGAGTTTTTTTCATAAGATTTTGCTGATGGACTAGCAAAAGTTACATATGGGGGTATGATGGTAACATCATTATCAGCCACATCTAACTTTAATTAGTCATAATCCATTGATAAATGCTCCTACATAACTGCCAAAGAGCCATAACTCATTGCATATTTATTCTAAGAGAAATACATTAAAATAGGGGTAAATCTGCAATTTTAACAGTATAACCTAATTGTAGAGTAATCACGGGGTTTCCTAAGGGTTTATTAAATGTCAAATGGTCATAAATGTCCAATAAGAGGATCCGTACAGATAGAAACGAGTTTTCACGCATTTTAAGAATTAATGGACATTTGAAGCCCTAAAAACAAACTCGCTTGATTAACTGAGGTTCTGGTCAGGATAAAATTTACCTAAACATTCTAAAAATAATAGAAAAATATTCTATAAGGTTTGGTATGCTTGCTTTGACCAATGGAACCCATTTTGACTTAAAACAGAATCTTAGACAGATAATTGCCCTAATTTAGGTTTCTACACAAATTACCCAGTCAACCTTTCTCAAAACTAAAATCTGACTTCTCCATCAGATTTCCTGGGTCAAAATTAGGTTTGTACCAAAATTTGGACCCGATCAAAGATCATCTTAACTTAGTTTGCATTCTAGTCCAGTCTGACTCTTTTTCTTACACATACCCTAGATTTTGAAATTCATTGCAAGAAGGTCCCTACTTTTTTCATCATCTTCACAAATAGGTCGCTCCACCATTATTGTGGAGGAACTCCTACTTCGGCAACCTTCAACTAGGGATTTCTCCCTGATTGATTGGCGGATCCCTTTCAAAATTGGAAGGGAGACTCCTGAGATATTTCTTTACAATTTGAACCGGACATTGGGCTCGAAATCCTTCCCAAAAGCTCATGCGAGCTAACGGGAACACCATCATGTGCCCTAATTATCTCATTTTGACCCAGAGAAGAGAATAAAAGCTCCTGCATAGCCAATTGGAGGTCATAATTCACTGAATAACCTTTTTGAGAGAAAAGCAAGAAACAAGGGGTAAAACTGTAATTTTACCATTGCAGTACAACAACGGATTTTCTCAAGGGCTAAACACAGGTCAAAAGGTCTTAACAAGATAAAAAGTGGGATGGATCAAACAGAAAAGGGTTCATGTGAGTTCTGGGAATTAAATGACTTCTTGTAACCCTAGAATAGACCCACTTGATTAACCAAGGTTTTGGTCAGAATAAAATTCACTTAAACCCTCTAAAAATCATATAAAAATATTCTTTATGGTTTAGAGTCATTAATTTGGCCATTGGAACCCATCTTGACCTAGAATGGGGTCTCAGACAGATACTTACCCTAAATTGGGTTTTTACGTAAATTGCCTGGTCAAACGTGGTCAAACCCAAAATCCAACTTCACCATTGGATTTCTTTGGACCAAATTAGATTTGTACCAAAATTTGAACCTAAGGGGAACTCATCTTGACCTACTTTGCAAAATGGTGTAGTCTAATTGCATTTCTACCCCTATCTTTCAAAAAACCTTGCATTTGACCCCCTAGCTTCCTCATCGTCCTTGAAAATAGGTCCGTCCGCCACTATAACGGAGGAATCCTACTCCAGGGAGCTTTAGAAGGAGGTTTCTCCTTGATTGCTTAGATAATCCCTCCCAAAATTGAAAGGGAGATTCTCTGAGTAATCTCCTCCAATCTAAACCCATTAATGAGCCTTGATTCCTACCCAATCTCTCATGCGAATGAATGAGAGATTTGGGTCCTTTTGAAGCTTCCATCTCCGGCGATTATACCTTGCTTGGAAGCTTGGCTCCCAAGCACAAATCCTTCTCCAGAGACTTATTTAAGAAGCCCTTGATCCGGTCGCATCTTCTCAGCTTGAAATTGGGTCGGTTCCCCCACATTCTTCTCTCCTCGCTGGTCGCAACACCTCCGCAACCTCCAGAGGCTCCTCCCTCGCTCTCTCGTTGCCCAACCACAATACCAGTGGTTGGGTTGTCTTCCTCTCCATCATCCGCATCACGCAACACCGGTCGACGCCGCTTCTGCCATTGTCTTCGCTGCCGCCTCATCTTTGGAGATCTTCGTGTTCGACGTCGGTCATGCCATCCTAGATGCCTCCCCTATCCCTTTCGTCCTTTATAGGTAGGTATTAGATTCCCTCTCTCTTCTACTTTCGTTCCCTCTCTTTATTTCTCAAAAAACACCCCTCGATGCCACTGTTCACCATCATCTTCTCCACCTCCAGCGATCCCTCTGGCGAGGTGTCCCCACCGCTCCTCACCTCCATCCACCTCGCCAATCACCCTACAACCTCTGCACACCTCCCTGATCATTTCTCCCCACTCCATTCACTCCGTCGACCACCCAAAGGCACCCCCGAACACACGCACACAAACGCCCACAGAGAACCCTAGAGATGCCACCACAGCCATCTCCGCGCCATGCCAACCACCGCAGTACACTCACCGTGCCTCGGCGAAGCTCCCTAGATGATTTGACATGGCCGCAAGGCCGTTCTCATGTTTTCAGGTACTCGACCACCAACTGCCATGGATGAAGGAACTTGAAGCTGCTTGATGCCCTCCAGGTGCTGCTGCTCCAGGCACAAGTCCCAGGTCCTGTTAGAGGCTTATCGCCTCCAACTCACGGGGTGAGGTCCCTCTCTCCCCTCTCATGGCCTCATCTGCAACACTACCCACACGGAATTGGCCTCGACTCGTTTACCTGACCAATTCACTCCTCGTTCACTACCCACGCAGGTGAGCCTGGACCCGGGTCTCCGTTAGGTCCAATTACCCGAACCGATTGTGGCTCTAGGAGAGCGAACCTAAAATAAAGAAGTGAGAAGAGAGGAATTCTACGTAGCGGAAGGGGGGTTTTGCCTTGGAAAGCTTCGCTTCGCACTTAGCCAAATTCGGAAAAGAAGAAGAGGTCATGTAGGAACAGAAAGAAGGAAGGAAGAGAAAGAAGGAAGGAGGAAGTCAGAGAATAAGAAGGGCTCAGGCAGCTAAAGAAGAAGAAGGGGAAGGCTAAGGGCTGCAGCAGAGAAGGAAGAAGCTGAAGAAGAAGAAGCTTAAGGTAGAAAGTAGAGAAAGAGAAGAAGGAAGAAGAAGACAGAGCAAGTCAAAGAAAGAGAAGAAAGAAGGAAGAAGCTGAAGAGAAGGCTAAAGATAGAAGGCAAGAGAAATCAGAGAAAAGAAGAAAGGAAGGCACTGTAGCACATAACCTTTAAGACGTCTGATTTTGTAATCATACGTCCAATTTTTCATAAGCTCTCCATTATTTTTAGCTACAATTCTTTTTATGCTTCGTATACTCATGCTTTACACTTCTAATTAGATTTTGAGTAGTATTATGTGTTCAATTTACATTTATTATTGAGATTAGTGCATGAATTCCTTTCGCTCTATGTGCTCGACCTCAGAATATATTCGAGTAATAAATTATATTTGTTTTGAATGCTCTCTTGGCTGTACTACAACGCAATATTCTTAAATATCGATTCAGCGTAATAAACATTTTGGCGCCGTTGCCGGGGAGCAACGCACAATTCACCACTATTCTCTGAATTATTTTGATTACATTTGAGTACTAGCTTGCCCTATTTTGCTTTGTTATGATTTTGCGAGGTATTTCACGAGGTGATCTTCCACGCAAATCAGCTACTCTAGGGTAGGTAACTTCTTTATTCTTCCCTAATCAATCTCCTAATCTTGGAAAGATAAAAAGGAAGTAATCAATTATGAATCAACTGCCTTATTTTTCATAGTAATTATCATTTCAAAGGCAAAGTTTCCTAATTTGCAAAATTTTTTTCAAATCTTTTTGGAGTTGAAGCGATTTTAGAGATCCTACCCCAAAATTTTGTGCCTATTAGGGATTATGCTTAAATTCTAATCTTTTTGGACTACACACTTCTTGTTTGAAGTTCATGGAGAACATCTGTGAAAATCAAAGAGGGCTTGGAAATAAAGCTAATTAGGGTTTCTACATCAGGGTTTTGGAGTGCTAGATCACACTTGCCTGCATCAAAGTAAACAAACCCACCCGCATTTGTGTGCTACCTAAGCCCTAGATTGAAAAGATCTAATCAAGAAAAACCCTAAAATCAGGCTCTAAAATCACATGAACCTTAAAATCCTTGGACCTAATAACCTGGCAGTCAAATCAGGGTGAGTTCTAGGTCTTGACATGGAGTCATTCTACCATCTTCAGGGAAGGTCAGGTGAAGTTGGACTACATTGTAGGCCAACCAACCTCCAAATTAGGTCACAAGTCAAAATACTTGCTAATTCAAGTGAAAACAAAGGCACAAATTGGGATATAAAACTGGTAGACTGAAGAGGTCAAGTTATCCATTCTGGTCTACTTGGACCCTTAGTGACAAGAGAAATTGGGTGGGGAAAACCCTGTAACCTGTGGGGGCGCTCTACCATATAGGGGTCTTTGCAGGACTCTCCCTCTCTGGCTGCCCAGGTAATTCTCAAGTGGACAACTTTCTGATCTAGGGGTATCATCTGCCCCGAACCTCTATAGTCATCCAAACATCTTTGGGTGCCTTGATTGGGTCAACATCACATCCAATCCCTCATCCCTTCTATTTAGAAGCACACACACAGATTTTTTTTGGGAGTCTCTATTCAGATCAAATCACTTCATTCTAAGACTTGAATTTTGATCTTGATTCCACCATCTGATTCAAAAATGCAGCCTGGTTACTTAGGAAGACCATTTAAGAAACCTGAATCATAGAGATCCATGAGGGATAGAATGGTTGAGGATGCCCTTGAATTTTATGAGATTGAGTACAAAACCTCAAAACCAGTAGAAGGCATTCAGGTTAGTGTATCAACAACAACAACCTTCATCATAAACTGTGCCCAACTGTTATTAACATAAGCAACAAAGGGATCAACCCGAGATATTCTCATCATAGGATACATTGAGATAGAAAAATTGCATAACTTTGAATATCTCCAATGTATGAAAAATTCTATACCTTGAGAAAAACACCAAGATGATCTTGAAAAGCAGGAAGAGATGATGAAATTGTTGAAACAAGTTATCGATCTGATGAAATTAAACCCGTACATGCCCCAAATAATTAATGAACCATCTTGTACTAATATTGAGGATCAATTTGATTTCCCAAAACTCGGGTTTGAGACACAAGGTTGTTGTGGATTCTCAACCCAGACGGAATATAACATGCCTGATCTAGGAGTAGGTTGAGAAGTCCCAATTGCAGGAGAACACGATTTTGAGCCAACCCCAGAAAACCAACACCCTGGTTCACTAAGCATAGAATTTCTAGACTCCTGTAACAATGAGATGAAAGCAAGACCTCTTGAGGGTGTAAATTCCGCCCCTTATTCTGATAAGGTGACCCTCGAAGGCAATTCTGACCTAGATTCTAGTAGTAATTCAACCCACATCCTTAGCCTAGAATCTAGATCTGAAACTTATTGGGAAGATTACAAGGCCCTATATGACGAAGATCAAAGTTTGAATTGGGATTATGATTATGGGCCTTTGTTTGATGGATATCCCTCTCCAACATCCTCAGAAATACAGATTAATTTTTCGAAAGTCGCACCAATCTACGATACAGAAATTTAGGAGTTGGAAGAGTAGGGTTTTGATTGGGCTTTCTCCACAAGCCAAAACCCTGAGCCTAGACCTAATAAGGACACCTTCTTAAGCTCAAGACCTACAAATAGGCTAGATCCAAGTCAGGTTGCTAAATCTACAGCTTGTGATTTATTCTATGGTGGAACCTCTGATCTCGAATCAAATTTAGAACTTAATTCTCACAATTTCTCCGACGATTTCGAATCTCACCATAATTTCGGAGAACGATTATGTCCTGACAACTACGAGCCAATCTACGACCTCAGCCCACATGATTCGTTCTTCGACTTTGACTCTGAGGTCCTTGATCCCGAGATCACTAATTTAAATTCAGGTTCCATTGAGATGGAATCATTTCTTTTCAATCCTTAGGAATCAAAATCAGAAAGAGCTGAGAGTGACTACAGCCCAGAATTCGAATCTTTTCTTGACCTAGATTTTCTTCATCCTATAAATACTCTTCAGGCATTCACTTTTGAATTTGATGGCTACTATAAGGACTCTTTAAATGAACCTAACTGTAATTGCTTTTTACAGGAGCCCTCATACACAATTCTTATTGAAGCCACCTCCTCAACATATACGAAACCCATCCAAACCTAGTTTCAACCCCGACCCGCAACTGGACTCAATTTCTATTCTGATTCTCCTCTTGCTGAGCTGATTGCAGAAGATTCGCCTCCACATATTTTTCAGGTTTCAGACATTTATCAGACCACAAATCATGCCCCATCATTCTCTGATCACTCGTGTAGGGCTTCCACATCATCCGCTGATTATTTTGAGGATCCCTACTCTGACCAGGCTGATTCGACTCGGCTAAACCCTGGATTCACACTTCTGTATAATTTCAAGCTCCATAGTATATGGTAGGTGATAACGAAAATACACGGTTTGTTAAAATACGTCGTTGTAACGCGTAAATCCGCTTTCGCTCTTAAATTTATATTCCTAGATAGGGGAGTATCTAGGGTCGTCCAAGGAGGAATATGGTTGCAAAATTGATTCTCTTGCTCGGAATAAATCTCAACTTTCTTTTTGGTATTTTTTTCAATATATCATTTTTTTTTGTTTTTAAGCTAAGGCAACATGCGAACTGATGGCGGAAAAAGTGATTTACACTTCAATTTAAATACTACTTCTATGTGGCAAGTAGAGCCTCTCCCTAAGGTCACTCTAGGCAAGTGGAGGCCTAGAATAATTAGGGAGAGGGAGTGAAGAATGCTGAAAATAAGCTAATAGAAATGCAAACAAGAAATGCAAAGAAGGCAACTAGATAATTGATAAAGTGTTATACAAAAGGCCTAGTAGAGGAAAGCTTGTACTACTAGAAAAATGCAAATAAGAAAAGAAAACACAAATCTTCTAGATAAATGGTGAAGAAGAGGGCTTCTTGCTCTAAGGTTGGTTGCTCCCAATCTTGAAAAGAGTCCTTCAACTCCTTCCTTGCAGTGCTCCACCAAGGTGATGTCCTCCAAGGCAAGCCCTAAGGGGGCGTGCCCTAAGCTTCTCTCCAAGGGTGGACGTCCACCCTAGGTCCTTCTCCCTTGCCTGGCCATCCTTCTTGAAGTGGAAGAGTCCTCCTCCTTGGCGTGGCTCAAGTTGAAGAGAGTGGGGAGAAGAAGGCACCAAAGGGGCTGGTGATGTGCCCCTTTAATCTCCTTCTCTACTCCTTCTTCTTGGCCGTAGGTATAGGTGGTTTAGGTAGAAAAATATACTAAGGGAGGATGCCCCCAAATGGTGGTAGGTGGTGGGTTTTTATAGAATAGGAAGGGGGCTAAGGTGTCCCTTGAAATGGAGGGCCAAGATGGAATGATGGAGGTGGTTAAGGATCCAATGGCCAAGGGTGTTTGGCGCCACCTTAAGAGGCACCAAGGGGGTAGTTATGGGGGTTGAAACCCCTTGATATTGGCGCCAGAATGGCTTCTAGAAGAGGGTCTAAGTTGGCGCCAAGAAGGATTCTAGAAGGGGGGTTAGGTGGATGGCTAGGATGGCTTATGTGGGTAGGTGTAGGGTGGATTAAGGGCTGAAAGTTGGCGCCAATATAGAGGTGGTTAGGGGTAGTTTTTGGTTCCAACTTAAGGTGTCTTTTGGTGGAGATAATGGGGTGAAGGGATGGCTAGGAGGTGGTGCCAACTTGAGTAGAGTAGCTAGCTTAAGTAGGCTTAAGTTGGTGAAGCTAGCTAGGGTTGACTTTGAAGGTGGTGGATGGCCAAGGAGCTGGTTGTTAGCTAAGCTAAGCTAAGCTAAGATAGCTTAGCTAATGGAGGAGTAGAGGACAAGGTGTTGGAGCTAGGGTTTGGAGGGAGGAGCTGAGGAGGAGAAGTCTGGAGCTGGAGCTGGCTGCTACTGAAGAGGCTGGCATGGGGCTACTCTAGCTGGCTTAGCTTGCTAGTTCTTTGCTAGTTGCTAAGCCAAGATAAAGTGAGCTAGCTTATACCAAAATAAGCTGAGGTGAGCTAGGTCTGGTGCTCCCGGGGAGAATCAAGCTGGTTGAGGCAGCTAAGGTAGCTTAGCTCAACTGAGTTGAGCTAAGCTGAGTCCCCGGGAGCTGGACTTGAGCTTCCTGAGCTGGGATGAATTCTTCTTCAGCCGGCTGGAGCTGAGTGGAGTTGGATGTAGCTGGATCTGAGCTGGGGTGAACTCCTGTCAACTTAGCTGAGCTAACTAGAGCTCCCTATGGACTAGTGGGAGCTGAGATGAGCTAGACTCAGCTAAGTTGAGCTGGATCTGAGCTGACTTGAGCTAGGGTGAGCTAAGGTGAACTCTCTTGAGCTGCCATCCAGCTGAGATTAGCTGAATGGAGCTTGGATGAGCTAACCCTAGTTCAAGTAAGCTAGGTTCCAGCTGCGGTGAGCTGGATCAAGCTGAGGTGAGCTGGATCAAGCTGAGGTGAGCTGGATTAGGCTGAGTTCCAGCTAGTCTGGGCTTCTCCTTCACCATTTTCCTTCTTGAGTGCTAGGTTTTTAGGGATCTATATATCTGTACATCCCTAACACTCACAAAAACATATTAAAAAGACAATAAAAAATGCAATGCATGCCTAACCTATTTTATGCCTAAATGCAGCCCAAAAACCCATTTGCGGAGTAAAATCCTAAGAGCTAGGTTTGTTTTAATGCATAAGAATGATGATAAACTGGCGTTTATTAGTAGGTCCCACACTTCTTGATCTACATTTATTAGCCCACCAGATTGATTGGGCTTAGGTTGCATTATCAGACTCTTGATTTGAACAAGAACCTAGTTAGACTAACCAGGTTTTTGATCAAGGTGCTTGTTCTATTAAACTCAGCTGATTTGACCACTCTCTCTCCATACCATTTCTCGCTCGGCTACAGGAGTTGAATTTAGCACTTAACGGGAGGCAACCCGTCATTCCAAAAACACGAGATCCTTTTGATTATCCCTCTGTACTTTACGTCTATTGCACCCTGAGTTTGGTTTTAGAATAGTCGATCCCACCTCTAGTACATGTGTCAGAGCTTGAAATCGTCTACAACAGTCACGGCCGACTCGTTCATCCACCCGATAAATCCTGTTCTCTTTCCTGAAACCCAAATTGTTTCACATCCTTCGTTTGCAATGAGTACATTGCAAAACTTAGGCATGGGGGGCTGGTAAAGTGCAAACATAGAAATATCAAAGCTCGAAAGCGTTCTCACAAAAAAATCACATATTCCAAAAATACCAAAAAAAATGAAAAAAAAATTTTGAGGGGAGAGAAAAATTTGAGGCCATACAAATCTTGAGGAGAAAAAGAGGAAAAGTGAAAAATGTCAAAAAGGAGCATAAGTTGAAAAGAAAAAGAAAAGAGATAGTCATTAGTAAGAAATTAAGGGATTAACTGAGTTCTAGACCATATCAAGAAAAAGAAAATGAATGGAAAGAAGTGCTAATGAAACACAGAAGAGATTAGTAGGAACGCTAATCTTAGGCCTCTTGGGCTACACTCCTAGGCTTAAAAATTCAAGTATCCGCTAAGATCTGGATAGTCCTCAAGAGGTTGAGGAAAATGCGAAGCTTAAGTATTAGGTCAAAGGCTTAGGGAGTATTCGACCTCGTTAACTAACCTTTGGTTTGCGGGACTCGGTAACCTAAGCACCCCAATCCACACACAGTTTGGTTCAGTGCGCATAAGTATTAAAATCACGCAAATGCGTTTAAATTGTTCTGAAAAAGTCACCTAGATTAGGAGCAGCCGATCAACACAAGTTGATTTGGACGAGTACCCTGCACGAAGAGGCAGGAACTTCCCCTCGAAGATGTGCAATAACATATTGTCTCCTCGATGCTTGTCTCCTAGGATATTTACATATCCTACCAGAGGCATGTAAGCACCCTATGCTGGTTCAAATGCCATGGGCGGCATTATTACGAAATGTCGATTGCCAGGGTCTAGATTTAGCTACAAAATGCCATGGGCGAGATTATCTCGAAATCTCAAAAGCCAGGGTTCTGGGGGTTGCCATGGGTGGTGCTACCTCGAAGCATCGATTGCCAGGGACCCTTTGAGGATTGATGATGGGGACTAAGAATCCGATATAGACCGTGTTGAGAAGCCAATTCGAAGCTAGAAATTAAAAGAAAAGTGACAGAAAACTCTCCAAACAAAGAAAATTCCTCTGTCTCATTTTCTTACAAAAATGCACTACAAATTGAACTAAGGCTAAAATATGTTATAAGCACCGGTGCTTTAACCGCGGAGTTCAACGAACCTTAGGATAGTTCCTGTGGGCCTTAAAAACCTTCATGGCAGACTGAGGCTAGAGCTGGTCAGGTTCGGATCTTAGTTGGTACTTGAGTACCTCCAGGCCTACTATTGACATTCTAACCTAATCTATAGAAGAAAGCACTCATCATAGTTTTTGAACGTCAAGAAACCCATGGTCTAGAATCAAAGTTAAAACCTTAAAATTTTGTTAAGGGACTAGCAAAAGCTAGCCATGGGGATATGATGGGAACATCATCATGAGCCCTAACTAGCTCATTTTGACTCAAAAAAGAAAATAAAAGCTCCTACATAACCAACTGGAGGCCATAATTCATTGAATAACCTTTCTAAGAGAAAAGCAAGAAACAAGGGGTAAAACTATAATTTTACCATTGCAGTACAACAATGGATTTTCTCAAGGGCTAAACATAGGTCAAAAGGTCATAACAAGATAAAAAGTGGGTTGGATCAGACAGAAAATGATTCGGTGAGTTCTGGGAATTAAATGACTTCTTGTAACCCTAAAACAGACCCACTTGATTAACCAAGGTTCTAGTCAGGATAAAATTCACTTAATCCCTCTAGAAATCATAGAAAATATACTCTAGGATTTAGAACCTTTAATTTGGCCATTGGAACCCATCTTGACCAAGAATGGGGTCTCAAACTGATACTTGCCCTAAATTAGGTTTTTGAATAAATTACCAAGTCAAATGTGGTCAAACCCAAAATCCAACTTCACCATTGGATTTCTTAGGTCCAAATTAGGTTTGTATCAAAATTTGGATCTAAGGGGAACTCATCTTGACCTACTTTGAAAAAACATCCAGTCTGATTGCATTTCTACCCATATCTTTCAAAAACCATGGCATTTGGCCCCTAGCTTCCTCATCGTCCTTGCAAACAGGTCCCTCCGCCATTATAACAGAGGAATCCTACTCCGGCGAGCTTTAGAAGGATGTTTCTTCTTGATTTCTCAGAGAATCCCTCCCAAAATTGGAAAGGAGATTCTCTGAGTAATCTCCTCCAATCTGAACCCATTAATGAGCCCTGGTTCCTACCCAATCTCTCATGCGAACGCATGAGAGATTTGGGTATTTTTGAAGCTTCCATCTCTGGTGATTATATCTTGTTTGGAAGCTTGGCTCCCAAGCACAAATCTTTCTCCATAGACTTATTTAAGAAGCCCCTGATCTGGTCGCATCTCCTCAGCTTGAAATTGGGACGGTTCCCCCACATTCTTCTCTCCTCTCTAGCCGCAACACCTCTGCAAGCTCCAGCGGCTCCTCCCTCGTTCTCACGTCGCCCAACCACAATACCAGTGGTTGGGTTTTCTTCGTCTCCATCGTCCATGTTGCGCAACATCGGCCAATGCCGCTTCTGCCCTCGTCTTCGCCGTCGCCTCATCTACGGAGATCTTCGTCTCTGGCGTTGGCCACACTAGCCCAGATGCCTCCCCTGTCCCTTTTGTCCTTTAGAGGTAGGTATTAGATTCCCTCTCTCTTCTACTTCCGTTCCCTCTCTTTATTTCTCAAAAAACACCCCTCGACGCCACTGATCACCATCGTCTTCTCCACCTCCAGCGATCCCTCCGGCGAGGTGCCCCCGCCGCTCTGCACCTCCATCCACCTCTCCAATCACCCTACAACCTCCAAAACACCTCCCTGATCATTTCTCCCCACTCCATTCACTCCGTTGACCACCCAAAAGCACCCCCGAACACACCCACACAAATGCCCATAGAGAACCCTAGACACGCCACCACAGCCATCCCCATGTCATGCCAACCACCGCAGTACACTCGCCGTGCCTTGGTGAAGCTCCCTGGACAATTTGATGTGGCTACAAGGCCGTTCTCATGTTTTCAGGTACCCGACCACCGGCCGCCATGGATGAAGGAACTTGAAGCTGCTTGATGCGCTCTAGGTGTTGTTGCTCCAAGCGCGAGTCCCAGGTGGTGTGGACTTGAGACACGAACGCGCTCAAGTTCCCAATTGGAGGTAAATGCCCTTGCAGCCTCGTGAATTGGGAGCACCATCTGCTACTGTGGCACGTGGAAGAAGGTGGGACATTTAGTCCCATCTCGGAACTGGACGAGCAGGCGGGTGCACATAAATTGAATTCCTGTCAGGGGCTTATCGCCTCCAACTCACGGGGTGTGGTCCCTCTCTCCCCCTCTCACAGCCTTGTCCGTGACACTACCCACGTGGACCTGGCCTCGACCCGTTTACCTGACCGACTCACTCCTCGCTCACCACCCACGCCAGTGAGCCTGAACTTGGGTCTCCGTTAGGTCCGATTACCCGAACCGGTTGTGGCTCTGGGAGAGCGAACCTAAAATAGAGTGGAGAGAAGAGAGGAACACTACGCAGGGGAAGGGGGGTTTTGCCTTGGAAAGCTTCGCTCCGCACTTAGCCAAATTAGGAAAAGAAGAAGAGGTCAGGCAAGAACAGAAAGAAGGAAGGAAGAGAAAGAAGGAATGAGGAAGTCATAGAATTAGAAGAGCTCAGGCAGCTAAAGAAGAAGAAGAAGGCTAAGGGCCGCAGTAGAGAAGGGATAAGCTGAAGAAGAAGAAGCTTAAGGCAGAAAGTAGAGAAAGAGAAGAAGGAAGAAGATAGAGCAAGTCAAAAAAAGAGAAGAAAGAAGAAAGAAGCTGAAGAGAAGGCTAAAGACAGAAGGCAAGAGAAATCAGAGAAAAGAGGAAAGGAAGGCACTGTAGCACATAACCTTTAAGACGTCTGATTTTGTAATTAGACGTTCAATTTTTCATAAGCTCTCCATTATATTTAGCCACAATTCTTTTTATGCTTCATATACTCATGCTTTACACTTCTAATTAGATTTTGAGTTGTATTATGTGTTCAATTTAAATTTATTATTGAGATTAGTGCGTGAATTCCTTTTGCTCCCTGTGTTCGACCTCGAAATATATTCGAGTAATAAATTATATTTGTTTTGAATGCTTTTTCGACTGTACTACAACACGATATTCTTAAATACCGATTCAGCGCAATAAACACGAACCTTTCAAAGGTTCGGGTTTTCTTCTTTGTCGAGTTTCCATGGTTTCAAGCATCGTTTCCAATCTTGGAACGACCCCCTGAGCCCTATAAAAGGACCCACATTACAAGGCCATGCTCCTTAGCTAGGTTTAAGGCTACAAATCCCTCTTCTTTCTCTCCCATGGTTGGCTTAGATCTATGCTCCGGCAGCCCTCTCGATCTCTCTCATCCACACCTCCAATAGCCAAATTGGAAGCGTAGTAATCTTCCTTATCTTCCTCCAACGGTGGCTAGCCAAAGCCCCGGCGTCTCCAACCCTTTCTTCACAGCCATCTCCCTCACCGAAGTATTCACCTTCCACAGCGTCGGCCAATCAAAGCCGACGTCGCCTTGCCCCTTTTGTCCAATTAGGTTAGCTTATTTAGGTTTCCCTCTTACCTTCCTTTTTATCCCCTAAAACCCAAAAACCAACCATTGATGCCATTGTCAACCACTTTCTTCTCCACCTCCAGCCACACCTCTGGTGAGGTTTTTCGCTCACCACACACGTCCAACCACCTCGCCAACACCCTCACAACCTCCGCCGTGCACCCATGACCAAAAGCCTTAACTTTATTGGGCCTCTCAACATCTAGAACAACCCACCAAACAATGCTACATTCTCTGACCTTCTTTGCATCCGTCACACCCACACACGCTCTCTCGCAGCATGCCACCACCACCAATGCCTTCGCTGCAACCTTGCAAAGCCTTTGAGCTAGTTTAGCTTGGCTACAAGGTCGTGTTCTTGTTTTCAGGTCTTCGCCGCCTCCGCTCGTCACCATCATCATCTTCGTCAACAAACATAGTTCTCCAACTGCAATCCCCTTCAATTCCACCTCTAGGCTACACGCAACACCTCCAGGCTTCATCCCCGGTTGTTAATTAAAGGCCACAACTCTAATTCCATCCGCGATTGGAAGAACCCCCCACTGCAGCTTCATACGAAGGAAAGGGGACTAATTTAGTCCCGCATCATGGGAATGCAGAGCAAACACAGTGCATAAATATATTTTGTCAATAAGGCTTATCACTTCAAGAAAACTTGGGGGTTAGGTCCCTACCTTCACCCGTACACCCGACCCGCCTATTGATAAACACACATGAATTCATGATAAAATACTTATTTATGATAGTTCCCAGGCTTAACATTGCACATCATGATATAAATACTGCATAAACATCCATTGCATTGTATTTAGGATAGTTGTATGTTTTGTATATTAATTCCTTCATTTTATATGGCTAGGAGGCAATGTGATGTCCTTATGGATTTTGGATAAAAAATCCGACCATACGGATGGATCCGGAGCGACGATCACAGTTCGACAACGTAGAAATCACCTTGATTTGAGCACAGAAGCATCCTCTGCAAGCAAAGAAGGGTGGACGGTCTAGATGGTACCACGTGGCACCATCTAGACCGCCCAAAGTCACCTGCCACACTTCCAATGGCCCCCCGAAAAGTGATGTCTGTCGTTGGATGAAAATCCAATGGCTGAGAGCCCACCCTCACCACGTGGCCTCAACTCATCTTCTCGGCACACTTGCGGATGTGGCACAATGGTGGAGGCGCTTGATCGCAAGGGAGGGGTGCGGGTTCGAATCCCCGCAGCCCCCCCAATTCTCAATTCAGTCGGCACCAGCAGCGCACGCGCGCATTCACTAGTGCATGCCAACACACATGCCAGTAGGGCCTCCGTGCAATCTGTGTGCATGAGGAGGGATAGCGCAGCTCACGTGGGTCGGCATGAGGTGGGTACAGTGACACTTATAGTCGTCGCTAATTGCTCGTAGGTGCAAGGCTAGCTGCGTGCGTGAGTGGGTGTGAGTTGGCTACAGCGACACTTACAGCAACGTTCTGGAGGTCGCTAATGGTGCCAAGCCTATTCTAGCCTCTTCTCATTCACTATATAAGGACCGACACCCCCTCCCTTCCAAGCCATCTCCACCTACTCTACTCCTACCTACTCCCAAACTCTAGCAAGCCTACCAACGCTCTGTTAGAGCATGCTCTCAAGCTCCCAAGGTGCCTATTAGTGTAACGAAACTCTGCCCCATCAAATACTCCTCCATCTTCCCATCCTCATTCATAGGTCGCCTTGGAGCCATCCTCCCACCTCCATTCTGGTAGCAGATCATCTCCACCTTCTCACCTCCATTTCGAAGCCACATTGAAGCTTTCCTTTACCCGACGTCCTCCCACTTCTCACCTCCATCGTCCTACTTCCCAACTCCTTCGTCCGAGCCTCCACCAAGCATCGTCGTCTCACCGAACAATTGCTTCGGGAGATTTCTTCTCACCCCTTTTCTCTTTTACGCTTTCATAGTTTATTGTAATTGACATTCATGCAATATATCACATTTAATTTGATCTCTCTCTTGTGATTGCTTGTCATTTTATTTCGAAAACAAAAAAAAAACAAAACCACAAACACCAAAAGGAAACAAATCGAAGCACGATTTTCATACAAAGTAAACGTCGCCTCCCTATGTTTGACCTGGGACTCCCTTAGAGTTTCGGTATAAATTATATTTGATTATGAGTTTTGCAACTACGATGACGAGTTGCTCGTAACCCCAATGTCAAACATGCGAAACCCGTGTAATCATTTTGGCACCGTTGCCGAGGAGGCAATGAAATTTACTTTATTATTTTTTGCGCTTCTTTGCATTTACATAGCACTAACCCTACTTGTCTTTGATCTACTGTCTTGTAGGTACCCTAGCATAGAGATCCAAGTACAGTAGATCAGAGTAAAGTGCGGGTAGAGTACTTTGTAAGTGTCCCCCACATTCCACCCCACTAGTTCATTTCGCCACAATCATAACCAAGACCTAATCTACTTAGGTGTTTGCATAAACCCTAGGATATACTTTCTTTGTCTTATTTGTCACCTTCACCCATCTCACCCACATTTAAACAAAATAAAAAATAAAAAGATACTTTCTATGGGACGAATCAATTTACACATTTTATACATCCACATTAGAGGCACATAACCTGACTTGATTTTCATCTACTCAACCAGGATTCCAACCTGTGGACCTGGTACACAAATTCAACACATAAAAGAGTAGAAATCATATTAGATTAATCACCTTTTTGTGTGCCTTAATCGGTGGTGCATTTGAGCCGATTGATTGAATTGTTTGGGCCACACCACCTAACCTAAAAGAGGTTCATTTTGTAGCTGCCCCATAAGATTCAATAACTAGGTTAAGCCAAACACTCCATATTTTTCTTGATTTCTAAAGGAAAATACTTGAACACGTGCTTTTAAAAACAAACTTGGTTTGCCTTACAAAACTTTATTGAAAAGACCTAATATTTGAATCCTAAAAGCTATTAAGCAAGATTCGAATCCTAAAACTCACCTCATCATTAATAATCTTGCTTGAAAACCTCTTAGTTGTGCACATTCACACATTCTCAAACAAATCATTAAGGGCACAACCCATTAAGGGCCCATAACATTCCAGAAGCACTATTATCCCAAGCTTAACTAAAATTGAGTAGACGTTGGCCCTAAGGACTGGTTCGCTCAACGGGATCCAGATTGAGATTATTCACGATTAAACTACTTATACTAGTCAATCTGATGTCTAGCTAGGGGAGTAGCATCAAACGACTGTAGCTGGGGGGTACACTACACTAGGAACCTGAGGCACAAGCCAAAGGAAGAACCTTCTCCCCAGTCCCTCCTAACTGGCTGGATTGCCTGGACATAAGTAGAGTAAATCATCTGTAATCTTAAGATGGATTTTGAGAGTCTGTAGACCTTTAGGCTACCCAACCTAAGGATAGGCTTGTACTTTTATGCTGTAGGACTCCTTCACTTTCTCGTCCTTCCAACGTCCTTCTAGTGTATGCTTGGAAGGAGGTCATTGAACCCTAGATTGGAAGGACCTTTAGCCCATTCTCGGAGGTGGAGGTTGAGCTTTAGCCATGCAGATCCATGGCTGATCAACAACCACCTCCCCTGCCCCTAAACCAGCAGGAGCTGATTAAGAAGTAGTTGGAAGAATTGCAACAGATGCAGCAATGGTTCCAACGTATGAATGGTCAGGGCGCTCGGCCCTTGAAGGATTTTTATGATCCCTCAAACTATGGGGAATGTCCTGGCATCATGATTCCCGTCGGGACATAGAAATCAAGCCCCAAGTCTTAAGCTTGGTTAAGCATTTTCATGGGCTTGGCTCGTAGGACCCATTCTAGCACTTGGAGGATCTACCCACTTTGGTTCAGACCACCAAAGTAAGGAATGTGAACGAAGAGCAAATGATCATGGGGCTCTTCCCCCATTCTCTCAGGGATAAAGCCGCACATTGGTACCGAAGCATAAGAAGGCCAATAGAAACTTGGGCTGCTCTTAAGTCAGCTTTCTTGAAGAAATTCTTCCCTATCGGAAGGACCAATGCCTTGCGACAGGCGATTACCACTTTCACCCAGCAGCTTGGGGAACTGTTTCATGGTGCCTAGGAGCTATTCCAAGAACTTTGGAGGAAGTGTCCACACCACGAGGTGCCAAAATGATAACTCATACAGATTTCCTGTCACGGGTTGGTTGAACAACTCTGTAATCACGTGGACACCTCCTGCGAAGGCAATATCCTCAATAGGGATGAAGATAGCGCATACGACCTGTTTGAGGAAATGAGTGAGAACTCAATTAATCACGCCTCCATGGATGCATTCAATCGGTCCGAACAACCGAGGTCAAGTGCTAATGAGATCCAAGATTCTCATTCATTTGCCATGGAATTGATTTGTAATAAGCTTGATAAAATGGACTTGGTTGCTAAAAGAATGGAAGAATGAATGTCTGGGAATTCGGGAAACACTTCTACACCTACTCAATCCCAGAATTCAGGATTCCATTTCTCACGAGCTCCCACAGGACGGGAGTTCATGAACCAACTTGAATCGGCTCAACCTATGAGCCATGATTTCTCGGAACCTTATGGGTTCCAAATTGGGGCCTTTGATCCCAATTTTTCTGATCCTTCCTTCTCTCCATCCTTATCCTATGAGGATGCGTATGCACTGTAGGATAATGTTAGGTCCAACCCGTATTCTAAGACTTATAACTCGGGTTGGAGTACCACCCTAACTTCTCTTGGAAAAGTCAAGGGCAACAGACCCAAACTCGACCCAACAACTATGCATCTCAAAGACCTATGGGTCAAGGTCAGGTATACACCAAGTTGCCCCTGAGACTGGTTACTGAGCCATCTTGGAATGCCCAATAATCTGCAGGGTAGGTTGATTTAAATCGGTAGATGGTAGAAATGCAAGGGTCCATGTTTCAGCTTATGCAGCAAATGAAGACATCGTTGGATAACTTGCAATCCTGGTTAATTGCTAACACCCGACAACTCGGATCTCTACCATCCCAACCTATACCCGACCCGTGCAATGTGTAAAATTAGGGTAATAGAGCCCAAGGGTACGAGAATCAAAGGGACCCACATGCACATGCATAAGTGGTTGAGTAGGGTCCCTCATCATCTTCTTCTTCTAGTTATATGACCAACCAAGGCCCTCCAATCTTCACTACCCCACCTCAAGACCCAAACCCATGTCCCTCTGCAAACTCCGTCACCTTGAGAAGTGGGAAGCAGACCCAGAACCTTGAATTACCTTCTAGAAGTCAAAACCCTGGGGAGCTTGAGAGAGAGAAGGAAGAGATTGAAGAAGACAATAAGGCCCAGGGATCAAAAATTGAAAATACCACCCATATCCCATTCCCTGAGGCCCTATTGAAAACCAAGAAGAAGAAAACCATAGATAGAAACGAGGAGCTCCTGAATTTATTCAAGAGTGTAGAGATAAATATTCCACTCCTTGACGCTATTAAGCACATCCCGGCTTATTCTAGATTCTTGAAAGAATTGTGTACCCAAAAGCATAAGCCGAGAGAACCCACTTTGAGGAAGGTGATTCTCTCTGAGCAGGCAAGTTCTGTTATCCTACATCACCTTCCTTAAAAGAAGAAAGATCCAGGTGCCCCCTTCATCTCATGCGTTATTGGGGAATACACTTTTGATAGGGCACTATTGGACCTAGGTGCATCCATCAACCTAATCCCGACTTCTCTTTATGAGAGGTTTTGGTTAGGTGAACTCAGGCCAACCTCAGTAATGCTACAATTAGCAGACCATTCGGTCACCACACCGAGAGGCATTATTGAGGATGTAATTGTCAAGGTCAAGGATTTCTATTTTCCCGTAGATTTCCTCATCCTTGACATGGATATACCTAACGATTTGAGGAACACACCCATCATTCTGCGGCGTCTATTCCTAGCTACCGCCAAGGCCAACATAAACTATGAAAGCGGTAGTATGGGGATTGCCTTTGGGGATAAGAAATTAAGAATCTTATCTATAGAAACTATAAACTAAGAAACTATAGAAACTCTGGATATTTTTAAGGCGATAAGAGGATTTGAGGATTGTGGATTCATTGAGGAGCTCAAGGATTAGGATCTTGAGACTTGTATGAAAATTAGTGTACTCGAGGACTCCACCAGCTTTAGCGAACTCAACCCACAACCCTCCGTGGTAGACCTGCTGATTGCGTAGTAATCATAGGTCTTAATTGACCTAGATTAGGCTAGAACTTAGCATAAGTTAGGGAAATTCACGCATGCATACGCATTATCTGCATCTTTACTGCTTTACTTTAGCTATGCATGAAATAATGTTATAATGTGCTGATTAAGTGCATTATGTTGATTGCTGGCAATAAGCTGATCTGAAGCTGGATCTGGAGTAGGATCTGAAGCTGGATCTAGAATAACAAGAGTTGTAGCAAAGTTGGAGCAGAAGGCCTAGTTTAGATGTAGGAATAATAATGTAAGGGGGTTAAAGGTTTTTTATTCTATTAAGTAGAAATAAAGCAGTAAAATGTGAAGAGCTTAGGTCCATCCTAGCCCTAGGATAGCCTAGAAACTTCCCCAAGCCTTAGCCACCCTTAGATTAGGTCACAACACCCTAGGAAGCCTGAAAACCCTAGTTCCAACCCTTATCTGGACGTCCAGATAAGTTATAGGACATCCAGGACCCTTAGTCATCTCCTGCACACCTCAAACGCACTTTTGAAGTGTTATTGGACGTCCAGACACTTTGTCAGACATCCAATTTCTGCAGAATACCCAAAACAGAACCCGAAATCCTTCCTGACACTGATTGGACGTCCAGACAACAAGTCTGGACTTCTGATTTTTGATTATAAGATGTCTGATTCTATTATTAGACGACTGATACTGCTCTCCAATTCCTGTTTTGAGATTTAAGCCTTGATCTTGGATCTCTAGGTCCCTAAACCCAATTCCAACCCCATAGGAACCTAAATTAAGGTGCCCTAACCCTAGTACATCACCTCTAGACCTCCCTAAGGACCTAATTAGGTCCTCAGTAAACCTAATTGACTTGGATCTTAGTCAATTCCATCAGCCTATTCAATTGAACTCATTGAGTCTAATTGAGCCCTGATCTCATCACACACTATCCAATTGGACTCAGTGAGAGTCTAATTGACCTAGAACTAAATTAATTGAGTTGTTTTACTCTCAATTAAGTTTCCACACACCCAATTAAACTTGTATTAAGTTTAATTGAACTTTACCTTAGTGAATTAGGGTTTATAACCCTAATTTGAGACATACCTTGACCTAAACCCACTAGAACCTAACCTAATCAGCCTAGCCACCTAAGTTTCGACCCACACACACCATCCACATGAAAATATCTAGCCTAGAGTTCTTTAGAACTCTCTACCATGTGTGGTTGCCTTGGGTGCCAAAAATAGCAACCAAGAGCCATTCAATTTTTAGATCCACATTTGGTGGATCTAAAAACCACCATCCACCCTCTCTCTCTCACTCTCCCACGAGCTCCCACCATAGGCCTCTCTAGAGAATTCCATAATTCTCTAGAAAGCTTTCCTTAGGTCTATAAAAAGACCCAATGGATGGTCATTTGCACCCATTCACTTCCTTGGCATTCATTCCACTTAGGCTAGCCACTTCCATCTACACTCCACCTCCATGAGTTGAGAACCACCATGGAGGCCACCATCTCCATGCCAGGAAGCTAAATCAGCTCCCCAACCTCTCTCCAAGGGCCGGCCTAAGTTCCATTGGCCGTCCGTCCTTCTTCTCTCAGCCACTCAAAGGCCATCGGAGACCACCTTCGAATGCCCTTCCTTCTGCTAGATTAGTAGCTTAGCTTTTCATATATTTACTACTTTTATTTACTGCTTAGTAGTATAGTCTTACTTCTCCCCCAATGATGCATGCAAAATCCCCCCATCGATTCTTGTATGCAATTGTTTTTTGGTAGCTAGGTTTAATTTTCAAGCATTTATGTATAAGCTTTCTTCGAGATTTCCTTGTGAAACAACTCTCCCACTGAATGAATGAAAAATGCTTTTATATATATATTTTTCTCTATATGTTTGAAATCACCCTGAGCTTAATAATTGTCATTCTTTTTGTGTGATTCAAGTTGCCTGTTTCCAATTCCTAATATTCTTGCAACTAAGCATGTCATACCTAAATACGTAATAATCACGAACTGGCATGCGATTCTAAACAAAGTAGAGTAAGATCGATTTCAAAAGTAAAAGCAACTTCTCCCAGAGACGAACGACTAGGACTCAAGTCTCGTAATTTTTACAAAGCAATATCTTTGTTGGATCGTACTTCGCAACTATACTACGACGTTTTTTTTATCAAAAATGCGATCTACGATTCTACCAACACGTGCCACATCCTGAAGAGGCTGTTGATTTTGTTCATTCCCAGCCTCTTCCACTGGATCGTCCTAATGAATCTTCATTCGCATCCTCCCTACCTTCTATTCTAAACCCACCTCAGCTTTAATTGAAACCATTGCCCAAAAATTTGAAATGTGAGTTCTTAGGACCTGAAAACGTGCTCCTTGTGATTATTAGTACTGATTTGACTAAGGAGTAAGAATTGAGGTTAATTAAGGCCCTTAAGAACAACAAGGAGGTAATTGGTTGCACCATCCACGACCTTAGGGGATCGAGCCATCTTATTGTAATCATCATATTTTTATCGAAGATGAATCCTACCCTTCTCACGAGATGCAAAGGAGACTAAACCCGAAGATGCGAGAAGTGGTCAAGAAGGAGATAATCAAGTGGCTCGATGCTAGGATTATTTACCCAATCTCGGATAGTCCATGGGTTAAGCCTCGTTCAGATTGTACCCAAGAAGTTGGGAATAACCATTACGACTAACGAGAAAGAGGAAACCTTCATCACTCATTCAGCTTCTGCTTGGAGAGTCTGTATTGACTATAGGAAGTTGAACACAACCACTAAAAAGGATCACTTTCCCTTGCCATTCATCGATCAAATCCTTGAAAGGTTAGCTGGGAAAAAATACTTTTGCTTCCTGGATGATTATTCGGGATATAACCAAGTCCCTATCCATCCCAAAGACCAAGAAAAGACAACCTTCACATGTTTCTATGGAACCTTTACATTCCGTAGAATGCCATTCGGGCTTTGCAATGCACCTGCGACTTTTCAAAGGTGCATGCTGGCCATCTTTTCTAACATGTTGGGAGATTATCTTGAGGTGTTCAAGGATGATTTCTCCATTTTCGGAGATGCTTTTGAGTCTTGCGTAGCTAACTTGGAATTGATCCTCTAGAGATGCATCAAAACACGGCTGGTCCTTAGCTGGGAAAAGAGCCACTTTATGACTCAGGAAGGCATTGTCCTGGGTCATGTGGTCTCAAGTCAGGGTATTGAGGTTGATAAAGCTAAGGTGGATTCTATCTCCATACTTCCTCCACCCACATCCGTAAAACAGATCTGCTCTTTCCTTGGGCATGTGGGTTTTTACAGAAGATTCATTAAGGACTTCTCAAAGGTTGCTCGACCATTGAGTAACCTTCTGGCCAAAGACACGCCATTCGAGTTTGATGAATCATGCCATAAGGCATTTTATTTATTAAAAAGGGCAGTCACCTGTTCCCTGGTGTTGCAACCATCGGTCTAGACAACCCCATTTGAGATTATGGCTGATGCATCTAATTATGCCGTCGGGGCTATCTTGGGTTAGAAGATTGAGAAAAAGTCCTATGAGATTTACTACGCTAGCAAGACTCTGGACAAGGCCCAAAGGAACTACACCATTACTGAAAAAGAATTGTTAGTTGTAGTTTTCGCTTTAGGAAAATTCAGGGCTTATCTTTTAGGTTCTTGTGTCACCATCTATACCGACCACTCAGCCTTGAAACATCTCTTGGCCAAAAAGGATGCCAAATCCCAACTTATTCGCTAGATTCTGCTGCTTCAAGAATTCGATCGGATGAGACTATCCTTACAATCTCGGGTATCCGAACCCCCTGGTTTGCAGATATCGTCAATTATTTGGCCGTTGGTCAAATCCCCCAGGATTGTACCAAACAACAATGGGATAGACTTGTGTCTGAGGCCAAATATTATTTTTGGGATGATCCCAAGTTGTACCACATCGGCGTAGACCAGATTATTTCATTGATGCGTCCTGGAAATTGAGTTCCATAGCATACTTGAGTTCTACTACACATCTGCATGTGGTGGACACTTTTCTAGGAAAAATATGATAGCAAAAATCTTGCAATCCAGATTCTATTGGCCATCATTATCTAAGGATGCCCAAGAATTCTCAAAGTCATGCACCCAATGCTAGACACTCGGGAACATGGCTAAGAGAGATATGATGCCCTTGAACCCAATACTTTTTGTCGAATTTTTTACATTTAGGGCATCGACTTCATGAGACCCTTCCCTCCTTCATTTGAACACCAGTATATTTTGGTCGTTGTTGATCATGTGTCCAAATGGATTGAGGCAATTCCCACCTAGACCAGTGACCACAAGGTGGTCATCGATTTTGTGAAGAAAAATATCTTTAGTCGGTTCGGGATTCCTCGGGCAATTATCAATGATGGTGGCACACATTTCACTCATGTCCTGTTTCAGAATTTACTAGGGAAATATGGGGTGAATCATTGGATTTCCACACCTTACCACCCTCAGACGAACGGACAGGCCGAGGTCTCCAATCGGAAGATAAAAAACATTTTGCAGAAAACCGTTAGGCCTGATAGGAAGATTGGACCCAAAAGCTGGATGATGCTCTTTGGGCCTATCGTATGGCGTACAAAATGCCTATCGATATGTCTCCATTCCGTCTGGTGTTTGGTAAGGAGTGTCTCTTACCTGTAGAACTTGAACACCAGGCATTTTGGGCCATCAGGAAATGTAATTTTGACCTAGAGTTGGCAGGGAAAACCAAGAAACTCCAACTATCAGAGTTGGAGGAGCTTCGAAATGATGCTTATGAAAATGCCAGAATCTATAAGGCAAGGACCAATGCTCTCCATGACCAGATGATTTCACATAAGAGCTTTGAGCAAAACCAGAAGGTCTGGCTTTTCGATTCTCGATTGAAGCTTTTCCCCAGAAAACTCAGGTCTAAGTGGGATGGCTTGTTCGTTGTTGAGCAAATTTTCCCTACCAGGGCTGTCGAAATCTCTGACCCAAAGATGGGTAATATCTTCAAGGTCAACGGATAGCGTCTCAAACCCTTTGTTGACCATATGCTCCTTGAACTCGTCTTGGACAAGGTTGCTCTTACCTTGCCTTAACCTCCGCGGGCCGATCATCGCCTAGCTGAAGGCACTAAACTCAGCATGTGTAAAGACTATTCCAAGCTGACCAGAATCCCACGGAAATCAGGTGCTATTCTTCCACTTCTACTCTCTTGCATGCCTATATTTTTAATAATGAGGACATTACAATAGCCAAGAATGGGGGTGGATATACCTTATAATCTTTTTATCAGTTGTAATAGTAATTTCCTATTATTTGATTCCAAAAAAAAAAAGAAATTACAATTAGGAGACGAGAACGTAGGCATTAGGAGTTGCAAACTTTAGGAATTGTACTTTGAAACCTGAATACTTAGTCCCTTCAGGTCCTCAGGCTTAATTTGCCCGAGTGTCCACTTGAATGTGAACTTAGTCTCTAGTCCTCGCCAATTAAAATTTATTTTAATTTGGTAAATAAATTATGATGATAAGTATGCGACTTATCAACCCGCCCTCAGATTTAGGGAGACTTTAAGCCTAAGCATCTATCCACTTTTTTTGCACTGACTCACTTTTCGACGGTTTCTTCGAAAATTGGGTAGCTAATGAACTATCTAGGGTGGTATGGCTGGAAAGTTGTTGGTGGTAACAGCTCATCTTCTGGCTGTCCAGGGCCTAGTCACATGACCATTTTCATTATACTACCTTTAGGTAAATCTTAGATCAGGGAAGCCACCTACTTAAATATATATATATATATATAGAAAGGAGAAAAATAATAAAAAATAATAATAAAACTACACTTAGAGAAGTTATCGTGGGTAACAGCCTATTGGCCAATTGTCCAGAGCCTAGCTCACAAAAATGGACAATAATGCCCAAAACACTTAGGGAAGTGATGGGAACATCATCATTTTGATCTAATTAAGTCACTAAAATGCTCCTACATAATTACTAGAGAGCCATATTTCACTTCAAATTCATTCTGAGGGAAAGACAAGAAAATAGGGTTAAAATTGTATTTTTACCATCATAGCATGAATGCAGCACAATCACGGGTTGTCCTAGGGGGTAATTAAGGGTTAAATGGTCTTAAAAGGCTAACAAGTGGGTTAGAATAGACATAAAAGGGTTTTCATGTATTTTCAGAATTAAATGACTTTTGAAACCCTAAAAACAAACCTACTTAATTAACTAAGGTTCTAGTTAGGATAAAATTCACCAAAACCCTATAAAATTTATAGAAATTATTCTCTAGGGTTTGGAACCTTCAATTTGACAATTAGAACTCGTCTTGACACAAAACAGTCTTAGACAAACATTTACCCTAATTTGGATTTTTGCATAAATTACCCAGTCAAACTTTGTCAAAACCTAAATCTAAGTTACCATTGGATTCATTGGGTCTAGATTAGGTTTGTACCAAAATTTAGGCCCAATCTGAGATCATCTTGACCAAGTTTGCATTTTGGTCCAGTCAGACTCTTTCTATCTCATTCAGACCCTTAACTTTTGAATTCTCTTACAAATAGCCCCCCAACTTCTTTGTCTTCTTCACAAGTAGGTCCCTGAACCATTTTTGGAAGGTTAAACCTTCACCGTTGAGTTTCGAGCGAGAATTTCTCGCTTGATTCTCAGTCAATCTCTCCCAAAATTGATACGGGGATTCCTTAGGAAGTTACTTTCCATTTGAGCCATTCCTTGCGCTCGAAGTCTTTTCTAAAAGGCCATGTGAACCTTTCAAAGGTTTAGGTATCCTATTTCGCAAACACCTTCCAAGCTTGAAAGCTTTTTTCCAAGCTTGGAAGGGCTTCCTATGGCCTATAAAAGAAACACCATCGCACGATCGTGCTTTTCAGCAAGTTTTTGGGGGCCAAATCACCTTAATTCCCTTCCTCCGGTCACCAAAAACCCTACTCTGGTGACCTCTCTGGATACCTCTCCTCCAGCCATCCAACCATCAAATTGGATGGCCTAAGCTCTTCCTCTCTTCGTTGCGACCCCCCCAGCCAAAGGGAGGGTGTTCCTCCGTCTACATCACTGTCGTCGCCTCACCGCTTCTTCCTCCTTCTTTGGCTCCAGTCGACCAACACCGGAACCCTCCGCCTCTCAACCACCTTGCTAAGTCCCTCTCCTTCTCTCTCTCTCTCTTTCTCTCTCTTTCTATTTTTCTTTTCCAACCTCGCAAACAGACACAACCGCCAACCGCTGCCTCCTGCACTTCATCTTCTCTGCCTTTGGCGAAGCTCCAACGATGCCTTCACACCGCTAGATTGCTCGAAACTTGTTGCTGTCACCTCCATCAGCTCCGCCATGCTCCACAGACCAAGACCCCTTAAGAAATTGAGGGATTTGGTCCCTCACTCGCTACACTGAACACCACATGTGCACACTTCCTTTTCCAATGCTGACAGGCCACTTCACACACGTTCGCCCCTCACGGACACCACTATTGGATTCACCTCATCAAGGAAAAACTCCTGAGCGTACTGACTGGGGATTTAGCTAGTATTCATCTCTTTCAGGCCTCGAGCCACAGCGCCATTGGCGAAGCTTCTTTGAAGACCTCTAGGTGTTGTTCTTGCATCTTCAGCTCCTGGCATTGCGCCCAGGTCAAGTGGAACACTTTCAGGAAGGATTTCAGGGTGACAATTGGAGTCGCCAGCACCTGTTACTGCCTCAATCCAGGCCTTCTTCACTGCAGCTGCGGAGGCATGAAGAAAGGTGGGACTTTAGTCCAACCTTGAAAGCTGAAGAGTGCTTGTGGTCACATAAGAGGAAAAAGTGCATGGGGCTTATCGCCTCACACGCTTGGGGGTAAGGTCCCCCACAACCTCACTCGGCCTCGTCCGCGACTTTGACCCCACGAATCTAGTTGTAACTCGATAACCTGCCTACGTCTTACACTCCTCGACTGCGACCCACACCCACAGCTTTGGACCCGGGTGAGCTCTAGGTCTGAAAACTCGGTAACTCGGTACTGTTGGAGGCTCTGGGAGAGCGTAACCCAAGGAGAGAAAGAGAGGATCGTGTGTAGGGGCAGGGGGTTTTGCGCTGAGAAGGATTGGTTGACACTTAGCCAAAATTGAGGATCCTTCCCCCTCTACGTGAAGAAGAAGAATAAAAGCATATGAAGAAGAGGAAAGAAATAAGAAGAAAAGAAGAGCCACATAGGATGAAAAGCAGAGAAGTATAAGAAGAAAGAAGAAGGAAGAAGGAAGAAAGGAGCAGAAGAAGGAATCAGATTTGACATTTAAGACGTCTGATTGAATATTCAGACCGCTGTGATCATTTCATATATAACTATTGAGTTCTATTTACCATTATTGTAGGGTGTATTTGGTGATTCAGATTACCATTTTACTCTATTCTTTTTGCAGTCTGATGCTTGATCTTATTGCTACATTACTCTGAATCAATTTCTGATTGCAATTCTATATCTCTATTGTTTTAAATTATAATTTTGAGAACTGAATTCCTATTTGCTCCCAGCAAATGACCTCGGACATTTTCGAGTATAAATTTTATCTGTTTTTTGCAAGATTTCAACTATACTACAACACAATGATTTAAAACCTCATTTCGAGCAAGCAACATTTTGGTGCTGTTGCCGGGGAGCAACGTGCAATTCAGATCTCTTGATTGCAATATCAGGTTGGATTCTAGCTTGCTACATCTCTTTTGATTGTGATATATTTTAGGGATTCTTTAAAGGAAGATCAACTACACATCAACCACTCCAAGGGCATATAAACTCCATCTACCTTCTAAGCCCTTGAATCTGAAAAGGCTAAAAAGAGGAAAAATTCAATTAGGGCTACTTGCATTCTATTCTTAGACAAATCATCAAGTTACCTAATTTGATACATTCTAGAGAAAATCCAAACCCTGATTTGTGCAGCTATTTAAGATCTCAAGGTATCTAAGGCTATCACATTCTTATTTGAGCCCTAGGTACCACATTTTGATAAATTAATTGGACAAAATTAGAGCCAATTAAGGATGCCAGTTTAGGATTTTAGAGACACACTTGTTTAATCAAGAATTGATCATTCCAAATAATGTGTGACTAAACCTTGATTGAATTGATTTATTCAAGCAAAACCCTAAAATTAGGCTCTTAGATTCATTTGAACACTAAAAGGACCTAAATTTCTTAAAAGGACAATATTGGTGAAGTTGACCCACCTTGTCGGGTTAACCAATTTCTAAATGAGGTCACTTTTCACAAAAAACATCTTAAAAGTTCAAGTAAAATCATAAGCACGCTTGCTCTTAATTAAAACTGGTAGACTTAAGAGGTCAAGTCCCCATTCTGGTCTACTTGGATCATCAGTGAA
The DNA here is from genome assembly GCA_037157565.1 of Thalassia testudinum. Lineage (NCBI taxonomy): Eukaryota > Viridiplantae > Streptophyta > Magnoliopsida > Alismatales > Hydrocharitaceae > Thalassia > Thalassia testudinum. Next base: position 156,822,428 of record JAZHRO010000025.1, read on the forward strand.
AAGAGAGGTCGGGTGGGGGAAACCCTATAACTCGTGGGGGCACTCTACCGTGTAGGGGCCTTTGCGGGACTCTCCCTCTCTGGTTGCCCAGGTAATTCTCAGGTGGACGGTTTTTTGACTAAGGGGTATCATCCGCCCCAAACCTCTATAGTCATCCATAATTTTTTTTGGGTGTCTTGTTTGGGTCCATCACATTCTACCTCTCATCTACTCCATCGGTGCATGTTCGGGAGGAGGTCTCTAAGACCATCCTTGAGGCCTCCATTAGCTACTCATTCCCATCAAGACCAAGCCTTGACCTTGTTTGTGCAACAACCCAATCCAATCGATATCTCTTCTAATTCATCTGAACCTAATTCTCCTTCATCCACTATCATGGCACAACAAGTAGAAGAAAATAATCTTGAAAATTAGCTTCAGTACCTCAATGATCTATTGCAAGCCATTGTGAACCCACTACAATGTCTAGTGATGCGAGATCACTACAATCCCACTGCGGTGGCAATCGAACCTCGAGTACAAATCCCTGCTAGAGGTCCTGATACTGAACTCAAACCCAACATGATTCATGCCATTCCCAAATTCCATGGGCGTAATTCCGAAGATCCTTTCTAGCATATCAAGCAACTCAAGCATTTAGCCTAGACCTTCGGGTCCGAAGCTCAAAATCGAGATGTCCTACTCATGAAAATGTTCTCCTTCTCTCTTATGGATAAAGATGCTCACTGGTACCAAACCCAAACGCATCCAGTCAACACCTGGGTGGAACTTCAATCTGAGTTTTTGAGAAAGTTCTTCGTTGTTGGTCGGACAAATGCTTTACGACACCATATCATGCATTTCACATAGCAAGCAGGAGAATCGCTTCACGAGGCATGGCATCATTTTCTGGATCTCATGCGAAAGTGCCCCCATCACGGAGTTCCTAAATGGGAACAAGTCCAATCTTTTTCTTTTTTTTTGAAACAAAAAGGAAAGCTATCGTCTTATGATAGCAACCCAGGAAGGTATATCATATAATCAAGTAAGAGGAATTACAATCCAGATCCCTAAGTATGTATGAGGAACCAACACTCTCTTATAATTTGTTCACAACACACCGGTCTCTCCTGAAAAAGCCTCACATTTCTCACCTTCCACACACACCAGAGAGTGACAGCCATGCGCACATGTGGCTTCTCTCTCACAACAAACCCATACCAAATGGAATCCCATGTTGGTAATGGCTCCTGGCAAGTCCTTCTCCAAACAGCATCACTGACCAGGTAAGAGGAGAAAATGTGATTAATGTTGTCAGTGTGCATCCCACATAAGTAACATTCATGAAGAGTAGATCCCATCCTTCTGTGTCGTAGATCACTTGTAATCAAGCCCTTTGTCCTACACAACCAAAGAAATATTTGTATCTTAAGAGGGATCTTCAAAAGCCAAATTTTCTTGTCATTGAAGTCATAGCTCCACCCACTTCCATTTTCCATGATTCTGTTGTAACCACAATGCACAGTGTAAAGCTCATCCCAGATGTAGTTATCCTCCACTCCAAGTCTTGGCCTAAAGCTTTCAAGATATAAGAGCAGATTCCTCCTTTCATCCCACAGTCAGGTGCCCCTTCTGGTGGAGTCTTCTTCATTTAGTCTCCAGCTGCAGCTACTGCTAGACCAGAATCTGCTAACAGTCCCCTCCTTATCAGAGGCTACTGCAAAGGCCCTTGGATAGATCTCCTTCATAACACCCAGTCAAGACCAACCTTCATTCCAGAAGCTGAAGGTCCTGCCATCTCCAAGAGTCGGCTGTAGCAGATGCATGTTATCAGCCAATGATTTGATCACTGCATCCCAAAAGGGTGAGGGTCTGCTGGGCTGCATCCTATAGAGCACACTATTTGAAGATCCATAGCTGTCCCTGATCAAGGTAGTCCAAGGCTTCATCTCCCCTTGCAAGAATTTAATTGCTCACTTAAGCAATAAAGCATCATTGAATTGTTTCAGGGATTTAATCCCAAGTCCTCCCCTATCCTTTGGCTGACAGATCTGGTCCCACTTCAGTGGCTGGATAAATCTGCCCTCATGTTTGGATCCCCTCCAAAAGAATCATTTCCTCAATACATCCAGCTGCTTCCATATAGATTTAGGAGCTTTAAAGATGGAAAGGTAAAAAACGGGGACAGAGGTGATCACTGAATTAAGCAAAATGAGTCTTCCACCCTTGGATACAAAGCTGCTATGCCATCCATCCATCTTCACTGAAATTTTATCAAAGAGACAATTCCAATCTCTTTTCTTCATTCTAAAGCACCTCAGTGGTAGACCTAAGTATTTGGTAGGGAGGTTGATGCGGGGGGTCCCAAAACAGCTGAAATATCACCTTGCTCAGCCTCAGGTAAGCCAAAATAGACCAAACTTGCCTTCTCTTTGTTAGCCTAAGGCCTGAGATTTCTCCAAAAATGTTGACCATATGACATAGAGCTTGAGCTTCATCAATAGATCCTTCCACAAAAAAAAATCGTCTCATCCGTGTATTGAAGGATAGGGGCCAAAGCACTCCTGCAAGATAAAGAATATCCTCTAATAAGGCCTGCTTCGGCAAGTTTGCAAGCATACCAGGCCAAGTTGTCCACTGCCAGGTTGAAAACCAAAGGTGCCAGAGGATAACCTTGTCTGATCCCACATTGGGGTTGAATCCATGCACCACAAGGTTTCCCATTTATCAATGGAGTGAAAGAGGCAGTTGTGATACGCCTTTTCACCCATTGAATCCAAGTAGAGGGAGAACCTCTTCTTTTAAACACTTCTCAAAGATAAGGACAACAAATGGAATCGTAAGCTTTATGGAAATCAACTTTCCACAAAAAAACTTTACACTTCCTCTTGGGCCACCCACAAACCATCTCCTGGGCCATGATAAAAGACTTTTGTAAAGATCTGTCAGGAAGGAAGGTGGATTGAACAAGGTGGATCAGCTCTTGCAAAATAGGTCCCAACCTATTGGCCAAGACCTTGCTAATCACCAAATAAATAGAGTTTGAAAGGGCAATGGGTCTGAATTCCTGAAATGATTAAGCTCCTGGATTCTTTGGCAAAAGGAATAAAAAGGACCTATTGATTTTTTCAAATCCAAAGTTGCCAATCTCAAATTCTCTGATCACCTCCATCACCTCAGTGCCCACAACATCCCACATCTCTTTGTAAAAGAAGACTTGAATTCCATCAGGACTAGGTGAGCCTTCACAGTTGAGATCCTGGATGGCATTCAAGATTTTAGATTCAGATATAGTAGCAGTCAGGCTGGATGCCTGATCTTCAGTGATTCTGGGAAGGTCACCTGCTGCCATCCTCCAACATCCCTAGCTCTGATATCAGAGATGGAGGTAGTTCTCTACCCATCTTTAACAATTGAGGAAATCAGATTGATTCTTCTCCGAGAGCTGGCAGCCAAATGAAAGAACTTAATATTTGCATCCCCCTTTTTTAGCCACAGCTGTCTTGAACGTTACCTCCAATCCATCTCCAGCTTCAAATATTCTTCAGCCATCACCCCTTGCCATCTTTTTCTGTCAAGGAGATCCTGCTCAGACAACAGGTCATTGGCTTCTCTAGAGTCCAATTCCTGAACCTTCATCAAGGCTTCTTTGCATCTCTGATGCCTCATGACAGAAACAACATCACCATATTCCTTTAACATCACTCTCATAGCCGATAGTTTGGAAGCCAGCTTGATGGTAGCCATGCCCTCAACCTGTTGAGCCCTCCACCAACCTTCAAGCAACTCTCTGAAGCCCGGTTCCCTCAACCAAGACTTCCTGAATTTGAAATAGGATCCAGCCAACACCTGTTCCCCATTGTCCCAGACTAGGGGGGTGTGATCAGGGAAGGGTCGTTCAAGGCCACAGACATAAGATAACTGAAAAAGGTCCAGCAGCCTAGCATTGCCAAAGAACTTATCAATTTTGGACATGAGACCATTTCCATTCCTCCAAGTGAATTCAGAGCCCGAGGAGGGGAACTCACTCAAACCTAAAGCTTGAACCATTAACTGGAAGCCAGTTATTAAGACCTGTGATATTAAAGCCCTTTAAGACATCTGGGACTTGGGTCAGACGTCTGGTTAGACGTTTGGACACCTTCCCAGATGTCTGGAAATCAAATTTTTTGTGTACGTCCCTGCGTCTACGCGCGTGTTGCGCGCAGATAGTACGCAACCTCATTTTCCTCTCTCCTTCTCTCTCTTCTCACCAATGCAACCCTAAACCCCGTGCCTATTTAAACCCCCTCCTCTCCCTCGTTCGCCTCACCTTTAGCCACTCTTGTTCCTCCAGAGAGAGCGGTGAGCGGCGAATAGCGAGGAGCGGGCGTGAGCGACGTGGGAGGAGAGGAGCAGCGAGGGGAAGGGTGGAGAGCGCGCACGCGAGCTCGCGAGGGAGCTCATCGGAGAGCTCACGGCCGGTTGGGCGTGTGTAAGGAGGAGAGGTGCGTCGGGGAGGTCCTCCTCGACAATGCTGCAGCCGGAGCTGCAAGCGAGCAGGCACGGCGTGGCCACGCGTGGTGCGAGAAGGCGAAGGTCGATTTTGGTTCTGGGATTTTCCCAGAATCAGACGTCTGGATCGACATCCAGACGATGTAGACGACGTCTGGAGGAGGTTCCAGACGGCTGAGAGGTAAATCCCGCGACCTACTCTTTCCTTTGTGGATACGGCCATGAAGGCCATTCCGCCGAGGCACTGTTCTGTGCCATATTGAGGAGATTTTGCATTGCTGTGTGTAGGATTCGCTTCGGGAAGGTGCGGGACACGCCCTCCCACATCGTTCAGACGTCTGGGGGAGGTACCAAACGGCAGGAAGTGTTTCCAGATGTCTGGAGAGGTTGTCGGACGTCTGGAATAAAGTCCAGACGGTTGGGCAGAGTTCTTGGACGTTTGAGGAGTGATGCAGGAGTAAGGTATGGTTCTGGACTCTTTTAAGACATCTGGAAGGTGTTCCAGACATCTGATATGAATCAGAATTACTATTTTGACCCGTTTAGGGTCCGTTTGAGGTCCGATTTCTACAATTAAGATTCTATTGTTCTCCGTATAAGTTCCTCTACTTGTTGGAATACTTTTTATCCTATTCTGAGTGGTTTCTTGTGATTGATCCTTGTGATAGGTCCTCGTTCCGTTGTGGATTTGGGGTTTGCTGAGGCACGTGGACATGTCGATCAAGCCCTCATTACTCTTGGGATTACTAGTAGAGTGGCTTCCCCTAGTTTAATTACAAACGTGAATGCATATCTGGAATGAATGTTAGATCCTAGGGTATGGCATGAATCCTAGGACTAGAAACATTGGAATAGTTGTATGGAATGTATGAATTGCAGTCTTGGAAGAGTAAATAGAATGATAACAATTGCCTGTAAATGGATAACAACTACCTGTGAAATGTAAAGTACTGTTGTTAGCAACCGTTGCATGTAAATTCCTATTGTTTACAATTAAATACGAGTTGCCTGTATATGAATTGGAAATGGAAGATTGAATGTTGGAAACACGAGCTAGCTGTGAATAAACCTGGAATATGAATAGTAAAGTTACATGCTACATGTGTAGAACCTGAGAAATGGAAATAAAAATGATGAAACCTAGTATGGCTTGGCCTGAGAAACTTGAGCATGAACCCTACGGGGAATTAGGAGTACAGCTCCTGGAAATAAATGGAATGGAACTGGAAATGTGAATGGGAAAGTGAGCTGGCCCTTGAGAACGGAGTACGAAGGAGAGCGACTGTCCCCCTGCTTAGTGTAGAGCAGAGCTAGCCGGCCTAGGGTTTGGACCCGGGGTTAGGATTGGCCACTTTGTACTGACTTTTTGGCCCTCACGTATACAGTACTGGGGAGAGCTACTAGTGTAGGGAGAGAGCTAGCCACCCCACGGGGCCTGGGGTTCAGCTAGCCGCCTTACACTGACTTGTTAGGCCCACTGGGCAAACCAGGGTAGTCAGGCGAGGGTGCGCGGATTGTCGAGGGGTGAGACCCCTGTTTGGTTCTCAGGGGGCTAGACCTCTGTTACTGAGAGGGCTATGCCCTATACTGGTTCCGTGCTGTGCTTTGGGCGCACCCATTAACGGAAATGACTGACCGTGTGCTAGTGCGAGGTAGCTACCCATGCATTTATTGTATGTGCCGTAGTCACCGTTACGTTTGTCAATGACCTTGGGGTGGTTGACTGAGTGTAGGAGCACCACAGGGGACTCTCTCGGCCAGGAGAGCACCACGTGCTACTTCTACTCTTTGAAAAAGACTGCAATCAAGATCGTTCCCACGAGGAACATTCGAGATCAAGAAAGAGACCTGATAAATAAACTAAGTAATGAAAGAAAGAATAATTAGTTAAAGAAAGAAAGAAATTGAAAACAACAGTTACCTATCCACCTTTATTGTTTTAGTTAGCTGGTTGCCACTCTACTCAGCGTTCGTTGATATTTTGTACTCATAACCTTTTCCAAGTCCAGGTGTTGAGCAGCCAGAGCCTACGGCTGCAGAGGGTGCTGGGCCCAGTAGAGCCTAGTAGTTGTAGCTTTCTATTGTACTACATTTCCTGTTGTAGTGAGTAGTTGTTACACTTCTATACTCTTTTATTGTGAACTCTATATTCCTATAGCTGTTTAATTTTCTACTGTTGTGGTGGTGTGTACTGTAGTAGTTTACTTCTTTACTGCTGTACTTTTATTACTGTTAGTTGCTTGCATGGTGAATGTGGTTTATTTTACTGCTTTTTGGTTACTTCCTCGTTGGATGACTGGGTCTTGGGATCAGTCGAGTCAGTTTGGTCTCGTGTCCTGTAGGGATTCGGGAACCGAGTCGTAACAGGATTGTATCAGAGCCTGGTCATCCCGAGAAGTGAACCAACTAGCTGGAAAATAACCAATTCACGTGCTTATGACTAGAGTAACCACCACAACGTACCTTTTGACACCATCCTGAGTGTCGTTTGTTGAATGTTTATGAAATTGACGTCTTTTCTATTCTGTGTTCACGTCTCTTTGCAGGGGATGCGTCGACGTGGGGTCAGCGAGGCGGGCCGCGGACGCGGCCAAGGATGAGGTCGGAGGGGTAGGTGCGTTGGGCCTGACGTCTCAATGGACCAGCCACTACTTCTGGGCGTTCAGGCCCAGGACCTCGCCTAGTTGATACGGGAGATCGTACGAGAGTAGCTCCACCCGCCTCCACGGGTGCCTCTTCCTGGGGCTACGGAGGGGGAGTCCTTTGTGGGACTGCGAGACAGGCACGGCGCTGGACGTGGGGGAGGGGGTGGCCCTCCACTGCCCCCACCTTCCTCTGACACTTCCGAGCACGAGCCCTCCTTGCTTGGAGGCGTACCAGTTTCCCCACTTCAGCTCCATTACGAGCTTTTCGGACAGTTCCGAAAGCTGAATCCCCCCTCCTTCAAGGGGGATGAGGACCCGACCGAGGTGGAGGACTGGCTCGAGTAGATCGAGAAGGTGTTTGACACCCTTCGCCCCCTTGCGGAGTGCTGCGTGGCCTTTGCCACGTACCAGCTGGAGAGCGCGGCACACAGGTGGTGGAGGGCTATCAGGGGTTAGGAGAGGGCCGAGACAATTTGGGACCAGTTTGTCACCCTCTTCTGCGAGTAGTACTTTCCCCAAACGTGGCAGGACCAGAGGAGGCGGGAGTTCCACACTCTCCGTCAGGGGAAGATGACCGTGAGTGCGTATCGCGTGCATTTCCTGGAGTTGTCCCGTTTCACTGCGATAGCTGTGGCTACCGAGGAGGAGTGCCTTTGGAGGTTCATCGAGGGGCTCTGGCTTGCTATTCGGGAGTATGTCAAACCCCTGAAGCTGCCTACGTTCTCGAGGGTGGTGGAGGCAGCTATGACATATGAGGAGACCAACCCGTTCGCACGTGACACTGACAGCGGACGGAAGAGGCCCTACTAGGTCGACTACTCACAGGGCCGGCGAGAGGGGATGCACGTGGCGCCCGCAGGAGAGCCGTCACACTTCGCGGGGCCGTCAGTGGCCTTTGGGGGCCCCCAACAGGGGCCAGCTGCCAGCACCGGACCCCCGCCCAGCCATCAGCAGGGACCTACTAAGGGTGGGAGTCGAGTACCCCTTTGCTACTAGTGTGGCTAGCTGGGCCACATCAGGAGAGACTGCCCGTCTAGGGATGGAGGTCAGTAGATGCTCCCCGCACCGAGCACTGGAGGACGAGCAGGAGGCCGAGCTTCCCAGGCACTTGGGGGAGGAGAGTAGTCGCGGGGAGGGTACCGACCAGCGGCTACCCGTCCGACGTAGAGTGTGGCTGCTTCGTCCGCACCTAGGGCTGAGGAGCGTATCAACGCCCTGACACACAGAGACGCCAGAGCTTCAGGATCAGTGGTGGCAGGTATGGTTACAGTTTCCGGCAGACTAGTTTACACACTTTTTGATTCCGGTGCCATGCACTCGTTTGTCGCTGCTAGTTTTGCTGTCAGTTTGGGGCAGGACTGTATGTTGTTAGAGGATCCGTTTGTGATCAGAGGTTCGGGTGGTCAGCTGTTTGTAGCTGAGGAGGTTTACACAGGTTGTGAGGTCAGTGTTGGGGGACACAACCTCCCTGCTGATCTGATTGTGATACCGATGGAGGACTTTGGCGTGATTCTGGCGATGGACTGGCTGTTCGCTGACCACGCCTTGGTGGACTGTTTTGAGAGGAAGATCGTCTTCTCCATACCGAAGTTGCCTTCTTTCGAGTTTCACGGACAGCCCGTGGACGGAGGCTTCAGGTGCATTTCTACACTTCAGGCAGCGAGACTTTTGGGCCAGGGGTGTGAGAGCTTCCTGGCTTGTGTTGTGGCTGATTGCACAACAAAAATACACCAACAATTGTGCCATCTTGTGCTATTTCCTAGCATTGCCAGTGCATAATAGGCAACCATAGTCGCATTTGTAAAAATACACGCATGCATGCATTTAATTGAGAGGGGAGGAGAGTGAATAAATTGGCCTTGTAATTTACGTTTTCCTCAAGTGCTGCCTCGCAAATTCACCATCTTTATTTTTATTTTTATTTTTATTTGACTTTCTTCTCCGCGGCTGCAAGGCATGGCTGGCCTTCCTCGCGCCATTCTCTGCAACAAGCTCTCCCTGCCAGCCATGTAGAGCCATGCACAGCCAGGGCAAGGCTGTGCATGCCTCTTTGCTCTATAAAAAGAGCTCAGCCTTCTTCCTTGCAGCTGAGCCTGGTCCACATGCCAAAACCCAACATAGCAGCTTCCTCCAGGCCGTCTCCTCCCCTTTCCCCTCCATACGCAGCCTCTCCTCCTTCTGAGGAGCTACTCTGCGGGCAGGAGCACCTCACAGTGGTGCATAACCACCATTGTGAGTCCCACCACCGCCCAGCTCATCAAAGAGTCGGTGGGCGTGGTGGTTCTCTTCCCTGTTTCATCGTTCAAAGCATTTCCGCCATTGCCATAGGAGCTTCAAGCTTTGAAGCTCAAGCTCTGCAGCAGTAGCAGCAAGGTGGCAGCAGCAAAGCACTCCTCCAGCGCGCACTTGGAGGCCGCCCTTGCCTCCACCGCGCGCCTGCAGGCCGCCCTTGCCTCCCACTTCTTCGCGCCCACACCCGTTTCTTTGCGCAAGCCAGTAGCCGGCGCAACCTGTTCAATGCGCGCGTCAGTCGCTCCACACCGCCCGCACACACGGAACTGGGCGCAGGCGGTCGCGTGAGCCGAGGGCGCACTATAGCCACTATCCACACTAGTCAGCGGAACACTGTGGCTACAGTGCAGTGATCGGTAAGTTTCTGACTTATCTGGTCACCTGGCGCTCTTTCTCTCCGCGCCGCTACCGATTCCAACCCGTCCGCGTGCACCCATGTCTCTCCCTGCGCCTACTCTCGCGTACACCCGCCCGCTTCTCCGCCCGCGTCTGTGCCCGCTTCAGCGCATAGCGCCTTCGCCTGCACCCGCCTCGCCATGCAGCGCAGTGCGCTGCGTTCCTTCCTCCGTGCCCACTCCCTCCTGCGTGTGCGCACGGCTTCACGCGCCTACGTGCCTGCGAGTGCGCGTGCGCCATCAGACGACACCCTGAGGCTCCAGACGGCTAAACACAGTAGTCCTTCACTCCAGCAGCCTCTCTCGCCCTCTCTCTCTCTCCTGCAGACACATATACACACACATACACACTCTCGTACACACACCCACTCACCTATACATTATTATATACTTATATATATATACATATAGATATACATATTGATATGTATATATATATTTATATGCATATATATATATATACATACAAATATCTATACATATATTAGTACTTATATAACTAAGTATAAGTATATATACATATATATATATATATATATATATATATACAAATATACATACATATATACATATATATATCTATAACTATAAATATATATATATATATATATATATATATGTGTGTGTGTGTGTGTGTGTGTATATCTATCTACATATATCTATATACATAGATACTTATACTAATATATATATATATATACACATACACATATATATATAACTATATACATATATTACTATATATACATTAATATACGTATATATATATATATCTATATCTATATCTATATATATAGTTATATATACATACATATATATCTAATTATATATATATATACATATATTTACATATCTATATAGATATATACATATATATATATATACACATATAACTACATATATACCTATATATTTATACCCATATATATATATATATAGATATATATTTACATACATATATATATTTTCATGTCACTTACCATACGTTGTATCGCGGGAATATCTGCACCAGTTGCTGATATTCCCCGATATACGCATATAGAAAGCATTTTCGCACACATCTTCCACCATCCATCCTATACTCCACACGGCACTTTGTCCTGTTGATTGTGTCTTCCTAGACGACGACTGACTCGACACCGTGCTACACGCCATCTCCACCTCCACCTCCACCCCTATATACATATATAATATATACATATATATATACTATATTTACTTCATTTCTGTTTCTCTTTCCTGCTAGTAAAAAGATTAAAAAAATATATACAAAAGAGAAAAGATAATCCTTGACTTGCTGGTACTCAGTCTTGTGAATAGAAGACTAGTTTTGGAACCCTAATTTGGCTTAAAGCCAAGAACCTGATTTTGAGGGTGTACCTCAAGGACAAAAATTATCAGAAAAAAATCTTAAATAAAAAAAAACACCAAAAACATAATAAACGAATGGAAGAGATTCATTGTAGGAAAGGCGCAGAAACTTATTCACACTTCTAATCCCACTTCCCTGAGTTCGACCCTGGGCCTAAAAGTGACCAAGATAAAATCAAGTAGGCCAGGTAAAAAAAAAATTTTTGTAAAGAGATGGTTAGGCTCGATTTAGGTTAACCACTATACTCATTTCAACGATAAAATCACCATATTAACACAACCTATCCGAGCCCGACCACACTCTTTTCTGGCACCGTTGTCGGGGAAGTGCGCATTCAAGTAAGTTTCTACTCCATTCGTTTAATTTTTTTCTCTTCTCACACTGTTCTCTTCACGGGTGTTTTTGTTTGTTGCTGTGTAGGTGAACCTATTGCAAGGAGAAGGTAGGTAGATGAAGTCGGAAACGTGGGCAGATCCAAGGCAGGAACGAGAGCGTGAAGACGTCGGCAAAGCACCGGAGCCCCGCACGCGTTGCTGAACAAGTAGGTCTTTCTTTCTTAGCAACTTAGGTTCACTTGTCACCTTAATAAAAAAAGAAGAACTAAACTAGAAAAACTTCTTGGGATCTCTTGGGGCAAGTGGATTAAAAATCACTTGCTTGATTGTTTGCCATTACTCCCACCGCCCTAGGATTTCCCGCCAAACTTCGCACAGCGAGGATCCTAGAATCTTGATTCTTGAATCTTTCGTCATGTGAAGTATTCTTTGAGGCAAAAATAAAAAGATTGATTGCACCCCTCTTGGCCTCATTTATCTGCAATTCAGGATGACATTTTTGGTGGCTAGACTTGGAATTGAGTTGATTCCAACCCCACCACGACCTTTCACGTGCCTAAGATTCGATCCTGAATACTTCAACCCCAACAATTTAATTTTCTTTATCTTTTGGTTGAGCCTTGTGTGTGGAAATCATTTTGGTGATTGGGAGCACTTGAATTGAAGTGCTTTGGCTCCTTTTCACACTAATCTAAAATTGATTCGTGCATCCACACATAGAAATCTTCATCTAGAGAAGCCCATTGCATTTTACCATGCATTAACCAACTGACATTGAAGAAGGGTTTGTTGGGCTTAGAAGAAAACTTGTATTCTCTCAAAACCCGGAGATTGGTTGAATTGGTAATTTAGAGAAATCCTAAAATCCATACTACTTAAGGCTGAATTCTAAAAACCATTCACCAATTAAAACTTCAATTCGGGGAGATTTTCCCGTTGCATGCTTGGTTTACACACTCTAAAAATCAATCACTTAGGAATTACCCGTAAATAACGCCATTCACATTCCAGAAGCACTTGATCCTAAGCCTCTAACTAAAATTGGTAGCAACTTGACCCTTATTAAGGATTGGAGGTCTAACTACCTGCGTGTATCACCTACGTGCTGGTGAGGGTTCCCACGTGCTATCGGGTGTCTAAGACTGGGGCAAACAGCCTTTCAATCTGGCCTGGTGGTTCCGCGGTGCTCGCATTCGATTCCGTAGTTTGTGATAGGAGGTAACTTAGATATTTGGTCTAAGGGCACACTGTAGAGGTTTAGGAATTTGATTGTATTGATTTGTCATCAAGTGTACCTTTGCAGCGTCATTTGTTCATCTCTTTTCCCTTCATATCCCCCCAATTCTTCTTGCGGTAGTGCATGTTTGAGAGGTCACAAAACCCTGAACTGTGTGAATTGCCTGATAATTTTAGAAAAGAAGCCGAATCGTGCTCCTCCTCCACAAACATGGATGCACGCCCACCCCCAAATCCTGAGGGAGGAAACCGCCCTCAAAACCCACCAGGTGGTGGAGCCTTGGATCCCATAACCTGCCTCCAAGCCCAAATGGAAATGTATAATGAACAAATTGGGGCCATTAGGGAAATATTGGAGGAAATGCAGAACCCTCCCGAATGGGAGGAGCCTAGGCCTCTTAGATCCTATCAGAATCCCGCTACTACAGAGACCATAGGACAAATTCAGGTCCCCATGGGCGGGGATGACTTTGAACTGAAACCTAACATAATTGGCCTGATAAATTTTCACTTCTATGGTCTTGCAAGTGATTATCTTTTTCTCCACTTGGAAGACCTAATCCGATTAGCTGAAACTGTTAAACCAAGAAATATCGGGTTACCTATAGTCCTCATGAAAATGTTCCCATTTTCATTGCGGGATAAAGCGTCGCAGTGGTTACGCACCTTGGGAGAACCATCCACTCTTGGGAAGAAATGCGAACAGTGTTTCTCAAGAAGTTCTTCCTAATCGGGCGAACCAATGCACTTCGCCGTGCTATCACTTCATTTACGCAACAAAACGGCGAACAATTTCATGAGGCATGGGAGAGATATAATGACCTCCTCAGGAAGTGTCCGCACCACGGTCTGCCTAAGTGGCATATAGCCTAGATTTTCTACTATGGGCTAAATGAGACTTTGAAGTAGATTGCAGATGCTTCCTGCGGAGGGAATTTCATGAATAATGACGAGAATGGAGCATTCGAATTGAAAATATGAGCGAAAACTCAATGAACAATGCTTCCATTGTCGCCTTTAATTGTACCAGCCTGCCTTGTAATGTCCATGAAGTTGACACGGGACCCTCCTATTCATCCACTGATCTCAGCCTTATCGCACAAAAATTGGATGAAATTTCCGTCGTGCACAAGAAGTTGGACGAGCTTCTGGCCAACCCCGCTCGTTCTATGGAAAACACCCCCACCTCACCACTTCATCATAATCCCAATTCTTCCAACACCAGGCTTATCCCGAGAAACCCTGTAAGACCTTCCTTACCGAGTGTCGCACCGAGTGACTCGGTAAGTCATGTGGATCTGGCTTCTGCGAGCCAGTATTTTGGCACGGAGGACCAAGCCTCCGTGTGCTCGGATGCGTATTTACATGCGGACGCGTCTTCTGGAATAGAAGACGCTTGCGCCCTGGGGAACAACCCGTTCTCTGCCAGTTATAACCCAGGGTGGTGAAATCATCCAAATTTTGCATGGTCCAACAACCTACAGTGCCAAAACCTTGCGGGTGGACTAATGCGACTGTCCGCATCCGTCATCCCAAGGGCCCAGTCTAATCCTATGGCGAATCCGCCATCGGGTCCTTGCATATCGCAAACAGAACACGGATCAAGTCCTCTTGACAAATTGATGCGAATGATGATGGAAATGTCAAAGCGCGATGAAGAGAACATGACCTCTCTTCAGCACCAATTGGCGCAACAGAATGCTGAGATCAGTCAACTACGCATGGCGACTCGATCTCAGGGCACTCTTCCGCCCAACTTGTTCCCATCCCGCGAAATTTCGTACCCCGTGGTCCTCAACCACAGGTACGATCTTCTCAGGGGCAGGTTCATCAGATTCTACAAGCTTCGAGCATTCCACCAGGATTTTAGGCTAATCCCGCTGCAGCACCTCACTCTTATGTCCCTATTGAGAACCCTCCTCTGCCTTATGATCCCACTGGACCCACATCGTCCAATGTTATCACTACGAGGAGCGGTAAGCAAACCGTCGATCTGCCTCGACCTGATCTTGGCCCGTCTTCTTCATCACCCTCTCATTCAGGATGCGCACCACATTCGCGAGAGGACGATACACCCAAATTGGTGCCAGAATTAGTTCCATTCTCTGAGGCTCTACTGAGGGAGCCAAAAGGAAAAAAGAAAGATATGCAGGCCTTTGATAACCTGCGTAATTTGTTCAGGGATGTTGAAATCAAGGTACCCCTGCTTGAGGCTATTGACCACATACCTACTGTCGCCCGATTTTTCAAAGACTACACAACACCTAGGCGACAGTCAAAGAAAACTAAGAATCCGGTGGTTCTCTCGCCTCATGGGAGTTGTGCTATACTGTCAAATCTACCACCGAAGAGAAAAGATCCGGGCACACCGCTTATTTCTTGTAGCATCCAAGGCTGCAATTTTAATCGTGCCCTGCTTGATCTAGGATCTTCCATCAATCTTATACCAACCATCATGCTCGAAAAATTTTCCTTGGAAATTTGAAACCCACCCCTATCACGTTACAGTTGGCAGATCGTTCTGTCAAAATTTTGAAGGGTGTGGTGGAAGACGTGGTGGTTAGGGTCAACAGTCTCTATTTTCCTGTTGACTTTCTTGTTTTAGATATGGAAGTTCCTAGCTCACTTTTTGATTGTCCGATCATCCTTGGTCAACCTTTCTTGGCCACAGCCCATGCCCATATTGACTGCGAGTCGGGCTGTATTGAGACTACCTTTGGATCTGAAAAACTCAAGCTTAACATCTTCAAGGCAGCCAAGAACTTTGATTGCGATTGTATCGAAGATGACACGTCTGACGAGGACATTGCCGTCAGCACGTGTATCAGAATAATTGGGACCTATTCTGACTGCTGCAGACTGCCTTTAAAAACTGATGATTGCCTGATCAACGCATATTGTGACGTTCCCCCATCCCTCCCTTGTCTCGTACCTTCTCTTGGCCAGACTTCTGACGAGGTTTTCTCCGCTTCCCATACCTCGTGGTCTGAGTCATATTCGGGCTATTCACCGCCGGTCCACACTCTTGATGACCAAATTGCCCTTTCTTTCTCGCTAAATTAGGCG
This sequence comes from Thalassia testudinum, assembly GCA_037157565.1. NCBI lineage: Eukaryota > Viridiplantae > Streptophyta > Magnoliopsida > Alismatales > Hydrocharitaceae > Thalassia > Thalassia testudinum. Next base: position 156,838,242 of record JAZHRO010000025.1, read on the forward strand.
GAGTTGCAAATCCACAATGGGACCTTGAGCCCACATGCTACACACTGGGGCTATTCCTTTTTGGATCCATCTATCCAAGAAGCCCCTCTTCTTGGCCAATCTGAGGGCCAACTTATTCCTCCTGATTTGTTCTCCGATTTGCCTAGGATACTCTCATCCCAAGAATTGCCAGACCTTTCACCATCCACTCCCGAGCTGAAAGAGCTGCCTAGTACACTTAAATATGTTTTCCTGGGACCAAATGAAACGCTCCCCGTAATCATCAGTTCAAAATTGACCAGGGAGCAAGAGTGCAAACTAACAAAGGTCCTCATAGAACACAAGGCAGCCATTGGATGGTCTTTATCAGACTTATCTGGCATTAGCCCCTCCTACTGCACTAACCGTATATATACGGAGGAGGAGGCTCGACCTTCCCGCGAGATGTATGATAGCGAAAATACGCGGTTTGTTAAAATACGTCGTTGTAACGCGTAAATCTGCTTTCACTTTTTGGCGCCATTGCCGGGGAGGCACGGCTTTGCATTAATTAATTTTCTCTTGCTTGAAGTGGATCTCATCCCCTTCTCTTTCTTTCTTTTGTGTGTGCAGAAGCTACAGCGGGGAGGCGGGAATCTGGAAGCGAGAGCTCAAAGATCCTTTTCTTCCCGCGGAAATTCAGGTTGGTTCGTCTTTCTGGTCACATAATTAAAACTACCAAAAATATAGTAAACTTGGCTTTCAGGACCCTAAACACTTTAATTAAGTGGAGTGGTGCATTATAAAATCCATTGTTTGCTTGTATGCTTCTTTAGCACCATTCCATTGCAAGTATTGGTGTTCTATTTTTCGGGTCTAGATTTCTATCTGGACTTGAAAAATCGATTCCTAAAACCCCAGGCCTCCTAAAATCATAAAATTTCATAGAGTGATTCCCAATTAAGTTAGGAACATCTGTTCCAAATTTCAAAACAATTGGATTTGTATTTAATTTTTAAAAATTCGTGGATAGCAGAGAGGTCACACCCTCTAATCTTCCTGTTTTGCTACTGTCCGCGAATTTTCAGAATTTTTATACTCATCCAATTTTTGAGAAATTTAGCTTACTAGAATCCTTGTGAAATTTTACACATCATATAAAATTATAAAAATTTTCTGAGGTCGGTGGTAATACTGAAAAGTCCATAATACCCACGGGTATTATTTCTGGACTTTGACACTAGTATAATTAAAAATTCAAAAAAATTATCAAACAAATTCCTAAAATCTTACAAAAATCTTTTCTGGAATCCTTGTTTGATTTTATTCAAAGTAGTGGTGTTGTTTGACTTATTTGGACCACTACTTAATTCAGAAAGCTAAAAATAATTCATTGGTAGTTAAATTTCTGTCTTAAGGATAATTGGCTTAGGGTTTCTTCTTTCTCTTTAGAGACTCAATTAAAAGGAAATATACAATCACGCATACAACTTGTCTTTCCTTTGATTGTGAACTTTCAAACTTGTTTGAAAGTTTAAAGAGAAAAACCCTAAAACTCATTTAATTAAATTGAATCCTAAAAGACATAAATACAAAAAAATTTTGTGACAACTTGATTTTCATTAGAACCACTCTCCAATTCCTGCACACACACAAAAAAAATCAAATAACAGGGCAACAACCCAATAAACGCCCTCCACATTCCGTGTGCACTATAGCATCCTAGACCTAATTAAAACTTGTAGCAACTTGACCCCTAAGGCTTTATCAACTTAGGCTTGCTATTTAGGTCTTAAGTTCTCTTTAGTTAATACCAATTCTGTCATCTGTATCTGGTGTTCAGGCTGAGGGGCTGTGTCAAACGACCAGGCGCGGGTTTGTACAAGCACCTGGGGTCTTCCCTGGGAAACGTTTGGGCCCAAACCTCCCCTTAAGCAACTTGGCTAGATTTGTTGATAGAACGGGTATTTACTATTGACTACTTATTTCCTATATAGACCAAGTCTTAGGTTATTATTAGGGAGTCACGTTTAAGTTACGTCTAGTTTTATTTGTTTGAATTTCACACTTTCTCTCATCTCTTTCTCTTCTCCTCCCCTCCCGTTCTTCCATTTTATGCACGGGCGACAGTCTCAAAATCTGCACTTGGAAGGACCATTTGATTTCGCCCCCCACGCAAAAAGACCACTTTTTCTGTCTTCTTCTCCTGAAAAAATGGAAACACAACAAAATAGGTCCACTGACCCTTCCACGTCCACCTCTAACCCCACCACTAACCCTAATTCTAACCCTTCCACCCAAAACCCAACCACCAGTAACTTCCCACACTTGGAGCTCCCTAATCTTGAGTTGCCCCACACACAACATCAAGACCCCCTACCTGATCTTTTAAAATTGATGGCCGATCAGATTAATAAATTAAATTCCAATCAACAAACATTGACTAGGAACATCCAAAACCTAGCCAATCCAAGGCCAAACCCACCACCCCGTCAGCAGCTTGTTGTTCCTCTAAAAGATTTCTATGATCCGTCTTATTATGAGGAACGACCAGGGGTGGTCATCCCAAAGGGGGACTTTGAGATCAAGCCTGCGGTCCTGAACCTAATTAAACACTTTCATGGCCTTCCTAGGGAAGACCCTTTCAGCCACCTTGAAGAGCTAACTCTTTTTGCACAGACAACCCATTCCTGAAATGTGCAAGAAGACATATGGCTGATGCAGCTTTTTCCATTATCTCTTAAAGATAAGGCCGCTTATTGGTTCAGGACCATTGGCCGACCCATCACAACATGGCCTCAACTCAAGAGCGCCTTCCTCAAGAAATTCCTTCCCATAGGTCGTACCAATTCCTTACGAAGATCTATTACGACCTTTCACCAAAAATCTAGTGAAACTTTCCATGATTCTTGGGAAAGATTTCAAGACCTTTTAAGAAGTTGCCCGCACCACGAGATTCCTTTATGGCAGCTCATGCAAATCTTCTATCATGGATTAGAAGATCAAATCCGACATTTCGTCGACGCCTCGTGTGGCGGCAACTTTTTAAATAAAGATGCAGAAAGTGCCTATGACCTGTTCGAAGAAATGAGTGAAAACTCATTTAATCAAGCTTCCATGAACACATTTTGCAGAACCCAAAACCCGCAGTTCGGTGTTCATGAAATAGGCACTCAATCTATCCCTGTCACCCAAGACGATCTTCAATTGATTGCTCAAAAACTCGACCAGATGCATATTAATCAAAAGAAAATTGAGGAAAGACTGGCCACATCAACTCAAGCTCCACACCCACATCTAACCCAACCTAACTTTCCACGAAGAGAAAATTTGCACAATCTCAACACTACCCCTGTTGATTATTCTGAGGTTGCCCATGATTCACTGGGGAATTGCAACTATCCAGATCTTAACCCCACTCAAAATATTTCTGCTATCCAGGAGCCCTTTAAAAATTCTTCCAATTGGAAAAATTACCCGAACTACTCCTGGAATAATCAAGTTTCCTCCCAACCATATCATTTTAATGGGTATGGGTCGAATCCAAATTTCCATCCTGGGCCATCCCAACAAGATATCAATGCCCAGATGCTGCGAACCTTGCAGGATATGCAAACAAAAATGACGGAAGTAACCCGCAACATCACAAATCTGAACAATCAGATTGGGGTTACTCCCACGCAAAGACCTGTAGGACATCTTCGGTCCCAACCCATACCCAACCCTAACCACCAAGGAAACGATTATATGGGCAGAAATCCACATTATCCAAATCAGCCTCCTCCTAATCCACCACCTCAGCAGCCGCCCAGGTTTCTGCAATCACAGGCCCCCCCACCTCCTCTAAATAATAATCCGACTGCACATGCAGTTACTTTGAGGAGTGGGAAAACCACCACTGACCCTGAGCCTTCACACGAACCTGATAAGATACCTGTGCAAATTGACTCCCCACATCCCCATCAGGAAGAAAAAGAAAAACAAAAATCTCAAGATAAGATTCCTGTCCCTTTCCCACAAGCTCTCTACCCCACCACCAAAAAAAAAAAGAAATCTGAGCCCACTACAGAAGAACTCATGGAGCTATTTGGGCAAGTTCATATCAATATTCCTCTCCTAGATGCCATCAAATATATACCTGCCTATGCTAAATTTTTGAAGGAGATTTGTACTCCTAAAAGGTAGGCTAAAAATCTAGGACAGGTGCATCTTTCAGAGACAGTAAGCTCTGTCATACAGAGTAAGCTGCCTCCTAAGATGAAAGATCCGGGGGCGCCTTTAATTTCTGTAATTATTGATGACACTACATTTAATCGCGCCCTCCTTGATCTTGGTGCCTCAGTTAATATTATTCCCACGAGTTTATTCAAAGAATTTCAGATCGGTGAATTAAAACCCGTCGAGGTTACCCTGCAATTAGCCGACCGATCTACAATTAAACCTCGTGGGATTAGCGAGGATGTTTTAGTCAAGGTCCAGAATTGTGTCTTCCCTGCAGACTTTCTGGTTCTTGACATTGAGGCACCTGAATCATTACTGGACTCCCCAATAATCCTTGGACGCCCTTTTTTGGCCACTGTAAAGGCAAATATCAATTGCCACATAGGAAAAATGGATATCACTTGTGCAGGCCAAACTCTCACTTTAGATATTTTCAAATCCTCTAGGAGATTCCATGATGATAACTTCTTTGAGGACTTAGATACTGAAATTTCGAATATGGTGGAGGAGACAATGTTAATAGATACCCTTACCAACCATAATTTTTTTGAGGACTCTGATTCAGAATCAGTGGTCGGCGAAATCTGTGATCCGAAAACTTGTCTTGACCCCAAATTTATTCCTGATACCCCCCCTAACCCACCCACTATTCACGCACCTAACTTTTCCTCACTAACTTCACCCAATCCTCACCATTCCTTCCCCGACCCCTTTCTTACGGACCTGCCACCAACCCCGCCTGAGTTTGGCACCCAACCTAATTTAAACCCATGGCCAGACTCAGGCTACACTTATCATTTTCCATCCTACTTTGATTCCAATATTATTTCTAATCAATTTTCTAGGGATCTAGAAGAAGACACCTTTTTTGCGGGCATCCAAGTGTCCAATTATTTACATGATCTTACGTCTTTGGTGCATACCTTCACGCCCGGCTGAATGACATAAAAGATAGCACTGGATGGGAGGTAACCCATCATTTTTTCTTGCTTTCCCTTTTTTTTCTTCTTTTTCCAGGTTTTGTTCCTCCTAAACCCAACCGTTCTTCACTAAGGTGATCGCTTTTCCCTCCTAATGCATGAGGACATGGCATATCTTAAGCATGGGGGGGTGTTTTTAATTTTACGATCGATTTAGGATTTTCAAAACCTAAAAAAAAAAAAAAATGCATTTTTGTTTAATTTATTTCTTGCTTGCATACCCAAAAAAAATAAAAATGTTCAAAACTTTTTGAGGAAAAATTTTGAAATCGGGACTAAGGTCGAAAAATTCACTTTTGGTACAATGGGATTTAATCTTTAACAAACTAAGGATGATGATATGGATCTGATCATTAGAATTCCAGGGTCTATTTTAGACAAGATCAGATATCCTTCTATAAAATTCTACCTGAACTCATGATAGTTCAGGTGACTTGATCCTATTTTGCAATATGGAAATTATTTGACTTAGCTTCTGATTCAAAAACTTGCATGTTTTGAGAAACTTCTTGTGTCACTCTTCACACACAAGCCAACACTTAAAAATAACTAAAAATTTGAGAAACTCCCTTATTTGGACTTAGTGAAAGTCTGAAGCAGATCATTGGTTTGAGTTCCCACCGCCGAGGAGGAAAATGCCTCCTTTAAGGATGCGATGTCAACATGTTACCGCCTCGGCGTTGCTCCATATCTATATTTCATATCTTTAGGCGGAGCATTAAAGCGCATTTTAGCAGCTCAAGTGTCTTGGACGGTGCTCTACCTATAGTGTCGGAGCAAGAGCTTGAGTTTGTTTGGAGCGCCCCTTTTCACCGCATCGTGTTCTGGGTTTGTGAGCTCCTGGGTGGTGTCATGGACAGTGCTATCTCGAAGTACTGGGGGCAGAGCCCCCTCGAGGAATGGTAACGGCAATGATGATCTCGACACATCTGTTGTAAGACTAAGTTAAAAATAAGCATGGGGGAGAAAAAAAATATATATATATATAAATAAATTAACACACCCTTATAAATGTTGGCTTTTCACAAGCACAGCCACAAGGTTTTAAAGGATTTTGCAAGTTGAGAATCAGATTCATGAGCCAAAAAATTCCTAAAAACAAACATTTCAAGTCATCTGAATTAACAAGGGGTTAATTTGAGAATTTTTTTGGAAGATATATTGATCCCGTTCTATCTAATGGTTGAATCCAAAAACAAATCCTGATGTTTATCTTTAACAAATCCTGTAACTCCAGTGTTTTTAATCTACCAAGGTCCATTGATCTCTTTTTTTCCTCCAAAGTTGAAAAAATTAGATTTCCCAAAAATTCCATTTTAAGTTTTGCTAAGAGACTAGCAAAAGATAAACATGGGGGTGTGATAAACGCCAGTTTATCATCATTCTTATACATTAAAACAAACCTATCTCTTAGGATTTTACTCCGCAAATGGGTTTTTGGGCTGCATTTAGGCATAAAATAGGTTAGGCATGCATTGCATTTTTTATTGTCTTTTTAATATATTTTTGTGAGTGTTAGGGATGTACAGATATATAGATCCCTAAAACCCTAGCACTCAAGAAGGCAAATGGTGAAGGAGAAGCCCAGACTAGCTGGAACTCAGCCTAATCCAGCTCACCTCAGCTTGATCCAGCTCACCTCAGCTGAAGATGAAAAGGGAGAAAGTCAAACCCTAGTTGATCTGGAAAGTCTTGGACCACATAATTATTCTTAGAATAAGAATCAATAAAATCTAGATCAATAGTGGTCAAAGCTGAATGAGATTGGATCAACATATACTTTTCAAATACTACTTCCATTTTATTATCAGTATCCTCAAAAATTTTATGATCACTGGACCTCTTGGAAGCTAGAAATAAATCTAATGAGAAGGTCTGGTTACTACAACTTATATTCATTTTCCCAGAATGAGAATGGATATTAGATGTTGCAGTAATCAAAAGGGGTCTTCCAAGAATGATATTAATGAGAGCCTTAGGTACCTCTATGTCAAGGACCAGAAAATTTACCGAAAATAGACAATTTCGGACCTTGATAATACTATCCTCAACAACTCCCCGCGGTTGAATGGTAGATCGATCTTCCAATTGAAATTGAACCTTAGGAGGTTTTAAATCACTGAATCGAAATTCCTCAAATAAGACTGGGGGGATGAGATTACTAGAGGTACCTAAGTTGAGAGGGGAGCAAAAAAAAATGGTGTCAGTTATGACAACTGAGATGAGCGATGTGCCCTGGTCCTTTTTTGTGAAAGGCAGCATGCTCTGAAAAACTGAGCTGGCTGTCTTAGAAAGGACCAACCTTTCTAGATTCTGATCATGACTTTTTGAAGTAAATTTTTTAGAGGCATGGGGAGAATCTAGGAGGGGAATATTCCTCTTGACTTGCTCAAATAAGTCCAAAGGATTGTGGTCAGAGGGCTCCGATTTTGGATTGTTGGATTGCAGTTTTTGAGAGTGGGAAATAGGGTTTGAATCAGGTGTTTTTGGGATTTCTTTTTCTTCTTCCTTATTGAGGTTAGGGGAGTCAATCTGCATTGGTTGAGCATCAGTTTCATCATTTGAATTTGAAGGCCTTAAATCCATGTTGGTTTCCTCACTCCTCAAAGTCTCTGCATACGCAGCTTGGTGGTCACTGGGAGGAGATGGGGGGGCTAATTTTGATAGAAACTGGTTGGTGCTGTGATATTGGGTTAATAGGAGGCTGAACCATGTGGTTCTGATGTTGGTATCCACCTGGGTGTTGGTTCCTGGGATTAATAAAGTTTGGTGTGGGTTGGGATGGTGAGTGTCCTGCAGGTCTTTGAGTCGGAATATCCCCAATTTGATCATTGAGATTGTTAATAAGACGGGTTGTTTCCTTTGTTTTTCTTTGTAACTCCTGCAGGGTTTTCATCATCTGGGCATTAATGTCTTCTTGAGATTGCCCAGATTGATAAGTCTGATTAGAATCATACCCTCCAAACGGGTTTTGTTGTTGGTGTGGAACCGAATTGGTCCAGGAGTGAGTCGGATAATTTCCCCTATTAGAGGAATTTTTCAATTTCTCCTGGAAAGTAGGGACATTTTGGGTGGGGTGATGATTGGGATAAACATAATTCCCTGTTGAACCATAGAAAGCCTCAGAATAATAATTATACTCAGCACGAGATTTATGCAGATTTTCTCTCTTGCGGGTGTTTAAAGGGGTGAGATGTGGAATGTGTGGAGCTTGGGTAGGTGTGCCAGGACTCCCTTGGTTGGCTAGGTTTGTTAAATCCTTATGCAACTGTTGTTGCTTAACTTGTAGCTGAGCCATGATAGAGTAGAGATTAGGTGGAGGGGCCGGATTAAGTAGCTCCTGGGTGGAAAAATAGGGGAAAGAAAAATTAGCATGCGGGTTAGAGGACCAATTTTGATTTTCCATTTTGAGAGAAGAGGAAGAATGCAGGAAAAGTCTTTTTTGGGGAGGCAATTAGATGATTAAGTACCTCAACTTAGCTGAGTCTGGCTGAGGTGAGCTGGATCAAGCTGAGGTGAGCTGGATTAGGTTGAGTTCCAGCTAGTCTGGGCTTCTCCTTCACCATTTGCCTTCTTGAGTGCTAGGGTTTTAGGGATCTATATATCTGTACATCCCTAACACTCACAAAAACATATTAAAAAGACAATAAATAATGCAATGCATGCCTAACCTATTTTATGCCTAAATGCAGCCCAAAAACCCGTTTGCGGAGTAAAATCCTAAGAGCTAGGTTTGTTTTAATGCATAAGAATGATGATAAACTGGCGTTTATCAATGTAGTGACGTCTCAACCCTAACATGTGGGAGGTCGTTAAGAAGGAAATTATTAATTGGCTGGATGCGGGTATAATCTACTCGATCAGCGATAGCCCCTGGGTGAGTTCGATTTACGTTGTGCCCAAGAAGGCGGGACTCACCATCCATGTCAATGACAGGGGCGAATCCATCCCTACACGCACTCCTACATCTTGGAGAGTGTGTGTAGATTATAGGAAACTCAATGCTGCAACTAAGAAAGATCACTTTCTGCTACCTTTCATTGACCAAATCCTGGAGCGATTAGCGGGAAATAAATTTTTCTGTTTCCTAGATGGATTCTCAGGATATAACCAGGTGGTAATTGACCCTCGGGACCAAGAGAAAACCACTTTTTCCTGCCCCTTCGTCACCTTTGCATTTAGAAGAATGCCGTTTAGACTTTGTAACGCGCCAGCAACTTTCCAGAAATGTATGCTGGCGATATTCCACGACACGGTGGGTGACTTTCTCGAGGTCTTCATGGATGACTACCTGGTCTTTGGACCATCTTTCGATGAATGTCTTGCCAACCTAACCTGTATCCTTAGGGGATGTATTGATGTAAACCTCATGCTTTCCTGGGAAAAAAGTCATTTTATGGTACACGAGGGAATTGTTCTCAGGCATATCATCTCCGATAGGGGTATCGAGGTTGATAGAGCTAAGCTTGATGTAATTGCTGATTTACTTGTGCTTGGCTTTGTCAAACAATTCTGCTCCTTCTTGGGACACGTCGGTTTTTATAGGAGATTCATCAAAGATTTCTCCAAGATTTCTCGACCTTTAACTCATCTCCTATCGACCGACGTACCCTTCGATATGGGCCCCGATTGCATACGAGCATTCACGTAGCTACGTAATGCTGTCACCAAGGCCCCTGTTCTCCAGCCACATGATTGGTCCATCGACTTTGAACTCATGTGTGATGCTTCCAACCTTGTAGTCGGAGCCATCCTGGGACAAAGACGCGATAGACACCCCTTCGTGGTGTACTACGCTAGTAAGACGTTGGACGAGGCCCAACGTAATTATACTACCACTGCAAAAGAACTACTGGCGGTCGTCTTTGGGCTGGAGAAATTTCGCTCTTATCCTCTGGGCTCACATGTTATTATTTTCATTGATCACGCGGCCATTTGCTATCTCATGCACAAGAAGGATGCCAAGCCTAGACTGATTCGTTGGACATTCTGCTCCAAGAATTTGACATTGAGATCCGCGATAAGGCCGGAGCCCAGAATGTTGTAGCTAATCACCTTTCTAGACTGGACCCTGACCATATTGGACTTACTTTGCTGATCAATGAAATTTTTCCTGATGAGCACCTATTGGCAATTAATGTTGCAAATGGACCTTGGTATGCCGACATTACCAATTACCTTGCTTCTGGATCCCTTCCACGTGGCTGGCTTAAAAACCAGCACGAGCATCTCATGGCAGAAGAAAAGTATTATTTCTAGGATAATCCACTTCTTTTTCGGATAGGTGCTGATCAAATCATCCGTCGCTGTATTCTTGACAGCGAATTCCCCAGTGTGCTATCCTTCTGCCATGGTCAGGCCTGCGGAGGCCATTTCTCTGGGAGGAAAACTGCAGCCAAGGTGTTGTAGTGCGGTTTCTTTTGGCCCTCCCTTCACCAGGATGCACACAATTATGCCAAGCATTGCACTAGGTGCCAGTCGTTAGGGTCAATGTCACGTCGTGACATGATGCCCTTACAACCCATCCTAGCTGCAGAAATCTTTGACATTTAGGGAATTGATTTCATGGGTCCCTTTCCTCCTTCCAACGGCTTCGAATTTATCCTCGTGGCTGTTGATTATGTTTTGAAATGGATCGAGGCTATTCCCACGCGCCGTGCTGACCATGTTATATCCACTCAATTTGTCAAAGACCATATCTTTACGCGCTTTGGGATCCCTTGAGCCATTATCTCGGATGGAGGAAGCCACTTTACCCATGCTTCTTTTCGGAGACTTCTGAGGAAATAGGGAGTCCACCATCGTATCGCATCCACGTATCATCCTCAGACGAACGGCCAAGCAGAGGTGTCGAACCAGCAAATCAAGCAAATTCTCCAGAAATCGGTTCGGCCTGACCGTAAGGATTGGTCCGACAAGCAGATTGACGCACTTTGGGCGTATCGGACCGCCTTCAAGGCTCCCCTTGGTATGTCTCCTTATAGAATCGTTTATGGGAAGCCTTGTCATTTGCCCGTGGAGTTGGAACATCGCGCTTATTGGGCGGTTTGCCAATGTAACCTCGACCCAGACCTGTGTGGTCGAGAAAGGAAACTCCAACTCAAGGAGCTGGAAGAGCTCCGTCGTGAAGCCTATGATTCTGCCTTAACTTTCAAACAACACACTAAGGCTTTTCACGACAGCCGTATTCAGCGGAAAGAATTTGAGCCATCTCAACAAGTTTGGCTCTACAATGCTCGGCTCAAATTCTTTCCTGGGAAATTAAAGTCCAAATGGACTGGTCCTTTCTTGGTCTCAAGACCATTTCCCAACGGGGCCGTTGAGATTGAAGATCCCAAATCTGGGCATAAATTTACGGTCAATGGACAGCGTTTGAAACCCTATCTTACTCATGAACCTACCCCCGTTGGAGAAACTGTTGCCCTGCTAGAGGGTAACTAATTTTTTGCCTCATTCTGAGTCCAGCTGGGGACGTTAAATTCAGCGCTCGTTGGGAGGCATCCCAACAACACTCACTATCCACCATCACTTTTCACTTCACTGTCACGCTCACTTCACTTTTCACTTCACCACCCACCATCCACCCACCCTACCACCCTGCTGTATACCCTGCACCTGAGCTCTCATTACCGATCTTTCGTCCTTTCTCTACCCTACCCTGCATGCATATGAGGACATAGCATCGTTTGGCATAGGGGGGTGGATAGGCATCCATAGGATCTAGGTATTTTATGATATCATGCAGTTTCCATCTATATATATATATATATATATATATATATATATATATATAATGGTGTTTAGTAATGATCTAAAAGCTGAAACAAAAATACAATAAGTGTTTATGGATATTCAACCACTGTTTTGAAGACTTTCCTGGCCACAGAAGCTTGATTCGCTCAGGCTCGGCTTAATTCACTTGAGCATTGACAAGATAGATCGGGATCTCTCCTAACTTAGGATGTATTCTTATACCTGAGACACCAGTACAGGATTCGTTGGTTTGCTTCTACTTAAGAGCCTAAGTAATCTTGGTTCACACTACACATGTCAAGAAAGACCAGGTGAACATAAGATCCAACCCTAGTGTTCATTAGGGAAGGTGGAGTCCTTACCTGTGCACGCAGGTAGACTTTTTATCCCAGGCTTTAGTCTTGTGTTTAGGAGAGACTCTTTCCACCAAGAAGGAACTCTCCCACAAAAAAGAAAAGTGTGCTCCTCCAAATAATGTTGTAAGAGATATACTGACATGTGTTTCAAAAAAAAAAAAGATGCAAATAAGTCAGTATATCTCACAAATGTCTGTAAAATCTTCCTACAAAAAAGTTCTTCAGGGTAAATGCCCTGTTTTCTTTGAGCCACAAATGTCAGAAAATGGGAGTTGAGTTTTCCGTCATCTTTTTAAGGGTCAATCCGAAGACACGAGCTGAAACTAGGACCAACCTGCACTTAAAAATTTGTGAAACCCTGGGCTTGAGTCTTAATGTTCATCTGGTCAGTCTTGATCCTTCACTAAGCACAAGCCATAATCTCTTGAGCTCTCAAGTACGACAAAAACCTCCTGGGTCCTGGAAATCGTACTTAAGGTTTAAATATGAAGAGTCTAGGTTAGTTGAGAGATGATCTATGTCACGTGAGACTTAAAGTACTGGTAATCTTCTCTACAATTGGTTCTCACAATATCAAAAAATAAACACACCTATGTCTCCTCAGAAGAAAATCTTTAGCTTAAGATCATTTCTAAATACAATACAAAAAAAATGTTTTGCTAGGGACTAGCAAAAGATAGGCATGGGGGTATGATTGTACAACAAAAATACACCAACAATTGTGCCATCTTGTGCTATTTCCTAGCATTGCAAGTGCATAATAGGCAACCATAGTCGCATTTGTAAAAATACATGCATGCATGCATTTAATTGTGAGGGGAGGAGAGTGAATAAATTGGCCTTGTAATTTACGTTTTCCTCAAGTGCTGCTTCGCAAATTCACCATTTTTATTTTTATTTTTATTTTTATTTGACTTTCTTCTCCGCGGCTACATGGCATGGCTGGCCTTCCTAGCGCCATTCTCTGCAACAAGCTCTCCCTGCCAGCCATGCAGAGCCATGCACAGCCAGGGCATGGCTGTGCATGCCTCTTTACTCTTTAAAAAGAGCTCAGCCTTCTTCCTTGCGGTTGAGCCTGGTCCACATGCCAAAACCTAACACAGTAGCTTCCTCCAGGCCGTCTCCTCCCCTTTCCCCTCCATTCGCAGCCTCTCCTCCTTCTGAGGAGCTACTCTGCAGGTAGGAGCACCTCACAATGGTGCACAATCACCACTGTGAGTCCCACCACCGCCCAGCTCATCAAAGAGCCGGTGGGTGTGGTGGTTCTCTTCCCTGTTTCATCGTTCAAAGCATTTCTGCCATTGCCATAGGAGCTTCAAGCTTTGAAGCTCAAGCTCCGCAGCAGCAGCAGCACAGGCCTCCAGCGCGCGCCTGGAGGCCGCCCTCGCCTCCAGCGCGCGCCTGCAGGCCACCCTCACCTCCTTCTACTTCGCACCCGCACCCGCCTCTCCATGCAAGCCAGCAGCTGGCGTAGCCTCTTCAGCGCGCTCGTCAGCCGCTCCACATTGCCCGCACACACGGAACCGGGCGCAGGCGGTCGTGCAAGCCAAGCGCGCATTGTAGCCACTATTCACGCTAGTCAGCAGAACACTGTGGCTACAGTGCGGTGACCGGTAAGTTTCTCACTTATCCGGTCACCCTGCGCTCTCTCTGCGTCACTACGGGTGCCAACCCATCTGTGCGTGCCCACGTCTCTCCCCGCGCCCGCTCCAGCGCTCGCTCTCGCGTATGCCCACCCACTTCACCACCCGTGTCTGCGCCCTCTTCAGCGCTTAGTGCCTTCGCCCACACCCGCCTCATCGAGAAGCACAGTGCGTTGCAGTTCCTTCCTCCGTGCCCACTCCCTCCTGTGTGCGCGCACGGCTTCGCACGCCTACGCGCCTGCGCGTGCGCGTGCACCATCAGACGATGCCCTAAAGCTCCAGACAGCTTAACACAGCGATCCTTCACTCTAGCAGTCTCTCTCGCCCTCTCTCTCTCTCTCTCCTGCAGACACATATACACACACATACACACTCTCGTACACACACCCACTCACCTATACACTAATATATACTTATATGTATATACATATACATGTATATATTGATATATATACATATATTTATATACATATATATATATATTTACAAATATCTATACATATATTAGTACCTATATAACTAAGTATAAGTATATATACGTATATATATATATATATACACACACAAATATACATATGTATATACATATATATATCTATAACTATAAATATATATATATATATATATGTGTATATCTATCTACATATATCTATATACATAGATACTTATACTAATATATATATATATATACATATACACATATATACATAACTATATACATATATTACTATATATACATATATATACATATATATATATATATCTATATCTATATATATAGTTATATATACATACATATATATCTAATTATATATATATATATACATATATATACATCTATCTATACATATATTTACATATCTATATATATATATACATATATATATATATATATATATACATATATAACTACATATATACCTATATATTTATACCCATATATATATATATATATATACATACATATATATATATTTTCATATCACTTACCATATGTTGTATTGCTCGAATATCTACACCAGTTGCTGATATTCCCCGATACACACATACAGAAAGCATTTTCGCACACATCTTCCACCATCCATCCTACACTCCACACGGCACTTCGTCCTGTTGGTTGTCTTCCTAGACGACGACCGACTCGACACCGTGCTACACGCCATCTCCACCTCCACCCCCACCCCTATATACATATATAATATATACATATATATATACTATATTTACTTCATTTCTGTTTCTCTTTCCTGCCAGTAAAATCTCATGAAGAGGGGTTGAGATTTTCATAGATCATAAGAGCCTCAGATACTTGTTTGATCAGAAGGAGCTCAACATGAGATAGAGATGTTGGTTAGAGCTCCCGAAGGGCTATGACTGCAGCATTTCCTACCATTCGAGGAAGGCCAATGTGGTGGTTGACGCCTTGAGCCAGAAGGCACCCGCCCACTTGGCTAGTTTACAGGCACAGAGTTGGAGACTCATGGAGGAGATGGGCAGTTGGCGACCCCTAGAGTTACTGGGGCACTGTGGGGTAGTGACTGTGACACGACAGACGAGTCCAGAGCTAGTAGACCACATCATCACAGGACAGATGGCCTATCCATACCTGTAGTCCTTACGTGATAGAGTACTATTTGGGGACCCTGGAGACTTCTTTACAGATGAGGTGCTGTGCATGAGGGGGCGTTTGTGCGTTCCTAGGGACGAGGAGCTATTGAGAGAGCTCTTGACTGAGGCACACAGTTCCAAGTTCACCATACATCCCGGGAACACAAAAATGTATCATGATTTGAGACGTGACTTTTGGTGGAGGGGAATGAAGCAGGATGTAGGTGAATTCGTGCAGCAGTGTTTAGTGTGCCAGCAGGTGAAGGCCGAGCATCAGATGTCTGCAGGGCCGTTGCAGCCACTTCCAGTGCCAGAGTGGAAGTGGGAGAGCATCACCATTGACTTGGTGGTGGGCTTGCCCGTTACCCAGTGTGGACACGAAGCAGTCTAAGTGATCGTAGACAGATTGATGAAGACAGCACATTTCTTGCCGATCCGAGTCACTTTGGGACCAGCATAGTTGGCAGAGAGGTATATCCGCGATGGGGTACGTCTGCACGGAGTTCCGTGGGAGATTGTATCCGATCGGGATACCCACTTCACGTCCCAGTTTTGAGCTGAGTTTCAGCAGGCTTTGGGGACACGGTTGAGGTTCAGTATAGCATACCACCCCCAGACGGACGGACAGCCAGAACGCACGATACAAACGCTTGAGGACCTTTTACGTGCCTATGTACTGGATTGGAGGGGCTCTTGGGAGGAGCACTTGCCCCTGGTAGAGTTTGTATATAATAACAGCTATCACTCGAGCATCGGCATGGCACCCTACGAGGCTCTGTACGGATGGAGGTGTACTGCACCCTCGAGTTGGGTTGAGGTGGGGACCAAGTGGGAGGTTGGCCCCAGGCTGATCCGGTAGAGTCAGGAGGTGATCGAGCAGATTCACAGGCAACTTTGCACTGTCGGGAGTAGGCAGAAGAGCTATGCAGATTGGAAACGTAGAGAGGTGCAGTTTGAGGTTGGGGATCATGTCTTCCTTCGCGTTTTGCCCTTGAAGGGCCTGCAGCGTTTTGGGGTGAAAGTGAAGCTCGCGCCGAGGTTTGTGGAGCCCTTCAAGGTTTTAGAGCAGGTTGGACCTGTTGCTTAAAGGCTTGCCCTTCCTCCCCAGCTTTCTGGTGTGCACGACGTATTCCATGTGTCCAACCTCAGGAAGTACGTCGTCGATCACAGTCACAGTCACGTTCTGTGCCACGAGAGCATCGAGGTGGGTGACGACCTGACCTACCCCGAGCAGCCAGTGCAGATACTAGATAGAGTCGTCCGGAGTCTGAGACGGAAGCAGGTACCCCTGGTGAAGGTCTTGTGGAGGAGCTAGCGGTACGAGGAGGCTACCTGGGATCCTGAGGTGGCGATGCGAGAGCGGTACCTAGAGCTCTTTGAGGGTATGTCTTTTCGGATCAGCTTCGGTCCTCTTTGAGTTTGTTATGCGTGTGTTGTTCTTTTTCCGAACCCTAGCTAGCTCAAGTTTCGGGGATGAAATTTCCTTTGAGTTTGTTATGTTATTAAGACCCATGTTATTAAAGCCCTTTAAGACGTCTGGGACTTGGGTCAGACGTTTGGTCAGATGTCTGGACACCTTCCCAGACGTCTGGAAATCAAATTTTTTTGTACGTCCCCACATCTGTGCGTGTTCTGCACACAGATAGTACGCAGCCTCATTTTCCTCTCTCCTCTCTCCTCACCGACGCAACCCTAAACCCCACGCCTACTTAAACCCCCTCCTCTTCCTCGTTCACCTCACCTTCAGCCACTCTTCGTCCTCCTCCAGCGAGAGCGGTGAGCGGCTTGGGAGGAGAGGAGGAGCAGCGAGGGGGAGGAGAGCTCGCGTGCGAGCTTAAGAGGGAGCTCGCCGGAGAGCTTACGGACGGTCGGGCGTGCACAAGGTGGAGAGGTGCGTCGGGGAGGTCCTCTCCGACACTGCTGCAGCCGGAGCAGCAGGCGAGCAGGCGCGGCGCGGCCGTGCACGGCGTGAGAAGGTGAAGGCAGCTTCTGGTTCTGGGATTTTCCCAAAATCAGACATTTGGATCGACATTCAGATGACGCAGACGACGTCTGGAGGTTCCAGACGGCCGAGAGGTAAATCGCGTGACCTACTCTTTCCTTTGCAGATACGACCATGAAGGCAGTTCTGCCGAGGCACTGTTTTATGCCATATTGTGGAGATTTTGCGTCGCTGCATGCAGGATTTGCTTCGGGAAGGCGCGGGACACGCCCTCCCAGGTAGTTTAGACGTTTGGGAGAGGCACCAGACAGCGGGAAGTGTTTCTAGACATCCGGAGAGGTTGTCGGACGTCTGGAACAGGGTCCAGACGGTCCAGCAGAGTTCCTGGACATCTGAGGAGTGGCGTAGGAGTTGAGGTATGGTTCTGGACTCTTTCAAGATGTCTGGAAGGTGTTCTAGACGTCTGATATGAATCAGAATTACTGTTTTGACCCGTTTAGGGTTCGTTTGAGGTTCGATTTCTGCAATTAAGATTCCGTTGTTCTTCGTATAAGTTCCTCTACTTGTTGGAATACTTTTTATCCTATTCTAAGTGGTTTCTTGTGATTGATCCTTGTGATAGGACCTCATTCCGTTGCAGATTTGGGGTTTGCTGAGGCACGTGGACCTGCCGATTAAGCCCCTATTACTCCTGGGTTTACTTGTAGAGTAGCTTCCCCTAGTTTAATTACAAACATGCATGCATATCTGGAATGAATGTTAGATCCTAGGGTATGGCATGAATCCTAGGACTAGAAACATTGGAATAGTTGTATGGAATGCATGAATTGCAGTCTTAGATGAGTAAATAGAATAATAACAATTGCTTGTAAATGGGTAACAGCTGCCTGTGAAATGTAAAGTACTGTTGTTAGCAACCGTTGCATGTAAATTCCTGTTGTTTACAATTAAATACGAGCTGCCTGTATATGAATTAGAAATGGAAGATTGAATGTTGGAAACACGAGCTACCTACGAATAAACCTGGAATGTGAATAGTAAAGTTACATGCTACATGTGTAGAACCTGAGAAATGGAAATAGAAATGATGAAACCTAGTATGGCTTGGCCTGAGAAACATGATCATGAACCCTACGGGGAATTAGGAGTAGAGCTCCTGGAAATAAATGGAATGGAATTGGAAATGTGAATGGGGAAGTGAGCTGCCCTTGAGTACAGAGTACCAAGGAGAGCGACCGTCCCCCTGCTTAGTGCAGAGCGGAGCTAGCTGCCCTAGGGTTGGGACCTGGGGTTAGGATTGGCCACTTTGTACTGACTTTTTGGCCCTCGTGTACACAGTACCGGGGAGAGCTACTAGTGTTGGGAGAGAGCTGGCCACCCCACGGGGCCCGGGGTTCAGCTAGCTGCCTTACATCGACTTGTTAGGCCCATTAGGCAAACCAGGGAAGTCAGGCGAGGGTGCGCGGACTGTGGATGGATGAGACCCCTGTTTGGTTCTTAGGGGCTAGCCCTTATTACTAAGAGGGCTATGCCCTATACTGGTTCCGTGCTGTGCTTTGGGCACACCCGTTAACGAAAATGACTAACAGCGTGCTAGTGTGGGGTAGCTACTCGTGCATTTATCGCGCATGCCGTAGTCACCGTTACGTCTGTCAGTGACCTTGGGGTGGTTGACTGAGTGTAGGACCACCATGGGGGACTCTCCCAGCCAAAAGAGCACCACGTGCTACTTCTACTCTTCGGAAATGATTGCAATCAAGATCGTTCCCACGAGGAACATTTGAGATCAAGAAAGAGACCAGATAAATAAACCAAGCGATGAAAGAAAGAATAATTAGTTAAAGAAAGAAAGAAATTGAAAACAACAGTTACCTGTCCACCTTTACTATTTTAGTTAGCTGGTTGCCACTCTACTTAGCGTTCGCTGACGTTTTGTACTCATAACCTTTTCCAGGTTCAGGTGTTGAGTAGCCAAAGCCTACGGCTGCAAAGGGTGCTGGGCCCAGTAGAGCCCAGTAGTTGTAGCTTTCTGTTGTACTCCGTTTCCTATTGTAGTGAGTAGTTGTTACACTTCTGTACTCTTTTATTGTGAACTTTATATTCCTGTACCTGTTTAATTTTCTACTGTTGTGGTGGTGTGTACTGTAGTAGTTTACTTCTTTACTGCTGTACTTTTGTTATTGCTAGTTGCTTGCATGGTGAATGTGGTTTATTTTACTGCTTTTTGGTTACATCCTCATTGGATGACTGGGTCTTGGGATCAGTCGAGTCGGTTCAGTCTCGTGTCCTGTAGGGATTCGGGAACTGGGTCGTAACACCAGTGGTTGCACTAACAGCCACACCACTGGGTCTATCACTTCCCACCAACACACAATTGAAATCCCCTCCAACAAGCCAAGCAGCCCCATTCACAAAATCCGTAGCCAAATTCCAGTCCTCCCATAGCTCATGTCTTCTGCTAGGGTCACAGGGACCATACACACTTGTCACAAATAATTCATTGCCCCCCTGGTCTCTTTTGAACCTGCAAGTTAGTAAGTGTCTAGCCAAAGAGGCCTCCTCCAACTGCAACACATGCCTCTTCCACCAGATAGCAACACCCCCAGATCTGCCACTTGAGTTGATCATCACAATGTCATTGGTAAGACCAGCTTTCATCTCTACCCAAGCCCTGTTAGCCTCACTATCAATATGTGTTTCTTGGAGGATGGCACAATCAATCTCCCATTCTCTCAAATATCTAAGCAAAGAAGCCCTTCAACTTCGATCGTGCAACCCACACACATTCCATGTAAGGATCCTCATTTGGCCATCTAATCAGTCCCCTTCTTCACAGCAGAGACTTTGCTAACCTTCATCACAGCTGCAATGGCACACTCATCAACTTTTTGTATTGAACTATGTCTTCTTAGCCTGAGCTTGTAGGGAGGTCTCCCTAGACCAGAGATGGTAGGAGTCGTGGAATCCAACTACAGACCTTCAACCACAGGAGGACTACATTGTAGATCTAAGGAATTCATAGGGGGCTCTTCCAAATCAGGTTCAAGAGGAGCATTGGCTATGGGAGTCCCACCTTTCAAATTCTCAGCCACAGCCTCATTCATCAATGTCATCTCCTCACCTTCTTTCACCACCACAGTCGAGTCAACTTGAAGCAGAGGTGCACCCCTCCCATCCTCCAGAGCTTCAAACATCTCCCCTGCCATCAAACCCCCCACCCCATCTTCCAGAGCCATATCTTTATTGGGCTCTGCCAAATTCTCCTGAATTTCACAATCCCTCAGTATTGAGCCTGTTTTGGCTTGCAGCACCTCAGCATAAGCGGGAGGGTGATGGCGTGATTCCACATCCCTGTTAGCCACATGAAAATTCAAGACAGCAACCATGAACTCCCCCGACATTTGAGAATCAGCTTATCTGGAACAGACCCAGCCCTAAAGACATCCAACTCCACATTCAAAACACTACCATCGCCTTTAATCAGGTCAATCTCATCATCCTTTGCCACGGAAGCAAACCCAGCAATCATAGCTTCCACCACCACCCTAGAACTCAGGTGCAAAGGTAGACCTTTGATTTGAAGAATGCCTGATCTAGGGGCAGCTCTTTGAGGTGGTCGCTCAGGCAAAGAGCCATCAAAAGGGGTACCAGATGCCACATCACTGTCAACCCATGCAGATTACTAGACTGAAAGCACAGATGTTCGACATCTACCACCCCCAAACCAAAGAGCACAAACCGCGAAGGGGAGAGGACCGCAATTTTCTAAACATCAGTCAAGAGGGAAAGGGAGCTTACTAGTTGATGAGATTTCTCCAGAGATAGAGTGCCCATCATCACTTCCGCAATCAGGGCCCCTCGCAAAACTAGTTCTGGCACCTTGATGTCCTCACTTAGAGGAATCTCTACATCCAGGGTGTGCCCCCAAAAGCCGGCAGGGCAAGTGGAAGAGGCGGCTGCACCTCTCCCTTTTGTGTCCAGGGATCAGTGTGCATCCTACCCCCAGATCCTCCACGGGCTGCCAAGCAAGAGTCACACTTGTGCCCATAGCCCCAGCAAGCCAAGCAAAGCATTGGACGTCGGCACACCATCGCCAAATGTCCACGACGTTGACATCTAAAGCAGACCACCTCCCTACGGTTCCGTGACCACCTATCGTGAGTCCATCGCCTGTCCATAGCCTTGACTCCATCAACCGCCTGGGCACCTCACTCTTTTCTTCTCCAAGATTGCGATCTCCAGACCGACCAGCCATCATTGCCGGGAGCTTGCTCGCGAGCCACCTAGGGTGGCCAGCCATCATCGTCGGAGCTTCCCGCCCAAAGGGAAATTCAAAAATCTCCAAGCCAGGATCCAAGTCCAGCCTTTTTACCAGGGTCTCCATGAGGATATTTGATTATTTGTCAATGCGACCTGCAGAGGAAACATCATGGGTCAACACGAAGACACCATGTGGGAGATTCTCGAGAATATGTGCAAGAACTCCAATAATGAATCCATGGGCATGTTCGACCGGACAAATGCCTGTGCATTGACGAATCCAAAGGGAGTACATGAGATGCAGGGCCTGTCTTCTTCTGTCAACTTGGAACTGATGGCCAGTCATCTGGACAAGGTCTCTATTATTGAGAAGGTGGATGAGCAAACTTGACACTTGCAACGAGCCACCTCTGTGGAAAATCAGTTCGTGCAATCGCCCTCTCGCAGGGAGGCTGTGCATAACATCTTTCATTGATCTTCTCAGGGGATGGACTCATATCCACCCCCGTTTGATTCTGGTTTCAGAGGAAACTCTGGACCCACCTAATCTAGTTGGGGGAACTCTGAACTATTGTATTCTGACTTTTCGAGGTTCCTCAGACCTACGAGAACCTCAACGTCATTCAGAATGATCCATTCTCAAACACCTACAACCCTAGATGGTGTAATCATCGTAATTTCATGTGGTCAGAGAATAATCAAAATCAGAAACCTTAATATCAGCCTCGACCGTAAGCTCCTCATCCATATCAACCGCTTCAGCCTCGGCTCAACCCAACTTATCAATCCGGGCCGACTCTTGCAGATCAAATGACTCTTATCCTTCAGACTCTGGCTGACATTCAGAAGACGAATGCGGCTATGCAAAAACAATACAGAGACGTGATCACAGAGGTTCGCAATTAACTCGCCCAAATGGCAAATCCCTGCCAACCTGGTGCACTTCCTTCACAACCTCTGCTAATTTGAATAACGTGCTGAACCAGAGGCACGTTATGAACCCAATCAGGGCCAAGCTCGCTTTGTTTGTCAGACCCCTTCTACTCCATCACCAGATGGGATGGAGGCTTCGACATCATATGCAGGTTACCAGCAACAAGCACATCTTTTGCCCACGTCAAACCAGAACCAAGTGGGATTAAATTCTGTTACTACTCGTAGTGGCAAAACAGCACAGGACCTACCTTATCCAAGCCACCCCTAGCCTGGTAATACAAACCCTAAGCCTAGAGTCGTCATCCAAGACACACCCGTCCCAGATCAAGAGCCTGAGCCAATTCTAGAGGAACCGTCTAACATTCCATTTCCCGAGGCCTTGGCCTAGGGAAAAAGGACAGCCAAACCCGTGGCACCTGAGGAGGACCTGGTTAAGATCTTTGAGTAGGTCCATATAAATATCCCCTTGATGGATGCGATATTCCATGATGAGAACCTCATCATGAGCCATAACTAGCTCATTTTGACCCAATACAAAGGATAAAAGCTCCTACATAACTCAAGGAAAGGCTTAACTCAGAGAATTCTGAGTTTAAGGAGAAAATAAGTCATAAGGGGTAAAAGTGCAATTTTACCAGTATAATCTGCATACAGGGTAATTCAGGGTCCAAACATAGGTCAAAGCAACTTAATAAGAATAAAAGTGGGATGAGATGATCTAGCAAGGGCTACAGCAATTCCAAGGAACTAAATGATAATCTGTAACCCTAAAACAACCCACTTCAATTCACGAGGTTCGAGGCAAAGTAAAAATAGAATAAACCCTCTAAAATTCATAGAAAAATAATCTCTAGGGTTTAGAACCTTCAATTTGGCCTTCAGAACCCATGTTGACCTACATTGAGAACCATGCCCAATTAATAACTTAATCTGGGTTTTTGCATAAATTGACCGGTCAAACAAGGTTTAATATAGAAATAAAATTTACCATCAGATTCCTTAGGTCCTAATTAATCATGTATAAAAACTTGAGCCTAAGAAGAAACCTCCTTGACCGACTTTACACTTTGGTCCTCATATATTTACTTTTTGGCCCTCAACTTTTGAACCGTCGCATTTTGGCCCCTAACTCTCCTTCGTTCTTTGCATTCAGGTCCCCCCTGCAAAACCGGCCAGCACCATGCTCCGGCGACCTTGCGCGGAGCATGGCGCCGCGTAGGGTGAGGGGGAAAGCCTGCCAAGTAAACCAGGGGTGCCCTGCGTTGTCAGCCGTCGCAGGGACACCCCCCTGGTCGCTGTAGCCCACCATACCGGCCGTGCGAACGCACGGACGGTATGGGTTTTCGTCTCCGTCCATCCTCCGGCAAGGGAGACACGTCGTCTCCCTCCGCCTCCCTCCCTGTTTTGATCCCTATAAATACCCCCCGTTGCTCCACAGGCCGGGGCAGCTCGGATCTGACGGAGAAAATCCCCAACTTTCCTCTCTTCTCTCTCCGGCAGACGCTCACCAGCTCCGGCGGTTCCTCCCCCTCCTCCTCTTCGCTCTGCCGCAATACTAGCAGCAGAGACTTCGTCCCCTGCTCTTCCCGCGCCACGCCGTACCCAGCTGGCGCCTCTCCGGCTCTCTGCTCGCCGCCGCCTCCTTCCCTGAGCATCTTCTTCTCCGGCGACAGTCGATACGACTGTCGCCCTACTGCTCCCCCATCGTCCCTGCAAGTAAGTTAGAACTACTTCCCTTCTTCTCCTCTTTCTTTCCCCGGTTTCAATTTGTTCAATTAAGCCCTCGACCGACCCTGACCATCGTCACCCCCTTCGACTCCGGCCACCCTCCGGCGAGATGTTCCCATCGCTCCACAGCCTCACACACCTCGCCGACCCTCACCGAACCTCCGCCTCATCACACTGAGCACCCCCCACCCCTCCACTGCCACTCCACACCTCCGTAACGCTCCCCCGAACAAACCCATTCCTCCGGTTGCAGTCCAACCTAGGGCTGCCGCCAGACACCACCTTGCGGCCTGCCGCGCAGCTCCTCACCTTCGCCGTGCCACGGCGAAGGTTCCCCAGTGGTTTGATCAGGCCGAGAGGCCATATTCGTGTCCGACAGGTTTTGAGGTTCGACCGCCATTAACGCACATTGAAGCAGCTTCTCCCGCGCTCCAGGCTTGAGGACTCCAGGTCTCCAGCTGCTGCGGAGTACGGGGAGTCTTGCGAAGGCAGCCAGCCAGCAACCTACGCAAATCGAAGCCGCAGCTGCAGAAGCCAGGTCGCGGTCTCCCAGCAGGCGCACGCGAGGAAAGGTCTGCGTTTAGTCTCACATCGGTAAGCCTCAAAACCTTTCCACTGTTTAAATTGATTTTGCGCACTAGCCTTACTGCCTCAGCACACGGGGTGAGGTCCCCTTTCACCCGCCCGGTTACCCGGTCTCGTCCGCGCTCACGCCCCGCGGACCTGACCCGACCCGACTTAGACTGACCTGCACTCCTCGCCCACCACGCACGCCGGTGGGCCTGGACCCGGGCGTGACCCGAACCCGATTACCCGGCAGCTCTGGGAG
The DNA here is from genome assembly GCA_037157565.1 of Thalassia testudinum. Lineage (NCBI taxonomy): Eukaryota > Viridiplantae > Streptophyta > Magnoliopsida > Alismatales > Hydrocharitaceae > Thalassia > Thalassia testudinum. The sequence goes on from JAZHRO010000025.1 coordinate 156,863,456, forward strand.
AGCTTTCTCAAGAGTGGTTTCAGAGAGAGAGAGACGCGGGGGGAGAGGGTAGAGTAGGTTTTGTTCTCTGACGTAAGCTCTGAAGTGTGCAGGCACAGGTGAAGAAGAAGAACCGCGGAAGAAGAAGGAAGCTGAGGGAGACACTGTAGCAACAGGCAGTTTAAGTCGTCTGATTTGGAAATCAGACGACGTCCTGAAGGGAAAAGAAGAAAGAAGGAGGGGCGACGTCCTGACTGAAAAAGAAAAGAAGAAAGAAGGAGGGAGATCTGAAGAACAACAGAAGAAGGCGAGGCAGAGGAGAACACAAAAGAACAAGGGAAGAACTGAAAGAAGAAAAACAAAGAAGAAAGAAGAAGATCTGAAGAAAGACAGAAGAAAAAGGAGGAGCAGGAACAGCTAGAAGAAGAAGAAGAGCATCACCATTGCAGAAGAAAGACAACACCTCTGCAGACAAAGAAGAAGAAGATCTGAGACGAGGAGAAAACAAAGAGAAAAGAAGACAACAAATTCTTTCCCTCTCTCTTTCTTTATTTTTGTAAAAGAAACATGTATATCTCTAGAATACAACTTGCTCCCTGAGTTCGACCTCGGGAACTCTTTTATTTTCCGAGTAAAAAAAAATTATATTTGAAATGTTGGCACTAACTGGCTATACTACAACGCTATAACAATAAAACCTGGTTATCTCTCGAAGCCACCGTTTCATTATTCCACATACCGACTTACGCATGATTTCTGAAAGACGTATGTACACCTAAGCATAAGCCATGAACCAAAAGCGGGAACCCGATCGTACTATCGGAGCAAGCCAACTCCATTATAAGAAAACTCCCACCTAAGGCAAAAGACCTAGGCACCCCTCTGATCTCCTGTGCAATTGGTGATATACAATTCGACCGAGCTTTGTTGGACTTAAGAGCCTCCATAAATTTGATACCAACATCCCTACTAGACTACTTCGAGGAATTTTAGCTTAAACCGATAGAAATGACTTTACAATTAGTCGACCAATCAATTAAGTCACCAAAAGGAATTCTCGAGGATGTTATAGTTAGGGTACATGATTTCTATTTTCCAATGGATTTTATTGTCTTAGACATGGATGCTCCTGAGAATGTGAAGAATACACCGATCATAGTAGGGGGACCCTTTCTGGCCATTGCTAGGGCCAATATCAGTTGTGAGGAGGGCCAAATTGAATTAAAATTTGGCAGTAAGACACTAAAGATTGACACCTTCAAGGCCCAACAAGGAATTAATTGCGGAGTTATAGAATAGATTTGCGATATCGAGGTTGTGGTTGATGACTTATTTATCAAGGAAAACCCAACTATTTCTGATCAACCACAAGAGGATCAAAACCCGCAATTAGAGGAGTCCAAACTCAACTTAGACACACCCATAGCTCCTTACTTTACTCCCGACACCCACCCTGAACCACCCGCTGCTGCTGATAACCCAGTAATGGAATTAAAGCCTCTTCTCGATCATCTCAAATACGTCCTTTTGGGTTCCAATCATATGTTTCCTATGATTATCAACTCCCAACTCACACCTGATCAGGAAACACGCTTGATTTCTATTCTCCAGCAGCATCGAAGAGCAATTGGATGGACTCTCGATGATCTAATTGGAATCTGCCCTTCATACTGCACACATCACATATACACTGAAGAGGGCTCACGACCATCCCGTGAAATGCAAAGATGCTTAAATCCAAATTAGCAGGATGTCATGAAATAAGAGATCATCAAGTGGTTAGATGCAGGGATCATCTACCCGATCTCCAACAGTCGGTGGGTGAGTCTAATACAAGTTGAGCCTAAGAAGGTAGGGCTCACCATCATCACGACTGAAACCAGAGAAACCATACTGACTCGTATAGCAAACTTGTGGAGAGTCTGCATTGATTACAGAAGACTCAATTCCTTCACGAAGAAGGGTCATTTCCCACTACACTTCATTGATCAGATTCTCGAGAAAGTAGTGGGAAATCGATTCTTCTGCTTTTCGGGCAGGTACTCTGACAGAGTCGTTTTCATGAGTTTTAAAGTCATCAAAAATCGTAGTATAGTCATACAAAAACGTTCGTGAAAAAATGATTATTTTTTGTAAAGATAATGAGACATGAGTCCTGGCCATTCGTCTCTGGGAGGTGTTTATGCAAATTTGAAATCGATCTCTTTTTCTCTACTAGCTTAAAATTGCATGGCGGTTTATGGTTATTACGTATTTAAGCACGACATGCTTAGTTGCAAGAATATTAAAAGTTAAAAGTAGGCAACTTTAATCACACCAAATATATTGCAATAAGCTCATGGTGATTTTCAACACATAGACATATACATATAGAAAACTTTCTCTCATTCATTCAAGAGAGTGTTTGCAACATGGAACTAGAGGAAAGCTTATAGAGGAAAGCTTAAAAACATCAATCTAGCTAACAGAAAACGAAGTCATACAGGAATCTATGGGGGGATTTTGCATGCATCATTGGGGGAGAGTAAAGAGCTACACTACTAAGCAGTAATAAAAGCATGTAAACTATGAAGAACTAAGTTACTAATCTAGTAGAAATAATGGCATTCAGAGGTGGGCTCCGATGGCCCTTGAGTGGTTGAAAGGTGAAGGAGGGGCGGCCAATGGTGCTTAAGCCGACACTTAGAGAGAGGTTGGAGAGGTGATCCAGCATCCAGGCATGGAGATGGTGGTATCCATGGTGAAAAACTCGTGGAGGTGGAGTGGAAGTGAATGTAGCTAGCCTAAATGGAAGTGAATAAAGCCAAGAGATGGATGGGTGCAAATGGCCACCCCTTAGGTCTTTTTATAGACTTATGGGAAGCTCTCTAGAGAATTATGGAATTCTCTAGAGAGGCCTATGGTGGGAGCTTGTGGGAGAGTGAGAGAGAGAGAGGATGGACGGTGGATTTTAGATCCACCAAATGTGGATCTAAAAATTGAATGGCTCTTGATTGCTAATTTTAGCAACAAAGGCAACAACACATGGTAGAGAGTTCTATAGAACTTTAGGCTAGTTATTTTCATGTGGATGGTGTGTGTGGGTGTGTGTGGGTCGAGACTTAGGTGGCTAGGTTGATTAGGTTAGGTTCTAGTGGGTTTAGGTCAAAGTAGGTCTCAAATTAGGGTTGTAAACCCTAATTCACTAAGGTAAAGTGCAATTAAACTTAATACAAGTTTAATTGGGTGTGTGAAAACTTAATTGAGAGTAAAATAACTCAATTAAGTCAGTTCTAGGTCAATTGGACTCTCACTGAGTCCAATTGGAAAGTGTGCTGAGATAAGGACTCAATTGGACTCAATGAGTCCAATTGAATAGGCTGATGGAATTGACTAAGATTCAAGTCAATTAGGTTTAGTGAGGACCTAATTAGGTCCTTAGGGAGGTTTAGAGGTGATGTACTAGGTTTAGGACACCTTAATTTAGGTTCCTATGGGGTTAGAATTAGGTTTATGGGGCTAGAGATCCAAGATCAAGGCTTGAATTCCAAAACAGGAACTGGAGGATAGTATCAGACGTCTAATAATAGTGTTAGACATCTTATAATGAAAAATCAAAAGTCCATACTTATTTTCTGGATGTCCAATCAGAGTCAGGAGAGATTCTAGGTTCTGTCTTGGGTATTCTGCAGAAATTGGATGTCTGACCAAGTGTCTGGACGTCCAATAACACTGCAGAAGTGGGTTTAAGGTGTGCGGTAGTTGGCTAAGGGTTCTGCACATCCTATAACTCATCTGGATGTCCAGATAGAGGCTACAGGTAGATTTTTATGGTTTCTTAGGGTGCGGTGACCTAATCTAAGGGTGGCTAAGGCTTGGGGAAGCTTCTAAGGCTGTCCTAGGGTTTGGATGGACCTAAGTTCTTCATAATTTATTGCTTTATTTATACTTAATAGAATATCATACCTTAACTCCCTTACATTATTATCTACTACATCTAATCTAGGTCTTTCGCTCCAGCTCTGCTGCAACACTAGTTATTCTTTATTTTTTAGATCCAGCTTTGGATCCAACTTCAGATCTAGCTTCTGATAAGCTTATTACCTGCAATTGACATAATGCACCTAATCAGTACTGATGAGAACCTCATCATGAGCCATAACTAGCTCATTTTGACCTAATACAAAGGATAAAAGCTCCTACATAACTCAAGGAAAGGCTTAACTCAGAGAATTCTGAGTTTAAGGAGAAAACAAGTCATAAGGGGTAAAAATGCAATTTTACCAGTATAATCTGCATACAGGGTAATTCAGGGTCCAAACATAGGTCAAAGCAACTTAATAAGAATAAAAGTGGGATGAGATGATCTAGCAAGGGCTACAGCAATTCCAAGGAACTAAATGATAATCTGTAACCCTAAAACAACCCACTTCAATTCACGAGGTTCGAGGCAAAGTAAAAATAGAATAAACCCTCTAAAATTCATAGAAAAATAATCTCTAGGGTTTAGAACCTTCAATTTGGCCTTCAGAACCCATTTTGACCTACATTGAGAACCATGCCCAATTAATAACTTAATCTGGGTTTTCGCATAAATTGACCGGTCAAACAAGGTTTAATATAGAAATGAAATTCACCATCAGATTCCTTAGGTCCTAATTAATCATGTATAAAAACTTGAGCCTAAGAAGAAACCTCCTTGACCGACTTTACACTTTGGTCCTCATATATTTACTTTTTGGCCCTCAACTTTTGAACCCTCAACTTTTGAACCCTCGCATTTCAGCCCCTAACTCTCCTTCGTTCTTTGCGATCAGGTCCCCCCTGCAAAACCTGCCAGCACCATGCTCCGGCGACCTTGCGCGGAGCATGGCGCCGCGCAGGGTGAGGGGGAGAGCCTGGCAAGTAAACCGGGGGTGCCCTGCGTCGTCAGCCGTCGCAGGGACACCCCCTGGTCGCTGTAACCCCCCATACCGGCCGTGCGTACGCACGGACGGTATGGGTTTCCATCTCCGGCGTCCTCCGGCGAGGGAGACACGACGTCTCCCTCCGCCTTCCTCCCTGATTCGGTCCCTATAAATACCCCCGTCGCTCCACCGTTCTTCCCAGCTCGGATCTGACGGAGAAAACCCCCAACTTTCCTCTCCTCTCACTCCGGCAGACGCCCACCAGCTCCGGCGGTTCCTCCTCCTCCTCCTCTTCGCTCTGCTGCAATACCAGCAGCAGAGACTTCTTCCCCTGCTCTTCCCGCGCCACGCCGCACCCAGCTGGCGCCTCTCCGGCTCTCTGCTCGCCGCCGCCCCTTCCCCTGGGCATCTTCTTCTCTGGCGACAGTCGATACGACTGTCGCCCTACTGCTCCCCCTTCGTCCCTGCAAGTAAGTTAGAACTACTTCCCTTCCTCTCCTCTTTCTTTCCCCGGTTTCAATTTGTTCAATTAAGCCCTCGACCGACCCTGACCATCGTCACCCCCTTCGTCTCCGGCCACCCTCCGGCGAGATGCTCCCATCGCTCCACAGCCTCACACGCCTCGCCGACCCTCACCGAACCTCCGCCTCATCACACTGAGCACCCCCCACCCCTCCACTGCCACTCCACACCTCCGTAACGCTCCCCCAAACAAACCCATTTCTCCGGTTGCAGTGCAACCTAGGGCTGCCGCCAGACACCACCTTGCGGCTTGCCGCACAGCTCCACACCTTCGCCGTGCCACGGCGAAGGTTCCCCAGTAGTTTGATCAGGCCGAGAGGCCATATTCGTGTCCGACAGGTTCTGAGGCTCGACCGCCATTAACGCCACATTGAAGCAGCTTCTCCCGCGCTCCAGGCTTGAGGACTCCAGGTCTCCAGCTGCTGCGGATTACGGGGATTCCTGCGAAGGCAGCCAGCCAGCAACCGACGCAAATCGAAGCTGCAGCTGCAGAAGCAAGGCCGCGGTCTTCCAGCAGGCGCACGCGAGGAGAGGCCTCCGTTTAGTCCCACATCGGTAAGCCTCACAACTCTTTCACCGTTTAAATTGATTTTGTGAATAAGCCTTACTGCCTCAGCATACGGGGTGAGGTCCCCTTCACCTGCCCGGTTACCCGGTCTCGTCCGCGCTCACGCCCCGCGGACCTGACCCGACCCGAGTTAGACTGGCCTGCACTCCTCGCCCACCACGCACGCCGGTGGGCCTGGACCCGGGCGTGACCCGTACCCGACTACCCGGCAGCTCTGGGAGAGCTATCCCATGAGCGGTTTCTGAGAGAGAGAGACGCGGGCGGGGGGAGGGTAGAGTAGGTTTTGTCCTCTGACGTAAACTCTGAAGTGTGCAGGCACAGGTGAAGAAGAAGGACCGCGGAAGAAGAAGGAAGCTGAGGGAGACACTGTAGCAACAAGCAGTTTAAGTCGTCTGATTGAAAAATCAGACGACGTCCTGACAGGAAAAAGAAAAGAAGAAAGAAGGAGATCTGAAGAACAACAGAAGAAGGCGAGGCAGAAGAGAACACAAAAGAACAAGGGAAGAACTGAAAGAAGAAGAGCACGAGAAGAAGATCTGAAGAAAGAAAAAAGAAGAAAGAAAGGAAAAAGAAGAAGAACAGGACCCGCTCTGCAGAAGAAAAAGGAAGAGCAGGAACAGCTGAAAGAAGAAGAAGAACATCACCACTACAGATAAAGAAGAAGAAGATAATAGAAGATCTGAGACGAGGAGAAGCAAAGAGAAGAAGAAAAGACAACAATTTCTTTCTCTCTCTTTCTTTATTTTTAAAAGAAACATGTATATCTCTAGAATACAACTTGCTCCCTGAGTTCGACCTCGGGAACTCTTTTATTTTCCGAGTAAAAAATTTTATATTTGAAATGTTGGCAATAACTAGCTATACTACAACGCTATAACAATAAAACCCGGTTGCCCACAGCGTTTCAAGTACATTATAGCATTATTTTTTGCATAGCTAAAAGAAAGTAGTAAGGATGCAAGTAATGCTTATGCATGCGTAAATTACCCTAACTTATGCTAAGTCCTAGCCTAATTTAGGTCAATTAAGACCTATGATTGCTGCCCAATCATACCCCCATGCCTAAATCTTGCTAGTCCCTAGCAAATGCAAAACTAAATAATTCACAGAAGGGTCCCTAAGGGATTGATTATTTTATCAAGTGTATGCCTAGAGACTTTTCTCCTTTTTGTTTTCATCTTATGCTCTAGAAATCCAGAAAATCGTAAAAATGTAGTTATGTAGCTTTTGCAATGGATTTGAGTGAAAAACTAATTCACCTCTAAAGCATGTACTTGACCCTTAGTAAAAATTCTAGCGGGATAGGTGAACTTCTTCCCTTGGGGTATTGAAGATATTATATGAATTTTACCCTGGCTTTAGGCTTAGGTAGAGAATGTCTGAGGGATACGGGCGTTTATTTGGTGGCTTACTCTCACTTGGTGCTATATAGAGATTAGTATTTCAGAATCTAGATTCCCAAATTATTACGTAACTCAACTCAGAGAAAGATGAGAAAAATTATGCTCTCTTTTGTTCCTTTGTATTCATTCTCTCTTTTCTTTTCCTTTTCCTTTTCATTTTTTTCTTTTTCTTAGAGCTCACAATCTCACCAGATTCACATATATGACCTGTATTTGGTGGTCTTACTTGACATTAACACTTTAATTGAGTTTCCATAACCCTAACACTAAGTCAGAATTCCTCAACCAGTATTCGAGTGGTCAGAAACACAAGAAAGGTGGGTTAAGGCCATATTTGGTGGATCTTAAATTTATTTGGTGGTATTGCCTCAATGTAAATGAAATAAACATTAAATATTCACAAACTCTTTTTTTTTCTTGCATTTTCTTTTTCTAATTTTTTTCTTTCTTTTTTTTTCTTTTTCTTCTTTTTTTTTCTTTGTAAATTTTTTCAACACAACACATGCTAGAATACATTCATGAACTTTATTGAGGAGGCATTATTAAGGATTGGTGGCACTCAAGAGACATTGGGTGGCTTATTTGGTGGAAATGCCTACTTATGGTACCAGGAGAGATGGATAGGACAATGTTTTTCTGATCTTGACATCAATACCCTCCTTCAGCCGAGGATTTTGTAAAGAATGGTTGTAACCATGCACCTTAGTCCTTGTTTTATGAACTCGCTCTCCGCGTATTTGCCTTATTTGGTGGCTCTCAAAATTCGCACAAAAATGTATACGTAGGAACTGAGAGCGAAAGCTATGCCTTATCTTTGAGTATCATCACCTAATTATCTAGAATTTCAGATTCCTTGCACTAATCTTAGAGCACCAGTACTCTCCATTCTCATCTCACACTATTTGGTGGATTTTTGGAAGAAAATTTGCCTAGCTCCCAAAACATTGTCCAGGGGTTCAAGAGAAGAAGCACTACTTCTTCTCAACAGACTAAAGACGTTTATTAGCCTTCACAATGAATCCATTGCAAATTCTACGTGTGTGTGAAAAGTTGTAATGGATTCCAAATTACAGGAATCAACTAGAGGATAAAATCCCTAATCATTCTCTTAATAAGATAATCTTATTCATGGATGCATTATGTATGTATGCTATAAACAAGTAACCTCTTATATTCATACTTCATGAAATTTCCCTTTCAGGTTACATTTAGCTTGACCCTAAATTTAGAACAAAAGGTGAGTGGGTGAGTCGAAAGTGGCTGTTGCAGACGATTTTTAGCTAAAATGCGAGCATTGGAGGTGGAGTCGGTTGTTCTTTTATTCAGGATCCTAAAGTACATTTGACATGCAGCTTTGAGGTTTTTCCTAAATGTTGGCATAAAAATTTTTCAGTTTTACTATATCTACCCCCCATGCCTAAGTTCTTGCATGTCCTCATACATGAATGTAAAAGAAAATAAATATAGCAGGGAATAGATGGGTAGAAATCACCTGTAATTGCTCCTAAAATTATACATTCAGCACCGGCCAACCTGACAGTATGCAATATGTAGAAAGAAAATATGCTAAAAGGAAAAATATGCTATATATAAAAATTAATATGTATATGGTGATGGATGCGGAGTAGATGCTGAGTTTAATGCCTCTAGCTGGGCGAAAACTCAATCAGATGAATCAGTTCTAGCGTAGGATCCGGTCAAGATTAAGAGAAAGATGTGCTCATATGCTCCTAGAATCAGTGGTTTGGAGATGGGAACTAGCTGATTGTGCACCCCTACTCCAAAAAGTCTAGCTATAAAAAAGTGTGGAGTAGTGGTGGAGAATATAGGATAATCAGAGGGGAGATCATGATGTTGATTCAGCTAATTTATCATGTCCCACAATTCAACAGGAAGTTGCTGAGGGAGTAGATCAACATGTATCTTAGAACCAGAATCTAAGTCATAGGGATCCTTATAGCAGTAATTGATATCAAAGATCATTCCCTCTCCAGGCTCTAAGTCATATGGGGGTATCCGTGAAAGTAGATCTTTGGGGAGGTCACCCAAATCCTTGTCAGAAATTACTTCATCCTCGTCCGTACTCATATCTAATTCATTAGAAGTTGACTCTTCAGGCTCTGAGTCGAGCCATCCATTAGATTGACTAGGATGATAGGTGCATCCCCAGCTCATCCTGCTCAAAGCTTCACCCTTATGTGCATTGGGTTCCTCAGTAATTCCTGCCTCAGGTAGCATATGTTGGACTTTGAAATCTGGTCGAATATCAGAGAATGGTGGAAAAACTTTTAAAAGGTGTTTAAGTTTAAAATTCAAACTTTCCACCAAATTTTTTTTTTTCATAAAGGATTTTTTTTTCAAAGGATTTTCAATTTGTTTTTTTTTTACTTTTTCACAACTAACCTAGGATTCAAAAAGAAACCTAATCTAACCACCTAGTTTTTTTTTTCTTTGATTTTTTTTTTCTTTGTCACAAAAATAAATAGGCTTTCTTTTTCAAATGAAATTGCTAGAAGCAAATCTGACCTAGGGTTCACAAAAAAACCTAGACTAAGGCAGATATGATGTGCGCCTGGAATTTTTTCCCCGCGCTCGTTGTGTGCGCAGATCCCTTTTTCTCTTATTTTTCCTGCACATCCAAATACAAGTAGAGGAAAATTTGTCAGTGATAGCTCAAAAGATCAAAATCAAGAAAAATGACGTTGCCTCCTTGGTAACGATGCCATTTGACAAAGCTGATTTTATGCGTTTTAAAGTTGTCAAAAATCGTAGTATAGTTGCGTAAAAATGTTCGTCAAAAAATGATTATTTTTTGCAAAGATAACAAGACTTAAGTCCTGGTCGTTCGTCTCTAGGATGCATTTATGCAAATTTGAAATCGATCTCTTTTTTCTCTACTTTCTTAAAATTGCATGGCGGTTTATGATTATACGTATTTAAGCACGACATGCTTAGTTGCAAGAATATCATAAGTTAAAAGCAGGCAACTTTAATCACACCAAATATATTGCAATAAGCTCATGCTGATTCTCAACACATAGACATAATACATACAAAATTTTCTTTCATTCATTCAAGAGAGTGTTTGCAACATGGATCTTGAGGAAAGCTTATAGAGGAAAACTTAAAAACATCAATTTAGCTAACAGAAAATGATTGCATACAGGAATCTATGGGGGGATTTTGCATGCATCATTGGGGGAGAGTAAAGAGCTACACTACTAAGCAGTAATAAAAGCATGTTAACTATGAAGAACTAAGTTACTAATCTAGCAAAAATAAGGGCATTCGGAGGTGGGCTCCAATGGCCTTTGAGTGGTTGAGAGCAGGAGGGGCAGCTAATGGTGCTTAGGCTGGCCCTTGGAGAGAGGTTTGAGAGGTGATCCAGCATCTAGGCGTGGAGATGGTGGTAGCCATGGTGAGCAACTCATGGAGGTGGAGTGGAAGTGAATGTAGCTAGCCTAAATGGAAGTGAATAAAGCCAAGAGATGCATGGATGCAAGTGGCCACCGCTTAGGTCTTTTTATAGACCTAAGGAAAGCTCTCTAGAGAATTATGGAATTCTCTAGAGAGGCCTATGGTGGGAGCTCAAGGGAGAGTGATCGAGAGAGGATGGATAGTGGTTTTTAGATCCACCAAATGTGGATCTAAAAATTGAATGGCTCTTGGTTACTAATTTTAGCAACCAAGGCAACAACACATGTTAGAGAGTTCTAGAGAACTCTAGGCTAGGTATTTTCATGTGGATGGTGTGTGTGGGTGTGTGTGGGTTGAAACTTAGGTGGCCAGGTTGATTAGGTTAGGTTCTAGTGGGTTTAGGTTAAGGTAGTTCTCAAATTAGGGTTGTAAACCCTAATTCACTATGGTAAAGTGCAATTAAACTTAATACAAGTTTAATTGGGTGTGTGAAAACTTAATTGAGAGTAAAATAACTCAATTAAGTCAGGTCTAGGTCAATTGGACTCTCACTAAGTCTAATTGGATAGTGTGTGTTGAGATGATGGCTCAATTGGACTCATTGAGTCCAATTGAATAGGATGATGGAATTGACTAAGATCCAAGTCAACTAGGTTTAGTGAGGACCTAATTAGGTCTTTAAAGAGGTCTAGAGGTGATGTACCAGGGTTAGGGCATTTTAATTTAGTTTCCTATGAGGTTAGAATTGGGTTTAGGGGCCTAGAGATCCAAGATCATGGCTTGAATTCCAAAACAGGAACTGGAGGATAGTATCAGACGTCTAATAATAGTGTTAGACATTTATAATGAAAAATCAGAAGTCCAGACTTATTATCTGGATGTCAAATTAGAGTTAGGAGGGATTTTAGGTTCTGTCTTGGGTATTCTACATAAATTGGACGTCTGACCAAGTGTCTGGACGTCCAATAACACTGCAGAAGTGGGTTTAAGGTGTGCGGGAGTTCGCTAAGGGTTCTAGACGTCCTATAACTCATCTGGACGTCCAGATAGATGCTACAATTAGGGTTTTAAAGTTTCCTAGGGTGCAGTGACCTAATCTAAGGGTGGCTAAGGCTTAAGGAAGCTTCTAGGCTGTCCTAGGGTTAGGATGGACCTAAGTTCTTCATAATTTATTGCTTTATTTCTACTTAATAGAATAGCATACCTTAACTCGCTTACATTATTATCTACTACATCTAATCTAAGTCTTTTGCTCCAACTCTGTTGCAACACCAGTTATTGTTTATTCTTCAGATCCAGCTTCAGATCTGGCTTCTGATAAGCTTATTACCTACAATTGACATAATGCTCCTAATCAGTACATTATAGCATTATTTTATGCATAGCTAAAAGAAAGCAGTAAGGATGGAAGTAATGCTTATGCATGTGTGAATTACCCTAACTTATGTTAAGTCCTAGCCTAATTTAGGTCAATTAAGACCTATAATTGTTGCGCAATCATACTTCAGTTATAATCAGGTCACAATCCATCTCAAGAACCAAGAGAAGACCACCTTCATCTACCCATTCGGAACATACGCATTCCGAAGAATGCCGTTCGACCTTTACAATGCACCCGCCACTTTCTAGCGGTGCATGCTTGCCATATTCTCAGAAATGGTAGGTGAATACCTTGAAGTCCTCATGGATGACTTCTCGGTATTTGGTGAATCATTTAATGATTACCTCCTGCACTTGGTCCAAATCCTCAGACGATGCATTGATGTGAACTTGGTTCTTTCTTAGGAAAAGAGCCACTTCATGGTACCTAAGGGAATTGTCCTGGGACATCTTATCTCTGAAAAAGGCATCCAGGTTGATCGAGTCAAGGTGAATCTGATTTCCAAACTCCCTATGCCTAGCTCAGTCAAAGACATTTGATCCTTTCCGGGACACGTCAATTTTTACCGTCGATTCATTCCTGATTTTTCAAAAATCTTGTGCTCCTTGACTAATCTTCTATCTAAGGATGTCCCCTTTGAAATCTCCAAGGAGTGTGCTCAGGCATTTGAGATCCTACGTGATCGAGTTACCCAAGAACCTATCCTGCAGTCCCCTGATTGGTCTCAACATTTTGAGATCATGTGCAATGCATTTGATTATGCTATATGAGAAGTACTTGGGCAAAAAATAGACGGAAAACCCATGGTCATCTACTACACTAGCAAGACACTTGACGAGGCTCAGCGTAACTATACAGTTACTGAGAAAGAGCTGCCAGCCGTAGTATTTGCCTTGGAAAAATTCAGATCATATCTTTTGGGTTCCCGAGTTATCATATACTCAGATCATACTGCAATGAGGCACCTCCTTTCGAAGAAGGATGTGAAACCTCGACTAATCCATTGGATCTTGCTGTTGCAAGAATTCAATCTCGAGATTTACGATAAAGCAGGAAAATAGAATGTGGTAGCTGACCACTTGTCCCGTCTTCCTTCTTCTGTCATTGACCGTTCTGGTCCAATCATCGAGCATTTTTCGGACAAGCACCTATTGATGGGAACACCATCATGAGCCCTAACTAGCTCATTTTTACCTAAAGAAGAGAACAAAAGCTCCTACATAACCAACTAGAGGTCCAAAGTCAATGAATAACCATTCTGAGAGAAAAGTAAGAAACAAGGGGTAAAACTGTAATTTTACCATTGCAGTACTACAATGGGTTTTCTCATGAGCTAAGCACAGGTCAAATGCTCTTAACAAGATAATAAGTGGGTTGGTTCAGACAGAAAAGGGTTCGTGTTAATTCTGGGAATTAAATGACTTCTTGTAACCTTAAAATAGACCCACTTGATTTAACAAGATTTTGGTCAGGATAAAACTCACCTAAACTTTTAAAAAATCATAGAAAAATATTCTCTAGGGATTAGAACCTTCAATTTGGCCATTGGAATCTATTTTGACCTAAATTACGGTCTTAGACAAATATTTACCCTAAATTAGGTTTTTACGTAAATTGCCTAGTCAAACGTGGTCAAACCTAAAATCCAACTTCACCATTTGATTCCTTAGGTCCAAATTTGGTTTGTACCAAAATTTGGTCCTAAGAGGAAAACATCTTGACCCACTTTGCAAATAGGTCCAGCCCAATTACATTTCTACCCCTATCTTTCAAAAATCTCTGCAAAAACACCCTAACTTCTTCTTCATTCTTCACAATTAGGTCCCTCCGTCATTATAGCAGAGGGAATCCTACTCTAGCGAGATTGCAAAGGCAAGATCTCCCTGATCTCTCAAAGAATCCCCTTCAGAGTTGAAAGGGAGATTCTCTAAGAAATCTCCTCCGGTATGAACCCAATTTGAGGCCCTGTTTGATATCCAATCTCTCATGCGAACACTTGAGAGATTCAGGTCCCTTCCAAGTTTCCATCTCCGACAAACTTCCCTTGCTTGGAAGCTTGGCTTCTAAGCACAAATCCATCCTCCAGTTCCTATTTAAGCAAACCCAAATCACCCTGCATCTCCCAAGCTTGAAATTGGCTAGAAACACCCCTCAAATTTGTCTCTCCTCCTCCTCCGGTCAGTTGGCTCATCAAGCTCTGGTGACCTCCCTCTCTTACCCTAGTCACCTAGCACAATACCAGTGGCAGGTTTCTCTTCCTCCTACTCATCCACATCGCACCACATCCGCCGACGCCTCTGCACCCCCTTTGTCCTCGCCATCCTCCCCCACTGAGTGCCTTTGTCTCCGACGTCAGCGATATGCACAGATGCCATCTCTATGCCCCCTTCGTCCCTTGAACTCCCAGATAAGTTCCCTCTCCCTTTTACTCCTTTTTCCCCTCTTTATCACTCAAAAACACCCTTCGACGCACTCCACCACCATCATCCCCTTCACCTCCGGCCAGACCTCTGGCGAGGCACTGTCGTCGCTCTGCAACTTCATCTGCATCGCTAACCACCCCATAAGCTCCGCAACACCTCACTGAACATAGCCCCTCACTCCATACACGCCATCACTCACCCACAAGGGCCCCCGAACACACCCACTCACACGCACACAGGGTGCCCTAGGCACGTGCACTTAGGCAATCTCACGCCATGCTGACCACCGTAACACACTCGCCGTGCCTCGGTGAAGCCTCCTGAGCATTCTGATGTGGCCGCGAGGTCGTTTGCGTGACTGCAGGTATAGGAGGTCGCTGCCATTGACAAACAGCAAGGAGCTTGCTTACGATCTCTCTTTAGGTCCACCCGCTCCAGGCCAATAGTCCCAGGTTGCGCGGACTTCCCTTGTGCACAGCTCCAGTCAGCTAATTGGCATCGAAGGCTAAAGCCATAGCTGCAATCAAGCGAAGCATCCCTGCTACAGGCACGCACAAGAGAGGTGGGAAGATAGTCCCACCTCGGAAGAGAGTGATTGCCCGTACCTGCATAAGAGGAAAAATTGCATAGGCCTTATTGCCTCAGTACCACGGGGTGAGGTTCCACTCACCCTTCTCTGGCCTCGTTCGTGACCTTGCCTCCGCGGACCTGGCCTTGACCTGTTTACCCAACCCAGCACACCTCGCTCACCACCGCACGCCAGTGGGCTTGGTCCCAGGCGCGTACCCGACCCGATTACTTGAGAAAGTGGCTCTGGGAGAGCGAACCTAAGATAGAAAGAGGAGAAGAGAGCATGCTCAGGTAGGGGTAGGTTTTGCTCTGCAGGGAAAGGAGAAGAAGAAGAGGCCAAGGGCAGAAGCCAAGGAAGAAGAAGGAGGAGGCCGAAGAGGAAGCTAGGGAAGGAGGAAGACAAGGCTGAAGAAGAAGCTAAGAAGCTGAAGAACTGAAGAAGAAAGAGAAAGAAAGAGAGGGAAGGACTGAAGGTAAAAGAAGGAGCCGCCAAAGAAAGAGAAAGAAGGAACTGAAGAAAGGAAAAGGCTGAAGAAGAAGGTAGAGGAAGAGAAAGGCTAAGGCACGAAATCAGAAGAAGAAGAAAGAAAGTAGCCAAAGATAGAAAGACAAGAAAGAAAATCAAGCACTATAGCATCACCTATTTAAGGCGTCTGATTCATAAATCAGACGTCCAATTTTTGTGCTTATTCACATACATTGATATTTTGTGCTTACATTTATCTTTTTGCACTATAACTCTGGTTTTTATTGCATGTTATATTCGATTTCTCAAGCTGTGCTCTTGATTTCTAAACCCTAATTTGCTCCCTGTGTTCAACCTCAAACTTAAAACTTTTGAGTAATAAAATCTATTTATTTTCAAAGCTATTTCGACTATATTACAACACTTTATTTTAAAATTCAATTTTTCCTTGTCAACATTTTGGCACCGTTGCCGGGGAGCAACGGGCGATTTAGAAATCTTGATTACAATTGCTGATTTGGTATTAACTTGATATATCTCCTTTGTGTGATTGTTTCAGGAAGGTTCAAAGGAAGATGACTGCACAACAAACACACCCGGGGTAGGTAATTTTTTATTAATCCCTTTCTCTTAAGCCCTCATTCTGAAAAGGAAAAAAAAAAAAAGATCAAATCAGTTAGGGCTACATGCTTTCCATCTCTAGTTAATTCACCAAAGTTGCCTGATTTTGATTTCAACAACAAATGCTGATTTGTGCACCCATTTAAGGTAACTAGGGCTACCACCTTCTTGATTGAGCCCTAGATACCAAATTTTGGCAACTAAATTGGATCAAAATTAGAGCCAAAGTAAGGATTTCAATTTAGGGTTTTAGAAACACACCTTCATAAGCAAGAATCGACTCTCCAAAAAGAGGTGTGCCTAAGCCTTGGTTGAAGAGACTTATTCAAGAAAAACCCTAAAATTCAGGCTCTTAATCTCACTTGAATCCTAAAAGAAAGGACCTAAAACTTCTTAATGGATAAATAGGTGAAGTTGACCCCCTTTTTGGGTCAACCAACCTTGAAATTAGGTCACTTTTGCGCTCAATACATCTAAAGTTCAAGTAAAATCTTAAGCACCTTTGCTCTTAAAATAAAACTGGTAGACTTAAGAGGTCAAAGTCTCCATTCTGGTCTACCTAGAATATCAGTGACAAGAGAGGTCAGGTGGGGGAAACCCTGTAACTTGTGGGGATGCTCTACTGTGTAGGAGTCTTTGCAGGAGTCTCCCTCTCTGGCTGCCCAGGTATTTCTCAGGTGGATGACTTTCTGACTAAGGGGTATCATCCGCCCCGAACCTCTATAGTCATCCAAATTTTTGGTTGTCTTGATTGGGTCTAGCACATTCTACTCTTGTCCAAACCATTTGTGCATGTTCTATAGGAGGTCCTTAAGACCATCCTTGAGACCTCCTTTAGTGATTTACTCCTGTCGATGCCAAGCCTCGACGTCCGTGTTTGTGTAGCAACCCCACCACATAGACATCTCCTTTGATTCATCAGAACCCAATTCTCCTTCTTCCATCATCATGGCACAACCTGTAGAAGAAGAGAATAATCTTGAGAACCAACTCCAGCACCTGAATGATTCATTTCAAGCCTTTGTAAACCCGCTGCAGCATCCTATGATGCGAGATCACTATAATCCCGCTGCAGAGGCGATTGAACCTCCACTCCAAATCCCAATTGGAGGTCCTGATTCTGAACTCAATCCCAACATGATTCATGCTGTTCCAAAGTTTCATGGGCTTAATTCCGAGGATCCCTTCCAGCACATCAAACAACTCAAGCATCTGGCCTAGACCTTCGGGTCAGATGTCCAAAATCGGGATATTCTTCTTATGAAGATGTTCTCCTTCTCTCTCATGGACAAGGTAGCTCACTGGTAGCAGACTCAAACATGTCCAATCAACACATGGGTTGAACTACAATATGAGTTCTTGAAAAAGTTCTTCCCAGTTGGTCGGACGAATACCTTACGACAGTAGATCACACACTTCACCCAACAATCAGGAGAACCTCTTCATGAAGCATGGGACTGTTTCCTAGATCTCATGCGAAGGTGCCCCCATCACGAAGTTCCTAAATGGGAACATGTCCAATCTTTTTACTAGAGACTCAGTGAAGAGATCCGCTTATTTATCAATGCAACCTGCAGAGGAAATATCATGGGTCAACATGAAGACACTGTGCGGGAGATTCTCAAGAATATGTGTGAGAATTCCATCAATAATGACTCCATGGGCTTATTCGAATGGAGGAATGCTTGCGCATCGATGAATCCAAGGGGAGCAAATGAGACACAGGGCCTGTCCACATCCGTCAACTTGGAATTGATGGCTAGTCAGTTGGACAAGGTCTCTATCGTTAGAAGAAGGTGGATGAGCTTACTTGACATCTGCAGCGAGCCACCTTTGCGCAAAACCTGTTTGCACAGTTGCCTTCTGGGAGGGAAGCTGTGCAGAACATCTATCACCGATCTTCTCAGGGGATGGACCCGTATCCACCCTCGTCTGACTCTAGGACCGGAGGAAACTCCGATCCGACCTACTCTAGTTGGGGGAACTCTGAACCCTCATACTTTGACTTTCCTGAGGTTCCTCAGACCTATGAGGACCTTAACGCCATCCATAATGACCCATTCTCTAATACCTATAATCCTGGATGGCGGAATCATCCCAACTTCTTGTGGGTAGGAAATAATCAAAATCAAAGGCCACCATATCAACTCCGTCCATAAGCTCCTCGTCCATATTAGTTGCCTCAGCCTTGGCCCAACCCTACCTATCAATCTGGGCCAACTCAAACAGATCAAATGACTCTTATCCTTTAGACATTGGCTGACATTCAGAAGACGAATGCGGCTATGCAAAAATAGCACAAGGACGAGATCACAGAGGTTCAAAATCAACTCACCCGAATGGCGAATTCCCGCCAACTTGGCACACTCCCTTCGCAACCTCTACCGAATCCGAATAACGTGCCGAACCAGAGGCGCATTATGAACCCAAATTCGGGCCAAGCCCACATGATTTATCAAGCCCCTTTTGTTCCATCATTCGACGGGATGGAAGCTTCGACATCGTATACGGGATTTCAGCAGCAACCACCTATTTTAGCAACTCCGAACCAAAACCAGGCATGACTGAATTCTGTAACAACCCGTAGTGGCAAAGCAACACAAGACCCACCTTATCCAAGCCACTTTCAACCTGGTAGTAACCCAAGCCCTAGGATAGTTATCCATGATACCGCTGTCCCAGATCAAAAACCTGGACCTATTCTAAAGGAACCATCCAAGGTTCCATTTCCTGAGGCCTTGACCAACAGAAAGAGGACAAATAAACCCGTGGCACCTGAGGAGGATTTGGTCAAACTCTTTGAACAGGTCCATACAAACATTCCCTTGATGGATGCAATCCCCCACGTACCGGCTTACGCACGATTTCTGAAAGACGTGTGTACACTCAAGCGTAAGCCATGAACCAAAAGTGAGAGTCCGATCGTACTGTCAAAGCAGGCCAGCTCTGTAATTTTGAGAAAACTCCCACCTAAGGCAAAAGACCCAAGTACCCCCCTGAATTCCTGTACCATTGGTGATACCCAATTTGATAGAGCTTTATCAGATCTAGGAGCCTCTATAAACCTAATACCTACATCTCTACTTGACTACCTTGAGGAATCTGAGCTTAAACCGACAGAGGTGACATTATAGTTGGCTGACCGATCAATTAAGTCACCTAAAGGAGTTCTTGAAGATGTCATTGTTAGGGTGCGGGATTTCTATTTCCCGATGGACTTTGTAGTCTTGGATATGTATCTCCAGAAAACTCAAGGGATACACCAATTATATTAGGGAGACCCTTTCTGGCCACTGCTAAAGCCCATATAAATTGTGAGGAGGGCCAAATTGAACTAAAATTCGGGAACCAAACACTAAAGATTGACATCTTTAAGGCCCAACAAGGGATTAATTGTGGTGTTATAGAACAGATATGTGATATCAAGGCTGTGGTTGATGATCCGTATATTGAAGATAACCTGACTAAGTCCGATCAACCACAAGAGGATCAAAACCCGCAATCATAGGAGTCCGAACCTGACCTAGAGACACCCATAACTCCTTCCCTTGCTCCTGACACACACCTGAATCACCCACTACTGCTGATAACCCTATTCTGGAACTCAAGCCTCCTCCCGACCATCTAAAGTATGTCTTTTTGGGTTCCAATTGGACGTTTCCTGTGATTATCAATTCCAAACTCACACCAGACTAGGAATCCCGTCTGATTACTGTTCTCCAGCAACATCATAGAGCCATTGGATGGACTCTCGATGATTTGACTGGTATCAGCCCCTCTTACTGCACACACCGTATTTACACCGAAGAGGGCGCATGACCTTCCCGTAAAATGCAGAGACGTCTAAATCCTAATATGCAGGAGGTCGTGAAAAAGGAGATCATCAAGTGGTTAGATGCATGGATCATCTACCCGATCTCCGACAGTCGGTGGGTGAGTCCAATCTAGGTTGTGCATAAAAAGGTAGGACTCACCATGATCATGACTAAAACTAGAGAAATCATACCGACCCATGTGGTGAACTCGTGGAGAGTCTGCATTGATTACAGAAGACTCAATTCCTCCACGAAGAAGGATTGTTTCCCACGATCGTTTATTGATGAGATCCTTAAGAAACTAATGGGAAATAGGTTCTTCTACTTCTTGGACGGGTACTCCGGTTATATCCAGGTGGTAATCCATCCTGAAGACCAAGAAAAGACCACTTTCACCTACCCCTTTGAGACGTACATGTTTCGTAGGATGCCGTTCGGTCTCTGCAATGCACCCGCTACTTTTCAGCGGTGCATGCTTTTCATATTCTCAGATATGGTAAGTGATTATCTGGAAGTCTTCATGGATGACTTTTCAGTATTCGAAGAATTATTTGACGATTGTCTCCTGCACTTGGTCCAAATCCTTAGGCTATGCATTGACGTGAATCTGGTTCTTTCTTGGGAAAGGAGCCATTTCATGGTGCCTGAAGGAATTGTCCTTGGACATCTCATATCAGAAAAAGGCATGAAGGTCGATCGAGCCAAGGTAAACTTGATTTCCAAACTCCCTATGCCTAGCTCGATCAAGGACATCCGATCTTTTCTGGGTCACGTCGGTTTTTACCATCGATTCATTCATGATTTCTCAAAAATCGCATGCTCCTTGACTACTCTGCTTTCTAAGGATGTACCTTTTGAAATCTCCAAGGTATGCACTCAAGCATTTGAAATCCTCCGTGATCGAGTTACCCAAGCTCCGATCCTACAGTCCCTTGATTGGTCTCAACCCTTTGAGATCATGTGCGATGCATCTGATTTCACTGTAGGAGCGGTACTCGGGCAGAAAATTGACAGGAAACCCATGGTCATCTACTACGCTAGCAAGACACTTGACGAGGCTCGGCATAACTACACAGTTACTGAGAAAGAGCTGCTAGCCACAGTATTTGCCCTAGAAAAATTCAAATCGCATCTCTTGGCTCCCATGTTATCATTTACTCAGATCACACAACTGTGAGGCATCTCCTTGCAAAGAAGGATGCGAAACCTCGATTAATCTGCTGGATCTTGCTGTTGCAAGAGTTTGACCTCGAGATTCATGACAAAGTGGGAAAATAGAACATGTAGCTGATCACTTGTCCCGCCTTCCTTCTGAGATCATCAACCCTTCCGGACCCATCACGGAATATTTTCCTGATGAACACCTCCTGACTATTAATACAGGGCTTCCATGGTTTGCTGATATAGTAAACTACCTGGCATCACATTAGATCTCGTCTGATTGGCTGAAGGC
This sequence comes from Thalassia testudinum, assembly GCA_037157565.1. Lineage (NCBI taxonomy): Eukaryota > Viridiplantae > Streptophyta > Magnoliopsida > Alismatales > Hydrocharitaceae > Thalassia > Thalassia testudinum. Next base: position 156,884,960 of record JAZHRO010000025.1, read on the forward strand.
CAAGAAGGACAAATTACTTTCCGATGCCAAGTATTACTTATAGGAAGACCCGTATCTTTTCCACATCGGTGCTGATCAGATCATTCGACGATGTGTCATGGAAGTGGAAATTTAGAACAGATTATCCTTCTGCCATGACCAGGCATGCGGTGGACATTTTTCAGGTCATAAAATAGCAGTGAAAATCCTCCAGTGCAGCTTCTATTGGCCCACAATTTTCAAAGATGCATACAATCACTGTAGGGCATGCACTCATTGCCAGACCTTAGGCAACATGAGCCATCGTGATATGATGCCCTTATAGCTGATTCTCGTATGCGAAATCTTCGATGTGTGGGGGATTGATTTTATGGGACCCTTTCCCATTTTGGATGGCTTCGAGTACATTCTACTCACTGTTGACTACGTGTCCAAATGGATCAAATCCATTCCGACCAGAACCAATGATCATAAGGTTGTTATCAAATTCATTCATCAGAACATCTTTTCGCGGTTCGGGATTCCACGTGCTATAATCTCTGATGGAGGGACCCATTTCACTAACGCTCAGTTCAGGTCACTGATGACCAAATACGGGGTGTCACACTGAATCTCTACTCCTTACCACCCCCAAACTAATGATCTAGCTTAGCTATCAAATTGGGAGATCAAGAAAATCCTCCAGGTTACTGTTCGACCTGACAGGAAAGACTGGTTATCCAGACATACAGAAGCTTTGTGGGCTTATAGGACTGCCCACAAAACCCAATTAGGTATGTCTCCCTTCAGATTGGTGTACGGGAAGGCATGTCACATCCCCGTTGAATTGGAGCATAAGGCCTATTGGGCAGTACGAAACTGCAACCTAGATCTTTCTAAGGCAGGAACTCACAGAAAGCTTCAAATGAGCAAGATTGATGAATTATGCCACGATGCGTATGAGAACTCGTAAATTTACAAAGAGCGGGTTAAGGCCTTTCACGATAAGCACATATCCAGGAAGATCTTTCATCTTGGTCAAAAAGTCCTACTCTTTGATGACAAGCTTAAACTGTTCCTAGGAAAACTACGATCAAAATGGATTGGACCTTACCTTGTCTGACGAATCTTTGGAAATGGAGCCATCAAGATCAATCCACTCAGCCACAATTCATAACCTTTCATTATGAACGGTCAAAGACTCAAACTGTTCATTGACTTAACCAATACAAATTTGGCTGAGATATCCTTTACCCTCCATTCTCCCTGAGCTCATTGCACCCAGTCGATGGCATAAAACTCAGCACTTAACGGGAGGCAACCGGTTATTTTTGAAAAACCCGAAACCTTTCTTGACACTCCTACGCTGAATTCATATTGCACTTTAGGGTTCATCCATTAGAACAACCGACCCCACCTCAGGTATCCATACCCGAGTTTTGAAATCGTTCGCAAGAATCACCTCCACCCGTTCACCTACCCAAAACCTATTCTAATGAATGATCTAAGTTGAACTCGAACCCACCTAATTTACAATGGGGACATTGCAAATCGTAGGCATGGGGGGGTATGAAAGTGCAAAATGTCGTGAAAACTCATCTCACAAGAAAAGGTTTCAACAAAAAATCACATATCACAAAAACACCAAAAAATGAAAAAAATTCTTGAAAAACAACAAAATTATTCTGAGGGGAGAGAAAATTTTGAGGCCATACAAATCATGAGGAGAGAAAGGGAAAAGTAAAAAAATGTCAAAAGGAACACAAAATAAAAAGAAAAAAAGAAGAGATAGTCATTAGTAGGAAATTAAGGGATTAACTAAGTTCTAGACCATATCAAGAAAAAGAAAATGAAAGGAAAAAAGTGCTAATGATACACAAGAGAGATTTGTAGGAACGCTGATCCTAGGCCTCTTGGGCTAGATCCTAGGCTTAAAAATTCAAGTATCTGCTAAGACCTAGATAGTCCTCAAGAGGTTGGGGAAAATGCGAAGCTTAAATATTAGGTCTAAGGCTTAGGGAGTATTCGACCTCGTTAACTGACCTCTGGTTTGCGGGACTCGGTAACCTAAGTACCCCAATCCACACATAGTCTGGTTCAGTGTGCATAAGTATCAAAATCACACAAAAGCATTTAATTGTTCTGAAAAGGTCGCCTAGATTAGGAGCGGCTGATTAACACAAGTTGATTTGGACGAGTTCCCGACGCGGAGAGGTGGGAAATTCCCCTCGAAGATGTGCAATAACATATCGTCTCCTCGGTGCTTTTCTCCTAAGATATTTACATATCCTACTGGGGACCTGTAAGCACCCTATGCTGGTTCAAATGTCATGGGCGGCATTATCACGAAATCTCAAAAGCCAAGGTTCTGTGGGTTGCCATGGGTGGTGCTATCTCGAAGCATCGAATGCCAAGGACCCTTCAAGGATTGATGATGAGGACTACGAATCCGATACTGACCATGTTGAGAAGCCAATCTGAAGCTACAAATAAAAAGAGAAGAGAGAAAACTCTCCAAACAAAGAAAATCCTCTGTCTCTCTCTCACAAAAAAATGCACTGCAAACTGAACCAAGGCTAAAATATGTACAAGCATGGGTGCTTTAATCGCAAAGTCCAATGAACCTTAGGATAGTTCTTGTGGGCCTTAAAAACCTTCGTTGCGGATTGAGGCTAGAGTTGGTTAGGTTCAGATCTTGGTTGATACTTGAGTACCACTGGGCCTACTATCAGCATTCTAACCTAATCAAAGAGAAAAAAAAGGCACTCATCATAATTTTTGAACATCAAGGAACTCATGGTCTAGAATCGAAGTTAAAACCTTAAAATTTTGCTAAGGGAATAGCAAAAGCTAGGCATGGGGATATGATAGGAACACCATCATGAGCCCTAACTAGCTCATTTTCACCCAAGGAAGAGAACAAAAGCTCCTACATAACCAACTGGAGGTCCTAATTCTATGAATAACCATTCTGAGAGAAAAGTAAGAAATAAGAGGTAAAATCGTAATTTTACCATTGCAGTACAACAACGGATTTTCTCATGAGCTAAGCACTGGTCAAATAGTCTTAACAAGATAATAAGTGGGTTGGTACAGATAGAAAAGGGTTCATGTGAATTCTGGGAATTAAATGACTTCTGGTAATCATAAAATAGACCCACTTGATTTAACAAGGTTTCATTCAGGATAAAATTCACCCAAACCCTCTAAAAATCATAGAAAAATATTTTCTAGGGATTAGAACCTTCAATTTGGCCTTTGAACATATTTTGACCTAAATTAGGATCTCTGACAAATATTTACCTTAAATTCAGTTTCTGTGTAAATTGCCTAGTCAAACATGGTCAAACCTAAAATCCAACTTCACCACTGGATTCCTTAGGCCCAAATTTGGTTTGTGCCAAAATTTCGACCTAAGAAGAATTCATCTTGACCCACTTTGCAAATAAGTCCAGCCCAATTACATTTCTACCCCTATCTTTCGAAAACCTCTGCAGAAACCCCTTAGCTTCTTCTTCATTAATTGTAATTAGGTCCCTCCACCATTAGAGTGGAGGGAATCCTACTTTGGTGAGATTGCAAAGGCAAGATCTCCCTGATCTCTCAGAAAATCCCCTTCAAAATTGACTGGGAGATTCTTTAAGAAATCTCCTCCAGTATGAACCTAATTTGAGTCCTGTTTGGTACCCAATCTCTCATGCGAATGCATGAGAGATTCGGGTCCCTTTCAAGTTGCCATCTCCGGCAAACTTCCAGCTTCCAAGCACAAATCAATCCTCCAAGGCCTATTTAAGCAAACCCAAATCACCCCGCATCTCCCAAACTTGAAATTGGCCGGAAACACCCCTCAAATTTGCCTCTTCTCCTCTGGCCAGTTGGCTCATCAAGCTCCAGCAACCTCCCTCTCCCTCCCTCCTCGCCTAACCATAATACCAGTGGCAGGTTTCTCTTCCTCCTGCTCGTCCACGTCGCACGGCACTTGTCGATGCCTCTGCACCCCCTTCATCCTCGCCGTCCTCCCCCACTGAGCGCCTTCATCTCCAGTGTCGGCGGTATGCACAGATGCCATCTCTACGCCCCCTTCATCCCTTGAACTCCCAGATAAGTTCCCTCTCCCTTCTACTCCTTTTTTCCCTCTTTATCTCTAAAAAACACCCTTCGACACACTCCACCACCATCATCCCCTTCACCTCCGGTCAGACCTCCGACGAGGCATCCCCGTCGCTCCGCACCTTCATCCACTTCGTTAACCACCCCATAAGCTCCGCAACACCTAACTAAACATACCCCCTCACTCCATACACACCATCACTCACCCACAAGGGCCCCCGAATACACCCACTCACACGCACACAGGGTGCCCTAGGCATGCGCACTCAAGTAGTCTCACGCCACGCCGACCACCGCAACACACTCGCCGTGCCTCGACGAAGCCTCCTGAGCATTCTGACATGGCTGCGAGGCCATTTGCATGACTGTAGGTATAGAAGGTCGCCGCCATGTACCTCGCGGTAAAACCGCAGTGAAAATTCTTTGATGAAATGATCCTTCGCAGTAAAACCACAGCGATGATTCTGACATAATGTCATTTTGTCACGACCAGGCCTACAGTGGCCATTTCTCTGGGCATAAAACCGCAGCAAAAATTCTCCATTGTGGGTTCTTTTGGCCCACTTTGTTCAAAAACACATAGACGTATTGTAGGGCATGCGCTCGTTGTCAAACCCTCGGCAACATGGGCCCACAGGATATGATGCCCTTGAACCCGATTATTGTGTTCGAAATCTTTGACATATGGGGAATTGATTTCATGGGACCACTTCTTGAATCTAATGGCTTCGAATGCATTCTACTCACTGTTGATTATGTCTTTAAATCGATCGAAGCCGTCCCCATTAGAAGTAGTGATCATAAAGTTGTCCTTCGATTTATCTAGGAGAACATCTTTACCAGATTTGGGGTTCCTAAGGCCATCATCAACGATGGTGGGTCTCATTTTACCAATGTACACTTCCAGTCCCTAATGAAAAAGTATGAGGTGTGACATTGTATCTCGACTCCTTACCACCCCCAAACTAATGGACTAGTAGAACTGTCAAATTGAGAGATCAAAAAGATCCTTCAGGTCACTGTTTGGCTTGATAGGAAAGATTGGTCTACTCGCCTTTCAGACGCCTTGTGGGCCTATAGGACCGCCCACAAGACCCAATTAGGCATGTCTCCCTTCATATTAGTGTACGGTAAGGCATGTCTCTTTCCTATTGAGATGGAGCACAAGGCTTATTGGGCAGTATGGAAATGCAATCTGGATCTAGTGAAGGCTGGCATACATTGTCGGTTGCAATTAAGCGAGATCGGGGAACTATGCAATTATGCGTATGAGAACTCGCGTATCTACAAAGAGTGGGTTAAAGCCTTTCATGACAGGCACATTGGACGAAAATCTTTCCACCCTGGAAAGAAGGTTATACTCTTTGATGCCAAACTCAAACTTTTCCCAAGAAAACTCAGATCAAAATGGATTGGACCATTCTTGGTGAGACAACTCTTTTGAAATGGAGCTATCGAAATTAGCCAACCCAGCCTTGATTCAGAACCCTTTATTGTGAATGGTCAGAGACTTAAGTCGTTCATTGAACTCATCGATACAAATAGAGCTGAGGTATCTTTTGATCTCCATTCTCCCTAAGCTTATTGCGCTCGACTGATGGTGTTAAACTCAATGCTTAACTGGAGGAAACCTGCATCCTTTTGAAAAACCTGAAACCCTTCTTGACACATCTTATGTTGAACTCATAATGCACTTTAGGGTTTGTCCATTAGAACAACCGACTTCACCTCTGGTACCCGTACCCGAGCTTGTAATCATCCACAACAGTCACCCCGACCCATCCACCCACCCAAAACCTGTTCTAATGAATGATCTAAGCTGAACTCGAACCCACCTAATTTACAATGAGGACATTGCAAATCATAAGCATGGGGGGTATTAAAGTGGAAAATGCTATGAAAATCACTTCACAAGAAAGGGTTTCATAACAAAAAATCACATATTCCAAAAACAAAAAAATAAATAAATAAATTGAAAAAGAACAAAAATAGGAGAAAGGAGGAAATTTTGAGTGAATTGATTGCATATCATTTTTGAGGAGAAAAGGGGAGGAGATAAAAATGTCAAAAAGGAGCACAATTTGAAAAGAAAAGAAAAAGAGATAGTCATTAGTAAAAGATTAAGGAATTGACTTAGTTCTTGACCAATTCAAAAAGAAAGAAAATGAAAGACAAAAAGTGTTAAAAGACAAAAGAGACTAGTATGAACGTTGATCCTAGGCCTCTTGGGCTGCGATTCTAGGCTTAAAAATTCAAGTATCCACTAAGATCTGGATAATCCTCAAGAGGTTGGGGAAAATGCGAAGCTTAAGTATTAGGTCTATGGCTTAGGGATTATACGGCCTCGTTAACTAACCTTTTATTTACGGGACTCAATAAACTAAGCACCCCAATCCACACACAGTTTGGTTCAGTGCGCTTAATTATCAAAATCACACAAATGCTTTAAATCTGTTCTGAAAAAGCTACATAGATTAGGAGCGGATGATCAACACAAGTTTATTTGGATGAGTTCCCAGTGCGGAGAGGTGGGAAATCCCCCTTGAAGATGCGCAATAACATATCGTCTCCTCAGTGCTGGTCTCTTAGGATATCTAAATATCCTACTGGGGGCATGTAAGCACCTTGTGTTGGTTCAGATGCCATGGGCGGTGTGTTTACATCTGATTAACCTAAAATGTCTATTAATGCATGTTCTTAGTGTCACATTAGCATCATACATTGTAAATAGTGCATAACATGCATAATCATGCATTTAGATTAAGTTGTATAAATTGTACAGAAATTGTCTCCTTTTTCTGGTCAGGGACAGGATGACTTTTTATCGGGACCACGAATTGAAGATCCAACCGTAAAGATATGATCAGGGCAACGATTGGAGTTCAACGACTCCAAGATCGCCCTAATTGGATTTCCATAGCACCAGATAGAGATCGAGGAACACTAAAGATCATGGGCTAAGATGGTGTAAATTGGCACCTTAGACGACAAATCCTACCGCATGGATGGATTCGGATCAATGATCGTAGCCTGACAGCATGAAAATTGGTCCAATCCGATACCTGTGGTACCATCTACATCACTTAGAAGATGGACGGCCAAGATGGCACCACGTGGCGCCATCTCAGCCGCCCAACTGACCCCAAGCACCCGCCTCAGCCTTTCCTCTTCATCTAATCGACACTTCTCTGCCGTTGGATGAGTTGCTGGGCCCGCACGCACAAAACAAGCATGCGACACAAAAGTGCTCGCAGTGCGTTAGTCGAGCACACTATTGAGGCAATGAGGCACGCGTTCAAAGCTGCAAGAGCTTCAAATTGGAGCGAGAGCGAGTGGGCGTGCGAGCGAGCAGAGCCGCACGATGGTGATCCAACCACGCTGGGCAGCCGATAGCGCCTATGCGCGATCGAACACACAGCGTGGATGCGAGATCACAAGCGGGTGCGCGGTGCGAGCAGGGACCATTTAAGCCGTCCAATCTCTTGATCGGATGGCTGTAAGCGCTCGAATGTGCACGTGCATTGCGTGATGCGGATGCGAAGAGGCGCACGGCGCACTCAGATGAAGGCCACGTTCAGGTTTTTAGTGACGGATAAATCCGTCACTAAAGGTCCTGAATTAATTTTTTCAAATTATAATGACCAAAATGCCCCCACTCCATGCAACTATAAAAGGAGACCCCTCCATATGAATTTTTCATCCCTTCCTTCTCTTCTCTCCCTCTCCAAAGCTCGAGAGAAGCCTGTCCCACACTCGGGATGCTCCACAAGGGATAAAATCAAATTTTTGCCTGCATTCCGGAAGCGGATCCCGTGAAGATGATGACATGCTACCTCATTCCCATTCCTCCTGCCTCAACCTCCTTCCCGCTCCGTTCCTCGTCTTCTAGGCGTCGTCTCGTCCGGCTCGTCCTCCAAGCGATCGTCAAGGAGGATAACTTCTCTCTCCCTTTCCTTTTTCATGCTTTCTAGAGTAGAATCTTCCTGCTTTCTTGCTGTAATAGTTTTCCTGCTTTCTAGTGTAAGTTCTCGCTTTCTTAGTTGTACAAACTTTCTACAATATCAAGTGGATGTTTTCTCTCTCTCTCTCTTATTGTCTATAGTATTTCATTTCATTGTAATTACTCCGCTTTTTAACAAAAACACAAAAAGAATATGATTGCGAATTTTGATTGACGTAGCCTCCCTGAGTTCGACCCAGGATTTCTACTCTGGTATAAATTTTTTTTGTTGGACCCGAGTTCTTTGCTATTCCAACTACAACGACAGATTTTCAAAACCAAATTCGATAGCATAGTCCTCTAGCGTTTCAACATTTTGGCACCATTGTCGGGGAGAGGAGAAAGCCGGGATTACCCAAGAAAGCTGGGATTACCATTGGACTAGTGAGAGAGGAGAATATGTCAGAACTCGTTCAACTTCCTCTTGGAGGGTTTGTATCAATTACAGGAAGCTGAACATGATCACGAAAAAGGATCATTCCCTCTACCTTTCATTGCTCAAATCTGGGAAAGATTAGCTGGGCAGAAGTACTTCTGTTTTCTTGATGGCTACTCAGGATACAACTAAGTTCCTATCCATCCTGAGGATCAGGAAAAAACTACTTTCACCTGTCCCTACGGAACCTTTGCTTTCCGTAGGATGCCATTCGGTTTATGCAATGCACCTGCAACTTTTCAAAGGTGTATGTTAGCCATATTCTCTGACATGGTGGGAGAGTTTATGGAAGTCTTCATGGACAATTTCTCTGTTTTTGGAGAATTGTTTGACTCTTTTCTAGCTAGTCTAGAAATGATTCTTAAATGATGCATCAAAATAAGATTGGTCCTTAGTTGGGAAAAGAGTGATTTCATGACACAAGAAGGCATCGTCTTGGGTCATGTAATCTCTGAACGGAGAATTGAAGTGGATAAAGCTAAGGTTGATGCTATCACTAAACTTCCTCCTCCCACATCTGTTAAACAAATTCGATCATTTCTTGGTCATGTGGGATTCTACAAAAGATTCATCAAGAAATTTTCGAAGGTTGCTCATCCTCTGAGCAATCTTCTCACCAAAGAAATGCCATTTGATTTCGACGAATCATGCCATAAGGCATTTGATTTTCTTAAAACAGCAGTCACTTATGCTTCGGTGCTGAAACCATCGGTTTAGATAGCCCCTTTTGAGATCATGATCGACTCTTCTGATTACGCGGTCAGGGTTGTTTTGGGTTAGAAAGTTGATAGGAAGCCCTCTGTCATCTACTGCATGCTAGTAAAACTCTAGACGAAGCCCAAAGGAATTACACTATTACCGAGAAGGAATTACTAGCCGTAGTATTTGTTTAGGAAAAATTCAAGGCTTATCTCTTGGGGTCTCATGTCGTTATTTATATCGACCACTCGGACTTGAGACATTTCTTGGACAAAAAGGATGCCAAACCCTGGCTTATTCGTTGGATTCTTCTGCTTCAAGAATTTGATCTTGAAATCAAGGATAAATCTGGGGTACAAAATGTGGTGGCAGATCATTTGTCGAGACTTCTAAGTGATTCTTCTCGTCCGGACATCCCGATTGCTGATACTTTTCCAGACGAAACCATCCTTACAGTTTCAGATGTCTAAACCCTATGGTTTAATGACATTGTTAATTATTTGGCCGTTGGTCAAATCCCCTAGGATTGGACCAAGCAACAATGGGATAGACTCAAATCTAAGGCCAAATATTACTTCTGGGATGACCCTGAACTGTACCGCATCAGCTCTAATCAGATTATTCATTGATGTGTTCCGGAGAATGAATTCAATAGTATACTCAAGCTCTGCCATGCATCTACGTGTGGTGGGCATTTCTCCAGGAAAAAGACTGTTGCAACGCTTTGTCAGGCGTTTAAGTCAGTCTCGTTGTAGTATAGGTGACCAAGCGTTGACAACAAATAAAAATTTATTACTCGGAAACCTAAGTATCTGAGGTCAAACACAGGGAGCAAATGGAATTTATTCACTAATCTCAATAATGTAATTGAACACTTAGAGTTACTCAAAACTTAATTCAGAATATAAATGTAAGAATGTAAGAGTTAATTGTAGAAAAAATAGAGAAATTGGACGTCTGATTCCATGATCAGACATCTTAAAAATATATTTTTGCTTTCTGCTTTCTCTTCTTCTTTCTTTCTTTCTCTGATTTTCCTTAGCTCTTTTTCTTCTATTCCTCTTTGACTTTGGCCGTCTACTTCTTCTTCCTTGTCTCTTCTTTGCAACTCCTTTCTTTGCTCTAGCCATGCCTTTCTTCTTTCTTCTTCTTCTCTTGCACAGTGCCTTTCTCCTTCCTCTTCTTCTTTCTTTCCTTGACTTTGGCCGTCTGCTTCTTCTTCCTTCTTTCTTTGCAGCTTCTTTTCCTTGCTCTTCTTCCTTCTTCTTCTTTCTTTGGCTTGCCTCTCTTCTTCTTTAGCCTTAGCTCTCTCTTTGGCTTTCCTTCCTTCCTCCTTTCTGCGGCTAAGTATCCTTACTTTCACCTCAGCTGTGCCTTCCTCTTTCTTCTTCTTTTTCCTTAGCTTCCTTGCTACACCTCTTCTTTCCCTAGCTCTGCTTCTTCCCTGCACAATGCAGCAAAACCTAACCCCCTACCCTCCTCGCATCTCTCTCTCTCCATTTCTCTCTTCGGTATGCTCTCCCAGAGCTGGGTAGTCGAGTCAGGTGTGCGCCCAGGTCCAGGACCACCGGCATGGGTGTGGTGCACGAGAAGTGCTAGGTGAGGTTAGTCGGGTCGGGTGCCAGATCCACGGGGGAATGTCGTGGACGAGGCATGGCGAGTGAGGGCGAGGGACCTCATCCCTGTTTTCTCGAGGCGAACAGCATGAATCACAAATTCAATTTATGTTCCGCGCCACGCTCTTGTGTTCACAAGGTGGGATTAAATGTCCCACCCGCTTCTGCTGGCACCTGTTGGAGGATGTCTTCACGCAATTGACGCAGCTGAAGGGTCCGCAGCAACTGCACTGAGGCTGGAGTTGCTCACACACTCAACCCGTGCAGCCTGGGATCTTGAAACCTGGAGTGCGTGGCCTGAAGCTGGAAAGAAAGCAACTTGTGTGCATGTTAATGGAGGACGAGGGCTTGATCCTGCACGACACAAAAGTAGCCTTGCAGCTATATCAGACAACAGGGGAACCTTCGCCGTATCACGGCAAAGGTGAGGCAGGGGTCGACGTGGGTCAGAACGGCCTAGGTGTGTGTGCCTAGGTTGGTCTAAGTCCGTGTGAGTGGGTTTGTTTGGTGGAAGCGTGGAGCGCGTGTGGCAGTCTGTGAGTGGGTGGAAAGTGTTCAGTGGTTGATGGCGGGGGTTGGTGGTGAGACGTGTGGAGGTGTGGACTGATGGATGCGTCTCGCCGGAGGTCGGTCGGAGATGGGGAAGATGAGGGTGGACAGTGGCAGTCGAGGGGTAATTTGTGAAATAGGAGGGAAATTGAAGAGGGGATAGAGAGGAGTAAGTCTAACCTAATTAAGTGGCAAAGGGGGAGAGGTGGTGGCTTGCTATACCTACTGTCGCCAGAGAAGACGGTGTCCAGTGGAGGGAGAGCAGCAACGACGAAGGGGCTGGAGGCGCTCGTGCGGGTGTTGCGCGATGCGGAGGAAGATGGTGAGGGTGGATCTGCCACTGGTATGGTGGCAGAGCGACGAGAAAGAGGAGGGAGGCTCACCGGAGCTCACTAGACTTCTTGACCGGACGAGGAGATGAAATTGGGATGGATCTCTGGCCAAGTCGAGCTGATGAGGTGCGGCCGGGGTTGAGGATCCTTTTATAGATCCTGGCAGGGGCTCCTGTGCTTGGAAGACAAGCTTCCAAGTGCGTGAATCCTCATTGGAGAAGGAAGCAGTTGGTGACCCAAATCTCTCGTGTGTTCGCACGAGAGATTGGATGCAAATCAGAGATTGCAATTGAGCTTAAATGGAAGGGAATTCCTTAGAGAATCTCCCTTCCAAATATGGGAGATCTCTGAGGAATCAGGGAGTACTCCCCCTCCATTCCTCGTCGGAGAAGGATTTATCCACATTAATGGTAGAGGGACCTATTTTTAAGAGTGGCGAGGAAGTTAGGGGGGTCTATGCAATGGTTTTCAAAAGATAGGGGCCAAAATGTAATTGGGTGTACTATTTTTCAAAGTAGGTCAAGATGACCTTCCCTTAGGTTCAAATTTTGGTATAAACTTAATTTTGACCTGAGGAATCCAATGGTGAAGTTGGATTTTAGGTTTGACCACATTTGACTGGATATTTTGCATAAAAACCCCAATTAGGTTAATTAATGAGCTAGGACCCTAATCTAGGTCAAAATAGGTTCCAAAGGCCAAATTGAAGGTTATAAACCCTAAGGGATATTTTTACATGAATTTTAGAGGATTTAATTTATTTTTATCCTATCCAGAACCTTGTTGAATTAAGTAAGTCTGTTTTAGGATTATAGAATATCATTTAATTCTTGGATTGCATAATAACCCATTTCTGATTGTACCAACCCAATTTTTATCTTATTCAGACCATTTGACCTATGTTTTGCCTTTGAGAAATCTTATTTATGTACTGCAATGGTAAAATTACACTTTTAACCTTTGTTTCATGTTTTCTTCTCAGAGCACTTATTCCTTGAATTAAGCCCTTCTCTAGGTTATGTAGGAGCTCTTATTCTTTTTCTTAGGTTAAAATGTGCTACTTAGGGCTCATGATGTGGCTCTCATCATACCCCCATGCCTAGCTTTTGCTAGTCCCTTAGCAAAATTTCAAGGTTATAACTTTTGTTCTTGACCCTTAGTGTCTGTTATCAGTTATGATAAGTGCTTTTCTTCTTTTTCTTACGATTAGTTCAGATTGCCGAAAATAGGCCTAGAGGTACTCAAGTACCAACCAAAATCTGGACCTGACCCGCTTTAGCCTCAGTCCTCCGCGAAGGTTTTTAAGGCCCGTAGAAACTATCTTAGGGTTTGTGGGACTCTGCGTTTAAAGCACTTGTGCTTGAGACATTTTTAGCCTAGGTTCAGTTAGCAGTGCATTTTTGTAAGAGAGAGATAGAAGATTTATTTGTTTGAAGAGCTTTCTCTCTTTTCTTTTTATTTCTAGCTTCGAATTGGCTTCTCAACACGATCTGTATCGGATTCCTCATCTCCATCATCAATCCTCAAGGGTTCCTGGCAATCGATGCTTCATGATAGCACCACCCATGGCAACCCCCAGAACCCTAGCTTTCGAGATTTTGAGATAATCCCGCCCATGGCATTTTGTGGCCGAATCCAGACCCTAGCACTCGACATTTCGTGATAATGCCGCCCATGGTATCTGAATCGGCAAAGTGTTTACATGCCCCGGTAGGATATTTAAATATCCTAAGAGACAAGCACTGAGGAGACGATATGTTGTTTATGCATCTTCGAGGGGAATTTCTTGCCTCTCCGCGTCGGGAACTCATCCAAATTAACTTGTGTTGATCGGCCGCTCTTAATTTAGGCAACTTTTTCAGAGCATTAAAACACTTTTTGCATGATTTTGATAGTTATGTGCACTGAACCAGACTGTGTGTGGATTGGGGTGCTTATGTTATCGAATCCCGCAAACCGAAGGTCAGTTAACGAGGTCGAATACTTCCTAAGCCTTAGACCTAATACTTAAGCTTCGCATTTTCCCCAACCTCTTGAGGATTATCCAGATCTTAGCAGGTATGTGAATTTTTAAGCTTACGAGTCTAGCCCAAAAGGCCTAAGATCAGCGTTCCTGCTAATCTCTTTTTGTGTCTCCTTAGCACTTTTTTCTCTTTTCTTGATGTGGTCTAGAACTTCGGTTAATTCCTTAATCTCTTACTAATGACTATCTCTTTTTCTTTTTCATTTTGTGCTCCTTTTTGTCTTTTTGCCGTTTTTCTCCTCCTTATGATTATGTGGCTCACAAAATTTCCTCCCTCCATTTTTTTGTTCTTTTTCATAATTTTTTAATTTTTTTGTGTTTTAGACATATGTGAATTATTTTTTGTGAGAATCCTTTTGACTTTTTCTTAGTTCTGTATGTATGCACTTTACCACCTCCGCATGCGTAAGTTTTGCAATGTCCTCATTGTAAACGGAGGGTGTGAAATAGTGTTGAGGTCAGAGACTTAGAGTAGGATACATCAGGTAGGTGAATGGGTTGGAAATGATTGATGCAAATGATTTCAAGTTCTGGTACGTGTACTAGAGGTGGGATCAACTGTCTAAGGCTGAATTCAAGGTGCAATGGTCGTGGAGTACAGACGGATAATCAGACGGGTCTCTGTTTTTGGAATGACAGGTTGCCTCCCATTAAGCACTAAATTCAACACCTTCAGTCGAGCAGAAAATGGGGTGGAGAGGGAGTGGTCAACTCAGTGGAATTTTGTAAAACAAGCACCTTGATTAAGAGCCTGGTTGGTCCAACCTGGTGCTTGTTAAGATCAGTGGGCTGATGATGTAGCCTAAACCAAATCAATCTGGTGGGTTGATAGATGTAGATCAACAGATGCGGAACCCACCATATGCCATGTGGCTTGGATGGATATGGAAGTGAAAACTCAAGTTTAGGCTGCATCGAATCAGCCTAGTTAGAGTAGGGTTCCGAAAAATAATCAGTGCATGGTGTGGAAAACCTACAGGGGTGATCAGAGAATGATGGATCATGTTTTTTAGTCTGATTGATACCCGATACCCAATATAGATGTGGAGTTGAATCATCTACAAATGGCTCAGTGAGAGGTGAATCAGAATAGAAATTGAGTCCGGTTGTGGGTCGGGGTAGAGAACGGGTTTTGATCAGTTCTGTATGTGTGGAAGAGGTGGCTTCAATGGGAATTGTGTATGAGGGCTCTTCTAGAAAGGAATGGCAGGTGGTCTCATGTAGAGAGTCCTCATAGTAACTTTCAAAATCAAAAGCGAATGCTTGGAGAGTGTTTGTGGGATACTGAAAATCGGAGTCGAGAAAAGATTCGTATTCTAGGTCGCAATCACTCTCAGCATTTGCTGGTTCTAATTCTTGAGGATTGAAAAGAAATGATTCCATGTTACTAGAACCTGAACTGAAATCAGTGATCTCGAGAATCGAGTTCTTAGAATCAGAGTTAGAGAATGAGTCATGTGAGTTGAGGTCATAGATTGGCTTGTTATAATCAGGAAGCAGATTTTCTCTAATTTATGGTCAGATTCGAAATCGTCGGAGAGTTTGCGAAAATCAAAATCTGAATGAGATTCAAGATCATGAGTTCCACCATAGAATAAATCATATGCTGTAGATTCAGTAGCCTGACTGGTGTCTAGCCTAGATGTCAATTCTAAGCTTAAAAAGGTGTCCTTATCTGGTAGAGGCTCAGGTTCCAAGCTGGTAGGATAGACCCAATTGAAGCCCCACTCGTCCAACTTAGTTTCTATATCGTAAATTGGCACGACTTTCGAAAAATCAATTGGTTTCTCTGAGGATGTTGGTGAGGGATATTCATCAAATAGAGGCCCAAAATCATATTCTTCATTGAAAAATTGATCTTCCTCATATGGGACCTCGAAATCTTCCCAATAGGTGTCAGATCTAGATTCTAGGCTTAGGATGTGGGTTGAATCACTAGAATCTAGGTTCGAATAACCTTCAAGAGTCACCTTATCAGAATAAGGGGTGGAATTTACACCCTTGAGAGGTTCAGTTCTACTCTCATTATTGTAGGAGTTTTGGGATTCTAAGCCTGGTGATTCATGGTCTAGAGTTAGCTTAACATTGTGTTTTCCGACAGTTGGAGCTTCCCAACCTTCTTCAATATTAGGCACATTGTACTCCATTTGGGTTGGGAATCCACAACCATTTTGTGCCTCAAACTTGAGATCAGATGGATCCTCGATGTTGTCCCAAGATGATCCATCCTCAGTTTGTGGCATATACGGGTATCTCTGGTTGATAATTTGTTTTAATAATCTCATTATCTCTTCCCATTTTTCAAGATCATCTTGGTGTTGCTCCCAAAGTCAGGGATTTGTCATGCATTGAAGGTATTCAAGATTGTGCAATTTTTCTATCTCAATGTATCCTGTGATGAGCATGTCTCGGGTTGATCCTTTTGTAGCTTCTGCCAATAGCACTTGGGCGCAAGTTATGATGAAGGTTGTGGTTGTTGAGACATCAACCTGAATGTTTTCTACTGGTGTTGAGGTTTTGTCTTCTTTTTCATAGAATTTCAGGGCATCCTCAATCATCCTATCTCTCATGGATCTCCAATATTTAGGTCTCTTGAATGGTAGTCCTAAGTGGTTTGGCTGCATATTTGGATCAGGTGGTGGAATCAAGATGTAGAATTAGAGATTGAATCAAGATGTAAAATCAAGTTATGAAGTGATTAAATCTGAATAAAGAGTCCCACTGAAAATGTATGTGTGTGCATTAAAGAGAAAAGTTGAGGGACTGGAGATGTTTTTGACCCAATCGAGGCACCCAAAGACATTTGGATGACTATGGAGGTTCAGGGCAGATGATACCCCTGGATCAGAAGGTCATCCACCTGAGAATTACCTGGGCAGCCAAAGAGGGAGAGTCCTGCAAAGAACCCTACACTGTAGAGCGTCCCCACGGGTTACAGGGTTTCCCCCACCCGACCTCTCTTGTCACTGAGATTCCAGGTAGACCAGAATGGGGACCTTGACCTCTTAAGTCTACTTTTTATTTCAAAGGTACTTTAGGGTTCTCACCTGAACTTTAGATGTTTTGATGTTGTGACCTAATTTGGAGGTTGGCTGACCCAAGGGGTCAACTTCAGCTGAGCTATCCTAAATATGGTAGAATGATTCTAGGCTTGGGACATAGAGATCACCCTAATTTGACTCCCAGTTTATTAGGTCCAAGATTTTAGGATTCAAGAGCTGTTAGAGCTCAATTTTTAGGGTTTATCTTGTTTAGATCTCTTCAATCAAGGGCTTGGGTAGCACACTGATGCGAGAGGGTTTATTTCCTTTTATACAGACATGTGTGAACTAGCACTCCAAGACCCTACTGTAGAAACCCTAATTTGGCTCTATTTCCAATCCTCTTTTTCACAAAAATTCTCTTTGGACTCAAAAACAAGAAGTGTGTTGTCCGTAGAGATTAAGCATGATTTCTATTAAGCACAGGAGTTTTGTGGGATAGGATCTAAGAAATCGTTTCCACTTCAATAAGTTTTGAAAAATTTTTGCAAAATCAGGAAATGTTTGCCTTAAAGATGGTGATTATTATAGAAAGAAAGCAATTGATTCCTAAATTAATTGCTTCCTTTTGCCTTTCAAGGATTAGGGGATGGTTTAAGGATGAAAAGAGATTACCTGCCCTGGAGTAGTTGACTTGCGGGAGGGATCTTCTTGTGAAATACCTTACAAGATCACAACAAAGCAAAGTAGGGCAAGTTAGTGTTCAATATGATCAAAGAAGGAATGTAGAGATTAGTGATAAATTGCGCGTTGCTTCCCGGCAACGGTGCCAAAATGTTGCAACGCTTTATCAGGCTTTTAAGTCAGTCGCGTTGTAGTATAGGTGACCAAGCGTTGACAACAAATAAAAATTTATTACTCGAAAACCTAAGTATTCGAAGTCGAACACAGGGAGCAAATGGAATTTATTCACTAATCTCAATAATGTAATTGAACACTTAGAGTTACTCAAAACTTAATTCAGAATATAAATGCAAGAATGTAAGAGCCAATTGTAGCAAAAATAGAGAAATTGGACGTCTGATTCCATGATCAGATGTCTTAAAAGGATATTTTTGCTTTCCGCTTTCTCTTCTTCTTTCTTTCTTTCTCTGATTTTCCTTAGCTCTTTTTCTTCTATTCTTCTTTGACTTTGGTCGTCTACTTCTTCCTTGTCTCTTCTTTGCAGCTCCTTTCTTTGCTCTAGCCATGCCTTTCTTCTTCCTTCTTCTTCTCTTGCACAGTGCCTTTCTCCTTCCTCTTCTTCTTCTTCTTTCTTTCCTTGACTTTGGCCATCTGCTTTTTCTTCCTTCTTTCTTTGCAGCTTCCTTTCTTTGCTCTTCTTCCTTCTTCTTTGTTTGGCTTGCCTATCTTCTTCTTTAGCCTTAGCTCTCCTCTGACTTCCTCTTCTCTTTGGCCTTCCTTCCTTCCTCCTTTCTGCGGCTAAATATCCTTACTTTCACCTCAGCTATGCCTTCCTCTTTCTTCTTTTTCCTTAGCTTCCCTGCTACACCTCTTCTTTCCTTAGCTCTGCTTCTTCCCTGCACAACGCAGCAAAACCTAACCCCCTACTCTCCCCGCATCTCTCTCTCTCTCCATTTCTTTCTTCGGTACGCTCTCCCAGAGCCGGGTAGTTAGGTCAGGTGCACACCTGGGTCTAGGCGCACCAGCGTGGGTGTGGTGCGCGAGGAGTGTTAGGTGAGGTTAGTCGGGTCGGGTGCTAGATCCGCGGATGAATGTCTCAGACGAGGCATGGCGAGTGAGGGCGAGGGACCTCACCCCTGTGTTCTCGAGGCGAACAGCATGAATCACAAATTCAATTTATGTTCCGCGTCGTGCACTTGTGTTCACGAGGTGGGACTAAATGTCCCACCCTCTTCTGCTGGCACCTGCAGGAGGATGTCTTCGTGCAAATGACACAGCTGAAGGGTCCGCAACAACTACTCTCAGGCTGGATTCACTCACACACTCAACCCACATAGCCTGGGATCTTGAAACCTGGAGGCGTGGCCTGAAGCTGGAAAGCAAGCAACTTGTGTGCTTGTTAATGGCGGACGAGGGCTCGACCCTGCATGACACAAAACTAGCCTTATGGCTCTATTAGATAATAGGAGAACCTTCGCTGTATCATGGGGAAGGTGAGGCAGGGGTCGGCGTGGCTCAGAACAACCAAGGCATGCGTGCTTAGGTTGGTCTAAGTCCGTGTGAGTAGGTTTGTTCGGTGGATGCATGGAGCGCGTGTGGCAGTCTGTGAGTGGGTGGAAAGTGTTTAGTGGTCGATGGCGGAGGTTAAGAGGTTGGTGGTGAGACGTGTGGAGTGATGGATGCGTCACGCAGGAGGTCGGCCGGAGATGGGGAAGATGAGGGTGGACAGTGGCAGTCGAGGGGTAATTTTTGAAATAGGAGGGAAATTGAAGAGGGGATAGAGAGGAGTAAGCCTAACCTAATTAAGGGGACGAAGGGGGAGAGGTGGCGGCTGGCTGTACCCACTATCACCGGAGAAGACGGTGTCCAGTGGAGGGAGAGCGGTGACGACGAAGGGGCTGGAGGTGCTCGCGTAGGTGTTGCGTGATGCGGAGGAAGATGGTGAGGGTGGCTCTGCCACTGGTATGGTGGCAGAGTGACGAGAAAGAGGAGGGAGGCTCACCGGAGCTCACTGGACTTGTTGACTGGAGGAGAAGGAGATGAAATTGGGATGGATCTCTGGCCAAGTTGAGCTGAAGAGGTGCGGGTGGGGTTGAGGATCCTTTTATAGATGTTGGCAGGGGCTCCTGTGCTTGGAAGACAAGCTTCCAAGAACGTGAATCCTCATCGGAGAAGGGAGCAGTTGGAGACCCAAATCTCTCGTGCGTTCGCACGAGAGATTGGGTGCAAATCAGATATTGCAATCGAGCTCAGATGGAAGGGAATTCCTCAGAGAATCTCCCATCCAAATCTGGGAGGAGATCTCTGAGGAATCAAGGAGTACTCCCCCTCCATTCCTTGTCGGAGAAGGATTTCTCCCTATTAATGGTGGAGGTACCTATTTGTAAGAGTGGCGAGGAAGTTAGGGCTGTCTATGCAGTGGTTTTCAAAAGATAGGGGCTAAAATGTAATTGGGTGTACTATTTTTCAAAGTAGGTCAAGATGACCTCTTCTTAGGTCCAAATTTTGGTACAAACCTAATTTGGACCTAAGGAATCCAATGGTGAAGTTGGATTTTAGGTTTTACCATGTTTGACTAGATATTTTACACAAAAACCTCGATTAGGTCAATCAGTGAGCTAGGACCCCAATCTATGTCAAAATAGGTTCCAAAGGCCAAATTGAAGGTTCTAAACCCTTGGGGATATTTTTCCATGAATTTTAGAGGGTTTACTTGATTTTTATCCTAACCATAACCTTGTTGAATTAAGCGGGTCTGTTTTAGGGTTATAGAATGTCATTTAATTCTTGGATTGCATAATAACCCATTTCTGATTGAACCAACCCACTTTTTATCTTATTCAGACCATTTGACCAATGTTTTGCCTCTGAGAAATCTTGTTTATGTACTGCAATGGTAAAATTACAGTTTTAACCTTTCTTTCTTATTTTCTTCTCAGAACACTTATTCCTTGAATTAAACCCTTCTTTAGGTTATGTAGGAGCTCTTATTCTCTTTCTTAGGTTAAAATGTGCTAGTTAGGGCTCATGATGAGGATCTCATCAAAGACAGCTGCGAAAATTTTGTAATCTAGATTTTATTGGCCGTCTTTATTCAAGGATGCCCAAGATTTCTCAAGGTCGTGTTCCCGATGTCAGGCACTCGGGAGCATAACTAAGAGAGATATGATGCCCCTAAACCCAGTTCTTCCTGTCGAAATCTTCGATGTTTGGGGCATCGATTTTATGGGACCCTTTCTCCCTTGATTTAGACATCAGTACATTCTCATTGCTGTTGATTATGTGTCCAAATGGATTGAGGCGATTCCCACCCGAACTAATGACCACAAGGTGGTCATCGATTTTGTTAAGAAGAACATCTTCAGCAATTTCGGGATTCCGAGGGCCATCATCGGTGATGGTGGCACTCATTTCACTAATGCTCAGTTTTGTAATTTGCTGGCTAAATATGGGGTTAATCACCAAATCTCCACACCCTACCTTCCCCAGAAGAATGGATAGGCTGAGATCTCCAATCGGGAGATCAAGAATATCATGCAGAAAATGGTTAGGCCTGATCGCAAAGACTGAACTCAAAAGCTTGAGGATGCTCTTTGGGCATATCATACGGCGTATAAAATGCCCATCAACATGTCTCCGTTTTGTCTGGTGTATGGAAAGGCATGCCATTTACCTGTAGAGATTGAACGTAGGGCATTTTGGGCAATCAAGCAGTGCAGTTTAGATCTGAGTTTAGCTAGGAAGAGAAGGAAACTCCAACCATCTGAGTTGGAGGAGATTAAAAATGATGCATATGAGAATGCCAAGATCTACAAGGCATGAACCAAAGCTCTACATGATCAATTGATTTCCTGTAAGAGCTTTGAGCTGAACCAGAAGGTTTGGTTATTCAATTCTCGACTTAAGCTCTTTCCCGGCAAACTTAGGTCGAAATGGAATGACCCATTCATTATCGACCAGATTTTTCCAAACAGAGCCGTTCAGATCTCTGACCCGAAGACAGGTAATTCATTTAAAGTCAAGGGTCAATGTCTGAAGCCTGTTATTGACCGTACTCTTCCAGAACCCGTCTCAGACACGGTTGCTCTAGCCATGTTGTGACTTCTTTGGCTGGACTTTGCCTAGCTAACGGCATTAAACTCAGTAGTTGTACATATGACTCAGAGCTGACCCGAGCTTGATACTCAGGTGATATCTTCCGTACTCTACCCTTCCTTTCATGTCTCTTTTTCTCAATGTGGACATTGCATCAGCTAGGCATGGGGGGGTAGATTCATTCTTAATCATTTTGTCAGCTCTGTGAAATTCTTGTAAATTATATTTCTCTTCTTATTTATACATTAAAAAAAAAATTTGAATTAGGAAGGAACACTTGGACATTAGGACTTTTCAATCTTAGGAAATATTACATTAGGATCTGAACGCAAAGACCCTTCAGGTCATTTGGCTTAATTAGCCCTTGTATCCACTAAAATGTAGATTTATTTTTCAAGTCCTCACCATCTTAATTCTATTGTAATTTGATTAAATAAGTTTGGGTGATAAGTACATGACTTATCAACCCACCCTCTGATATGAGGGAACTTTAAGTCTAAAGCATCTACACACTATCTTTTCACTGACTTGTTGATCGATGGTTTTAACGGAAATTGGGTAGCTAATGAACCTTATACAGTGATATGGTCGGCAAGTTAATGTGGGTAGCTACCCATAGGTAGGTTGTCCAGAGCCCAGTCATTAGATCATTCTCTTCTTGCTGCCTTTAGGTAAATCTTAGACCAAGGAAGCCACCTACTTAAAAAGAAAAAAAAAAGAAAAAAAAGGAAAAAAAAGAAAGTCAAAAAGAAAAAGAAAAGGAGAAAGGAAAAAGAAAACAAAAGAAATAAACCACACTTCGCTGCACGAGTATGGCTGGCAAGTTGTCGGTGGTAATAACTCATCGACCGGTTGTCCAGAACCCAGCTCAAGAAATGCACTGAAAATTTCAAAAACACTTAGGAAGAAGTGGAGAAGTAGAATAAACTGGGGAGATATACACTGGATTCACCCTTGTGTTGATCCCATAAAAATAACAGTAGGGAGAAAGCTATCGGTCGTAAAGATATACCTTTAAGCAGAACTCTCTTTTTAAGGTCACCTAGAGGTGTAGAAACTCGAAGTCTGTTCTAATTGCCGATCAACGAGTCTATCACATTCATAATAAGATGCTTAGAACTTAGGGTTCTCATTAAATCTTGGGTGGGTTAAATGACTGTAGAAAGCCACTCTTTAACCCTAAACTCAAAAATCCAAAAAAATTAGAAAAGAAGAAAAAGAGAAAAAGAAAATTTTCTTTGAATAAGGCGAGGGCTTGAGGCGGTATGCATTTTGGTAGATACCCGGGCGCTGTTGTGTCTTTGAAAGTTCAGATCCTAAGTAAAAAATTTCTTAATGTTGAAAATAACTTATGACCATGTAATCCAACCTAATTCTTTTATAAATAGCATGTAGTTTCTGCTAGGGACTAGCAAAAGATAGGCATGGGGGTGTGATGTACATACATCTGATTAACCTAAAATGTCTATTAACGCATGTTCTTAGTGTCACATTAGCATCATACATTGTAAATAGTGCATAACATGCATAATCATGCATTTAGATTAAGTTGTATAAATTATACAGTAATTGTCTCCTCTTTATGGTCAAGGACAGGATGACTTTTTATCGAGACCTAGGATCAAAGATCCAACCGTATTGATTTGATCAGGGCAACGATTGGAGTTAATCGACTCCAAGATTGCCCTAATCGGATATCCGTAGCACTAGATAGAGATCAAGGAACCCTAAAGATCATGGGCTAAGATGGTGTAAATCCGCACCTCAGATGACAAATTCGACTACATGGATTAATTCAGATCGATGATTGTAGCACAACGGCATGAAAATCATTCCAATCCGATACCCATGGCACCATCTACGTCACTCAGAAGATGGACGGCAAAGATGGTGCCATGTGGTGCCATGTTAGCCACCCAATCAACCCCAAGCACCTGCCTCAACCTTTCCTCTTCATCTGATCGACACTTCACCGTTGGATGCTCATCCAACGGTTGCTGGGCCTGCATGCACAAAACAAGCACGCGACACAAAAGCGCCCGCAGTGCATTGGTCGAGTGCGCTATCAAGGCGAGGAGGCACGCGTTTGAAGCCGCAGGCACTTCAAATTGGTGCAAGGGCAAGCGGGCGTGCAAGCGAGTAGAGTCGCACAATGGTGATCCAACGACGCTGAGTAGCCGATAGCGCCCACGCGTGATCGGATGCTCGGTGTGGATGCGAGATCACACGCGGGCGCGCAGCGCGAGCGGGGATCATTAAGCACGCGAACGTGCACGTGTGTTGCGCGACATGGAGGCAAGGAGGCATGCGGCATGCTCACACGAAGGCTACGTTCAGGTTTTTAGTGATGAATTTATCCATCACTAAAGGCCCTGAATTAATGTTTTTCAAATTGTAATGACTAAAATGCCACCACTCCTTGCAACTATAAAAGGAGACCCCCTCTATACAAATTTCTCATCCCTTCCTTCTCTTCTCTCCCTCTCCAAAGCTCAAGAGAAGCTTGTCCCACACCCGAGATGTTCCTCAAGAGAAAATCAATTTTTCGCCCCCATTTTGGAAGCAGATCCCACGACGACGACGTTGTGCTACCTCATTCCCATTCCTCTTGCCTCGACCTCCTTCTTCCCGCTCCGTTCCTTGTCTTCCAGGCATCATCTCATCCGACTCATCCTCCAAGCGATCATCGAGGAGGATAACTTCTCCCTCCCATTCCTTTTTCCTACTTTCTAGAGTAGAATCTTCCTACTTTCTAGTTGTAATAGTTTTCCTACTTTCTAGTGTAATTTCTCTTTCTTAGTTATAAAAACCTTCTATAATATCAAGTGGATGTTTTCTCTCTCTCTCTCTTTCTCTTATTGTCTATAGTATTTCATTTCATTATAATTACTCCGCTTTTTAACAAAAACACAAAAAGAATATAATTGCGAATTTTGATTGACGTAGCCTCCCTGAGTTCGACCAGAGATTTCTATTCCGGTATAAATTTTATTTGTTGAACCTGAGTTCTTTGCTATTCAAAATACAACGACAGGTTTTCAAAACCAAATCCGATAGCGTAGTCCTCTGGCGTTTCAACAAGTGCCATTATCACGAAATGTCGATTGCTAGGGTCTAAATTTAGCAATAGAATGCCATGGGCAGGATTATCTTGAAATCTCGAAAGCAAGGGTTCTAGGGGTTACCATGGGCGGTGCTATCTCGAAGCATCGATTGCCAAGGATCCTGTGAGGGTTGATGGTGGGAGCTAGGAATCCGATACAGACCGTGTTGTAAAACTAATCCGAGGCTAGAAATAAAAAGAAAAGAGAGAGAAAACTCTCCAAAAATAAAGAAAATTTTTTCTGTCTCTCTCTTACAAAAACACACTGTAAACTGAGCCTGGGCTAAAACAAGTTACAAGCACAGGTGCTTTAACCGTGGAGTTCAACGAACCGTAGGTTAGTTCCTGTAGGCCTTAGAAACCATCACGGCAAACTGAGGCTAGAGCTGGTCAGGTCCGGATCTTGGTTGGTACTTGAGTACCTACCTCTAGGCCTACTATTGGCATTCTGACCTAATCTAAAAGGAAAGCACACATCAGAGGTCTAAACATAAAAAGGCATATGGTTTGGAATTAAAGTTAATTTCACGAGATTTTGCTTAGGGACTAGCAAAAGCTAGGCATGGGGGTATGATGGGAACACCATCATGAGCCATAACTAGATCATTTTGATCTAATTAAGTTAGTAAAATGCTCCTACATAACTGCCAGAGAGCTATATTTCACCGCAAATTCATTCTGAGGGGAAGACAAGAAAATAGGGTTAAAACTACAGTTTTACCATCATAGCATGAATGCAGTACAATCATGGGTTGTCCCAAGGGAAATTAAGGGTCAAATGGTCCTAAAAGGCTAACAAGTAGGTTAGAACAGGCAAAAAAGGGTTTACACGTGTTTTGAGAATTAAATAATTTTTGAAACCCTAAAAATAGACTCGCTTAATGAACTGAGGTTTTGTTTAGGATAAAATTCACCTAAACACTCTAAAATTCATATAAAAATATTCTCTATGATTTGGAACCTTCAATTTGACCATCAGAACCCGTCTTGACCTAAAATAAAGTCTTAGACAGACATTTACCCTAATTTGGATTTTTGCATAAATTACCCATTCAAAGTTGGCCAAAACCTAAATCTAAGTTCACCATTGGATTCATTGGGTCCAAATTAGGTTTGTACCAAAATTTGGGCCCAATCTAAGATCATCTTGACCAAGTTTGCATTTTGATCCAGTCAGACTCTTTTTCTCATTCAGACCCTTAACTATTGAATTCTCTTACAAATAGCCCCCAACTTCTTTGTCTTCTTCACAAGCAGGTCCCTGCACCACTTTTGGAAGGTTAAACCTTCACCATTGAGTTTCGAGTGAGGATTTCTCACTCGATTCTCAATCAATCAATCTCAGATTTGAAACACAGAATCCTTGGGAGATTTCCTTCTAAATGAGCCCATTCAGGGATCCCAACTCCTTCCCAAAAGCTCATGCGAACTTTAAAAGGAATGGGTATCATTCGTTTGCGTAAGCTCCAAGGTCTCCAAGCTTGTTTCCAAGCTTGGAACCTCCTCTTAAGCCCTATATAAGCACCTCGGAGGCCTTGTGCAATTTTTCAACAAGTTTCTGGTAGCCAAATCACCTTAATTCCCTTCCTCCGGCCACCATAAAACCCTGCTCCGATGACCTCTCTGGATCCCCCTCCTCTAGCCATCCAACAATCAAATTGGTCAACCTAAGCTCTTCCTCTCTTCGTTACAACCATCCCTAGCCAAAGGGAGGGCGTTCCTCCAACTGCATCACCGTCGTAGCTTCGCTGCTTCTTCCTCCTTCTCAGGCTTCGGTCGACCAACACTGGAGCCCTCCGCCTCTAAACCACCTTGCTAAGTCCCTCTCTTCTCTCTTTCTATTTCATTTTTCCACCCTTGCAAACACACACAATTGCCAACTGCCGCCTCCTGCACTTCATCTTCTTCACCTCCGGCAAAGCTCCGGTGATGCCTACTCACCGCCACACTGCTCGAAACACGCTACTACCACCCTCATTAGCTTCGCCGTGCTCCATCGCACAAAAGCCCTAACACCTCCACTCCTATTACCCATCCTAACGCCCTGACGGCCTACCCATTGCCACATCACCATCTTTGACCTCCACACACCATCATACACTCTCTCACAACACGTCACTGCCACCGTCACACTACTACCACCCTCATTAGCTTCGCCGTGCTCCATCGCACAAAAGCCCTAACACCTCCACTCCTATTACCCATCCTAACGCCCTGACGGCCTACCCATTGCCACATCACCATCTTTGACCTCCACACACCATCATACACTCTCTCACAACACGTCACTGCCACCGTCACACTCGTAGTGCCACGACGATCCTGCTGAACCATCTGACATGGCCGTAAGGCCCTTTTTGTTGAATTTCAGGTAACAGGTCGAGACACAATTGACGATGTGCTTCGAGCAAGCTTGGAGCTTGCTATAGCATCGACTTGCTTTAGGTACTCCACCTAGGCTGTGCGGAATCACCTAAGGCACCATCCCACAAGGTCAGTTGAAGGCTTTGACCTTGAGAGCTACAGTAATTGAAGGAAGGAGACCTTGCTGTTGTGCTGCATAAAGGAAGGGTGGGATTTTAGTCCCACCTCGGAGGTTGAAGAGCGCTTGCGGTTGCATAAGAGGAAAAAGTGCCTGGGGCTTATCGCCTTAGACACTTGGGGGGTGAGGTCTCCCACACCCTCACTCAGCCTCGTTCGCGACTCTGATCCTGTGGATCTGGTTGTAACCCGATAACCCTCCTACACATTACACTCCTTAGCTGTGACCCATGCCTACAGCCTTGGACCCGGGTACGCTCTAGGTCCGAAAACCCGATAACCCGGTACTATTGGAGACTCTGGGAGAGTGTAACCCAAGGAGAGAAAGAGAGGATCATGCGTAGGGTTAGGGTGTTTTGCTCTGAGAAGGGTTGGTTGACACTTAGCCAAAATTGAGGATCCTTCCCCCTCTGCATGAAGAAGAGTAGAAGAACAAGAGAAGCAGAGAAAGAAGAGCAAAGAAAGAAGAAAATATGAGGAGCCACACAGGAAGAAAAGTAGAGAAGTAGAAGAAAGAAGAAGGAGAAGGAATCAGATCAGATATTTAAGACGTCTGATTGAATATTCAAATGGCTGAGATCATTTCATATATATATATTTATTGAGTTCTATTTGTCATTATTGTAGGGAGTAATTGGTGATTCAAATCACCATTTTACCCCATTATTTTTGCAGTCTGATACTTGATCTTATTGCTACATTACTCCGAATCAATTTCTGATTACAATTTCGTATCTTTATTGTTTTTAACTTGCAATTTTGAGAATTGAATTCCTATTTGCTCCCAGCGAACGATCTCAGACTTTTTCGAGTATAAATTTTATCTATTTTTCATGAGATTTCAACTATACTACAACGCAACGATTTAAAACCTGATTTCAAGTGAGCAACAGGAAGAAGCGGGGAAGTAGAATAAACCGGGGAGATATACACTGGGTTTGCCCTTGTGTTGACCCCATAAATAAATGAAGTAGGGAGAAAGCCACCGTTCGAAAAGATAAACCTCTAGGGAAGGTCACTTAGGGTCGTAGAAACCTGAAGTCCGTTTTAACGGCCACCTTGTGTGTCTTTCACTCTTTTCAGTAGATGCTTAGCACTTATAGTCCTTTTTGAGTCTTGGACACATCGGGTAGCCGTAAAAAGTTATCCCGGAACTTTCAAACTCCAAAAGTACAAAAAAATTAGAAAAGACGAAAAATAAGAAAAAAATTTGTGTATCTTCTCTTTTCAAATAATTTGAGGGCTTAGACAGTCTGCATTCTGGCAGACACCCAGGCACTGTCTAGTCTTTGTAACTAGGTCCTGGGTTGAAAGATCCTAAAATAACCAACAAATTATGCCTAAGGGATCGAATCCTAATTCTACTTTTATAAATAGCATTTAGGCTAATTTTGGTAGGGACTAGCAAAAGGTAAGCATGGGGGTATGATAAACACACATGAATTCATGATAAAATGCTTATTTATGATAGTTCCTAGGCTTAGCGTTACACATCATGATATAAATATTGCATAAACATCCATTGCATTGTATTTAGGATAGTTGTATGTTTTGTACATTAAGTAATTCATTTTATATGGCCAGGAGGCAATGCAACATCCTTACAATTTTCAGATGAAAAATCTGACCGTATAGATGGATCTGGAGCGACGATCGCAGTCTGACAACGTAGAAATCACCTCGATTCAAGCACCGTGGCATCCTCTGCAAGCAAAGAAGGGTGGACGGTCTAGATGGTGCCACGTGGCACCATCTAGAGGCCCAAAGTCACCCGCCACACTTCCAATGTCCACCCAATAAGTGATCGCAACCGTTGGTTGAAAATCCAACGGCTGAGAGCCTGCCCTCACCATGCGGCCTCAACTCACCTTCTCAACACACTTGCGGACGTGGCGCAATTGTGGAGGCGCTAGATTTCAAGGGAGGGGCACAGGTTTGAATCCTCGCAGCCCCCCCAATTCTCAATCTAGCCGATGCCCAATGCAGCCAGCTCATGCGTGCACATGCAGCAACAGCGGCAGCGCAGCGCTAGCATGCACCAGCAGCACGCGTGCGCGCGTATGCCAGCGCATGTTAGCATACTTGTTGCTAATCGTTCGATGGCGCAAGGCCAGCTGCATGCGTGAGTAGGCGTGAGATGGCTACAGCGACACTTACAGTGGCATCCTGGAGGTCCCTAATGGTCTCGTGACTATTCTAGCCTCCTCTCATCCACTATATAAGGACCTATACCCCCTCCCTTCCAAGCCATCTCTACCTACTCTACTCCCACCTACTCCCAAGCTCTAGCAAGCCTACCAACGCTCTGTTAGAGCTTGCTCTCAAGCTCCCAAGGCGCCTATTAGTGTAACAAAACTCTGTCCCTCCAAATGCTCCTCCATCTTCCCATCCCATTTATAGGTCGCTTTGGAGCCGTCCTCCCACCTCCATTCCGGTAGTAGATCATCTCTGCCTTCTCACCTCCATTCTAGAGCCACACTGAAGCTTTCCTCTACCCGATGTCCTCCTGCTTCTCACCTCCCTCGTCCTGCTTCCCAACTCCTTCGTCCAAGCCTCCGCCAGGTGCCGTCGTCTCACCAAATAGCCACTTCGGGAGATTTCTTCTCACCCGTTTTCTCTTTTACACTTTCATAATTTATTGTAATTGACATTCATGCAATATATCACATTTGATTCCATCTCTCTCTTGTGATTGCTTATCATTTTATTTCAAAAACAAACAAAATAATAAAACCACAAAACACCAAAAAGAAATAAATCGAAGCACGGTTTTCATACAAAGGAAATGTCCCCTCCCTGTGTTCGACCTGAGACTCCCTTGGAGTTTCGGTACAAATTATATTTGATTACGAGTTTTGCAACTACCACGACAGGTTACTCGTAACCCCGATTTCAAACACACGAAACCTATGTGATCACCTATGCCTACTCACACCTCGACTGCTACCCACTGCCAGTAGCCCTGGTCACCTGGATTCGATTACCTGATAAGAAACCTAATTATTTGAGGAGAGGAGAGGAAGGAAAGAGAGAGAGCAGGAGAGGGAAGGGTTTTGCTCCTCTGTGCAGATACTCAACACTTAGTCATTGAGAAAGTGAAGAGGGAAGGCTGAGAAGAAAAAAAGGCTAAGGGAAGAAAGAAAGAGAAGGCTTTGTGAAGGAAAGAAGAAGAAGAAAGGGCTGAAGAGCAGAAAGAAAGAAGGAAAAAGCTTTGAAGAAGCACTGTAGCAAGGCTTCACTTAAGTTGTCTGATCCACCTGCCAGACATTTGGCCATTGTTCATTTATTTTGATATTATTGAATAGTTGATATATATGCACTTAGACTAATAATTGGTGATCTAAATCACCATTATTTTATCTTAGATATCTTTTTGACCTTTTAAACTCTTGAAATAGTCATGTTATACATTGAATATCAATTTTGAGTAACTATTCATTGAATATCATTATTGATTTGATTTCTTATGCTCATTTAGACATTCATTTCGATTAGCGCGTGAATTACAATGCTTGCACCCTGTGTTTGACCTCGAACTTCATTTATAGATATTCGAGTAATAAATTTATTTGTTGAGAGAGCTATTTGGGAGATTTTACTACAATGAAGCATACTTAAACTCCTGAAAAGCCCTGTAAAAATCTACCCTGATGTCAATTGCCTATTTTTTGCTAACCTCCAAGAACAAGAGAATAGAGGTCATCTAGTCTTAACCTCTAGTGTCTTTGGTCAAAAAGTAACTGTCACACCAAAATTTCTTTCTACTATCACACAATGTCCAAACGAAGTTCATGCATTCAATACTCTTAAGGAAAAATTTACTACCTCTCAATTGCATGAAACACTTCTGCTCCCAAATTGTCAGGGAAAGTCTCTGGTTGCACCTAACATGACTTTGTTTGCTAGAGTCTTATTTAGAATGTTAGCATGGAATTTAAGGGCCAAATATTTCGGATTCCATAAAATTCCCATAGATATTTTACCTTTAATCTATGCTATCATTACAAGTTTCCTTGCCAACTGGAACACAGTATTTATTCATTTTCTTAGACCTCAATACCATGCTTCTCCCCACACTCAGAAAAATGGGAGTAAAGCCTATTGGAGAAGAATGCTCAAGTGATGATGAAGATGAAGTTGATCCTAATGCTCAATCTTCTTCTCATCAAGTTCCTGATCCATCCTTTACATTTGTTCAAATGACTTATCCTTATCCTGAAGCTGAAATGCCTTGGGTTAATTTTTCTCATGTACCTGGAACCTACCCCACCATGATTAACACATTCAACTATATTGGTAAAAAACTCACGAATCTTAATTTTGGCATTCGTCACATGGAATGCAAGTTCCATGAGCTTTCTCTTTCTATTGAGTTCTCCCATTTTGCTTCTTCCACTCAATAACCTAAGCAACGAAAGCGAACTCAAACAAAGGCACCGAAAGAATTTAGTGAAAGAAGGCAAAAGCATTTTCAAGACCCATCTCATGTCCCTTCTCAAATGGAGGAGGAAGAACCTATTCTTAGTGATGACGAAGAGGAAGAAGACAATGATGAAGATGAAGATATTCCATATGTCGAAGATGAAGATGAAGAAGCTGGAGATGATGAAGATGAAGGAGATGACGAAGATGAAGAAGCTGAAGATGAAGATGATAACGACGACAACGATAGCAGCAATAATGACAATGGCAGTGGAAATGTCGTTCAAAAATATATTAGAAAAAGAGCTCACAGTTAGTTTAGTCTCTACTTTTATGTTATGTAGTTTGATGAAAGAACCTTTCTTTCAACTTGCTGTATGAGACTATTTACTTTGGT
This sequence comes from Thalassia testudinum, assembly GCA_037157565.1. Taxonomy (NCBI): domain Eukaryota; kingdom Viridiplantae; phylum Streptophyta; class Magnoliopsida; order Alismatales; family Hydrocharitaceae; genus Thalassia; species Thalassia testudinum. The sequence continues at coordinate 156,916,906 of JAZHRO010000025.1, forward strand.
TGGTTGCTATGATGTATGACTTTCAAATCTGTTTGAATGCTTTCTTCGCATAATTTATCAATGTTTGATAATTATCTATGCATACTTCTATTTTTTTTGTTTGCTTGACAAAAAGGAGAAATGGTAAATACTCATATTTAAAAGAAGGAAGCTTAGTTTGAGGTGGAGGTTTCACTCCTAGTGGAGTTTTCTATGTTCCTTCTCTTATGAGGTTGCTATCTTTGAGATATGTGTATTTCTTTTGTTTTGTCAACACCAAAATGGGGGAGATTGTTGGAACCTAGTTCCACTTTTCTTTTATATTTTGGTGTTAATAAAACTATTTTAAATCTAATGAGCTTGTGAAGTGATATTTATAGGAAAATCACAAGATTATAGTAAGTGTGGATGATGACAAGGAAGAAGTTTCAAGTGGATGAAGATTTTGTACTATTCATAAGTATCGGTACCTGTAAGGCACAAGTTTGAGCCATAATCTTAAACTGTGAACAACAAGTACCGACACTCATCATGAGTATCGGTATCAGGTGCTTACAACTTGTGGACACTGGTAGTGCTTGAACCTTACAAGTACCGGTACTCATCACTAGTACTGGTACATGTAGGTCACAGTTTTTGACTCATCCTAAACCTATGAGTCACAAGTACTGCTACTCATGATAAGTAGCGGTACCTGGTGACTTGGTTGGTACCCAGGCTCTATTGTGCTGGCTACTGAATAACTGTGAGTAGCTAGTATCAGTACCACACATTTAGTATCGGTACCAACTAACCGTTGTGCTAAATCTAAATGGCTATTTTGTGATTAATCTTAACTTTAACCTTCTAATTACGCCCCCAATGGCTAGGCAGAGTAGGGGAGCTTCTTAGTGGTCTATAAAAACACCCTTGAGAGCCATCTTTACAAGACACAACAATAAAAAACATTCGTTGCTTCCAGAGTTCATATTCTATTCTTTTTAAGCTGCAAAGGTGATATTGCTTGTTGGTTAAGCCTTCAAGAGGATCTAAGAATTGCAACAAATTCTTTTGGCACCTTTGTAGTTCTCTTCAAATCATTTTTATGCACCATTTTTTCATGCTAGTTCTTACTATTAAACATTGCTAAAGATATTCTTGTTGGCGACTAGGATTTTAGTTGTAAGCTTTTATATTTCTTGCTTACACCTGTAATAACGTGTTCTTATTTGTTCTTGTGATTGGGTTGAGGTAACCCATTAATTGCTTTGTATTTAGTAAATTGATTCCCTCCAGGTTGAGGGAATCGGGTTAAGAATCCTAACTCAGGAGACTTAGGTAGTGGAGTACCCAAGTGAGGGGAACCACTATATAATTTGGTGTTTTATTTCTGTAGTTTGTATTTTTTGCAAATTTTTTTTACCACACTAATTATCCCCCCTTTTATTGTGCTTTTGTTCTTTAGATCCTACAACTTCTTCCCTAATCGTTTCCCTCACTCTCCTCCTACTCCACCTCGTAGCCCCTCTCACCTCCTCTCTCTGATTCTATTCACAAAGGTACCTTACTCTATTCATAGTGCTTGGAATCAATGGAACACTGTAATGTTGATTCTTGTATCCCAAGTACCCATGTTGCAACTATGAATTGCCGTCGCTCTCTTTGATTTATGTAATGTGTTGTCACGACACTATTGTTTGATCTTTAGTAAGTTTTTCATCTGTTGTAGGGGTTTTCAGGTTGTCAAGGACAAGGCCGCTATTGCCCATCCTCCTCACTCTTGAGGAGTTTGTCGAAAGCGAAATCAGGTTTAAAGTAATGCGTTGTAGTATAGTTGAAATCACTTTGAAAACAAATAAATTTTATTACTCGAAGTTTAAGTCTGAGGTCGAACACAGGGAGCAAATGGAGTTCATGCACAAATCTCAATAATAGATGCAATTTGAACACTTAAAACTACTCAAAATATAATTCAGAATGTCAAGCATGAGTTTATGAATGATAAAATGTAGCTAGAAAACATATAAAAGAGATTGAGAAGAATTAGCTAATAAAATGTCTTTAAAAGTATTTGATTCTTCTTTTGTTTCTTTCTTTGGCTCGTTCCGCTCTTTCTCTTCTTTCTTCTTTCTTTCTGCCTTGGCTTTCTCTTCTTTGACTTCTCTGTTCTTCTTTCCTTCTTCTTTAGCTTCTTTAGCTTCTTTTCCTCTCTGACTTCTCCTTCCTTCTTTCTTCTCTTGCTTTGGCTTTGCGAGCCTCAACTGTCTTCTTTGTTTCTTCTTCTTCTTTCCTTAGCTTCTGATCCTCTTCAGCCTTCTTTTGCCTTTTAGCCCTTATCTTCTTCAGCTCCCTCCTCCTACTGTCCTTGCCTTCTCTTCAGCCACGTTTTCTCCTTAGTTTCTTTTGCCTAAGCTTCTTCCTTCCTCTTCCTTGGCTCTGCACCCTTGGCTTTTTCCTTCTTTCCTTTCTCGGCAAGAGCAAAACCTACCCCTACCCTCCCCCGCGAACTCTCTCTCTTTTCTCTCTTAGGCTTGCTCTCCAAGAGCCATCTCGGGAAAACGGGTTGGGTCAGCGTGCTCGGGACCAGGCCCATCGGTGTGTGTGGTGGGCGAGGAGTGCATAGGTTATCGGGTCAGAATACTAAATCCGTGGAGCGTAGGGCACGGATGAGGCAAGAAGGGCGAGTGGGACCTCACCCCTTGTCAGGAGGCAATAAGCCCCTGACACTTTTTCATCTTATACTACTTCACCTGCTTTAAAGTTTCCGACGTGGGACTAAATGTCCTACCCACTTCTCGTGCGCGCCCGCAGGGGTTCACGCTCAATTGCTGCTGTTGTAGAGTCCTCCCAAGCCAATTTCTGGGTGTGAGTGGTTCACGAAGAGTGCCTGCGTCGCCTAGGACCTGGAGCCTGGAGCGAGGCTACGTGGTTCGAGCTTGCAAGCTTCTTCACGTCTGCTCCAATGGTGGGTGATGTCCAAACCTGTACTCAAGTCAAATGGCCTTACAGCCTCATTAAATCACACAGGGGGCTTCGCCATGGCACGGTGAATGTGTCTCGGTGGTTGGCATGATGTAGGGCAACTTGGGTGTGTGTGCCTAGGTTGTTCTACGGCCGTGGAGATGGGTTTGTTCGGGGGAAGAGTGTGGAGCATGTGGCGATCAATCGAAAGGGGGGGAATGATTTGTGAGTCATGGCCGAGCTTTTGAGGTGTTTGGCGAGGTGGATGGGTGCGAGGAATGATGAGAGCACCTCATCAGTGGTCTGCGGAGGTGGAGAAGATGGAGGTGGTCTGTGAGAGTCGAGGGGTGAAAATAGAAATAGAGAAAGGGAAACAGGAAGAGGAGAGAGAGGGAAGATACCTAACCTAATCTAAGGACGAGAGGAGACAGGATGGTGGTCGGCTCGTGTCTGCCACCACCGGAGATGAAGATCCCAGTTGAAGGGAGACGGCGATGACAAGAGGGTAGTTGGCGCATGTGCAGGTGTAGTGCGATGCGGACAATGGAGGTAGAGGCAACTCTGCCACTAGTATTGTGGTAGAGCGATGAGAGGAGGGATAGGTCACCAGAGCTCGCTGGGTGTTTGGCCGGAGGAGAAGAGAAGAAATTGGGGGGTTATCTTCGGCCAAATCGAGCTGGGGATGAACGGGAGGACTTGGGGTCCCTTTTATAGTCTCATGCAAAGAGCCTTGTGCTTGGAAGGCAAGCTTCCAAGCACGGGTAGCCTCGCCGGACTTGGAAGGCGAGAGATACCCAAATCTCTCATGCGTTCGCATGAGAGATTGGGTGGAAATCAGAGCTTGAGATTGGGTTCACACGATCGGGAATTCCTCAAAGAATCTCCCTTTCAAATTTGAGAGGGATTCTTTGAGGAATCAAGGAGATATCCCCCTTGAATCCTCGTCGGAGTAGGATTGCTCTGGTGTAATGGTGGAGGGACCTAATTGCAAAGAATGATGAGGAAGCTAGGGGGGTTCCTGTAATGGTTTTCAAAAGCTAGGGGTGTAAATGTAATTTGGTTGGATTATTTTGCAAAGTAGGTCAAGGTGAACTCCCCTTAGGTCAAAATTTTGGCATAAACCTAATTTGGACCAAAGGAATCCAATGGTGAAGTTTGATTTTAGGTTTGACCACATTGGACTGGGCATTTTACACAAAAACCCAATTTAGGGCAAACATTTGACTAGGATCGCTTTTTAGGTCAAAATAGGTTCTAAAAGCCAAATTGAAGGTTCTAAACCCTGAAGGATATTTTTCCATGAATTTTAGAGGGATTAGGTAAATTTTATCTCAACCATAACCTTGTTGAATTAAGTGGGTCTGTTTTAGGGTTACTAGAAGTCATTTAATTCCCAGATTTTACATTAACCCTTTTCTGATTGAACCAATCCACTTTTTATCTTGTTAAGATCATTTGACCTATGTTTAGCCACTGAGAAATTTCGTTGTTGTACTGTAATGGTAAAATTATAGTTTTACCCTTTATTTCTTGCTCTTCTTTCAAACCAGTTATTCCTTGAGTTAGGCCCTTCACTTGGTTATGTAGGAGATTTTGTTCTGTTTTCTAGGTCAAAAATGAGCTAGTTAGGACTTATGATGGTGTTCTCATCATATCCCCATGCCTAGCTTTTGCTAGTCCCTTAGCAAAATTTTTAAGTTTTAACTTCTGTTCTAGACCATGAGTTTCTTTCATAATTTATGATGAGTGCTTTTTATTTTTATTTTTGATTTGGTTAGAATGCCAACAGTAGGCCTAGAGGTACTCACGTACCAACCAAGATCCGGACCTGATTAGCTCTAGCCTCGGTCCTCCACGAAGGTTTCTAAGGCCCGCAGGAACTATCCTAAGGTTCGTTGGACTTCGCAGTTAAAGCACCCGTGCTTGAGACATATTTTAGCCTCGATTCAGTTTGCAGTGCATTTTTTGTAAGAGACAGATGGAGGATTTATTTTTTTGCAGAGTTTTCTCTCTCTTTTCCTTTTATTTCTAGCTTCGGATTGGCTTCTTAACATGGTTTGTATCGGATTTATCGTCCCCATTATCAAACCTCAAAGGTCCTTGGCAATCGATGCTTCGTGATAGCACCGCCCATGGCAACCCCCAGAACCCTAAATTTTGAGATTTTGAGATAATCCCACCCATGATGTTCTATAGCTAAATCCAGACCTTGGCAATCGACATTTCGTGATAATGCCACCCATGACATTTGGACCAGCAGGGTGCTTACGTGCCACCAGTAGGGTATGTAAATATCCTAGGAGACAAGCACCGAGGAGATGATATGTTGTTACGCATCTTCGAGGGGAATTTCCCTCCTCTCCGCACCAGGAACTCATCGAAATCAACTTATGTTGATCAGTTGTTCCTAATCTAGGCAACTATTTTCAGAACATTTAAATGCTTTTGAATGATTTTGATAGTTATGTGCACTTGAACCAGACTGTGTGTGGATTGGGGTGCTTAGGTTACCGAGTCTTGCAAACCAAAGGTCAGTTAATGAGGCTGAATATTCCCTAAGCCTTAGACCTATTACTTAAGCTTAGCATTTTCCCCAACCTCTTGAGGATTATCCAGATTTTAGCGGATACTTGAATGTTTAAGCCTAAGATTCTAGCCCAAAAGGCCTAAGATCAGCATTCCTACTAATCTCTTTTGTGTCTTGTTAGCACTTTTTCCTATATTTTCTTCTTTTCCTTGATGTGGTCTAGAGCTTCGATTAATCCCTTAATTTCTTACTAATGACTATCTCTTTTTTTTGTTTTTCTTTTCATTTTGTGCTTCCTTTGACATTTTGCTCATTTTCCTCCTCATGTTTATATGGCCTTAAAGTTTTCTTCCCTCCAATTTTTTTTTGTTCTTTTTCACAATTTTCTATTTTTTTGGTATTTTTGGCATATGTGAATTTTTTGTGAGAATCCTTCTGACTTTTCTTAATTTCTGTATGTTTGCGCTCTACCACGCCCCCATGCCTAAGTTTCGCAATGTCCTCATTGTAAACGGAGGGTGTGAAACAGTGTTGGGTTTAGGGGCTTAGAACAGGATTTATTGAGTGGGCGAAAAGGGTCGGGAATGGCTGATGCGGACGATTTCAAACTCTAGCATGTGTACCAGAGGTGGGATCGACTGTTCTAAGGCTGAACTCAGGGTGCAGTAGACGTGAAGTACAGATGGATAATTAGATGGATCTCGGGTTTTTGGATTGATGGGTTGCCTCCTATTAAGCGCAAAATTCAATGCCTTCAGCTGAGTGGGAAATGGGATGGAGAGGGAGTGGTCAAATCAACAGAGTTTTGTAGAACAAGCACCTTGATCAAGAGCCTGGTTGGTCCAACCAGGTTTTTGTTTAGATCAATAGGCTGATGATGCAGCCCAAACCCAATCAATCTGGTGAGTTAATAAATGTAGATCAAGAGATGTGGAACCCACCATATGCTATGGAGCTCGGACGGATGTGGAAGTGTAAATTCAAGGTTTGGCTGGGTCAGATCAGCTTGGTCAGAGTAGGGATCCGTAAAATAATCAGTGGATGATGTGAAAATCCTACAGGGGTGATCAGAGAATGATGGAACATGGTCTTCAGTCTAATAAATGTTCGAAACCCGTTATATATGTGGAGTTGAATCATTTGCAATCGGCTCATTAAGAGGGAACTCAGAATAGAAATTGAGTTCGGTTGTGGGTCAGGGTTGAAAATGGGTTTGGATAGGTTCTGTATATACAGAGGAGGTGGCTTTAATAAGAATTGTGTATGAGGGCTCTTCTAGAAAGGAGTTACATGCGGTTTAATGTAGAGAGTCCTCATAGTAGCTCTCAAAGTCAAAAGTGAATTTCTGAAGAGTGTCTATAGGATGATGAAAATTTGAGTCAAGAAAAGATTTAGACTCTGGGTTGCCATCACTCTCAGCATTTTCTGGTTTTGATTCCTGAGGATTGAAAAGAAATGATTCCATCTCACTGGAACCTAAACTTACATCAGTGATCTCGGGAACCGGGACCTCAGAGTCAGAGTCGGAGAATGAATCATGTGAGCTGAGGTCGTAGATTGGCTCGTTGTATTCAGGAAGCAGAGGTTCTTCGAAATCATGGTAAGATTCAAAATCGTCGGAGACATTGCGAAAATCAAGTTCTGAATGAGATTCGAGATCATGGGTTCCACGACAGAATAAATCACATGATGTAGACTCAGTAGCCTGACTGGGGTCTAGCCTATATGTAGATTCCGAGCTTAAAATGGTGTCCTTATTTGGTCTAGGCTCAAGTTCTAGGCTTGTAGGAAAGACCCAATCAAAACCCCACTCGTTTAACTCCTCGATTTCTGTATCATAGATTGGTGTGACTTCCGAAAAATCGATTTGTATCTCTGAGGATGTTGGAGAGGGATATTCATCAAATAGAGGCCCAAAATAATATTCTTTATTGAAAATTTGGTCTTCGTCATACGGGGCCTTGTAATCTTTCCAATCAGTTTTAGATCCAGATTCTAGGCTGAGGATGTGGGTTGAATTACTAGAATCTAGGTCAGAATTACCTTCGAGAGTCACCTTATCAAAATAAGTGGCAGGATTTACACCCTCGAGAAGTTTAGTTCTAATCTCATCATTGCAGGAGTCTCGGAGTCTATGCTTGGTGACCCAGGATCTAAGGCTAGCTCAAAATCATGTTCTCCTGCAATTGGAACTTCCCAACCTAATTCAAGATTAGGCATGTTGTATTCCATCTGGGTTGGGAATCCATAACAACTTTGTGCCTCAAACCCGAAGTTTAGGAAATCGGATTGATCCTCAATACTATTCCAAGTTGGTTCATCATCTGTTTGGGGCGTGTACGGGTATTTCTAATCGATAACTTGTTTCAATAATCTCATCATCTCTTCCCATTTTTCAAGATCATCTTGGTGTTGTTCCCATAGTACAAGATTTGTCATGCATTGAAGGTATTCAAAGTTGTGCAATTTTTCTATCTCAATTTATCCTTTTATGAGAATGTCTCGGGTTGATCCTTTTGTGGCTTTTGTCAATAACACTTGGGCATAGTTTATGATGAAAGTTGTTGCTGTTGGTACACTAACCTGAATGTTTTCTATTGGTGTTGAGGTTTTGTATTCAATTTTATAGAATTCAAGGGCATCCTCAATCATCCTATCTCTCATGGATCTTTGTGATTCAGGTTTCTTGAATGGTAATCCTAAGTAACCAGGCTGCATATTTGGATCAGGTGGTGAAATCAAGATGTAGAATCAGAATTCGGATCAAGATGTAGAATCAAGTTGTGAAGTGATTAGATCTGAACAGAGAATCCCACTAAAAATCTATGTGTGTGCTCTAAAGAGAAGGGATGAGGGACTGGATGTGTTTTTGACCCAATTAAGGCACCCAAAGATGTTTGGATGACTATGGAGGTTCGAGGCGGATGACACCCCTGGATCGGAAAGTCGTCCACCTGAGAATTACCTGGGCAACTAGAGAGGGAGAGTCCCGCAAAGACCCCTACACTGTAGAGTGTCCCCACAGGTTATAGGGTTTCCCCCACCCGACCTCTCTTGTCACTGAGATTTCAGGTAGACCAAAATGGGGACGTTGACCTCTTAAGTCTACCACTTTTATCTAAGATCAAAGGTGCTTAGGGTTTCACTTGAACTTTAGATGTTTTGGTTTTGTGACCTAATTTGGAGGTTGGTTGGCCTACAATGTAGTCCAACTTCACCTGACCTACCCTAAAGATGGCAAAATGATTCTAGGTCAAGCCCTAGAAATCACCCTGATTTGATTCCCAGGTTGTTAGGTCCAAGGTTTTTAAGGTTCAAGTGATTTTTAGAGCCTAATTTTAGGGTTTGTCTTGATTAGATCCTTTCAATCAAAAGCTTGGGTAGCACACAGATGTGGGTGGGTTTGTTTCCTTTTATACAAGCACGTGTGAACTAGCACTCCAAAATCCTACTGTAGAAACCCTAATTTGGTTCTATTTCCAATCCTCTATGATTTTCACAGAAGTTCTCTTTGAACTTCAAACAACAAGTGTGTAGTCCATGGAGATTTAGAAATTAAGCGTGATCCCTAATAGGAACAGGAATTTGTGGGGTAGGATCTCTAAAAATAGCTTCAACTTTGATAAGATTTGAAAAAATTTTCATTGATTAGGAAACTAGCCTTTAAAATGATAATTACCATAAAAAGAAGGCAAGTGATTCCTAATTTGATTGTTTCCTTTTTGTCTTCCCAGGATTAAGAGATGGATTAGGGAAGAAGAGAGAAGTTACCTGCCCTGGAGTGGTTGATTTGCGCGGGAGATCTCCTTGTGAAATACCTGCAAAATCATAGCAAAATAAATAAGGCAAGTTAGTGCTCAAATATAATCAAAATAATCTAGAGACTAGTGACCAATTGTGCGTTGCTCCTCGGCAACGGTGCCAAAAAGTTTGTCGAAAGTGAAATCGGATTTAAAGTAATGCATCGTAGTATAGTTGAAATCGCTTTGAAAACAAATAAATTTTATTACTCAAAGTTTAAGTATGAGGTCAAACACAGGGAGCAAATGGAGTTCATGCACTAATCTTAATAATAGATGCAATTTGAATACTTAAAACTACTCAAAATATAATTCAGAATGTCAAGCATGAGCTTATGAATAATAAAATGTAGCTAGAAAACATATAAAAGAGAAATTGAGAAGAATTGGCTAATAAAATGTCTTAAAAAGTATTTGATTCTTCTTTTGTTTCTTTCTTTGGCTCATTCCTCTCTTTCTCTTCTTTCTTTTTTTTTTCTGCCTTGGCTTTCTCTTCTTTGGCTTCTCTGTTCTTCTTTCCTTCTTTAGCTTCTTTTCTTCTCTGACTTCTCCTTTCTTCTCTTGCTTTGGCTTTGCGAGCCTCAACTGTCTTCTTCTCCCTTTCTTCTTCTTTCCTTAGATTCTGATCCTCTTCAGCTTTCTTCTGCCTTTTAGCCCTTAGCTTCTTCTTTAGCTCCCTCCTCCTTCAGTCCTTGCCTTCTCTTTAGCAACGTTTTCTCCTTAGCTTCTTTTGCCTAAGCTTCTTCCTTCCTCTTCCTTGGCTCTGCACCCTTGGATTTTTCCTTCTTTCCTTTCCTTGCAAGAGCAAAACCTACCCCTACCCTCCCCCGCGAACTCTCTCTCTTTTCTTTCTTAGGCTCGCTCTCCCAGAGCCATCTCAAGTAAACGGGTCGAGTCAGTGCACCCGAGACCAGGCCAACCAGCGTGTGTGGTGGGTGAGGAGTGCACAGGTTATCGGGTCAGAATACTAGGTCCGCGGAGTGTGGGGCATGGATGCGGCACGAAAGGCGACTGGGACCTCACCCCGTGTCAGGAGGCGATAAGCCCCTGACACTTTTTCATCTTATACTTCTTCACCCGCTCTAAAGTTTTCGAGGTGGGACTAAATGTCCCACCTGCTTCTCTCGCGTGCTCGCAACGGATTGCGCTCAATTGCTGTGGCTATAGAGTCCTCGCAAGCCAATCGCTGGGCGTGAGTGGTTCGCGAAGAGTGCCTGCGTCTCCTGGGACTTGGAGCCTGGAGCGAGGCTGCCTGGTTCGAGCTTGCAATCTTCTTCACGTCTGCTCCAATGGCGGCCGATGTCCAAACCTATACTCAAGTCAAATGGCCTTACGACCTCGTTAAATCACACGGGGGCTTCGCCGTGGCACGGCGAATGTGTCTCGGTAGTTGGCGTGGCGCGGGGTGGCTTGGGCGTGCATGCCTAGGTTGTTCTATGGCCGTGGAGATGGGTTTGTTCAGGGGAAGAGTGTGGAGTGTGTGGCGATCAATGGAAAGGGGGGAAATGATCAGTGAGTCGTGGAGGAGCTTTTAAGGTGTTTGGTGAGGTGGATGGGTGTGTGGAATGACGGGAGCACCTCACTAGTGGTCTGCTGGAGGTGGAGAAGATGGTGGTGGTCTGTGAGCGTCGAGGGGTGAAAATAGAAATAGAGAGAGGGAAACAGGGAGAGGAGAGAGAGGGAAGATACCTGACCTAATCTAAAGACGAGAGGAGATAGGATGGGGGTCAGCTTGTATCTGTTGCCACCGGAGACGAAGATCCCAGTTGAAGGGGGATGGTAATGACGAGAGGGTAGTTGGCACGTGTGCAGGTGTGGCGCGATGCGAACAACGGAGGCAGAGGCAACTCTGCCACTGGTATTGTGGCAGAGTGACGAGAGGCTGGGGGATTGGTTGTCGGAGCTCGCTGGGTGTTTGGCCGGAGGAGAATAGAAGAAATTGGAGGGTTATCTCCGGCCAAACCGAGCTGGGGATGAACGGGAGGACCTGGGGTCCCTTTTACAGTCTCAGGTAGAGGGCATTGTGCTTGGAAGGCAAGCTTCCAAGCACGGGTAGCCTCGCCACACTTGGAAGGCGAGAGATACCCAAATCTCTCATGCGTTCGCATGAGTGATTGGGTGGAAATCAAAGCTTGAGATTGGGTTCACACGATTGGAAATTCCTCAAGGAATCTCCCTTTCAAATTTGAGAGGGATTCTCTGAGGAATCAAGGAGATATTCCCCTTGAATCCTCGTCGGAGTAGGATTCCTCCGCTGTAATGGCAGAGGGACCTAATTGCAAAGAACGATGAGGAAGCTAGGGGTCTAAATGTAATTTGGTTGGACTATTTTGCAAAGTAGGTCAAGATGAACTCCCCTTAGGTCTAAATTTTGGTATAAACCTAATTCGAATTTAAGAAATCCAATGGTGAAGTTGGATTTTAGGTTTGACCATGTTTGACTGGGCATTTTACACAAAAACTTAATTTAGGGCAAACATTTGATTATGACCCCTATTTAGGTCAAAATAGGTTCTAAAGGCCAAATTGAATGTTCTAAACCCTAGAGGATATTTTTCCATGAATTGTAGAGGGCTTAGGTGAATTTTATCTCGACCAGAACCTTGTTGAATTAAGTAGGTCTGTTTTAGGGTTACAAGAAGTCATTTAATTCCCAGATTTTACATTAACCCTTTTCTGATTGAACCAACCCACTTTTTATCTTGTTAAGACCATTTGACATATGTTTAGCCCTTGTTAAATCCTGTTGTTATACTGCAATGGTAAAATTATAGTTTTACCCTTTGTTTCTTGCTTTTCTTTCAAACCAGTTATTCCTTGAGTTAGGCCCTTCACTTGGTTATGTAGGAGCTTTTATTCTATTTTCTAGGTCAAAAATGAGCTAGTTAGGGTCATGATGGTGTTCTCATCGGGGAGGTCACTAAGGCCAATGGGAGCAATTTGCCTATGGGGAGGCAAGAGGTTGTTTCATCTTGCGAGTACTGTTTATCACAATCTGAGGACTCTAGATGTTGATCGATTTGATATTATTAGAAGGATCTAGTGATAGTTGTTATTGCAACTGTCAATTTGAGGGATCTGCATGGTTGACGTTATTGTTATCACAAGTTAAATAGTTAGTTTTTTATAATGACAAATTATGGTTCATGCTTTCATACTTTTATTTGAGGATTAATAAGATTTTGTAAGGAGGATATAAAGCAATGATATGATGGAAAGTTATGAGAAAAAGGAACCTAAAGAAGAAAGAAATTTTTAAGTTTTTTATTTATGTATTTTATTTTTCTTTGTAGAATATAAAAAGAACCTCGATTATCTCTTTGAAATACATAGGATACATCTTAGAACTTATTTCAATCATCTTTTTAAATCATGGAAAAATACACTTAGTTCTTTTTTCAAACATTTGAAATTTGTTACCAGGGTCTACTTTTAACCAAGAGCCAAAAATTAGAGTCCATCCTTCTTCAAACATCGCTCTTTAATTTTTGAACTATCATAAATTTAAGACATCTATATTTTCAATTTAGACATCTCAAGATGCTTAAAAAACTCAAACGTTCAAATTTTCAAACTCCAACATTCCATAAATCTTTAAATATTAGTCATTATTCATGTAAGTATAAATGATCAATGTTTTGAGGCATTTGACCTCTTTTCTCAGGTGTGTATATTACCTTTCTAAAATAGCTTATCTATTTTCCAAACGTCCCTAGATCCCATTTATTGAGAGTCAGCAACTTTCTCACATATTGACTTAGGACTCTTAATTACCTAATTATTTTGTTAGATGACTTATTTTCTTAGTTAGGATGCCTGTATCAATTGATCAAACAACCCCGAATCAACTTTTCAACCAAATCTCATTTTTAGGAGCTCATCCTTAATTCTATAGCTCTTCCAAATGTCTATATGTTCTCTTCGACATTTTTGTGAGTCATTTCAGATGTCTGATATTAATTTCTAGACATTCCTATCTAATCCTAAGGTTAGACTTCGGTTACTAAAAAGTTTTGGACATTTAATCAACTTTTTAAATGTCTAAATTTGAATTGATTAAAAAAAAAGTCTACATTTGAAATTAGGATGTCTTCTCAGTGTGTTTTAGATGCTTATTTAGCTTTTCAAAAGTCTGATTTGTTATTTTCAAACGTCTAACCTTAAATTCAGACATCTAATGATTGATAACCTTTCTAGCTCAAATAATTGTTCACTAAATTGAATTCCAATGGCTCCTAAGGCTTGAATACGACCTCCTACACCCTATAAACACCCACCCAAGACACCTTAGCCTATCACCTCTCCATCAAGCTATCTTAAGCTAAAATTTTCTCTATTCCTCATTCTATAGCTCTTTAGTGCTCTTGTGCTTAAACAATTCTAGCAACTACTAAGAGCACTCTCCCTATGATTTTTCACTACTTTATATAGGTTTCAAAAAGGGAGTAATCTTTGCCTTATATTACTTTCATATTCTACAGGGCTCTTGGAAAATTTTTTATCTGTAATTTGCTTATGTCGTAGTTTGGGTACTCGAGCTATGGGTTTCTCATTCTCTATTAAACAGGGGCAAAACTTGCCTTGGGAGCTATCCAAGCGAAGGGTTTTGTAAAGTTTATTTTAGTGATGTTCATTTGTTTTGGGCAAAAAATCTTATATTGGAAGATCTAGGTAGAGGTTTCTCCCGTAAGGGTTTCCAAAATATATCTTGTGTTCTTTTTGTGCTATTATTTTCATTTATTTTTATTACACAATTCAATCCCCCTTTTTTATGCCACTAACAGACATTTGCTATGTCCTTGGATGCACCATGACAAGCTTTTAAATCTAGTTTATCCACGCTAAGGTTAAATAATAAAATGTGGATTTGTTTAAGTAGGAGAGTTTGGAGGTAGTTTTAGTTGAACATGCAACATTGATGATGGCTTGGAGGAACAATGTCAATAGTAATTCAATAATCTAATCATGTTCTAAATTTGAGATAGAATCCAAATGGAGCTGAATTTGTAAGTTTGTGATTCTTTGTTGTAAGAGAATCTTTAGGAATAGGGAAGCTAAGTTTGACTTTTGCTAGGGATGTCATATTAATGTGCTTAGGGTGTTCATGAGATCTATTGATAATGAATTGCAGAATATCAAGTCCTTGATAGCTTAGAGATCTTGATCTCTTTGGGTCAGTTTGGTAGGGGGAACTTAAAAAAAAAGAGGAATTATGAAAAAAATAGAATTACAAGTGGAATTAGGCACTTTTTATGCTTGGGTGGGAAGAAGGAATTAAAATAGATGTTTGGGTGAAAAACACGTTGTGAAAGGAGTTACAAGACAATGAAGAGAGATAAAACAACTCCATCTCTTGGGTCCCAAACAAGTAATGTAGATATTAATTCTAGGCTTCTAGTAACCAAACAGATCCTTAGAAAATGCTAGCAATCATGATGGAACACTTCTTGTCCATGCGAGCTAAGAATGTGGGTCCAAAGCCCATAAGATCAACATGAAGGGTTTTATATGTTTGCTAAGCATTCAATGTGATGGCTTTGGCTTAAGTAAGTACCCTGTAATTAGTGTAACAGCTGCATTTTTTTTTAATTTGAGATTAAGCTAGATGATTTGAAGTTCATTCTAAGAGCAAGAGGCTAAAATATTTTAGTATGAGAATTCTTAAGATTTGAGAAGAGGCTACTACTTCCATTGGATGTTTCTTCCCTTTTGAGAAAACAAGAAAAAAAAATCATCTATAGATGGGGAGCAAAGTTTGAAGGAAAGAAAAAACTCCATAAATGGGGAACAAAGTTTGTTTCACTAGAAAGATCTTCATTGCCTGGGAGTTGTGACTACAGCCACTTGATCATCAATTGGGGTTTTGGGGTTTTTGCCATCAATGAGTGAGGAGGTGAAGTAGGGGGATTGATGGTCAAGAAGGGGAGAGTAGTAGGGAGCATAGGAGCTATGACCAAAAAATTATATTTTTCTCTTTTATATTTCCTCTAAATGTGGAAGAATATCGGCAATATCTGCATTGGGATGATCACGATGCTCCTAATGCTTGTGGTGATCATTCCTATTATCAAGAATATCGGCAATTAGATTTTTAGACTTCCTCGTTGGACCTCTCTCTCTCTGTTCTATTTTTGGATCCTTTTTTTCTCTTTTAGTACTTTTAGAGTTGTGTAGTTGATGTTGACGTTGGTGTTGTGAGATGAGATTTCTCATTGTTTATTGTTGTTTGTATTGGAAAATAGAAAAAAATTACAGTGTCCTAACTTTCTTCATCATTTAGTTGGTGAATTTTCTAAATTTTTAGGGTCTTCTCTATTTAAATTGTGGTGTATGGTGAAATGTATTATAAATTGGTGCCCAAAATGCATGACATTCCTCAAACTTTTTAATGAAATGTCATTGTTGGATTAAGTAAGAAAGGGAATAATCCATCTATTAAATTAGTCATATGAAAGAATTAATTTCCACATCATATCTAGTGTAGATCTAGTGTATGGAATCGAAGAATCTATGATAACTTGGGGAAATTTTAATGTACTTGATTCAGCTTCTAAGATGTACATTCCTATGAAATTTTTGGTATAAATGGCATGAAATTGATTCTAATTGTGTTGGTTGCTTATGCGTAGAATCATGTCATAAGTATGTAAATTAAAACCTACAGGAAGATGGTGAGGGATGTAATTCAAGGAAGCTATTGTTTCTTTTCATCTTTATTTTTTTTTCCCTTGGATGCATTAGGAGTTGGATTTTCTTATGGTAATTTTTCTTATTAATATATATCTCGTGTGATTGGTACATAATCTAGTGTTTCCATGGAGCTTTCCTATGGGTTAATCTATAGATTACTTCGAAGAGTTGTAGTTCTTTCTCAAATATAATAATATTGACATAGAAATCACAGAAATCTCAAAAGTATAATTGCTTTGCACATGAAATATGAAAGTACAATTGACGCAAGTTTTAGCGTGTGTCAATGGGAAATTTAGATCATTTTGAAGATGAGTCTTCTTTAAGTTCAGATGCATTAGTGCTTATAGGTAGTATAATTATTTATCAAGAAATAACAAAAAGGAGCCAATTTCTAAGAAGCTTCTTGGTGGTTCTATGTTCCTAAGAAAAGATTAACTATCTATTTTAGTTGTTGAATGCACTTACTTTATTTCATGTTGGCTTTGATGATGTTTACTTAAAGAGATATAGGGTTTGATGTGAGAAGCTTATTACATTTGCCTAAGGTTGAGGATGTATGTTTCCCAAAGGAGATCATTATGAATCAGAAATGTTTGCCTCTATCTATCAAAATAGATATTTGTAAATGTAGTTCCAAGTTAGAAATGGAAAAATTTAAAGCAAACATTTGACCTTTATAACCAAAAAAATTACCTTCTTGAACCTTCCAATAATTATGCTCCATTATACATCCACTACTATTGAGAAATTTTATTTTAAATCATATTTGGTTAAGATCAATTTAGCTCAATAAGATTGTGAAGTTGAAAATTATGCTTCACTTGTCTGAAGTCATTTCCCATTTTGGTTATTGGTTTAGGTACGTATGAATGGATAAATCATGGATGTATGTGGTTATTTAATCTACTTGTGGAGATGATATTATTGTATTCATGGTTATTTAATATGATACATATTTGAGTTGATTACATCTTTGACATGAGTAGATTTGCTCATTATTGGATTGGATATTAATGATATTTCTATGGTTTAATTAACTCGTGTATATTAAGTCTAATATTTATTTTGATTGGGATTTTTCCAGCATGACTTATACTACAACGATACATTATCATCATTATCATTTTCAATATTATTATCATTATTATTCCCATTATTATTACTATTATTATTTGCAAAAGCAAAATTTCCCATATCAAATGGCGTCGTTGCCAGGGAGGCAATGAACGGAATAGGTTTACTTGATTATATTTCAGATTTATTCTAAAGTGCAATTTGTCTTGACTCATCTATATTATTGTGCAAGGGAATTAACGGGTGGAGACGACAGGTGTAATTGAGCCAAGGCATCGACCTTGAGCGATGCCCATGAGAGGACACGACGAGAAGAAAGGAACATGGATCTTACAGCCAATGGGGATTTTCCTTTGTCATTGACTCGATTTGTAGAGTAGATCTTAGATTTTGTAACTTAGATTGCTAGTTTACTTAATTACCCTATCGCCCTCGTAGCATCGAGGCTGGTTTTTGGGGTTTATTCCCCAAGTAGTGGTAAGCCCTTATTTTGGGGTTATTTTGGGAGTTTGTTCCACTTGTTTAGTGGTTAGGATTTTATCGTTTGTCATGTGGTTTGACGTTGCATGTGGCTAGTTTAGACTAGATTATTTCTTGCTTGCTTTTTTTAAAAAAAATATATCTCAAGCTGCCCGCTTAGAAGTTGCATACCCTTAGGTGCACACATTTTAGGGGTGATTCAGCAGCACGCTAGATCTACTTTATCTGCATTACGTACATTACTTGCAAAAAGGTTGCTGGAGTCAGGTATATTCTCTTATCTTTGCATCCAGTGCCTAATCATGCATTACATTTGAGCTAAATTTAAAGACCACCTGATTTTGATGGACTCTACCTAATTATGTGGTCACCTAACATAAATTATGGCTGCTAATTAGATTGGGCCTTAAAAGAGAAACACACTTGATATGACAAAAGGACATGTGTGAGATTCTTTTGAAAACAAATTGATGTTTGGTGCGATGCACACAAGCACCAAGGAGCACTTCACTAAGGGACACTAGAGACTTATTTCTATCTCATCCCCTATACCACAGTGATAGTTAGCCAACGATCAACAATTCTATCTCATCACGCAACACCGAGGAGTTCATGGTGAGCTATCTTAATTAGAGGCTAAATCTCTTTATGAGTAGGTCTTAAGGCACTAACGAAGGTTAGCCTAGGATGCGTAACTGATTGTGTAACTTATTTGGCCAACAATAGATAACCTAACTAACCTTTCTTCTCCAAAAGAGCTTGTCAGGGATCTCAAGTCACATTCACCCTCTTATACCACTAAAGTGGGAACGCTCAGGTTTGAACTTGACCCCGTTTGACAACTTTGAGGGGTAGGATGGAGGTTGGCATAAAGACCTAATCTACTCTAAGAAAAAGAAGAGTCCCTTTGATTGGTGTTTGCTATGATTAATTTGTGTATGCTTGGTAGGCACTCTCTTAAGGGTAGTTTACTGTTTGATCCCATGCCTGAGAGAATCCTTAGGAGAGCCCACCAAAGAGAAAGGGCAGGAGAGATGGCTGATCAAGAAGCAAATCAACAGAGAACTTTGGGAGACTACTTCATCCCTACCAACCAACCCGCTCATGCATTGAGGAGATCAGGAGGGGATAATCCATATGAGATCAAGAGTAGTACCAAATCCTTGTTGACCTCCTTCTATGGTACTACTAGCAAGGACCTCTACTGACATTTAGAGGAATTCACTGAGGTTTGTTCCATGGTGAATCTTTAGAAGTTTGCTGATGAAGCTAGAATGAGACCCTCTTTCCCTTCTCCCTTAAGGACAAGACAAAACATTGCCACCACACCTTAGATGCTAGGGTGAATGACTAGAATGCCCTTAAGGGAAAATTCCTAAAGAAGTATTTTCCGATGAGCGAAACCAACCACTACAAGAGGAAAATGATTGGTTTTACTTAATTAGATGGGGAGCAATTCCATGAGACTTATAAGCACTTCAATGACCTGATTTGGTTATGCCCCCATGTTTGGGGCGTAGATCGCGTAGAAGATGAGCGCGTTGTAGAATAGCGCGAAATATGTCTTGAGCAATTTAATTAATGGAACTGGTGAGTGCTGATCAATCTCAGGGAAGCAGGAAGCACTTTTGATCTCATGCGTTTGTTTCAAATATAATTACTAAATAGTATAAACACAATATCGTAGTATATATATTAATCAGAGAGTTTAAACATGAATTGCATACATCTAACTAAGCAAATTCTAACATAAACATAAACTATTTATGTAGCAAAATAAGGGCACAACGGGTAGTTTGTGGTGGCCTTCTGGAGAGGTTGGGAAGAGCAACAACGATCCGTCAGGGTGCCCAAACGGATGCTTCAGATGAAGATGCAGAGAAGATGGGAAGAAGGGAGAAGAGTTATAGAAGGAGGAAGAAGAAGAAAGCTATTGAATCGTTCAAAGGGGACCCTTAGGCCTCTTTTTATAGCTTTTGTAAAGGGCATTTAGGGCAATGGAGCCGTTAATTCCGTGCAAAAGCTTCAGATTAATCAGATCCGTTGATTGAGAGATCAACGGTACTGATTAAGCCTTCCAAATCCTTCTCCAATTCACAATTTGATCTGGTGCTGACACGTGGTGCATTGTGCGCCCTTGGATCTGCATCTGATGGCCACTGCTCGCCCGCCGCTCACCACTTCATCCGCATGCTCGCTTTACAGCCTCAATCCGCGCCTCAAATCCTAAGCCTTCTCGACAGTCTGATCTCTCGATCGGACGACTTAAAGAGCGTACACTGCACCTGGCCAACTGCTAAGGCGCTCGTTATCACGTGCATCTTCATCTGACTCTCTTGTGCCCGCCACGTGTCCGTGATGAGAAATACGTGTGATTTGTAAAAGCGGGTTTTTAATGTCGTTGTAACATGCGAATTCGCATATGCTTTTAAATTTATATCCTAGATAGGGGAAGTATCTAGGGTCATCCAAGGAGGCCAAATGTTTGCAAAATTAATCCTCTTGCTTACAAATAGATCTCAACTTTCTTTTTGGTATTTTAAAGATATAATTTTTTTTTTGTTTTGAAAAGACTAGGGCAAAATGCGAATTGTAGCGGAAAGTACTAACAACTATAATTGCTTAACTAAAACTTAAAGGATAGATATATCCTCTTCCTAAGCTCACTCTAGGCAAGTGGAGGCCTAGAGTAATTAGGAAGAAGAGGTGAAATAAGTGCTTGAACCAAAACAACAATTGCGATGAAAGTAAAAAAAAAGAGAAGGTAATTTGATTAACTAGAATTTGTGTCCTTTTCCCCAGACAAGTAGAGGAATGCTACTACTAAAATGAAAAAAATCTAAAAGCAAGAAAAGAAACACAAATCCTCTTGCAAAAATTGGTGAAGAAGGGAGTCTTCTTGCTCTAAGCCTAGCTGCTCCTTGGCTTGAAAAGAGGGCCTCCTTCTTCTCCTTCCTTGAGAGCTCCTCCAAGGTGGGTGCTGCCACCTTCAATACTCTCCTCCAAGGGATGGGTGTGCACCACCCTCAAAAGCTCCTCCAAGGTGGCGTGGACCACCTTCAAGATCTCCTCCAAAGATCTTCCTTGCCTGGCTTCTCCTTTGGCTAGCGTGGGCACAAGAGAGAAGGGAAGAGGGGAAGGCACCAAGGGGACAGAATATCCCCTTAATCATCTTCTTCTCTCTTGGGCGTGGGTTTCTAGGTAGAATATGAGATTGAAATTTCTAGCTGAGGATGCTTTGAATGGTGGTGGGTAGTGGTCGTTTTATAGGGTAGGATGAGGGGTTAAGGTGCCCCTTGAAATGGAGGGCTAAGATGGAAGGATGGAGGTGGTTGGTGATCCCATGGCCAAGGGTATTTGGCGCCAACCCAGGGGGCTCCTAGGGGGTGGTTATGGGTGGTGACACCCCTTGAAGTTGGTGCCAAAATAGCTTCTAGAATGGGGTCTTAGGTGGAGCCAAGAAAGGTTCTAGAAGGAGGGGGTATGTGGAGGGTGGAGATGGGTTTAAGGGGAATTGTATGGTGGAGATGAAGGGGATTTTTGGAGGGAAAAGTGGTTCCAACAAGGGGGTAGTTAGGGTGGTTTTGGTGCCACTTTTAGGTGTCTTTTGGAGGTGGTGGGTAGGCTAGGTTGGCACCAAGTAGGTTAGCTTATGTGGAGCTTAGGTGGAGCTAGTTGGGTGGAGTTGTTAGGTGGGTTTTTTGGGTGGTACAAGCGAAGGAAGTTGGAGCATAGCTAAGCTAAGATAAGCTAAGCTAAGCCAGCTTAGCTAATGGAGGAGTAGAGGAGGAGGTGTTGGAGCTAGGGTTTGGAGGGAGGAGCTGAGGAGGAGAAGTCTAGAGCTGAAACTAGAGCTGGCTGCTACTGAAGAGGCTGGCATGGAGCTACTCTAGCTGGCCTAGCTTGCTAGTTCTTTGCTAGCTGCTAAGCCAAGCTAAAGTGAGCTGAGGTGAGCTAGGTCTGGTGCTCCCAGGGAGGATCAAGCTGGTTGAGGCAGCTAAGGTAGCTTAGCTCAACTGAGTTGAGCTAAGCTGAGTCCCCAGGAGCTGGACTTGAGCTTCCTGCGCTGGGATGAGTTCTTCTTCAGCTGGCTGGAGTTGAGTGGAGCTGGATGTAGCTGGATCTGAGCTGGGGTGAACTCTTGTCAACTCAGTTGAGCTAGCTAGAGCTCCCTGTGGACTAGTGGGAGCTAAGATGAGCTAGACTCAGCTAGGTTGAGCTGGATCTGAGCTAACTTGAGCTAGGGTGAGCTAAGATGAAGTCTCTTGAGCTGCCATTCAGCTGAGATTAGTTGAATGGAGCTGGGATGAGCTAACCATAGTTCAAGTGAGCTAGGTTCCAGCTGTGGTGAGCTAGATCAAGCTGAGTTCCAGCTAGTCTAAACTCCTTCACCAATTGCCTTCTTGAGTGCTAGGGTTTTAGGGATCTGTATATCTGTTCATCCCAAACACTCACAAAAACATATCAAAATAACAAACGAAAATGCAATGCATGCCTAACCTTGTGAATGCCCAAATGTAGCCCAAAAACTCGTTTGCAGAGTAAAATCCTAAGAGCTAGGTTTGTTTTAATGCATATGGAGAAAAAAGATTAAGGGACCTTGGTAGATCAAAACACAGGTGGTACGGGATTTGTTAAAGATAAACATTAGGATTTGTTTTTGGATCCAACCATTAGACAAAACGGGATCAATATATCCTCTAGAAAATTCATAAATTAGCCCCGTG
This sequence comes from Thalassia testudinum, assembly GCA_037157565.1. Classification (NCBI taxonomy): domain Eukaryota; kingdom Viridiplantae; phylum Streptophyta; class Magnoliopsida; order Alismatales; family Hydrocharitaceae; genus Thalassia; species Thalassia testudinum. The sequence continues at coordinate 156,939,126 of JAZHRO010000025.1, forward strand.
TTAATTCAAATGACTTAAAATTTTTGTTTTTAGGATTTTTCTGGCTCATGAATCTGATTCGCAACTTGCAAAATCCTTTAAAACCTTGTGTTTGTGCTCGTGAAAAGCCAACATTTATAAGGGCGTGTTAATTTATTTATTATTACTTTCTTTTTTTTTTCTCCCCCATGCTTATTTTTAGCTTAGTCTTACAACAGATGTGTCAGGATCATCATTCCCGTTACCATTCCCCGAGGGGGCTCTGGCACCAGTACTTCGGGATAGCACTATCCATGACACCACCCAGGAGCTCACAACCCCAAAACACGATGCGGTGTAAAGGAGACTCCAAGCAAACTCAAGCTCTTGCTCCGACACTATAGGTAGAGCACCGTCCAAGACACTTGAGCTACTAAAATTCACTTTAATGCTCCGTCTAAAGATATGAAATATGGATATGGAGCAGTGCCGAGGTGGTAACATGTTGACATTGCATCCTAAAAGGAGGCATTTTCCTCCTTGGTGGTGGGAACTCAAACCAATGATCTGCTTCAGACTTTTACTAAGTCCAAACAAGGGAGTTTTTCAAATTTTTAGTTATTTTTTAAGTGTTGGCTTGTGTGTGAAAATTGACACAAGAAGTTCTTCAAAACATGCAAGTTTTTGAATCAGAAACTAAGCCAAATACTTTCCATGTTACAAAATAGGATCAAGTCACCTGAACTATCATGAGTTCAAGTGGAATTTTAGAGAAAGATATCTGATCTAGTCTAAAATAGACCCTGAAATTCTAATGATCAGATCCGCATCCTCATCCCTAGTTTGTTAAAGATTAAATCCCATTGTACCTAAAAGTGAATTTTTCAACCTTAGTCCTGATTTCAAAAATTTTTCCTCAAAAAGTTTTCAATATTTTTATTATTATTATTTTTTGGGTATGCAAGCAGGAAGTAAATTAAAGAACAATGCATGTTTTTAGGTTTTGAAAATCCTAAACCGATCGTTAAAATTTAAAAACACCCCCTCATGCTTAAGATATGCCATGTCCTCATGCATTAGGAGGGAAAAGGGATCACCTTAGTGAAAAATGGTCGGGTTTAGGATGATTAAAACCTGGAAAAAGAAGAAAAAAGGAAAGCAGGGAAAAATGATGGGTTACCTCCCATCCAGTGCTATCTTTTACGCCATTCAGCCGGGCGTAATGTGCATTAGTGATCAAGGGTGGTTGGCTTAGTAAAATTAAAAGATTGAAACGAAATTTTAGGCATATGATCAAAATAGGGCTTTAAACGTTGGCCATTGACTTGAAAGGTAGAATTAGTTTTTGGATCAAAAAGATCAACGGCGACGTATGGATATGTTTTATGGACAATAAAGGGGCCGATCCATTTAGATTTTAATTTGCTAGGAAAAAGACGTAATCTTGCATTGAAAAGCCAAACACGTTGATTAACGTCAAAGTGTTTCCGAACAATATATTTATTGTGAAATTTCTTTGTTCGGTCTTTATAAATCCTCACATTTTCATAGGAAAAATTACGCAATTCTTCCAATTCAGTTAATTGTAATTTTCTATGGTTGCCGGCATCAGATAAATCCATATTGAGTTGTTTTATTGCCCAAAAAGCCTTATGTTCTAATTCTACCGGGAGATGGCATGCCTTCTGAAAAATCAGACGGAAGGGAGACATGCCAAGCGGGGTTTTAAAAGCGGTATGGTAGGCTCATAAAGCATCGTCCAATTTGGTGGACCAATCATTATGGTCGGGCCTAACCATCTTTTGTAAAATATTTTTAATTTCCCAGTTAGAAACTTCAGCCTGGCCATTTGTTTGGGGGTGATAAGGTGTGAAAATTTTATGATTAACCCCATATTTAGAAAGAAGGTGACGGAGTTGTGAGTGGGTGAAATGTGAGCCTACGTCACTGATAATGACTTTTGGTATGCCGAATCTTGAGAAAATATTTTTCTTAAGAAATTCGACAACCACACGGTGATCACTAGTGCGGGTGGGTATTGCTTCTATCCATTTAGAAACATAGTCGACTGTGACTAATATATATAAATACCCACCAGAGTTGATGAACGGTCCCATGAAGTCGATGCCCCAAACATCAAAAATTTGAACCTCTAAAGTAGGATTAAGGGGTATCATATCCTTCCGAGTCATGTTGCTGATGCTCTGGCAACGCACATAGGACCGAACAAAGTCATGAGCATCTTTGTGCAAGCTGGGCCAATAAAATCCCGCATTAAGGATTTTAGCTGCAGTTTTCTTGCTCGAAAAATGTCCGCCACAGGCCATTGAGTGACAATGTGTCAAAATATCATGGATTTCAGAATCGGGGACACATCGTCGAATGACCTGATCGGCACAAATGCGAAAAAGGTTGGGCTCCTCCCAAAAATAATATTTAATATCAGCAAAGAAATTATCCCATTTTGTTTTTGGCCAATCAGCGGGGATTCGTTCTGTTGCTAAGTAGTTTGCGATGGGCGCAAACCAAGGAAGGGTTGTAGCAGCTAAAATGCTTTCATTGGGGAACTGATCTGGCAGGGTCATTATGTCATTCGTCATAAGACGAGAGAGATGGTCGGCCACTACATTGTGCAATCCCACCTTATCCTTGATTTCCAGGTCAAATTCCTGGAGCAGCAGAATCCAACGGATAAGACAGGGTTTCGCATCTTTCTTTGTCAGCAAATATTTAATTGCTGAGTGGTCGGTATATACAGTGACATGTGACCCCAACAGATAAGATCTAAATTTTTCTAAGGAAAATACAATGGCAAGAAGTTCCTTTTCAATAACTGTGTAATTCCGTTGTGCATCATCAAGGGTTTTGCTAGCATAATAGATCACAACTGGCTTCTTGCCAATTCTTTGCCCTAGAATGGCCCCCACAGCAAAATCTGACGCATCTGTCATTAATTCAAAGGGACTATTCCAATCAGGTCCCTGTAATATTGGTGCCTCAGTAACCTCTTTCTTCAACCTCAAAAAACTCTCCAGGCACTTATCATTAAAATCAAATGGCTGGTTTTTAGTGAGAAGCTGACTTAAGGGCTTGGAGATTTGGGAAAAATTTTGTATGAATCGACGGTAGAAACCCACATGACCCAAAAAGGATATGATTTGTTTGATAGTAGTGGGCGGTGGGAGCCTAGATATAGCATCTATTTTTGCTTTATCTACTGCGATTCCTTGTTTTGAAATAACATGGCCCAAGACAATACCTTCTCGGACCATGAAATCACTTTTTTCCCAGCTAAGGACTAGATTAACTTCTATGCATTTTTGGAGAGTTCTTTCAAGGTTTCTGAGACAATGGTCAAAAGAATCTCCAAAAATAGAGAAGTCATCCATAAAGACTTCTAAACATTCACCTACCAGGTCTGAAAAATTTGCAAGCATGCACCTTTGAAAAGTCGCAGGTGCGTTGCAAAGACCGAAGGGCATCCTTCGGAAAGCAAAGGTTCTGAAGGGGCAGGTGAAAGTTGTTTTGTCCTGGTCCTCAGGATGAACCGCTACCTGATTATAGCCGGAATAACCGTCTAGAAAACAGTAAAAATCCCATCCAACTAACCGCTCCAAGATTTGATCAATAGAGGGGAGCGGGAAATGGTCCTTCTTGGTGGCAGTATTTAATTTTCGGTAATCGATACACACGCGCCAAGAAGAAGCGGTTCGAGTGGCTACATTTTCCCCATTATCTTTAGTGACAATTGTTAGTCCAGCCTTTTTGGGTACAACTTGTGTCGGACTAACCAAGGAGCTGTCAGAAATGGGGTAGATGATATCAGCATCCAGCCACTTAATAATCTCCTTTTTTACCTCCTCCTTCATAATAGGATTCAAGCGCCTTTGTGGTTGGCGGGAGGGGCGAGAATTATCCTCTAAATATATACGATGCATACAATAGGATGGATGAATACCCTTAAGATCAGAAAGGGTCCAACCAATAGCTTTCTGATATTTACTCAAAACCTGGAGGAGTTTGTGCTCTTGTGCCCTGGTAAGTCCAGAATTTATAATCAGGGGCAGGGTCTGATTAGGACCCAGGAAGACATATTTAAGGGAGTCGGGCAAAGGTTTTAATTCCAATTGTGGGCCCGGCTCTGAAAGAGTTTCTGCTTTGTGGGTTAGTGGTGAGGTGAGAGTGAATGGGTGAGCTGGAATGTTAGCTGGACGTGTGGTTGGGGTGGAAGGGTGAGAAAAAGTGGATTGTTCAGGAACTGTATTGATAGCAAAATAGGAACCTAAATGGGAAATCTGAAAAGTTTCCTTCACAATGTTTTCTATTTCTGAATCCGAATCATCAAAGAAATCTGGTTCTTGGAACCGCCTAGAAGCTTGAAAAATGTCTAGGGTTATAGATTCACCGCCACACATGATCTTCATCTTTCCAGAATCACAATCAATATTGGTGTGGGCGGTGGCTAAGAATGGTCTTCCAAGAATAATGGGGGCAAACTTTAATGCTTCTAGTACCTCTATGTCCAGGACTAAAAAGTCTACTGCGAATAGACAATTTTTGACCCGGACAAGAACATCCTCACCAATTCCCCTTGGTTTAATTGTAGATCAGTCGGCTAATTGGAGAGTAACCTCAACAGGTTTCAATTCACTGATCTTGAATTCCTCAAAAACAACTGAGGGGATACGATTAATTGAGGCGCCAAGATCCAACTACGTGCGATTAAATGAGGTATCATTAATGATAACTTGAATTAGGGGGGTGCCAAGATCTTTTCTCTTAAGAGGCAGTTGGCTCTGCACAACTGAGCTGACTGTCTTTGGAAGAATCACCTTTCCTAAGTTTCTGGGCTGCCTTTTTGGAGTACATAAATCTTTTAGGAATTTTGCATAGGCAGGGATATATTTAATGGCATCTAGGAGAGGGATATTAATTTCTACTTGCCCAAATAAATCCATTAATTCCTTCTCAGTGGGCTCGGATTTCTTCTTTTTCTTATTTGAAGAGTGGAGGGCTTGTGGAAATGGAGCAGGGTTTCCCTGTTTTGCATGAATTGGTTCCTGAACAATAGGAGGGGAAGAGTTAAACTGTGTGTCATTAGAGCGGGTTTCTTTAACAGGAAGGGTATTGTGAGTGGTTTTCCCATTCCTCAAGGTAACTGCATTTGCAGTCTGGTTGTTTCTAGGATGAGGACGGGGGGCCTGGCTGTTATTGAAACCCAGTGGATGTTGAGGTGCTGGATGAACAGGTTGACTGGGATATCCACCTTGGAATTGATTCCTTTGATTATTTGGGTTGGGCATGGGTTGGGAAGGTAAATTCCCAATAGGTCGATGATCAGGAGTAACCTTAACTTGGTGTTGCAAGTTGGTAATCATGTGGGTTGCTTTTGTCATTTGAGTCTACATTCCTTGCAGAGTTTTCATGACCTAATTATTAATATCATCCTGAGATGGTCCAGGTTGATACATAGGTTGCCCATAATTCCCAAAATAGTTTTGTTTGGGAAAAGGAATCAGATTCGGGTTTTTCCAGGAGTGATTCGGGTTAGTCCTCCAGTTTTAATTGGAAGTGTTGGAGGGGTTTCTAAATTGCTCCTGGAGAGCATAAATATTTTCCGAGGTGGGATCAAAAATATTTTGATCAAAATTCCCAGTCAAATCTTGCGGGAAATCAGTCGAAAATTACTGGCCAGCAGATGTGGCATCAATATTGTGTAGATTTTCTCTTCGGAGAATGTGTGGGGGGTTAGTGTGTGGAGAATGGACGTGTGGAGCTTGTTTGTTTATGAACTTTTCTGCCATTTTCTTTTGGTGAATTTGCATCTGGTCCAGTTGTTGAGCTAACATATATAGATCATTTTGAGTGACTAGAACAGAGGTGGATTTGGAGTCAATTTCATGGACTCCATGTCTGGGGTTTTGTGATCTACCAAAAGTGTCCATTGAAGTCATGTTAAATGAGTTTTCACTCATTTCTTCAAAGAGAAGATAAGCACTTTCGGCATCTTTGTTAAGAAAATTGCCCCCACATGAGGCATCGACAAATCATTTTAATTAATCTTCTAATCCATGATAGAAGATCTGCACTAACTGCCATTGTGGAATTTCATGGTGGAGACAACTTCTTAGAAGTTCCTGAAATCTTTCCCAGGCTTCGTGGAGGGGTTCACCAATTTTCTGTTGAAAGGTCGTTATGGATCTTTTTAATTCATTCGTTCGACCAATCGGAAAATTTTTTTTAAGAAAAGCATTTTTTAATTGGGGCCAGGTGGTAATAGGACACCTAATCATTCTAAACCAATGAGATGCTTTGTCTTTAAGAGAGAGAGGAAAGAGTCTCATTAACCACACGTCTTCCTGCACATTGCGGGAACGAGTGGTTTGAGTGAGGATAGTTAATTCCTCGAGATGACAAAAAGGGTCCTCTTTTGGAAGACTATGAAAATGTTTGATAAGGTTTAGAATGGCAAGTTTGATCTCGAAATCCCCTTGTGGTATGACCACCCCTGGTCTTTCCTCATAATTGGAAGGATCATAGAAATCCTTAAGAGGAATGACAGGCTGTTGGCGGGGTGGTGGATTTTGTCCTTGATTAGCTAGGTTCGTGACAGTCCTAGCTAAATCTTCTTGATTTTGTTGTAGTCGAGCCAAATGGTCGACCATTAATGCAAAGGGATTTGTATTTTGGGTTATAATTGGAGGGCCACCTGGCCCTGCTGGTATTTCTGGTTGCTCCAAGTTAGGGAGGTGAGGGAGGGTGAAGTCAGCTTATGAGTCGGCTGACGGGTTAGAAGTGGAAGCAGAATTTTTTTGATGGCTTCCTGGGTTTCCCATTTTTTCAAAAAAGGAGGGGGAAGAAAACAATGATTTCCTATTGCGGGGGGCGAAATCAGATGGTCCCTCGATGTGTGGTTTTTGGGACCGTCGTCTGTGCATGCACTACTTGGAAGAATTGGAGGGGAGGAGAAGAGAAAGAGATGAGAGAAAGTGTGCAATTCAAACAAACAAAACTAGACCTAACTTAAATGTGACTCCCTAATAATAAACCTAAGACTTGGTCTATGTAGGAAATAAGTAGTCAATAGTGAATACCCGTTCTGTCAACAAATCTAGCCAAGTTGCTTAAGGGAAGGTTTGGGCCCAAACGTTTCCTAGGGAAAACCCTAAGTTCTTGTACAAACCCGTGCCTGGTCGTTTGACATAGCCCCTCAGCCTGAACACCAGATATAGATGAAAGAATTGGTACTAACTAAAGAAAACTTAAGACTTAGATAGCAAGCCTAAGTTAATGAAGCCTTAGGGGTCAAGTTGCTACAAGTTTTAATTAGGTCTAAGATACTACAGTGCACACAGAATGTGGAGGGTGTTAATTGGGTTGTTGCCTTGTTATTTTGATTTTTTATGTGTGTGCAGGAATTGGAGAGTGGCTCCAATGAAAATCAAGTTGTCACACAAATTTTTTGTATTTATGTCTTTTAGAATTCAATTTAATTGAATGTGTTTTAGGGTTTCTCTAGTTAAATTTTCAAACAAGTTTGAAATTCCACAATTAAAGGAAAAACAAGTTGTATGGGTGATTGTATATTTCCTTTAAATTAAGTCTCTAAAAAGAAAGAAGGAAACCCTAAGCCAATTGTCCCTAAGATAGAAATTTAACTATCGATGAGTTGTTTTTAGGCTTTCTGAATAGATAGTGGTCCAAACAATGCAACCAACACCACTACCTTAAGTGAAATCAAATAAAGATTTCAGAAAAGATTTTTGTAAGATTTTAGGAATTTTTCTGATAATTGTTTTGAATTTTTAATTATACTGGTGTCAAAGTCTAGAAATGATACCCATGAGTATTTTGGATTTTTTAGTATTATCACCGACCTTACAAAATTTTGATGATTTTATATGATGTGTAAAATTTCACAAGGATTCCAGAAAGATAAATTTCACAAAAATTGGATGAGCATAAAAATTCTGAAAATTCACGGACAGTAGAAAAATAGGAAGATTAGAGGGTGTGACCCCTCTGAAGTCCACGAATTTTTAAAAATTAAATACAAAATCAATTGATCTGAAATTTGGCTCAGATGTTCCTAACTCAATTTGGAATCACTGTATGAAATTTTATGTTTTTAAGAGGCCTGTGGTGTAAGGAAACTATTTTTCAAGTTCGGACAGAAATCTAGACTCGAAAAATAGAACACCAATACTTGCAATGGAGTGGTGTTAAAGAAGCATTCAAGCAAACAATAGATTTTAAAATGCACCACTCCACTTAATCAAGTTGTTTAGGGTGCTGAAAGCCAAGTTTAGTGTATTTTGGTAGTTTTTAATTAATTATGTGACCAGAAAGAGTAACCTACCTGAATTTCGCGGGAAGAAAAGGAACTTTGAGTCTTGCTTCTAGATTCCTGCTTTCTTCCTACAATAGTTCCTGCACACACAAAAGAGAAGAAGGAGAAGGGGAAGAGATCTACTTCAAGCAAGAGGAGAAAGAATAGAAAAGTCGTGCCTCCTCGGCAACAGCGCCAAAAAGTGATGCGAAATACACGTGATTTGTAAAAGCGGATTTTTAACGTTGTTGTAATACGCGAATTCGCATACGCTTTTAAATTTATATCCTAGATAGGGAAAGTATCTAGGGTCATCCAAGGAGGCCAAATGTTTGCAAAATTAATCCTCTTACATACAAATAGATCTCAACTTTCTTTTTGGTATTTTAAATATATAATTTTTTTTTTGTTTTGAAAAGACTAGGGTAAAATGCGAATTGTAGCGGAAAGTACTAACACCTATAATTGCTTAACTAAAACTTAAAGGATAGATATATCCTCTTCCTAAGCTCACTCTAGGTAAGTGGAGGCCTAGAGTAATTAGGAAGAAGAGGTGAAACAAGTGCTAGAACCAAAACAACAATTGCAATGAAAGTAAAAAAAAAAAGAGAAGGCAATTTGATTAACTAGAATTTGTGTCCTTTTTCCAAGACAAGTAGAGGAATGCTTCTACTAAAATGAAAAAAATCTAAAAGCAAGAAAAGAAACACAAATCCTCTTGCAAAAATTGGTGAAGAAGGGAGTCTTCTTGCTCCAAGCCTAGCTGCTTCTTTGCTTGAAAAGAGGGCCTCCTTCTTCTCCTTCCTTGAGAGCTCCTCCAAGGTGGGTGCTGCCACCATCAATACTCTCCCCCAAGGGGTGGGCGTGCACCACCCTCAAAAGCTCCTCCAAGGTGGCGTGGACCACCTTCAAGATCTCCTCCAAAGATCTTCCTTGCCTGGCTTCTCCTTTGGCTGGCGTGGGCACAAGAGAGAAGGGAAGAGGGGAAGGCACCAAGGGGACAGAATATCCCCTTAATCCTCTTCTTCTTCTCTCTTGGGCGTGGGCTTCTAGGTAGAATATGAGATTGAAATTTCTAGCTGAGGATGCTTTGAATGGTGGTGGGTAGTGGTCTTTTTCTAGGGTAGGATGGGGGGTTAAGGTGCCCCTTGAAATGGAGGGCTAAGATGGAAGGATGGAGGTGGTTGGTGATCCTATGGCCAAGGGCATTTGGCGCCAACACAAGGGACTCCTAGGGGGTGGTTATGGGTGGTGACACCCCTTGAAGTTGGCGCCAAAATAGCTTCTAGAATGGGGTCCTAGGTGGCACCAAGAAAGGTTCTAGAAGGAGGGGGTATGTGGAGGGTGGAGATGGGTTTAAGGGGAATTGTGTGGTGGAGATGAAGGGGATTTTTGGAGGGAAAAGTGGCACCAACAAGGGGGTAGTTAGGGTGGTTTTGGTGCCACTTTTAGGTGTCTTTTGGAGGTGGTGGGTAGGCTAGGTTGGCGCCAAGTAGGTTAGCTTATGTGGAGCTTAGGTGGAGCTAGTTGTGTGGAGTTGTTAGGTGGGTTTTTGGGGTGGTACAAGCCAAGGAAGTTGGAGCATGCTAAGCTAAGCTAGGCTAAGCTAGCTTAGCTAATGGAGGAGTAGAGGAGGAGGTGTTGGGCTAGGGTTTGGAGGGAGGAGCTGAGGAGGAGAAGTCTGGAGCTGAAACTAGAGCTGGCTGTTGTTGAAGAGGCTGGCATGGAGCTACTCTAGCTGGCCTAGCTTGCTAGTTCTTTGCTAGCTGCTAAGCCAAGCTAAAATGAGTTGGCTTCTACCATGATGAGTTGAGGTGAGCTAGGTCTGGTGCTCCCGGGGAGGATCAAGCTGGTTGAGGCAGCTACGGTAGCTTAGCTCAACTGAGTTGAGCTAAGCTGAGTCCCCGAGAGCTGGACTTGAGCTTCCTGAGCTGGGATGAGTTCTTCTTCAGCTGGCTAGAGTTGAGTGGAGCTGGATGTAGCTGGATCTGAGCTGGGGTGAACTCCTGTCAACTCAGCTGAGCTAGCTAGAGCTCCCTGTGGACTAGTGGGAGTTGAGATGAGCTAGACTCAGCTAAGTTGAGCTAGATCTGAGCTGACTTTAACTAGGGTGAGCTAAGATGAACTCTCTTGAGCTGCCATTAAGTTGAGATTAGTTGAATGGAGCTGGGATGAGCTTACCCTAGTTCAAGTGAGCTAGGTTCGAGCTGTGGTGAGCTGGATCAAGCTGAGTTCCAGCTAGTCTGAACTCCTTCACCAATTGCCTTCTTGAGTGCTAGAGTTTTAGGGATCTGTATATCTGTTCATCCCTAACACTCTCAAAGACATATCAAAGTAACAAAAGAAAATGCAATGCATGCCTAACCTAGTGAATGCCTAAATGCAGCCCAAAAACCTGTTTGCGGAGTAAAATCCTAAGAGGTAGGTTTGTTTTAATGCATAAGAATGATGATAAACTGGCTTTTACCAGTTCGCACCTAATCCGCCCAATGAAGATCCTACGGTTGAATTTCATCTGTGCATGGTTGACTCCCACATCACAACTCGAACCTGCATCATGCATTGGCTGTTAAGAGCACTCTCCCCTGTGCTACGCACACAGATTGTTGTGGTTTCCATCTCCTATGTAGCCGCCTGTAGCCGTTGGATGGAAATCCAACGGTTGAGATCTCGCCCTCGCTTGATGAAGCGGCTGGAGGCGGGCGACGTGGATGCATTGTGGCCGTTAGATGACAATCCAATGGCCTATGGCTTTCCTTCCAAGATTGGGGCACGGTGAAGGGTGGCTGCGATGGCACCACGTGGCGCCATCGTGGCCGTCCATCTTCTTCTCCTTGTATTTAATGATGTAGGACTCCGATTGAGTTGATTTTTGCGCCATTGGACTGCGAACATCAATCCGGATCCATCTGTGCAGTTGGATTTATCATCTGAGGTTCAGATATTCTTCAATTTTCCCCTTGGCTCCTACTTCTTCTACTGACTCCCTAGGGTGCTACAAGAGTCTACTTGATGTGCTCTTGGAAGCGTTGGACTCCAATCGTCATTCCAAACAGATCCATAAGGTTGGATCGATCATCTGCAGCCCTGGATTACCTAAAATTATTAATACCTCTCAAATAGCACATTATTATGTATAAAACATATAAATCATCTAGGATTTAAAGTTTGATGTGTATGCATGCAGAATGTCCATGTTAAGCTAGGTTCTACCTTAATTCAAGCAAATTAGGGCCTGTGATTGCTATGCAATCGTACCCCCATGCCTAAATCTTGCTAGTCCCTAGCAAGTGCAAGACTAAATGCATTTTATCAAGAGTTTAACTAAAGGTTTACTTCTTTTTGTTTCATCCAAAAATGCAGAATCAAGATAATCATGAATACGTAATGTTGTAGCTTCTGCAATGGATCCAAGCGAAGAGTCGATATACATTTAAAGCTTGTACTTGACTCCTAGTAAAATTCTATTGGGATAGGCAAACCTCTTCTCTTGAGGATATAAACTATTCTCTAATTTTAGCCCCGGCTTTTGGCTTAGGTAGAAGACGTTTGAGTTAGCTGGATTTGTATTTGGTGGCTCACTCTCTTCTGGTGCTACATAGAGACTAGTATTTCAGAATCTAGATTTTTAGATTATCAAATAAATTAATTTAAAGAGAGGCTGAAAATTGTGCTTTCTTTAATCTTTTGTACTTTTTCTTTTCTCTCTTTCTCTTTATATTTTTTTCTTTTTCTTTTTCTTCCTGAGCTCACATCTCATTAGATTTGCAACTGTATTTGGTGGTCTTGCCTAGGATCATACTTTAATTAAATTCTAATAACCCTACGACTAATTCAGATCCCTCAGCCCGTATTCAGGTGGTCAGAAATACAGAAAAAATAGGTTAAGGCTGTAATTGGTGGTTCGTGGGGATGGTAGTTGTTTTTGCCTCAAAACACTTTGACTTACATAACTCAAACTTCTTAACATAACACTTTTCTTTTTCTAAAGCAAATACCTCTTTTGTATGCTTTTTTTTTCTACTGGCACAATGGCGTTACATAACATAACGCAACAATGCAACATGACATACATACTTTTATTCATGAGGCATCATCTGGGATTTTTGGGGATGACCAAGAGGATCTCGGGTGGCTTACTTGTTGGAAGTGCCTATTCTAGGCACCGGGTAGGGAATGGATAGGATGACGTATTTCTGACCTTGACATCAGTACCCTCCTTCATCCGATGATCCAGCAGAAGATGGTCGTGACCGTCCACCTCAATCCTAGTTTTATCAGAATCCACTCTCTGTGTATTTGCCTTATTTGGTGGCTCGCGTACGGAATTTCTCACAGAATTAGTACGCAAGAACTAAGAGCGAAAACTATGCCCAACTCCGTGTATAATTCAATTATCTAGAATTAAAGATTCCTTACACTAGCCTTAGAGTACCAGTAGACTCTCTACTCTCATCTCATACATGTTTTGGTGGATCTACTAGAAGATGGTTCACCTGACCACCTGATTGCTATCAAGGGTTCAGGAATGCTTCTTCTTGACAAACTAGAGATGCCTATCAATTTTCACAGTGGATCTATTGCAAATTCTACATGTAGATGTGAGGTTATACTGGATTCTAAGATTAGGAATATACTAAAGAATAAATCTTTAATAAAAGCTCTTGATAAAACTATCTAATCCCCCACTTGGCAGAAAATTTTCAGCTTTTATGGACTACCCCCCTCCCCCCCATGCCTAAGTGTTTGCATGTCCTCATGCATGAATAAAAAAAATTGGATAGAAATCACGTGGAACTGCTTCTAAGTTATCGTTCAGCTCTTGTCATCACTGCAATGCCATACACAATATGCAAAACAATATGCAAAAATGAAATATGCTATGTATATATGGTATGTATATATGTATACCTACTGAGTTCAGCGCCTCCAGCTGGGCAACTCATCAGTCACATGACCTCGAGAAGATGTATCATTTCATCAGCAGGAGGACGTTCCTGGGCAAAAAATGGTTTGAGGTGCTGGCCATTAACCGTAAAAACTTGTCCAGATTTCAGGTCTCTAATTTGGACCGCCCCGTTAGGATACGGGTGGACCACCAGAAATGGCCCAGTCCACTTGGACTTGTGCTTTCCCGCAAAGAATTTGAGTCGAGAGTCAAACAACCAAACCTACTGGTTAGGTGCAAACTCCTTTGTCCGGATGTGTCAACCATGGAAAGCCTTTGTCTTGTTTTTGTATATTTTTGCATTCTCATAAGCTTCCCACCTAATTTCCTTTAACTCACTGAGCTGGAGCTTCCTTTCATAACCTCCAGCCTCGAGGTTAAAATTACACTTTTGCACTGCCCAAAAGGCACGGTGCTCCAACTCCACAGGAAGGTGACAGGCCTTTCCATACACCATGCTGTATGGTGACATTCCGAGTGGGGCCTTGTACACGGTCCAATATGCCCATAGTGCATCAATCAACCAATCAGACCAAACCTTCCTATCAAGTCTAACCGTCTTTTAAAGGATAAGCTTGATTTGATGGTTTGATACTTCAGCCTACCCATTGGTTTGTGGGTGATATGGTGTAGCAATGCGGTGCTGCACTGCGTATTTCTTCAATAATGACCTAAAATGGGCATGGATGAAGTGACTACCCCTATCGTTTATTAGGGCTCGGGAAGCTTCGAATCTTGCAAAAATGAATTCTCGAACGAAGGATATAACAATCTTATGATCAACTCATCTTGCGGGGATAGCTTCTACCCACTTTGAGACATAGTCTACTATGATGAGTATGTGCTCAAAGCCATGTGAGTTCAGTAAGGGGCCCATAAAGTCGATGCCCCAAATGTTGAACACTTCTACGATGAGAATAGATTGGAGAGGCATCATGTCTCTCTGGGTCATAGAACTGACCGCCTGGCATCGCTTATAGCACTTCGCAAACTCGTGTGTATCTTTGAAAATGGTTGGCCAAAAAAATTCCGACTGCAAAATCTTTGCAGCGGTCTTTCGACCTGAGAAATGACCCCCACAAGCACCACTGTGGTAGAAGGATAGCACACTAGAGATTTCTGAATCAGGAATGCATCTACGGATGATATGATCAGCCCTAATGCAAAAGAACAGTGGGTTGTCCCAAAAATAGAATTTAGCCTTTGATATAAATTTGAGTTTTTGATCCTTGGATAATCCCGCGGGTAGCCTGCTTGTGACGGGATAGTTTGTTATATCAGCATACCAAGGAAACTCAATAGAGTTAATAGATAGTAGAGACTCATCTGAAATTGGTCTGATATTAGTGAGTACGGAATATAGTCTGGGTCTAACAGAGACAAGTGATTCGCCACATCATTATGTGCTCTGACTTTGTTGGGGATCTCGACATCAAACTCTTGTAAAAGAAGGATCCATCAGATAAGGTAAGGTTTGGCATCCTTCTTTGCCAACAAATGCCAGAGGGTGGAATGGTCAGTGTAGATGGTAACTTTGGACCCGAGTAAGTATGACTTGAATTTCTCCAACCTGAATACCACAACTAGCAATTCTTTCTTAGTGACTGTATAGTTACGCTGAGCCTCGTTCAACGTTTTGCTAGCATAGTATATTACGAATGGATGGCACTCCCGACGCTAGCCAATAATAGCTCCAACAGCGAAGTCGGAGGTGTCACACATCATCTTGAAGTCAGGAGACCAGTCAAGAGGTTGGAGAATAGGTGCACTTGAAATAGCGCTTTGCAATGTCTCGAAAGCACTGAGACATGAGGAGTCAAAATCAAAGGGTGTGTCAGTTACCAGAATATTTGTTAATGGACGAGAAATTTTTGAGAAATCTCAAATGAATCTTCAATAAAATCCGACATGCCCTAAGAATGATCTGATTTGCCTAATCGAGCTAGGCAGAGGTAATCACAAAATGATTTTGAACTTAGCTCGGTCATCCTCGAGTCCATTAGAGGAGATCCTGTGGCCTAGTACGATGCCATCCCTCACCATAAAATGGATTTTTTCCCATGAAAGTACTAGGTTAACTTCTATACATCTCCTCAGGATCTTTGTGAGGTTATCAAGACAAGATGAAAAATCATCTCCAAACATTGAGAAGTTGTCCATGAATACTTCTACGCAATCCCCGATCATGTCTAGAAGATGGCCATCATGCATCGCTGAAAAGTAGCTGGTGCGTTGTAGAAGCCGAAAGGCATCCGCTTAAAAGCAAATGTTCCGAAGGGACATGTAAAAGTCATCTTGTCTTGATCTTCTAGGTTGATTGCTACTTGATTGTACCTGGAGTATCCATCCAGAAAACAGAGGAAACTATGCCCGGCCAGCCATTCTAAAATTTGATCAATAATGGGTAAAGGAAAATGATCCTTTTCGACAGTCGAGTTTAGCTTCCTGTAATCAATGCAGACCCACCAAGAAGTCATGGTGCGGGTCGAGATGGATTCGCCCAATTCATTTTTTATCACAGTGAGTCCAGCCTTTTTGGGCATAACCTGAATGGGACTCACCCACTGGCTATTGGAAATTGGATAGATAATGTCCGTGTCCAGCCATTTAATGATCTCCTTCTTGACAACCTCCAACATATTTGGATTTAGGCATCTCTGAGGTTGTCTCGATGGTCTCTCCCCTTCATCAGTGTAGATATGGTGAGTGCAATATAAGGGGAGAATCCCATGGAGATCAGTAATGCCCCACCCGATAGCAGCCCTATGTGCTTGTAGAATGGAGATCAACTGGTGTTCCTAGTCTGGAGTCAAGTGAGCATTGATAATCACAAGGTATGTTTCACTTGATCCCAAAGACATGTACTTGAGCGAATCAGATAAGAGCTGTAACTCTAGTAGCGGAGGGTAGGGAGAGGGTTTATGCAGGGGAGTAGAGGAAACAACAACGAAAATCTGCTGATCTTGACTAATGGAGAATCTGTCTGCAGTGGTCATGTAATCCTGTCTTAAGATATCAGTGTCAGATAGGATAGGATAGTTAGGATTAGGGGAGTTTGAAGCAGATAAACACCCATGACAACCAAATCCATGGATGAAATGTGTATGTCAGTAGTCTCAGTCTTGTGTGGATCGCGTTCTAAGACCACTGATAGTGAAGATGAATGTGCCATTGGGTCATTATAGAGGAGCCCAATGTTCCCACAGAGAGTTGAATCTTCATCTTCACTATCCTCCTCAATTAGATCACAATCGAAGTTCTTTGATGCCCAGTACAGTCTAAGCTTTTCGTTCCCTAGGGTAATCTCCATGCATCCTAATGCACAGTCGATGTTTGCGTGGGCAATTGCCAAAAATGGGTGACCTAGAATAATCGGTGCATCAAGGAGATTAGGAGGAACCTCCATATCAACAATAAAGAAGTTCGCTGGAAAGCAGAATCCTTGGACTTTCACGATCACATTTTCAACCACCCCCTTGATGTTTTCACTAATCAGTCAGCCAACTGTATGGTAATAGAGGTGGGCTTTAACTCCCCGAATCGAAATCGATCAAATACTATGGTGGTAGTTAGGTTGATGGATGACCCCAAGTCAAGAAGGGCCCTATCAAAAGGGGAATTCTACAAAAAGCAGGAAATTAGTGGTGTGCCCAGGTCCTTTTCGGGTGGTAAGTCAATAAGATAACTGCGCTGGCTTCCTAAGATAATACCGCCCATCGTCCGATTTTTTGTTGTCACTTCGAAGTGCAGTAGTCCTCGAAGAACCTAGTGACAGCAGGGATGTGATCTATTGCTTCGAGGAGAGGAACCTGAATGTGAACTCCTTGAACATAGATTTCAAGTCCTCAAAATTTTGTGTGTCCTTTTTCCATTATGAATCTTGCATTAGAGTCATAAGAAAATGGACAGGAATTTCAGGGTCTAGGGGCTTCTTTCCTTTATCTAATGAAGATGTCTTGTGAGAGGAAGAGGGTTGTGAGCCATCTTGAGGTAGAGCACAGGAAAAATCATTACCCGCTTGCCTAGGTAGTGGGTCCTATGTAGTCTTTCTGCTCCTTAGAGTGACAGCTTTTGCATCAGCATGCTGTCCATGAAGGGGTAGAGGAGCAGGTTTGTATGGATACATAGGGTTTGGCAACAGAGGTGGCTGACCAAGCCCATAACCAGGTGGTGCGGGAGGTGCTTGCAGAACAAGTGCCTACCCATGTGGTGCTTCAAATCTAGGCGGTGTGCCTCGATTCTACACATATCTCGGGTTGGGACAGGTTGGGAGGGCAAAGCTCCCTGTGGACTATGCTCTTGCATCATCTGGTTTTGCGTGTTTTGTATGCTCTGTATTTGGTCAACCATTGCCTTCATTATTTGTAGGTTGTCATGAGTAGATTTTCGAATTGATGACCGCAATTCGTCCATTAGAGACTCCAAAGGGTCGTCCCACTTTGGAGGATAGTTGGCAGCTTGGTGCAGTGGCTGATAAATAGAATGGGTTTATTGCAGCTGAGATGGGAATGGCTGCTGCCTAGGATACGTGTTCTATGCATTCCTATATTTTCTAGTCTGGTAGTGTGGAGCTTGACTTGGTCTCTGTGGGATACCAGACCAAAGAAATTGGGATGCTGGTGCCAACTAGGGTTATAAGTTTCTGAATACGGGTTGTTACGCCCGTAACCCTGAATAGCATTGACATCTTTGTAGGCCAAAGATGTCTTAGATGTAAATTCATCAAAAGAAGATGCACTTGCATCGTCATGTGGTGCATCACCCTAATTGTATGGTGCCAGATCCACATTGTTCACAAGTTCCTGGTACGTAGGATCCCGTGAAGATGGAGAGAAAACATCCCGAGTGAATAGATATGTACGAGCAAAGGGGGCTCGAGATGCTTGAGAGGAGTAAGATGGAGCAGTGTTGCCAGAAGATCCAGATCTCGCTCACATTAATTCATCAAGCTTCTTATCAAGCAGAACTACCTTATCCAGTTTTTTGGTGATAATGTCCATGTCGGCTCAGGCAGACTCGGCATGAGCTTCGTGGACACTGACTCGTTGCTGCTCAGGTTACTGGAACTGGTTCATTGAGGTGGAATTCATTGAGTTCTCTGCTAAGGATTCGAACAGTTCAAATGCACTATTCTAGTTCTTCACGAGGAAATTCCCACTACTATTTGCATTGGCCAGGTACCGATGTGTGTCATCCAGACCACGGCAAAAGACTTGAGCGAGGTGCCATTTGGGTACACCATGTTATGGTAACTTCCTGAGAAGATAGTGGAATATATCCTAGGTGTCATGCAGCTTCTCTCCAGGGCCTTGGGCAAAGGTCGTGATCGCGTGCCTCATAGCATTTGTTCGACTGATCGGGAAGAACGTTTGGAGGAATTCGCGACATAATTCCTCCCAGGCTCCAATTGGCCTCCTGATAGTCTTGAACCAACAAGTAGCTTTATCCTTGAGAGAAAAAGGAAAAAGTTTCATGAGAACAATCCCAATATCTACATTCCTGGGTCAAACCAACTCTGCAATCCGACTCAGATCTTCAATGTGCTGGAAGGGATCCTCATTCGAGTTTCCATGGAAATGAGTCTGAATCAGACTTATGATATACAGCTTCAACTTGAATGCATCTTCACCTACGGTAATCTGGACCTGAGGTGCTATAATTGTTGCTGCCAGATCGTAGAAGACCCATAGTTGTTCTCCGCGTGGTGGATGCAGCATCCTGTCGACTGTTGTGAGAATCCTGTTGATGCTCTACTCGTATTTCTATTCCGTTTCCTTGACCTTGGCTTCTAGATGAGCCATTGGGTCTTGATTTTGTGGGTCCTAACCAACTCGAGGACCAAGATTAGCCATCTCAGCTAATCGAGTGGAAGAAGGTTGAGAAGAGAGGTCGGGTGAGAATCGCCTTTGCCGCCTTGGGTTTGGCTCCCAAGGTCCCACAAGTTTTGGTCCTAACGACCTTCTTCCTTACATACACCAACTCAAAAGGTTGGTGTAGTCAAGCAGAACAAGGCTAAGGTCTTGTTAGTAGGAGTGGTCCTTTAGATCAGATGACCGGATTTTTCATGTAAGTTTGTGTTACTAAAAAAAATTCGGCGAGAGACCGACTGGAAGGAATTCCTACCTCTCAGGCTAACATGGTCAGGATGGTCACGAGGGGACTACGAGGAAGGTTCTTCCTTCGACTTTCGCCTTTGATTCCGTTACCCCACAACCACGGTCATTTGATGCTACCCCGCATGCTTAGACACCAGGTTTTGCAGGAGAGGTTGGAACTACCCAGTAGTTTCAAGCCAAATGCAGGTTATTTAACCTATTCCTTCAATTTAGTAGATGGTTGGAAGTCCACAAGGTGACTCACCTCACCGACTAACTTTTGGGCTCATCGGAGTCTAAGTTAGTCTATGTGGTCCTATTGGCTCATGCACTTCTAAGTTCTTTTTCAAATTGAAGACCACAATTCAAATGTATACTCTTAAGTAATATTGAATCCAAATGTTTTGAAACTTGGTAAAAAGATTCCTTTTTTAATAAGCTTTTTATAGAGTATTTTTCCAAAATTTTTACTATTTTCAACAATTAGTTATGATTTTTTAACAAACCAGGGGTCAAATATGGGATTTAGACCCCATGTTGGTTTTTATGTTGGAAACAATATCCATATGCTCCAAAAATTTTGTAAAAATATGGTAATGAAAGATAATTTGATTATCTTCCAAACCCCACAAATTGTTAGTAAATATGATTTGTATGTTGGTCCGAATTGATTTCTAAAGTTCATAAAAGTTCTATTTTTAAGAAATCTGACCAGTATGTACTCCATGAATTTTTAAAAATTCCACAGAAGGAATTTCTTTTTGGGAAAGGTGGCGTTGGAAAGATAATTTGAAAGTCAAGTTCCCATTCAAGCTTTAGGATTTTTGGAGCATCAGAAACACAACTATTGAATTTCAAAGATGACACTTAATTTCTGGTTGAGTTTCTAATATGAATGTGTGCACCTGATTTTCGTAGCGCCTGCTTTGCCTTATTCGCTTCTTCGTGTCATTGTACCTGCACACAAAAATACTATATTAGAGATGAAATCAAAATTCACCATTCCTCCCGAGCAACAGCATCAATTTGTTTAGGTGTAGATCGCGTAGAAGATGAGCACATTGTAGTATAACGTGAAATACACCTCGAGCAATTTAATTAACGGAATTGGTGAGCCCTGGTCGATCTCAAGGAGGTAGGAAGCACTTTTGATCTCATGTGTTTGTTCTAAATATAATTACTAAATAGTATAGACACAATATCGTAGTATATTTATCAATCAGAGAGTTTGAACATGAATTGTATACATCTAACTAAAGAAATTCTAACATAAACATAAACTATTTATGTAGCAGAACAAGGGCACCACAGGCGGTTCGTGGTGGTCTTCTGGAGAGGTTGGGAAGAGCAGCAACGATCCGTCGGGTTGGCCCAATGGACCCTTTGATGGAGATGTAGAGACAGATGCAGAGAAGATGGGAAGAAGAAGAAGGGAGAGGAGTTGTAGGAGGAAGAACAAGATAGCTATTGAAATCCTTCAAAGGGGATCCCTATGCCTCTTTTTATAGCTTTTGTGAAGGCATTTAGGGCGTTGGAGCCCTTAATTCTGTGCAAAAGCTTTAGATTAATCAGATCCATTTATCAGGAGATGAATGATCCTGATTAAGCCTTCTAAATCCTTCTTCCATTCACGATTTGATTTGGTGCTAACACGTGGCACACTATGTGCCCTTGGATCTGCATCTGACAAGCCCCTCTCACCCGCCACTCATCACTTCGTTGGCACGCTCGTCGCACGGCCTCAATCCGTGCCTCAAATCCTAAGCCTTCTCAGCCATCCGATCTCTCGATCGGATGACTTAAAGAGCATACACCACGCCCGACCGACTCCTAAGGCACACATTATCATGCACGTCTTCATCTGGTGCTCCTGCGCCGGCCACGCGTCGACGCCTAATCCACCCGATGAAGATCTTGCAGTTGAATTTCGTTCGCGCACGGCCGACTCCCACATCGTGACTCAAACCTGCGTCGCACGTTGGCTATTAAGCGTGCTCTCCATTATGCTATGTGCATGGATTGTTGTGGTTTCCATCTCCTGTCTAGCCGCCCTCAGCCGTTGGATGGAAACCAACGGTTGAGATCTCGCCCTCGCTTGATGAAGCGGCTGGAGGAAGGTGATGTTGATGCATCATGGCCGTTGGATGACGATCCATTGACCCATGGCTTTCCTTCCAAGATTGGGGCATGGTGACGGGTGGCTGCAATGGCACCACATGGTGCCATGGTGGCCGTCCATCTTCTTCTCCTTGTTTCTAATGATGTAGGCCTCCGATTGAGTTGATTTCTACATAGTTGGATTGCAAACATTGATCCGGATCCATCTGTGCAGTTTGATTTTTCATCTGAGGTCTAGATATTCTTCAATTTGCCCCTTGGCTCTTGCTTCTTCTATTGACTCCTTAGGGTGCTATTGGAGTCTGATTGATGCACTCTTGGAAGCGTTGGACTCCCGTCATCATTCCAAATAGATTTGTAAGGTTGGATTAGTCATCTACAGTCCTGTATTACCTGCAATTATTAATACCACTCAAATAACACATTATTATGTATAAAACATATAAATCATCTAGGATGCAAAGTACGATGTGTATGCATGCAGAATGCCCATGTTAAGCTAGGTTCTACCTTAATTTAGGTGAATTAAGGCCTATGATTACTGCGCAATCACCCCATCATCAAGTGCCTAAATGGAAGTTGGTGGAAAGGTTCTATACTGGACTTTCTGATAGGCGTAGGCAAACAATGGATGATGCTTGTGCTCAAACCTTTCTCACTAAAATGGAGGATGAGGCCTAAACACTATTTTAGACACTTAGTGACAATTCTATCCACTTAACCTCAGTCTATCAGGATATAAAACCATCCATCCTCCAAAAGAAAGCAAAAGCTAGTGAAGCTGGGGCTAATCAGAATTTAGCCTTCCAAATCCAATTGTCAAACCAAAATTTTAAGAGGCTCATGTTGAACCCCAACATATTCCTACAATCAACCTCTCAACCTCATGCTATTTTTGAATGCTCCATTTGCTAAAACACTGTTCATGCCACTGTTGAGTGTCACTTGGCAAATCAATTGCCCAAGTTAGTTCAGAAAAACTTGAATGATGCCTAAGGGTTCCATCCACCTCCCATAAACAACCCATTTGCCAACACCTACAATCCTTGATGGATGAACCATCCCAACTTTTCGTGGAAGCAAGGTGACACTTCCAACTCAAGGAACACAAGAGCCCAACCCACCCAACCCTTTAATTCCCAATAATTCCAACCTCCTCCATAGCCTAACAATTCTGAGTTGGACGACATTAAAGAAATAATGACGGCCATGCCAGAAAGATAGAATATGATCATTCAATCTCAGAATAAGGTAATCGAAGAAATGCAATCCTAAATTGGCCACCATATTGAGGCTGCTTGGCAATGCGATCCTGGGAAATTTCCTAGCTCATCTGAGGAGAATCCTAAGGGTAAAGGTTCCTTTACAAGGGAGCATGCTAAGGCTGCAACTATTTTGAGGAGCAGCAAAGAAATTTCCAAACCTGAAATCGCTCCTACGATTACCCCTCCTACCAACCCAACTTTAACTCCCACATTCATCAAGGAAGAGACACTCAACTCCTCCTTGCTTGAAATCACTCATTCAGAGGATGTTGTCGTCGTTCCAACTCTTTCCATCCATGACAACTCCTACACTTAAAGGCCAAGGATGCCCTTTCCATAACGATTATTCGCCCTTGGGGCATCCTCTGTTGGCTCATCTAGAGCCAAACATAGGATGAAAGAGATTGTGGATTTTAGTGCAAGGGCACCATGATTGTTGATTTTGATGATAATAAAGCACTTGTGATTTAATATTTGCATTTGAGTTATATTTTCAAGATAAATGTAAATGGAATCAAGTGTAAAGGAGTTCAAGCTTGCATCCATGGTGGATTGGAGGAGCTCAATGGAGAAGAAAAGATTGAGCTTCACATGAAGTGTGAGCTTGAAGAAAAGAAGAATAGGATAGATGACTTTTTGTCTTGTACCATGTATTTTTTATTTTTGTTCTTTGCTTTTTTATTTCATAGATGATTGTTAAAGAGCCCCAAACTAACATACCATAGTCCTAGGAACACTTACACTATCCCTAGAATACTTAGACAATCTTAGAAATCACTTACAAAACCAAAATAGTAATCAGACAGCCTGATCAGATGTCCAATCTGGACCTCAGATGTTTGATCTTGACTTTTAAGATGTCTGACCTTTTGTCTAGACATCCAAACACTTAGGTTAGACTTAGTACGTTCTGTCCATTAGTTTCAGACGACCAACCCACAGTCTAGACGTCATAGAAGATATTTGAAGACCTTAACAAACATCCAACTATAGGATCGTCGAGCTGTCAGAAGATGAACCTTAGAGATTACCTAATAATTAATTATATAACTCTTTCAGATGTCAGTAGATCATCCAAGACATTGATAAATAGACGTTATGCTAAAATCTGACCCAAATCACCTTTTGTCTGACCTGATAGCCATTTAAGCCTATGGAAATCCATTCCCACAGAAGATTTTCTTTTTAGACATCCAGAGACTTTGCCAGACGATCGACATGTCGTCTGACCTAAAAGATAGTAAAACCCTATTTCGATCTTGTGAAAATAGGAAGAAACCCATCTTTTGATTATACATTTGATTTGTATCCCAGACGTCTTAAAAGTGAGTTTTAGTCTTCTGTCTTGATCCAACCTTGATCAGATCATCCACCCTTCTACATCAAACGACCGAACCTTAGATCAGACGATGACCCAGATGTTTGACCATAAAACAAGACATCTGATAACCTTGTTAAAATCATAAATGACCCTGATTTAGGTGGGTTTTTGGACCACACTTTTGAGCCTTGTTCCCAATGGCAACTTGAAAAGTCAATTTTCGCTTCTGAAAATGATGATTATGATGATTTGTTGATGTAGTTCTAAGTGGTGGAAAATCGACTAATCAAAACAATTAGAATTAAAATTAAAGCACACAAAAGAGAGCGGGTCGTGTCCACAGGGAGGCAATGGCCTATTTAAACTTGCACAAGTTAAAAACAGATGTCCACGATTAATTTCATCAAGAAAATCTGATCAAAATCGCTTTTCAATTGAGATAATAACACATTATCATGTTAATATTGTAATTATGAAGAACAAGAGGGAGATGCTCATAAAATCAACATAATAAAATATTATTATCTAAAATTCAAAATAGCAGGCAATGGCAATGAATGTAAAAACTAATATGTGTGGAAACAGAGGAAAAAATCCTCTCTTTTCACCGTGCATTGGAGGAAGCTTGGCGGCCAGAGATGCTTTGGGAGAAGGTCGAGTATGCAGAGAAGAACCTGATGGCAGTGGTTGCATAGCGAGGGAGGGTCGGAGCTCGCTAGCTAGAGAGGAGGAGCTTACCGGCAGTAGGTGGTTGCTGTTGCTGTGTAGCAGCTCGACGCACGGTGCTGCTGAAGGCGAAGAGGCGCAGAGGTCGTGCAGGCACGCAATGGGTGCTTGCTGCTGCGATTGTTGCGGCGGTGCAGCGAGGGCGTGCACGCTGAGGCGGTGTGCGTAGGCGGCATGCGTGGAATGGCTCTACTACAGGTGGTGGCTGCGCGAAGATGGCGAGGGAGAGTCGCTGGGCGTGATGCATGCTTGCGTGGGGTGGAGCTGGAGGGTGGTGCACGCTAAAGATGTGTGCAGGCGGCGCATTGGACGTGTGGGCCGTGCAAGCGGTGTGTGCAACAGGGGCTTATGGCATGATCTGGAGAAGAGTGGGATTGCAGGAGGTGCGCAGTTGAGGAGCTGCTGGTGCACAGTAGCTGGGGCTGCAGGTGGTAGTTGTTGGTGATGGTGGTGGATGGTTTCGTTGAGGTGGAAGATGAGTTCCTTGTTGCTGTTGCACAGAGGAGAAGTGGTGTAGGGGCTTTGGATGTTTGGGAAAGCTCCTGGACGTCTTAAGTGAGCGGAATGGTGGATAGTGGTGGAGATAGAGCGTGGTGGCGATTTTCAGGGAAGGTGATTTGGCAATTACACGGTGAGGTCGTAATGCGGAGCTCTACGATGGCGGTGTAGGCTGTCACCCCACACGCCCACGGTGGCGGAGCTACGCCGCGGTTGAGGCTGGTGGTAATGGAATGGACGAGAAACTAAGTTCTCTACACAGTGAGGAAAGGGAATGAAGGCCTCTTCAGCACCATCGTCTCCTCCCCTCTCTTGTAGCTGCAGCCAAGTCATTTGAAATCATAAGGGGTAGTAGAAGATCCTTGTGATTGTTGGCAGCTTTTAAAAATGAATGAGTGCAGGAGGAGGAGGAGGAGGAGGCAGAGGCGGAGTGGTTACCTAACAAAGAGAATAATAATAAAATAATTAGGATTGTTTATACATAACTCCTTAACTTCTATGTTAATTAAAATAATGTATGTAATGAACCTAATTAGTTAACTAATCAAATGCAGGCAATTCTAGGTTAATTCAAAATGCATTTAGATATGAATGCCACACATGAATTATGCAATTAAGCTAAAAATATGAATTAAATTATTTACATCCTAATGTATGCTATCTAAATGTTAAAATTAACTTAATGTCTAGGCACTTAAATACTTAAATAGCCCACAAATATGGGCTAATCAAATACTGCCATGCCTAGTTTTTGCTAGTCCATAGAAAATTCAACCATGACTTAACACTCCAAGTTATCCAAGCTAACTCAATTGACCTTTCCATAGAAATTAGGTTGAACCATCTAACCCAGATCATAAGGTACCCAAGTAGTTGTCGAGTTACAGACTAGGTCAGCTAAGGCCAAGTTGCAAGCATAGGTTTCCTTGATTTCTAAATCTACCCCAGGGTTTATTGGTCCCAGAGATTAAAGCATCCGTGCATGTGCATTGGTTTGATTTATTTGTGGTTGGTATTATTGACAACCTATAAAGAGAGTAAGAAAGAATTTTTTTTGTAATATATAATTTTTTGTTTGATTCCTCTAAGTCTAACCTTGGATCAGCTATAAATACAGTCTATGTCGGATTCATTGTCCCCATCGCCGAACCTCGAAGGGTGCCTGGCTTTCGATGCTTCGAGATAGCACCGCCCATAGCAACCCCAAGAACTCCTGGCAATCGACACATTGAGATAGTATCACCCATGGATTTCTTAAGCGAATTCAGGCCTGTGGCAATCGGCACTTCGAGATAGCGCCGCCCATGGTACCTGAACCGCACAATGCACTTACATACCCCTAGTAGGATGGACATCCTAAGAGACAAGAGTCGAGGAGGTGACATGTTATCATCGCATCCTCAAGGTGAGTATATTCTCCACCTCTCCTACGGCAGGAACTCTTCCAATCAAATTGTGTTTTCAAGCTTCTCCTAAGTCAAAACTAAGAGAACCAAATTTTCTTTAAGAAATGAATTAGGGTGGTCACTATTTACACAAGACCAATGATGGGTCGATTCTTCACTTTTAAAGTCATTTGTCACATAAAATGA
This sequence comes from Thalassia testudinum, assembly GCA_037157565.1. Taxonomy (NCBI): domain Eukaryota; kingdom Viridiplantae; phylum Streptophyta; class Magnoliopsida; order Alismatales; family Hydrocharitaceae; genus Thalassia; species Thalassia testudinum. The sequence goes on from JAZHRO010000025.1 coordinate 156,965,976, forward strand.
CGTGTCGTTTGTAGTTCTATGTGGTGGAAAAATTGACTAATCAACAATTAATATAGCCACTCAATTAGGAGCAGGTCGTGTCCACAGGGAGGCAATGGCCTATTTAGACTCACAAGGGTCAAAAATCGATGTTCACTATTAATTTAGTCAAGAAACCGAATCAAAATCACTTTCAGATTAGGTAAACAATAAGTGCTAATGCTGAAATAGCAATTTTGCACAACTAAAGGATATATTTTGCAATGAAGCTTAATAAAATAATAATAAAAGTTGACAATGGCACAAAATGTAAATATTAATAGGGGCTTTACTGTAGCAAAACAGGGGAAATTCTTCCCCTTGTCCGTGCGCGAGGAGGAAGCTGCGATTGAAGGCGAGAAGCTCATTGGAGGTTGAGTAAGCCGAGGGCTATTCGATGGTGGTGGTCTTGTGGCCAACGGTGGTCGGAGACAGCGGCAGCGAGGAGAGGAGCGACGGCGGTCGATGGTGGCTGCAGCTCTCTGCTGCTACTGGAGATGGAGAGAAAGTGTGTGCGCTGAAGGGCTTCACGCGGATGGAGGCGGTGGACGTGCAGACCGTGTAGGCGTGCCCGGGCGCTGTTGAGCTCGGCTGCAGCTGCTGCTGTTGGACGTTGCAGGCCACACGTGGGGAGGCACTGAAGGATGCAGCTGTTGCTACTGAATGCTGCTGGGCGCATGCTGCAACCTGCGCATTGCAGCTAGAGGGCGCGCAGCGGGTGCTGCAGGCAGCGATGCGGCGAGGTGTAGGCGCACGCATGGAGGTGCGTGCGGGCTGGAAGTGGGCATGCGTGCTTGTAGGTGCACGGAAGGGGTAGAGGCGCGGGGTGGGTCTGATGGAGCGGGGGAGGCTGTTGGTGCGAGAGCGCACGGTGAGTTATAGGCGCTGCTGGAGGTTCTAGTGGAGGTGAGGAGGCGCAGGCGTGGTGACGACGAGGGCGCACTGAGCAGCTGGCATGAGGTGGGTAGGGTTTGATGGCTGGAAATGAAGTTAGGGTGCGTGCGGTGGTGTCTGATGAAGCAGTGGCAGTCGTGCATCAGTAGATGCACTCACGATAGGCAAGCTTCAAGGAGCTCGTACACGGTGGCGACCAACTCCATCCTCTTGGCGCGGTGGTCTGTCACCCCACCGGCTCACGATATGATGGAGTTTGGCCGTGGAGGCCCACGGTGGTGGAATGGGTGGTGGCCTCCCCGAGCTTGGCTGCCTCCTCCTCTCCCTTGTAGTCTCAGCTGCCCCAACTAGATCCAACACACCCGCTCCTCCATGAATGGGGTCATGAGTGCAGGCGGAGGAAGTGGAACGGTTGCCTGTGGGAAGAAGAAGAATAATTAATAAAATAAAATATTTAGATTATTTATACACAAATCCTTAAGTTTAATGTTAATTAAAACAATGCATGTAATGCACCTAATGCCATTCTAAGTCAATTTCAAATGCCTTTAGTTATGAATGCAATGCATGAATTATGTAATTAAATCAGAAATATGAATTAATCTATTTACAACCTAATGTATGCTAAATAAATGTTAGAATTAACTTAATGTCTAAGCACTTAAATACTTAAATAGCCGACAAATATGGGCTAATCAAATACCCCCTGCCTAGTTTTTGCTAGTCCCTAGCAAATCCAAGCAAAACCTAACACTCCAAGTAGACTAGCCAACCTAAATGGTCGTCCTTTAGAAACATGTTAAGTTCAGACTTTAGACCTAAGGTTCCCAAGTAGTTACTAAGTTACAGACTAGGTCGGCTAAAGAAGAGTTGCAGGCACAAGTTTCACTGATTTCTGACTCTACCCTAAGGTTTATTGATCCCTGAGATTAAAGCATCCGTGCATGTGCGTTGGTTTGAGTTATTTGAGTTAAAGGAAAAAAGGATTTTTTTTTTTGAATAATGTATATATATTTTTTATTTGATTCCTCTAAGTCTAACCTTGGATCAGCTATCAACACGGTCAGTGTCGGATTCATTATCCCCATCACCGTACCTCGAAGGGTGCCTGGCTTTCGATGCTTCGAGATAGCACCACCCATAGTGACCCCAAGAACTCCTGGCAATTGATACTTCAAGATAGTATCGCCCATGGATTTCTTAAGCTAATTTAGGCCTATGGCAATCGGCACTTCTAGATAGGGCCGCCCATGGTACCTGAACCGCATAATGCGCTTACATGCCCCCAATAGGATGGATATCCTAAGAGACAAGCACTAAGGAGGTAATATATTATCATCGCATCCTCAAGGTGAGTACATACTCCACCTCTCCTGCGGCAGGAACTCTTCCAATCAAATTGTGTTTTCAAGCCTCTCCTAAGTCAAAACTAAGAGAACCAAATTTCTTTTACGAAATGAATTAAGGTGATTACTTACTTACACAAGACCAAGTGTGTGAAATTTGGATGCTTGGGTAACAAGGACCCGTAAAAAGGTAGAACAAGACTCCAGATACTACCCCATCTTTTAACTCAATCCCTAGCTTTCCTTCCTAAACCTCTTGAGGAATGGTCTGCAACTTAACTCCTACTTAAGTTTTTAAGTCCACAAAGGACCCTAAAGGTCTAAAGCTAGTAGCTCACTTAGCTTCTAAAGTTTGACCCTAGAATTAACTTAGTCTTACCTAGAGTTCTAATTTGCTTAAGAATGCAGGGCTAGCCAGTTAAGCCCAATAATTACAATTTTTTTTTTTCAATGCAAATGTATGTAATGTAGAATGCTTTAATTAAATGCATGAATGCACTATGCTATGTATATCCCCAAGTACACCCCCCATGCCTAAAGTCTGCAATGTCCTCATTGCATAAAAGGATATTACCTAGGTCAGAGATGGGCTGTCGTTCTTTTGTTAGCAGCCGAGTAGCCAAAGAACCTACAAATCTGGTTCAAGGATTGTAGAAATAGGCCATAAAAATGAGCAAAGTAATGCAGGCCTAGAAAATAGGTAACCTAAGATATTGGCGAGCTGATGATGAAGCCCAATAGCAAATGCTCGCCCAACTAAGATGGGAATGAAATCTTCCCAGGTCACCAGAGGAGGTTCTAAAGGATAAACTGGCATAACAACCTCCAAAGGGGAAGGGGGAGGATGACAAGGATGCTCCAAAAGGAATGGGGAAGGAATGGTGTAGAGATAAACCCCCAAGGCAATGGACTGACTAAAGAAATCATCAATCCATACCCGATACTCCATTACGGGAAATATTGGTTTGTTAAGCCCCCCGGTCAGAACAAAAGTGAGCAAATCTCTAAGGCAAGGATCGTCTGGGGTGTCCAAGTTTGGAGGTTGCAGGATGGCCATAAGATCTAGGTTGGGTTTAATCTGCTCGGTGTCCATCCCTAACACTCTTTCCAAATTTTCAATTGCATCCCTAGCATTCCTTGCACTATCGCAAGTATCTTCCTACACTTCATCAGGAGTCAAAATTAGGCAAACCGTGGTGCGGACACTTCCTGAGGAGGTCACTATACCTCTCCCATGCCTCATGAAATTGTTCACCATTTTGTTGCGTAAATGAAGTGATAGCACGGCGAAGCACATTGGTTCGCCCGATTGGGAAGAACTTCTTGAGAAATGCTGTTCGCATCTCTTCCCAAGAGTGGATGGTTCTCCCAAGGGTGCATAACCACTATGACGCTTTATCCTGTAATGAAAATGGGAACATTTTCATGAGGACTATAGGTAACCTGACATTTCTTGGTTTAACAGTTTCAGCCAGTCGGGTTAGGTCTTCCAAGTGGAGAAAAGGATCTTCACTTGCAAGACCATGGAAGTGAAAATTTATTAGGCCAATTATGTTCGGTTTCAATTCAAAGTCGTCCCCGCCCATGGGGACCCGAATTTGTCCTATGGTCTCTGAAGCAGCGGGATTCTGATAAAAGCTAAATGACCTAGGCTCCTCTCGTTCAGGAGGGTTCTGTATTTCCTCCAATGTTTCTCAAATGGCTTCCATTTGTTCATTATACATTTCCATTTGGGCTTGGAGGCAGGTTATGGGATCTAAGGCTCCACCACCTGGTGCGTTCTGAGGGCGGTTTCCTCCCTCGGGATTTAGGGGTGGGTGTGCAGCCATGTTTGTGGAGGAGGACGATTCATCTTGTTTTCTAATTTATCAGTCAATTCAAACAGTTCAGGGTTTTGTGACCTCCTCCCAAACATGCACTACCGCAGGAAGAATTAGGGGGATAAGAAGGGAAAAGAGATGAGAGAAATGACGCCACAAAGGTACACTTGATTACAAATCAATACAGTCAAGTTCCTAACCTCTACAGTGTGCCATTAGACCTAAAGAGCTAAGTTACCTACTATCACGAACTACGGAACCGAATGCGAGCACTACGGAACCACCGGGCCAGATTGAAAGGCCATTTGCTCCAGTCTTAGACACCCGATAGCACGCGGGAACTCTCACTAGCACGTAGCCGCTACACGCAGCTAGTTAGACCTCCAATCCTTAGTAAGGGTCAAGTTACTACCAGTTTTAGTTAGAGGCTTAGGTTTAAGTGCTTTTGGAATGTGAAAGGTGTTGTTTACAAGTAATGCCCAAGTGATTGATTTTTTCAAAGTGTGTAATCCAACCATGCAATGGGGAAATCTCCCTGAATTGAAGCTTTTAATTGGTGAGTGGTTTTTAGAGTTCAGCCTTAAGTAGTATGAATTTTCGGATTTCGCTGAAATACCAATTCGACCAATCTCCGGGTTTTGTGAGAATACAAGTTTTCTTTCTAAGCCCAACAAACCCTTCTTCAATATCAGTTAGTTAATGCATGCTAAAATGCAATGGGCTACCCTAAATGGAGATTTCTATGTGTGGATGCATGAATCAGTTTTATATTAGTGTGAAAGGGAGCCAAAGCACTTAAATTCAAGTGCTCCCAATCACCAGAAAGATGTCCACACAAGGCTCAATCAAAAGAAAATCAAATTGTTGGGGGTTGAGGTATTCGGGATCGAATCTTAGGCAAGTTGAAAAGTCATGATGGGGTTGGAATCAACTCAATTCCAAGTCTCCCAACCAAAAAGGTGATCTCGAATTGTAGATAAGTGAGGCAAAAGAGGGGTGCAATCAATCTTTTTGTGTTTGCCTCAAAGAATACTTCACACGGTGAAAAATTCAAGAATCAAGATTCTTGGATTTTCACTATGCGAAGTAAGGCGGGAAATTCTGGGGTGGTGGGAGTGAAGACAATCAATCAAACAAGTGAATTTTAATCCACTTGCCCCAAGAGATCCCAAGAAGTTTTTCTAGTTTTTAGTTTTTTTCCTTTTTAAGGTGGCAAGTTAACCCTAGTTTGCTAAGAAAAGAAGACCTACTTGTTCGGCAACGTGTGCGAAGCTCCAATGCGGTGTCGACGTCTTCACGCTCTCATTCCCGCCATGGATCTGCCCACGTTCTCGACTTCGTCTACTTGTCTTTTCCTTGCAACAGGTTCACCTGCACACCAAAAACAAAAACACCCGTGAAGAGAAGGGTGCGAGAAGAGAAAAATTACAGGAATGGAGTAAAAACTTACTTGAAGGCACACTTCCCCGGCAACGATGCCAGAAAAGATGTGGTGTCGAACCTGAATAGGTTGTTAATATGATGATTTTATCGTTGAAGTGTGTATAGTGGTTAACCTAATTCGGACCTAACCATCTCTTTACAAAATTTTTTAACCTGGCCTACTTGATTTTATCTTGTCACTTTTAGGCCTAGGGTCGAACTCAGGGAAGTGGGGTACAAGTTAAGTTTCTACGCCTTTCCTACAACGAGTCTCTTCCTTTCATTTATTGTGTTTTTGGTGTTTTTTTTTTTCTATTTAGATTTTTTTTTGGTAATCTTTGTCCTTAAGGTACACCCCCAAAATTGGGTTCTTGGCTTTGAGCCAAAATAGAGTTCCAAAATGGGCCTTGCTATCCGCAAGATGGAGTATCAGCAAGTCAAAGATTATCTTTTCTCTTTTATATATATTTTTTCTTATCTTTTTGCTAACAGGAAAGCGAAACAGAAATAAAGTAAATACGGTATATATATAGGTATATATTATGTACATAAAGGGGTGGGGGTGGATACATAAAGGGGTGGGGGTGGAGGCGGAGATGAAGTGTAGCACGGTGTCGAGTCGGTCGTCGTCTAGAGAGACGCAACCAACAGGACTAGGTGCCACGTGGAGTGTGGGATGGATGGTGGAAGATGTATGTAACCACACTTTTTTTATGCATGTATCGGGGAATACCAGCAACTGGTGTAGATATTCCCGCGATACCCCTTATGGTAAATAATGTGAAAATATATCTATATATGTATATATGTAAATATATCTATATGTATATATGGTTATATATAGGTATATATATGTATATATGTATATATATATATAGATAGATATATGTATAGATGTGTGTATATATGTATATATATATATATATGTATGTATGTATGTATATAATACTATATAGATGTCTATATATGTATATATATATATAATAATATATGTATATATGGTATATGTAGCTAGATATGTATGTATATGTGTATAGTAATATATGTGTATATAGATATATGTAGCTAGGTATATATATACATATGTATATATGTATGTATATATAAGTAGGTGTGTATATATCTATATATATATATATATGTATCTATACTTAGTTATATAAGTAATAGTATATATATAGATATATGTAAATTTATATATATATATATGTATATAAATGTATGTATATATATCAGTATATATATGTGTATATATATATATATAAGTATATACATATATATATATATATATATATATATGTATGTATACTAATACATAAGTATATAGGTACTACTATATGTATAAATATAAGTATATATATATATGTATATATGTATATATATATATGTATATAAATATATGTATATATATATCAAAATATATAAGTATATATATATGTTTATAATAGAATATAGGTTTGTGTGTGTGTGGAAGTGTTAATGTTGGTGTGTGAGCATCGGTGTAAAGAGAGTGAGAGAGAGAGAGAAAGATAGCGGGAGAGAGAGTAGCCGCACTACTGAAGGCAAGGGCACTGTTAGGGCGTCTGGGCTTCAGGGTCGACGTCTGATCCACGTGCGCACGTGCAGGCACGCATTCACAGAGAGGAGCACGCAGGAGGATTGGGCGAGGAGAGGAAAGGCAGCGCCCAGCGTTGCGCGGAGTTGCTGGAATGGGCGCTTGCAGGTGCGGGCGAAGGGAGAGTGTGAAGTAGATGCGTGGGTTGGTGCGGGCGACACTGGGGTAGACGTGCAGGTGGCCGCGTGCACGGGTGAGGGCCGGTTGCGGTACGCCGCATGACCGGATAAGTGAGGAACTCTCCGGTCACGCCACTGTAGCCACAGTGTCGCGCAGACTCGCGTGAACAGTGGCTACAGTGGTCATCCGCGCCGCTCAACCAGGAGCTACAGGTGGTGTGAGTGTGGTCGGCTTGCGGCTGGCGCTCGCGGGCTGGCGTGCTAGAAGGAGGTCTACGTCGGCCGGTTGCTGGCGCGAAGAAGCTCGCGATAGAGCGGAGAAGTGGGATGCGAGGTGTCTGCAGGCGCACATGGAGGTCTGCAGGTGCTGCTGGGGTGCGTGGGAGGATTGGCCGACCGGTTGCAGAGGAGTGCAATGGCCACTTGCGGGCTGAAGAGCGCGCGATAGAGCGAAGAAGCAGAGGCGGAGAAGGCTTGCAGGCACGCACGGAGGGTTGGAGCGCCTGCAGGCTTACGCAGAAAGAGGCTGGGCGGCAGCTGCTGCTGCTGGAGCTTTGAGCTTCAAGCTTGAAGCCTACACTCCAATGGCTGGAACGCTGGAAACGAAGAAAACAGTGAAGAAGGCCACCACGCCCATCGGCTCTTTGAAGAGCTGGGCGGTGGTGGTCTCACTATGGTGGGTGTTCACCACAGCGAGGGCTCCTGTCCGCCGGGTGTCTCCGAGGAGGAGGGCCGACGTGTGGAGGGAGAGGGAGGAGAGGACGGCCTGGAAGGAGAAGTTCTGCAGAGTCTTTTTTTTTTGTTTTTTTTTGGAGAGGACCAGGCTTCTTTTTGAAGGTAGAAGCCGTGGTCTTTTATAAAGGAAGAGGAAGAGCATGCATAGCCATGCCCTGGCTGTGCATGGCTCACATGCGGCTGCAGGGAGAGGCAGCCGTAGGGAAGGGCAACTGCAGGGAATGGCGCGTGAGGAAGAAATTGCTCCATGTAGCCGCGGGGAGAAAGATTTAAACATCAAATGGAAATAAAAATAGAGATGGGAATTTTGCAAAGATGCACTTGAGGAAAAATGTAAAATGCAAGGCCACTTATTTCATTCTCCTCCCTTCTCAATTAAACGCATGCATGCATGTATTTTTACAATGCAACTATGGAGACCTAATATGCATTGGTAATGCTAGGAAAGAGCACAAGATGGCACAATTGCAGGCGTATTTTTGCGGTGCAATCAGTGGGTGGTTCTACCGTGAGGGGGAGCTGAGCGACGCGCGCAGAGCGTGCGGGCAGCACGTGGAAGGGAGACTAAAGGGGATGTGCGGCCTGGTGTGTGGTGTTGGTTGCAGGGTAGTGTGCTGTCACCACACCCCCAATCTACGAGGAGTTTGCGGTGGCACCCTGGTGCACACCGAGAGGGCCACAGTGCGCGTGGCTTCCACGGTGGAGAGGAAGGGAAGAGTGATTGCACAGCAATCATAGGTCTTAATTGACCTAGATTAAGCTAGGACTTAGCATAAGTTAGGGAAATTCATGCACGCATACGCATTATCTGCATCTTTATTGCTTTACTTTAGATATGCATAAAATAATGTTATAATGTGCTGATTAAGTATATTATGTCGATTGCAGGGAATAAGCTGATCAGGAGCTGGATTTGAAGGTGGATCAGGAATAATGGGAGTTGCAGCAGAGCTGGAGCAGAAAGCTTAGTTTAGATGTAGGAATAATAATGTAAGGGGGTTAAAGGTTTTCTATTCTATTAAGTAGAAATAAAGCAGTAAAATGTGAAGAGCTTAGGTGCATCCTAGCCTTAGGAAAGCGTAGAAACTTCCCCAAGCCTTAGCCACCCTTAGATTAGGTCACCGCACCCTAGGAAGCCCTAAAACCCTAGTTTCAACCCTTCTCTAGACGTTTAGATAAGTTTTAGGACGTCCAGGACCCTTAGCCAACTCTTGCACACTTCAAACCCACTTCTGCAGTGTTATTGGACATCCAGACACTTTGTCAGACGTCCAATTTCTGCATAATACCCAAAACATAACCCGAAATCCTTCCTGACTCTGACTGGACGTCCAGACAACAAGTCTGAACTTCTGATTTTTGAGTATAAGACATCTAATTCTATTATTAAACATTTAATACTGCTCTCCAATTCCTGTTTTGAGATTTAAGCCTTGATCTTGGATCTCTAGGTCCCTAAACCCAATTCCAACCCCATAGGAACCTAAATTAAGGTGCCCTAACCCTAGTACATCACCTCTAGACCTCCATAAAGACCTAATTAGGTCCTCACTAGACCTAATTGACTTGGATCTTAGTCAATTCCATCAGCCTATTCAATTGGACTCATTGAGTCCAATTGAGCCCTGATCTCAACACACATTGTCCAATTGGACTCAGTGAGAGTCCAATTGACCTAGAGCTAAATTAATTGGGTTGTTTTACTCTCAATTAAGTTTTCATACACCCAATTAAACTTGTATTAAGTTTAATTGCACTTTACCTTAGTGAATTAGGGTTTATAACCCTAATTTGAGACATACCTTGACCTAAACCCACTAGAACCTAACCTAATCAACCTATCCACCTAAGTTTCGACCCACACACACCCACACACACCATCCACACGAAAATACCTAGCCTAGAGTTCTCTAGAACTCTCTACCATGTGTGGTTGCCTTGGTTGCCAAAAATAGCAACCAAGGGCCATTCTATTTTTAGATCCACATTTGGTGGATCTAAAAACCACCATCCACCCTCTCTCTCTCACTCTCCCACGAGCTCCCACCATAGGCCTCTCTAGAGAATTCCATAATTCTCTAGAGAGCTTCCCTTAGGTCTATAAAAAGACCCAATGGGTGGCCATTTGCACCCATTCACTTCCTTGGCATCCATTCCACTTAGGCAAGCCACTTCCATCTCCACTCCACCTCCACGAATAGAGCACCACCATGGAGGCCACCATCTCCACGCCAGGAAGATGGATCGGCTCCCCAACCTCTCTCCAAGGGTCGGCCTAAGCTCCATTGGCCGCCCCTCCTTCTCTCAGCCACTTAAAGGCCATTGGAGACCACCTCCGAATGCCCTTCCTTCTGTTAGATTAGTAGCTTAGCTTTTCATATATTTACTACTTTTATTACTACTTAGTAGCGTAGTCTTAACTTCTCCCCCAATGATGCATGCGAAATCCCTCCATTGATTCTTGTATGCAGTCATTTTCTAGTAGCTAGATTTCCGTTTCAAGCATTTATGTATAAGCTTTCATCTATAGTTCTGTTGCAAACAACTCTCTCACTGAATGAATAAAAAAAATGATATATATATATATCTGTCTCCATGTTATGAAATCACAATGAGCTTATTGATTGCTATCATATTTGCGTGGTTCAAGTTGCCCGTCTTAATTATCTATCCATTCTGCAACTAAGCATGTCGTACTTAAATACGTAATAATCATGAACCGATATGCGATTCTAAATAAAGTAGAGCTGGATAAGATCGATTTCAAAAGTAAAAGCAATGCCTCCCAGAGACGAACGACCAGGACTCAAAGTCTTATTATTTTTACAAAATAATATCTTTGTTGGATCATATTTCGCAACTATACTATGACGCTTTTATCAAAAACGTGAGCTATGATTTTTACCCAGCAAAGAGCTCCCCCCCGAGGTCGGCTGTGCCTCTTTTGAACTCTTCTCAGTTTGTTTCTTCTACCGAGATCCTCTCCAACAGTCTTGGTGATGGGGTGGTTTGGAGAGGTTGCTGTTGCGAGATTGTGGGACGCACGATCACCTTGGATGGGCACGAGTGCACTGTTGGCTGCTGGTGGGGCACGAAGAGGCACGCGGGCATTGCGTTGTGTCTAGAAGGAGTTGCACATTCTGTGGGAAGGAAGAAAACAAAAGAAAAACAAATAGGGTTATTTATAAAAATCATCTAAACTAATACATGAAATGCATGTATGCCCCTATATGCAAACATTAATTTATTTACATATCAAAGTATGCTTTGTATATGTAGATTCTACCATAATAATTAGGCATTTATGTATTAATTAGACCACAAAAGTGGTCTCATCAATGCTTCACCAATGTTCTTATCAACTTAGTAAACTCATTTGTCATAGAAGACATAGAAGCACTTGCACTTGATGTCCCCTTCTTCGTACATTTTCCCTCGCTTGTAGTAGTCCCCTCGGAAGCACGCTTCTTATGGCTCACATGATGGAGGTGGAGGTTCACTTGTATACATTTGACTATGGACATTCGAGTATGGTGAAGGGTTATTGCACACATATGTGTTGGAACCTAGTTCCATCCCTCTCCTGTGTTTTGGTGTTAACAAAACTGCTTTAAAATCTAATGTGTTTATGAAGTATTATAGGTCAAAAGAATCTGTGGATGTAAGCAACAAGATAGCATATGAAGGAAGAAGCCTAGAATATTATAGTTTTTATTGTATTCAATGTATTTTAGAATCTTTATATGTCTCCTAACAAGTAAAACATAATCTAGGAGTTAAAATCAAAGTAGAGATAATTAGGGTTCAGAATATTGTTCATTCATTAGTTTCAAAACTCAAAATCGATTCTTTCAAAATAAAGTTGTTTAGAGTAGATGGGATAACTCTAAAAATTAACTTACACTTATAATATGTGGTACTTGTAGCAAGTACCGATACTGGTCATATGTACCAATACATGCTAGGCATAGGTTTGGGCCTAAGTCCCAAATTGTGAACAAGTACCAATACTCATCGTGAGTACCGGTACCAAGTGGTCACAGTTTGTGCACTTGGTTTTGCCTGGACCTTACAAATATTGGTACTAATCACTAGTACCAGTACATGTAGGTCACTAGACCCAAATATGTGAGCCACAAGTACCGGTACTCATACATAGTGACTTAGTTGGGCTAACTGTAGGTAGTCAGTATCGGTACCAAAAGTTTAGCACTGATATCAACTAACCGTTGTGACCAATCTGAATGGCTATTTTGCAATTAAACCTATTTCTAATCTTCCCAAATTGCCCCTAACGGCTAGTAATCGTAGGGAAGGTGTTTAGTGGCTTATATAAGCTCTCTTTGAGTGTCTTTTGCACACAACCCAAGAAGCAAAAATTCTATCCTTGCCTACACTTTCAATTCTCAATTTACTAGCTACAAAAGAGCTTGATTTGTTGCATTCCTCTCAAGGCCTCTCTCCAATTGCAACAAGTCATCAAAGGCGATCGTGTTCTTCATTGTTCAATCGTTTGTTTTATGCCTTAGTATTCTCGTTAAGATTAATTTACATACTCTTATTAAGCAATATACTTGTTGGAGACTTATGGATTAGTTGTAAGCTTTTATTTGCATTTTGCTTACACCTGTATCTTTATTTCTTTTTAATATCTTGTAATTGGGTTGAGGTAACCCATTAATTACCTTAGGTATTAGTAAATTGATTCCCTCCTGGTTGAGGGAATCAGATTAAAAATTCTAAGTCGGGAGACTTAGGTAGTAGAGTACCCAAGTGAGGGAAACCACTATATATCTTGTGTGTTTTTGTGGCTCATTTTGTCTTACAATTTTTTATCTACCACTAGTCATCCCCCCTTCTAGTGTGCTTATGCTTTACAGATCCTACAATATGGGGTATCATTTACTGAACTCCATACAAAAGGTTGATGCATAAACGAGGCCCACATGTCTTCACCAACCGTCAGGTCATAAGGTACGAAGGTGCTACCCAATTAAAGATTGACCGTATTTTGTCTTGCATAAAAATAACCTGCATTCTCATGGGAATGTTGAATATTTTCCTCATTACCTTCCACCTCTTGCTCTGGGACAGTGGATGACATTGCATGCCCTCCAGTTGTAGTATCTTTACTAATGATTTTGTGGACATTCTCAAAAAATATGAAAGGCTGACCACGTAATTCTGCAAGTTCTGGTGGGAGCTCCAAGTCATTCAAATAGGTGAACATTTATTTTATTAAATGTCAAAGAATTGAATGGGAAATTACTGCAGGAAAATATTTCATTACCTCATTCCATATAGATGGGGAAGGTGCTATAGAGCTACCACTAATAGGATCAATCCCCCAACCACTCTTGTTGTATAGTTGGACATACAACCCATGTTTTCTCTTCAACTCCTTCAATCGATTGAGGATTTGCTTGTGCTCATATGGCAATCCTATAGCCAACACAAACTTCTTGTCTATCTTGTTGGAACCTTGTTCCACATCTTATTTTGGTGTTAACAAAATTATTATAGATTAATGTTTTCCATTAAGTGCTTTTCAAATTTAGGTGAAAAAGTAAGGCAAACAAGAAATGATGGAGGCATGATGGTGAGAAGAAAAAGATCATGTCATGGAGGAGGCAAGATGATAAGGAAGAGTTGAGGAGGAGAAGATCTTCTTCGAACTTTAGTTTCTCTAGTTTAGATTTTATATTTATAGATTGTATATGCCTCTTAACAAAGGAATATAACTTAGATTGTAAAAATAATTAGGGATAAATTAGGAAAAATATTGTGATCATTTTTGAAGAACATAATTGATTAAAGCACTTAAGAAAGGTACTTGTTAACTCACAAGTACCAGTACTAAAGTTTAGTATCGGTACATGTGAGTTATAGGTTTGGGTTTTTTCAAAGAAACAAACCTATACCCCGCAAGTATCGGTACTCATGATTAGCACCAGTACTGGAGGGAACGAGTACTAGTACTCATGATCAGTACCAGTACAAGTGGGTTATAGATTTGTGTTAACAATTTGAAGCCCAAATTTGGAAGCAACGAGTACCGGTACCCACACTTTATTACCGGTACCAGTTAGCCGTTGGCTCAATTCTGAATGGCTAGAAAATTTATTTAGGCTATGTGAACGTTGGGAATTAAATTCCAACGTCTAGTAGATGAATTCCTGAGGTCCTAAACTCTATAAAATGACCCTAGGACTCTTTGTTTGTACACAAGAGATACAAGAAAGATAAGAGAAAATTCTAGAGCTCTATATTTCATATTTTCCACCATATTTGAAAAGAAGAATAGAGTTTACTACTCTCAATCTTTCTACGCTTTTGCAAATGCATCGATGTGATTTTCTTTCATGCATTCACATCTTCACTAGGCTCTCAAATCGGTAACATTATATTTACATTTGTTGAGAGGCTTACGTTCTAGTTGTAAGATTTATTTTTCTATCTTACACTTATATTTCATTTGTTCTTGAGCATTTGCTCGTTGGGTTGCAACAAACCCATTTTCTTGTACTTGGGTTGAGGTAACCCGTTAATTACCTTGGTTTAGTAAATTGATTCACTCAGGGTTGAGGGAATCAGGTGAAAAACCCTAAGCTGGGAGGCCTAGGTAGTGGAGTACCCAAGGGAGGGGAACCACTATACATATTGTGCCTATTTCTGTGGTTTGATTGATTGTGCAAATTTTCTTGTTATTACTGATTTTGTGTTTGAGTTTTTGTGTGCGTAGGTATTCCATATTTTAGATCCTATCAGGTGATATCAAAGCAGGTTGCGAGAAGATGTAACAAACCAACTCTCAATGGCTTCCACATCAAGGTGCACCAAAGGATAGTCATCCACCCATCCTCCCTATTTTGATGGGACGGACTTCGGGTATTGGAAGAGGAGGATGCAAGTCTTCCTCAAAGCAATGGATGAGGAGGCTTGGACCCTCATTCAAGAGAAGTACCTGGATCTGGAGCCACAAGGAGTAGCGTGGATAACGGATCAGAAGAAAAGGATCATGGGCAAGGCAAAGGTGATGACGCACTTTATTGTGCATTGTCAAGTGAAAAGTTCAATCAAATTTCGGCATGCGAATCTGCATACAAAATCTGGAACACTCTCGAGGTCACCTACGAAGGTACAAACATGGTAAAGGAAACTCGTATCTCAATTCTAACTAAAAACTATGAGTGTTTCAGGATGACCAAAGGAGAAACGATCAAAGACATGTACACAAGGTTTGGGAAAATAGTTAACCCTCTAAAGAACCTTTGAGTGAAGTTCATGGAAGAATAGCTTGTAAGGAGGATCTTAAGATCTCTTACAAGTGATTGGTCTCCAAAGACCATAGCCATCCAAGAGGCAAAGGACCTCTCCACTCTCCCCTTGGATGATCTAATTGGTAGCCTTATGGCTTACGAAGTCCAACTAGAAAACATGAAGAAGAATGAGGAGGAGAAGATGTCTAGAAAAAGGAAGAATATTGCTTTTAGAGCAATTAAGGAGGACTCGTACTCAACAACCTCGGAATCCAAAGATGAAGAAATGGAGATACTTACAAGGAAGTTTCAGAGATTTCTTCAAAAGCAAAGTAAGCAAATGAATAAAGTTTCAACTAATCTTATTTGTTATGAGTGCAAGAGAAAGGGGCACTTGAGGAAGGATTGCCCTATGAACAAGAAGAAGGAAGACAAAAGGAAAGACACAAAAGAAGTCAAGAAGAAGAGGAGAGCTTTAAAAGTAACATGGGATAGCGACTCTGACATGGACACCGACTCTAGTGAATCGGATGATGACGAGATCGCTCATCTATGTTTGGCAGCAACTACGGAAGATACATACAATAAGGTAAACCCTGATTTTTCTTTTGAAGAATTATTAGAAGCTTATGAAGAACTATATCATAAAGCTAGGTTATTTAAAAAGGAAAATAAAGTTTTAAAGAATAATTATCAAACATTAGAAATAGATAAATCATGTTTAGAAATGGAATTAAAAATGTCAAAAGAGACTAACAATCAGTTGCATGCAAAGATAGTAGAATTAGAAGATATTTATGAGCACTTTGAAGGTATTTTAAATAATCCCAAAACAACAACTAGGTTAAATACTAAATTTTGTGAAGCTATAAAATCAAAATTTCAAAATAAAAAGAATGCACATACTAAATCACATGCACATAGGCATGCATGGATGTACCAAAAGGCCAAAAATCATAAGAGTTATAGATCTAACATAAAAGAGATCTATAAATCTCAAGGTTTGAAAGGTACAAACTTCAAAGGACCCACAAGAAAATAGGTACCTAGGAAAGATATTTTAAATTGTTTTGCAAGAATAGATCAAAGAGATCAGTGGGTGTTCAAGACACACAACGAAACATTTCAACCTTTTTACAGGTTGAATGAAGATCAAGAACGATGGCCTAATGGAGCTTGGTACCATCATTCATCATTTTACTATTGGTAACAATTATGGTATGATACTCTATTTACCCCTTCATTTTCTTTTCTTATTGACAAAAAGGGGGACAAAAATAAAGAGCAAATAGTAAAATTTTTAGGGAGAGCATATATTAAGGGGAGGATTTAATTAAAAGTTTTTTCTTTCATATAACATTGCTAAAAGTTATTTTATCTAGTTGCAAGATAGTTTTGTCAAAACCAAAAAGGGGGAGATTATTGGAACCTTGTTCCACATCTTATTTTGGTGTTAACAAAATTATTATGGATTAATGTTTGCCATTAACTGTTTTTCAGATTTAGGTGAAGAAGCAAGGCAAACAGGAAATGATGGAGGCATGATGGTGAGAAGAAAATGATCATGTCATGGAGGAGGCAAGATGACAAGGAAGAGTCGAGGAGGAGGAGATCTTCTTCGACCTTTAGTTTCTCTAGTTTAGATTTTATATTTATAGATTGTATATGCTTCTTAACAAAGGAATATAACTTAGATCGTAAAAATAATTAAAGATAAATTAGGATTAATATTGCGATCAATTTTGAAGAATGTAATTAATTAAATCACTTAAAAAAGGTACTTGTTAATCCACAAGTACCGGTACATGTGAGTTACAGGTTTGGGTTTCTTCAAAGAAACAAACCTGTACCCCGTGAGTACCGGTACTGGAGGGAACGAGTACTATTACTCATGATCAGTACTGGTACAAGCGGGTTATAGATATGTGTTAAGAGTTTGAAACCCTAATCTAGAAGTAACGAGTACTGGTACCCACACTTTAGTACCGGTACCAGTTAGCCGTTGGCTCAATTCTGAATGGCTAGAAAATTTATTTAGGCTATGTGAACGTTGGGAATTAAATTCAAACGTCTAGTAGACGAATCCCTGAGGTCCTAAACTCTATAAAATGACCCTAGGACTCTTTGTTTGCACACAAGAGATACAAGAAAGATAAGAGAAAATTCTAGAGCTCTATATTTCATATTTTCCACCATATTTGAAGAGAAGAACAGAGTTTGCTGCTCTCAATCTTTCCACGCTTTTGCAAACGCATCGACATGATTTCTTTCATGCATTCACGTCTTCACTAGGCTCTCAAATCGGTAACATTATATTTACATTTGTTGAGAGGCTTAGGTTCCAATTGTAAGATTTATTTTTCTTACACTTATATTTCATTTGTTCTTGAGCATTTGCTCGTTGGGTTGTAACAAACCCATTTTCTTGTACTTGGGTTGAGGTAACCCGTTAATTACCTTGGTTTAGTAAATTGATTCTCTCAGGGTTGATGGAATCAGGTTAAAAATCCTAAGTTGGGAAGCTTAGGTAGTGGAGTACCCAAGGGAGGGGAACCACTATACATATTGTGCCTATTTCTGTGGTTTGATTAATTGTGCAAATTTTCTTGTTATTACTAATTTTGTGTTTGAGTTTTTCTACACGTAGCTATACCATATTTTAGATCCTATCATATCTCACCATACGTCGTGTGTGTGAACGACCCCTTTTACAACGTCCTTAGGTATGCTGCTCCAAAATTTCATCACCTTCTTCGTACCGGAACTTGAAGAAAGGGGAGATGTCATTTTACATGGGAATGACGTGGATTAACATAAACCATCAGTGGATGACTTAAATCCATTGGTGGATTACAAAATTCCACCGATGGGTTCCCATTTTCCACCAGTGGATGACTTAAATCCACCATTGAATTTCCTTTAGCTATCGGTGTTTTCCCAAAATGCATCAGTGTATTTATAAATTCCACCGGTGACTTCCCTTTTTTATCGGTGTATTTATAAAATACATCAGTTTATTACTATAATCCATCGATGGATTCCAATATTATTAAAATCCATCGGTGACTTTAGATTTTCCACCGATGTACTCTCAAAATACATTGGTGTATTAAGGTGGACTCCACTTTTCCTACAATACATTGGTGTGTTCACATATTCCACCGGTGGATTATTACAATCCATCGGTCCACCAGTAAATTTCACCTTCATCCATCGGTGCATTACATCTTGGTATTTACAATCCACTGGAGGATTATTGCAATCAACCAGTGTGATTCATACATCCATCGGTGTATTTCAAATAACCATTAGTTTATTTGAAAAATTACACTGGTGGTCTCCCATTTACCATCTGTGGTATGTTGCAATCCACTGGTGTATTCCTATTCTCAAGTGGGGTCACTGCCATACTATCTTCAAAATATTCAACATTCCTAATGCACATTACATTAAAAAGTACCTAAAATGGAGATGATTGACGAATAGCTCTAGCAAGCTCAAGGCCACACCCGACCTCCGCAATAAGGCTATAATTGATTATCAACAATACATGAATGCAAAACTTATAAATAACACAACGAACACAATTGACACATCTAATTAGACAATACCTTCTGTAGAATCTCCCTTCTCGTCCCCCTCGTCACTCAACAAACTTAAAATGGCAATGACAAGCACCATCCACTAGTTGAGTTACCATTCCTTATATACAAAGAAGAAGACCTCCATTGGATTAATCTCATCCACCTTCCAGACGTAATGTCAGAAGCATGCGAACAGCTTGTTGAAGTTCCCATCACACACATCTACGATGTCAGATAATCTTCCACAAGATCTTCAAGTCTAATCCATCCATGGGGAAGGATTCAAACTGACCCATCACTTTAATACCACCCAAGATAAAGCAAAAATGGGTACACTCCTTGGCAACGTAACATAGCCTTACAGGAATAGGAGTAGGGATTGTAAATCTAAAGCACTCGTGGTTGATGCTGCACGCTGCCATCACCAGAGCTCTCCATCGCCATTACTCTTCCAACAACCACGAGTAATCACTAGTAGAAAATGTGCTGTTCTCGACGGTAAATTTTCAACCATTTTACAATGGTAGCTAATAATAATATTCTTGACTGTTGTAAGGTAAAACGGTTGCTAAAACACCAAGCATTAAGTTTCCCACCTACTGTGCAGGGGTTTTGGTTGAGGACATTCTCTACCATTTATAACGGTTGAGAATAAGAGATTTGTCGACCGTTAATAATAAAACGGTCGATGATAAGCTTTTCATAAACCACCAAACTGAAAAGTTAATTTGAGGTCATTTTCAACCATTTATAAATGGTCTACAATAAGATATTTTTCAACCATTCATAGAAAATGGTCGACGATAAACTTTTCATCAACTGCCACGTTCAAAAGATAATTGAGGTCATTCTTGACTGTTTATACACGGTCGCAAAAAAGATATTTGTTGATCGTTAATCCTAAAATGGTTGACAATAAGCTTTTCATAACCCGCCACCTTGAAAAAGGTAATTTTAAAATGCCATCGTCGACCGTTTATATGCAACGATCAAGAATGGTCGACTAAAACTCTCACACTGCATCGACTCCCACCCCTTTCCTCCCAAATCCTCTTCTCCTGCAAGCTTCCTCCCTCACGACCCCCTTCCTCCACGACACCCTCGGCCTCTCCTCTTCATCGACCGACCCCTCCTCCTCAGGTAGCCATCCTCCTCCCTCACATCCTCCTCTGCTCGGCTCCTCCTCCACCCAACTCCTCCCTCCGCCACCGAGACAACCTATCGGCTGGCCTCGTCCCTCCGCCACCACCACAACCCGTTGGCCACCACCATCATCAGCACCTCACCACCACCAACACCTTCCCCTTCCCATCGTTGTCAACCCTCGCCACTACCAGCAGCACCACCCGCTACTGCCACGACTGCCACTACCAACACCTGCTATCGCCAACCCCGCCACCACCTGCAGCACCACCACCTACCACCACCCCTGCTGATGTAGACACATCCATTTAGGTTAAAATGCCTATTTATGCATGTCTCTAGGCTTAGATATGCATTCCATACCATAAATATTGTCTAGCATACATCATTCTGCATTTGGAGTAGTTTCTGTATATTTTTGGTTAATTGCATCCTTTTATGGCCAGGAGAAAAGGAGATTTAATTCAGAGCCTTGGATTCATGATCTGACCATACGGATCTGATTAGACAATGATCGGAGTCCAATGCCTCCAAAATTGCCATGATCGAAGTCCCATAGCACCATATGCAGTCCAAGGAAAATCAATGGCTGAGGGACTAGGTGATGCAATTCAAAGCTTCAATCGACAAATCCGACCACACAGATGGATTCGGGTCGACAATTGCAACCCAACAACGTGAAAAATGATTAAATCCAACCTCTGTAGCAGCCCCAACAATGGAAAGAAGATGGACGACCAAAATCGCGCCACATGGCGCAACCCAGGCCGCCCATGCGCACGCATGTGCATAGCAGTGCAGGTGCATGTGCACGTGCATGGACACATGCATGGGTAGCAGCGCAGCGAGTGCGCATAGGCACACACGTAGGCAGCGGCAATGGTAGTGCACGCAAGCGCATAGTGTAGGCGCGAGGTGTAGGTGTATAGTGTGTGGAGGGGCGCGACACGAGCGAGCGGAGCACGTGCCAGCACAGCGGCAGCGTGGGCGCAGCAACATTTATGAAAGTCACTAAATGTCCTGTATACGGAATTGATCCTTTCCTCCACTATAAAAGGACCCCTACCCCTCCCATTCTTCTTCATCTCTTCCTTTCTTCTCCTCACCACCTCCAAGGCTCTAGAGAGAGATTGTCCCAAGCCCGGGATGCTCCTCTAAAGTAGAATCTAATATTTTCCTACCTCTCATCCCCATTCGTGGAGCATCCAACGGTCGTCCTCTCACCTCCTTCAAGAAGAAGATCCTCACTGTGACGACGTCCAGCCCCGTCCTCCTTCCTCCACCGCTGCTCTCCCTCATCCCGCTCCTCACCACCTTCATCCGAATGCCATCAGAGCGAGCCATCCTCCAAGCGACCGTCGAGGGAGACTCTTCTCATCTCCATCTATCTTTACTACTTTCTAGTATAGTTTTTCCACTTGCATAGCTGTAGGAAACATTTGTTCATCAATATATTGATATTTTCTTTCTCTCTCTCTTATATTCTACAAGTAGATTAGTTAGATAATGTTTTCAATGATTTGATCTCTTGCTTGATAAAAACAAAAAGAAATTATAAAAGATAAAAATGACAAAAAGAAATAAAAGAAAAGCACGGATTTCATCAAACCAAACGTTCACCTCCCTATGTTCGACCAGGGACTCCTTTCGAGTTTCTGTTATAAATATTATCTGATCAATGGATTTTCTCAAGAATCAAACTATGATGACGAGTTTTCCAAACATAAACCTTTCATGATGAATTTCCACTCTCATCATTTTGGCACCATTGCCGGGGAGGCAATGCTCTTTAGTTTTTACCATGTTTTCCGTCATACTTAACTTTTTAGCTCACTTTGCTCCTTTCTTTTTGTGATTATAGGTACCCTTCCAAGACGAACCAAAGCCAATAGATCACATTAAAGTGCAGTTAGAAGGTTTTGTAAGTTTACCCCACCACCCCCACCCTAGATTTTATTTTACCATACAAATAGCTCAAACTCAAATCAACTTAGGTGCTTTTATAAACTCTAGGATAGATCTGATTGTTTGATTGTCACTTCACCTCATCCCACTCACCCGTACAAACTAAAAATACAAAAAAAATACTCTTCTCTTGTGGGATTAAGCTGAAAGTTACACACATTAAACACCCACAACTCTTGACCCAAGGTGCACTACTCAACATTGATTCTACCACTTAATCAGAATCTAACATGTGGATCCGGTACACTTAACTCAACACACACATAAGTGAGTAGAAATTTGAATAGGTCAAACATTCTTGTGTGCCTTAACAAGTGGTGCAACAGGCCAATTGCTTGAATTGTTTGGGCTACACCACTCAAATTAAAAGTGATTCATCAAGTAGCTTGCCACTTAGGGTTGATTTTTAGGGTTGAACTAGGCACTCCACATTTTTTTCTGATTTCTAAAGGAATATATCATCACTAGTGCTTTCAAAACGTAGAGTGTTCTATTGAACCTTGATTGAATATAGCTAAAGATTAAACCCTAAAAGATACATCATCAAATAACCTTGTTTGCAAACCCTGGTTGTGTACACACACACATTTGAATTGATCATTAAGAGCACAACCATCTAAAGGGCCGATCACATTCCAAGAGCACAATCATCCAAAGCCTAATTAAAACTGAGTAGACATTGGCCTTAAGGATTGATTCGCTCTTCGGGGCTCAGATTGAGATTTTTTTCTTTTAATCTGCTTCTACTAGTCCATCTGATGCCTAGCCAGAGGAGTAGCGTCAAATGACCACAATTAGGGGGTATCAAAGGAACCGGAGGCATAAGCCAAAAGAAGAACATTCTCCCTAGCCCCTCCCTCTAACTGGTTGGATTGACCGGATAAAAGTAGACTAAATCATTTATAATCTTAGGACGGGTTCTGAGAGTCTGTAGATCTTTAGGCTACCCACCTAAGAACAGGTTTGGTTGATTGTACTGAAGGGCACCTTTCTTACCTCTGTTTTCCCTCCTACTCCACCATGTATGCTTCCACACCATACACACAATTCCAATCCTACCCTCCTACCAACATGTATCCTCAAGATGACTACTATCGTGACTTGACTTATGATTACCCATCTCCTAGCTGGGATAACTTTGATTGGGGATATGAATCCAGACCTCAGTGTCCAGGGTCTAACCTTGGACAACAAGACTATGATTATTATCCTTCTCACGCCAACAATGATTATAGATCTCCACCCTTTGATGACTAAACCAACTTGATCTATAATCAGGAAGGATATGATGATTATAACACCTACCCTCCCCAGTATTCCACTGAATATAGGTCACTACCATTCTTTGAACAACCCAAAATGATCTACTATCAACGAGGGACCAGAGAACCTCAATATCTTGACTCCCCTAGATTGAACAGAAACCCACCCAACCCTGAACCGAGCCATTTGGTTCAGGTGAACCAGGTCCATGATAAGGTGTTGGCTAACTTGAGAAACATCTTACAATCTTTAGAAGCTCAGCCAACACCATGCACTAAAGCATTGGAGCCTATGATCAAAATGATTGATGAACTTAATAGTTCTCTATTGGATTTGCTCCGAGATGTTAGGGATAGGGGCCTGGGTGAGTTCCTACTTGGGAAATTATTAAGATTGAGGATGAAATTTGTGGTTTCCTTAGTCCAATCTTGGGATGATTCTCAAGATTAACCCCCTTCAGGAGAGCCAATGTCTAAACTCGCTCAAGTGCTTGTTAGGGTGGATACATTTTCTAAGACTGGAGATGACCAGGTTGGTCTAGAGCAACCGATTCAGGATGAACCAATTGCTTCACCTGAGATCCCCGAGCCAGGGAGCGAGGAAGAATATGTCTCCATGGACCATGAAATGACATGATTTTGAGACATATAAAAATGAGGATCAAGAATTCTTTAATTCTGAGGGTGAGGAATCTCTGAGTAACATCTCACTTGAACTTTGGGAAGATGATTTTAGTGAGACAGATAGGCTCGAGGAATCTGATGAACCATTTGATAGCCCGATTATTGAAGATGGTGATCCGATTGGGGCTGACATGGAGGATACTGATCCTAATATAATAGATGATCCAATCGGTAGCCCTAACCTTCAACCACACCCTAAAGAGCTGAATAATCATACTTTTGAGATCATTGTACCCAAGTCAATTATGATTCAGCCACGATTTCTGGACTTCGGTAAATCATATGGGGTGAATGATATGCTAGAGGTCCCGGAACCTAAACACTTGATGTTGGAGGATAGAAATGTGGAAATGAAAATCTGGGAGGCTAATTATGAGGGAAACACAATTTTGGATCTAAGGTTTCCTATTGACCTAAAACCACCAACTTTTTACCATGACCCTTATGATATCTTTCAGGTGCAACCCAAGCTCAGAATCATTGATTATCTTTTTGAGATGAAATCTAAAAGGACATTCGAATCTAGTGAATCAAATCTACCTTTTGTCCAACACTTTTGTCTTGGGTTGCATACTACAAAATCGCAGTACTGGCCCTGCAAGCACAATAATCTTCGATTTTGGGTGATTTTCATCCAGAACCTTAAAACCACTCGACCATGGGGAATGGGTTTGCACCATAATCTGGTCCATGTCTGTGGACATCTTTTGCTGATGGGTTTAAGGATCAATCTTTTAATTCTGATTCTGACTCGTACTTGTGAATTCTTAACCTCTTCTTTGTTTGTATGTTATGCCTAACTAAAGGCATTAAACTTAGCACGTGTGTGTACTCTCTTCTCTTTGTGGAGTTGACCAAATTGTCAAGAAACTCAGGTGATATTCTGTTATTCCACCCATTTAATGTCTTTATTTCTACAATGAGGACATTGCATCATTTAGGCATGGGGGTGGATACTTAATCCTGAAATTATTTTGTTAGCTCTATAGAATTTTTTTATTTTCTTTAAAAAAAATTGAAAATTCAAAAAGATAAAAAAAGAAAAAAAATAGAATTAGGAGAAGAGAACTTAGGCTTTTGGAAGTTATTAACTTTAGGAAATGATACTTTAGGCCCTGAAGACTTAGACTCTTTAAGTCTTCGGGCTTAATTAGCTAGGTGTCCACTCGAATGTGGACTTAGTCTCGAATCCTTGCTAAGTAATTTTATTTTAATTTGGTAAATATATTGGGGTGATAAGTACACGACTTACCAACCTGCCCTCTGATTTGAGGGGACTTTAAGTCTAAGCATCTACACACTATTTGCACTGACTCACTTTTCGATAGTTTTTATAGAAATTAGGTAGCTAATGAACTTTCTAAGGTAGTTTGGCTGGCAAGTTGTCATGGGTAATAGCTCATTGGTCAATTGTCCAGAGCCCAGCTATATGATTATACTCATTCTACTGCTTTTAGGTAAATCTTAGATCAGGCAAGCCACCTACTTAGAAAAAGAAAAAAAAATGATACTCAAAAATAAAAATAAAAAAATAGAAAAATAGAAAAAGGAGAAAAATAAAAAAATAAAATCACTTCACCGCGCGAGTATGGCTGGCAAGTTGCCATGGGTAACAGCTCATTGGCCGGTTGTCTAGAGCCTAGCTCATAAAAATGCACAAATAATTTTCAAAACACATAAGGAAGAAGCAGGAAAGTAGAATAAACCAGGGAGATATATACTGGATTTGCCCTCGTGTTGACCCCATAAAAAAATAAAAAAAGTAGGGAGAAAGCTACCGATCGGAAAGATAAACCTTTAGGCAAAATTTTTTAGGTCACCTAGGGTTGTAGAAACCTGAAGTCTATTTTGACGGCCACTTAGTGAGTCTATCACACTTTCACAAGATTCTTAGCATGTAGGGTCCTTTTCGAGTCTTGGGTAGGTTGGATAGCCGTAAAAAGTTATCCTGAAACTTTCAAACTCCAAAAGTTCAAAAAAAGAAATTTTAAAAAAAGAAAAAGAAAAATAATGTATCTTTCCTTTTCAAATATGGCGAGGACTTGGGCGGTTTGCATTTTGGTAGACACCCAAGTACTGTTGAGTTTTTGTAGTTTAGGCCCTTACTCAAAATTTCCTTTTTTTAACAAACAACAAATGCCTTAAGCGATCGAGCCTTAATTCCATTTTTATACATAGCATATAGTTTAATTTTGCTAAGGACTAGCAAAAGATAGGCATGGGGGTATGATGTAGACACATCCATTTAGGTTAAAATGCCTATTTATACATGTCTCTAGGCTTAGATATACATTCCATACTATAAATATTACATGGCATGCATCATTTTGCATTTAGAGTAGTTTGTGTATATTTTAGGTTAATTGCATCCTTTTATAGTCAAGAGAAGATATTTAATTCAAAGCCTCGAATTGACAATTCAACCATATAGATCAGATCAAGATGGTGATCGAAGTTCAATGCTTTCAAAATTGCCTTAATCGGAGTCCCGTAGCACCATATGCAGTCCGAGGAAAATCAACGGTCGAGGGACTAGGTGATGAAATTCAAAGCTTCAAACGACAAATCTGAATGCATGGATTGATTCAGGTCGATGATTGCAGCCCAACGATGTGAAAATCAACTCAATCCAACCTCTATAGCAACCCCTACAACGGAAAGAAGATGGATGGCCCAGATCGTGCCACGTGGTGCAACCTAGGCCACACATGGGCCACCGCACGCACACAACAGTGTAGGCACGGGCGCGCTTGCAGAGGCACGCACGTGCAATAGCGTAGCAGGCACGTGTGGAGGCAGCGGGAGCAGCAGCACACGCGGGCACGTAGCACAGTGCCAAGTGTGGGAGCGTAGCGCATGGAGGCACGCGACACGGGTGCGTGGAGTGTGCGCAAGCATAACAGCAACGTGAGCGCAAGACTATCTTCAGCTACATTTACGGTGAATCTTCAACGATGCTTATGACCGTCACTAAATGTCCTGTATGCAAAATTTATCCTTTCCTCCACTATAAAAGGACCCCTATCCCTCCCATTCTTCTTCATCTCTTCCTTTCTTCCCTCACCACCTCCAAGGCTCTAAGGAGAGCCTATCCCAAGCCCGGGATGCTCCTCTAGAGTAGAATCAAATAATTTTCCGCCTTGCATCCCCATTTGTGGAGCTTCTCACGACCGTCCTCTCACCTCCTTTAGGAAGAAGATCCTTGCCATGATGATGTCCTACCACGTCGTCCTTCCTCTGCTGCCATTCTCCCTCGTCCCTCTCCTCACCACCTTCATCCAGGCGCTGTTAGAGATAGCCATCCTCCAAGTGAACTTCAACGGGGACTTTTCTCATCTTCATCTATCTTTAATGCTTTCTAGTATAGTTTTTCCGCTTTCATAGCTGTAGGAATCATTTGTTCATCAATATATTGATATTTTCTTTCTCTCTCTCTCTCATATTCTACAAGTAGATTAGTTAGATAATATTTTCATGTATCTGATCTCTTACTTGATAAAAGCACAAAAAAATTATAAAAGATAAAAATGATAAAAGGAAATAAAAGTGAAGTGTGGATTTCATCAAACCAAACTGGAAGGTCGACTTTTCGCTTAGCGTTATAGTATTTAAGTGGTGGAAAAATCGACTAATCAAAAATAATGAAAATAGCCACTCGCAGAAGAGCGGGTCGTGTCCACAGGGAGGCAATGATGCAATCAATACTTAATTATTTAATGTTATTTCGGATAGTGCGAAATTCCTTTTCAAATTGGACTTAAAATGTGAAGGAAAGTAAGTTTGCAATAACCTAAAAAGTTAACGGTGTAAGTGCAGTTTTCCCTCACAGAAATCCTCAATAAATTTAGGATGAATTAGTGCAATTTTCATGTGATGTGTACTAAAGACAATTAGTACTTAAATCAAGTCCAAAATCAATCTTTAAACTAGCCAATATTAATACCATGCAATTAGAAAGAACTGTGAGTGCTTGAATGCAATTCTACCACAATATAATAATAATAAATAAAATAAAATCAGTGGCAATGGCATTGAATGTAATTTTTAATTCTAACAAAAACAGAGCATTTGCTCGAACTGTGAGAGAGAGCACCGGCTGGGCAGTTGCGAGGCTCAGGAGGATGGCGAGGACGGGGGCTCTCCGACGGTGGCAGCGATGGCGGCGGAGGTGGCTGGAGCTGGCCGGTGGAGATGGCCGGAGCTCCGGCCTGTTGGAGGAAGAGGGCGGCTGCTGCTGCGTCTGTTCGATCGGCCTTGCGCACGCACTGGTGCACGGTTGCCTGCTGGTTGCGGTCGTAGATGGGCAGTGGAGCACGCTACTGGAGGTGGCTGCAATTGGTGAGCGCCTGAAGACAGGAAGTGGCCTGCAGTGGCTGGAGGTGGCGTGCACGAGCGGAGAGGGCGTGAGCGCCTACAACATAGGTGGAGCACGCAGGCGGAGGCGTTGCAGGGCATAAGCGCCTGCAGCGTTGGAGCGGTGGGGCACGCTGGATGGTGCACTACAGGCAGAGAGCGCATGAGCGCCTTCTGCAGGGAGGAGTGGCGTGCGGTTGAGAGCACCTGCGAGCGGGCTACGAAGACTGGATGGTACTCTGCAGGGAGCTGGAGCGGCAGGAGGAAGGCACGCGAGCAGGGGTAGCATGATGGCGCTCTGCAGGGAGGTGCGCCTGCAGTGGACGCGTGGTTGGGAGCACCTGTGGGCGCGGCTGGAGGTGGAGCGGTGTGTGTGTGCTGTGCAGTAGAGGCGTGATGGCGCTTTGTAGGAAGGTGAGGGTGGTGTGTGGCACATGTGCGTGCGATGGACTGGAGAACTGCCTGCAGCTGGTGAAGGCGCGCGGTAGGGAGAGGCGCTCAGTGCTACTACTTGAGGTAGAGAAGGAGCGGCACAGTGCTCGCCCTCTCCACAGTGGAGAAGAGAGAGCCGTTCCTCGTAGGGGGAAGATGATCCCTGTTCTTCTCTCCACCTCTTCTCTTTAACTCCTCTCTTTCCCCGCGTGCGCCAATCTCGGGATTTCCAAATCCCCTTTCTGTTTTCAACCGACAGGTGTTGGAGAAGAGTTACACTGGCCGTAGGAAAGGGAAAAGGCCCGCCGATTGTTGGGGAAAATTGCTCCCCAACCCTTATTCTTCCTTAATATTATTCCTGCAAATAAAAAGAACATAATCATTACACATTAAGTCATAGAATGTTATAAAATTAAATCCTGATGCATAGAATTATTCTATAACTTAGTGTAGTTATTAACAAACCTAAATTGTTAAAAGAAAATTACTTAGGCTTACATTAGTCCATTAAAATGGACTCATCAAATACCCCTATGCCTAAGATTTGCTAGTCCCTAGCAAAAATAAAAATAATAGAAGTAACTAGAAGATTTCTTCTTTTCTTACTTCAAAACTTTAGAAATCCAGACAAAGGTGAAGTGTTGATAGCCTAGGTAATAGATCCAAGTGAAAGAGCCGATTTGCATCAGGAGTTTGTACATCACCCTTGGCAAAAATTTCTGTTGAGATAGGCAATTACTTCCCTCAGGGATAAAGCAGACGATAATCTGTAACTTGACCCCGGTGTTTGGCTTAGGTAGGAGATAACAAGTTGAATGGATTTGTATTTAGTGGTACACACTCTACTGGTGCTACATATAGTCTAGAACTGCAGACTCTAGCTCTCTAGACTATTAGACAAGTCAACTCTGAGAGAGGCTACACAACTATGCTCTCTTAACGTTCCTGGGTACACTCTCTTTTCTTTCTTTCTGAGATCATGAATCTCGCCAGAATTAGAAATTATACTCACTATTTGGTGGCCTCACATGGCATCTACACTTCAATTAAAGTCCTAATAACTCTATAACTAAGTTAGAGTCCTCAACCAGTATTCAGGCGATCAGAAATACTAGAAGGTAGGTATGGGTCATATTTGGTGGAACGCAATAAGTGTTCTGTTGCCTCAGAAACATTAGAAACTTGGACTTTTTTTTGTAATATAACTATTTTTTTCTTTTTCTTCTTTTTGTTTCTTCTTTTTCTTCTTCTTTTCTCTCTCTTTTTTTTTATTTTCTTCTTGTTTTTGTTTCTTTTCAATCAGCACAACACGATACAGATTTTTATTTACGAGGCATTATTAGGGATGATGACGGTCAAGAGGAAGTTGTGTGGCTTATTTCGTGGAAGTGCCTATTCTCGATACCGGGAAAGAATGGATAGGACAGGCGTATTTCTGACCTTTGACACTATTACCCTCCTTCAACTGAGGACTCTATGAAGGACGGTCGTAACCATCCACCATAGTTATAGCTTTATTAAGATTCAATCTCTGTGTATCTGCCTTATTTGGTGACTCTCAGGAATTCACTCAAAGTACGTACATAGGAACAGAGAGTGAAAACTATGCCTAACTCTGAAGTATCGTTATCTAATTATCCAGAACTTAAGAGTCCTTGCACTAGACTTAGCGCACCAGTAATCTCTCTACTTCTTCTCACAAATATGAGGTGGATTTACTAGAAGATAGTATGCATGACTCTCTATGAACTGTCCAAGGGTTCAGTAGACTACAAATTCTCATTGGTTTTCCTCAAGGATCCATTACCAAGTCTACGTGCACGTGAAATAAATGTACTGGATTCTAAACTTAAGAAATAATTCAAGAAGAAAAACCTCCAATGACAAAGGTATTTTGCTAAGGACTAACCCATTCAGCTCATCATTTTTTTTTTTACTAACCTAAATGCATAAATATTTCCTAAAATGCAAATGCACTCCCCCATGCCTAAATCCTACAATGTCCCCATTGTAAAATTAAAACAGGAGGAGAAAAGAAAGAAATCACCTGATGACTGCTAGGTTGCCTCCCAACAAGCGCTGCATTTTCTATCAGCAGCCAGACTAAGAAGGAACCTATAAGTCTGGTTCCAAACAAACAAAGTTAGGCCCTAAAAATATGCGTAACAGTGCAGGCCTAGAAAACAGGTAACCACAGATGTTGGTGAGCTGATGATGCAATGTAATTCCAAATGCTCGCCAGAAGATATGAAAGCGAAAAACCTCGTTGGCTACCTTGGGAGGTCTAGGGATAATAAACGGAATATGAAAAGGGACCTCCCGAAATGGAATAGGTAGAGGATAATAAGGATCCTCCAGAGCAGGATGGGTTTTAAAAGATATAATCATTATTAGTTCAAACCCTTGAATGGCGAGAGTAAAAGTACAAGCATCAATCCATACTCGCCATTCTACCCTAGGATGTACTAGCCTGATATAGTCTCCAAAAAGAATGTACATGAGCAGAGATCTGAGCCAAGGATCGGTTAGGGAATATAAGGGTTGTTTGTAGTGTTGGAAGGTAATGGTTAAGTCCAATGAGGGCTTAGTAGGTGTTAGGTCCAATTCTAACAATGATTCGAATTGTGTACGCTCCCTAGTAGTAGACAACTTCAAGTTATCCTGCCTAGCATTAATGATCGGAGTCATATTTGAATCAAGGGTTGACTCCAAATTACAACTTTCTAATGGCAGGGTCAAAATGTAAGAATCATTATCATTCAGCTCATCCCTAGATTCGTTTGGTTCACTGAAATATTTGTTGGGGTGTATATGTGATTCATTAGGAGTTGGATCAGTATCCTCAATTATTTCTAAAAGAGGATCAGTCTTAATATTTTGGAGGAAGCCTATATCATTGAATTCGTTATTGTTCTCAAGGTATAAATCCTCAAATGACGTGTTTTGTCCCCGAGAGTCTCCCATAGACTTCTCATTTTGTTTGTCCTCCTCTAATATCAACTCCTATTTTGATGGAGGATGACTCTCAAAAGAAAGGAGGAATCTGGATTTAATCATATTATTTCTATCCTCTGGAGCTAAATCCTCAAATGATAAATAATTCTCCTGTGATTCACTCTAGATTTTCAGTCCAGGTTCCTCTGTGGGGGCATCCTCATCCTCTGAATTAGACTCTTCATATCCCTGAGACCAGAATTGATCATCCTCCATTCCCTTAGGGTCACCTTCATTAGGTACATTTGAATTCTCAAGATATTGAATGATAGGTGTTGATTCCCTAAGTGGAGGGTCAGGAGTAGGCTCACTAAGAGTAGAATGGGAATCCACCAAATAATCAAGAGGGGAAGTGATAGGAACAATAATTTTCTCTTGCTTTTGACTCCAATATAGTTTAGGTGGATAATCAGTATGATTGTTGTCCTCTAGTGGCTGCGTCCCATTGGGAGAGTCTAAGTGATCGCTGCATGAAATTGAATCCCTATTGTTATTAAGTACCTCAGAATTATTTTCATGATCATGATTGGATGGGTAGGGATCAGGATTATTGGGAATCGTGTAGCTAAGTTGTCTTATTTCTTCATTTAATTGTTGACTATTCCTCAACATCTCTCCCATTGATTCCATTATTTCCTTTTGTTGTTTTTGCATTTCTATCATAAAAGAGGAGAGGCTACTATTATCAGGTTGGGGAGGATAGTCAATTTCAGGCTCTGGTTGCCTAGGGGTATCGGTCCAACCTCGATACGGAAAATCATGAAGGGTGGGAGGGTTGGGTGTTTGCATGGAAGTAGGGATTTCAGGATTGGAAAATCCCGCTCCAAGGCTCTGCTCAAAAGTGGGAGTTATCAAGCCAGTACTCCTAGGGTAAGAATGAGAATGATCCCATGAATTATCAATGTACCCATCAAAGGATGGATACGCTCGGAGCATGGGATCTTGTTTAAAAGATGGGAAGTATTGACTCTGATAATCTGAGTGATAGGAGTAAGAGTAATCCATTTCTTTGAGCAAAACAATTTTAACTCTCTTAGGCTTTAGCAAAATTCAGCAGAAAACTTCCTAGAGAGTTCTAATGTCAAAGCAAACGCAAATTCAACGGGATCTGTTTCTAGTAGATTGTAGGTCATAGAGTTATATGTTTAGTTGGTGGCCAAACAAGTTTTGCAAAAATTACGCTTCCTAGGCCAACCTTCACTGGTGCCTATAACCTACTCGCAAGGGATGGAAGTCTCGAATCGAGCCCACACACGTGGAACCGAAGTAACTTGGTGGATAGGCTTGTTGATTTTCGACTAACTTCCCTTGTGGTGCACAAGAGGAGAGGTAGAAATTTATCTAGTGACCTTATGTGAGGTGCACAGTGTCTCAAGTGTGCAAGCATACGATCATGTTTTGATTTTTTGAAATTCCGCAAATATGATCCTTTTGCACACAATTTTCAGTCACAGATTTTAAAGCCCAACCTCTTAATAGTCCCAATTTGTTTAAAGTGACCACTGAATTAATTTTATTCAAGCACTTTGGTGGTCTTAGATTTAGGTTCAATGCATATACATGACAAGTAATTAATGCTCAAGAGAAGACGTACCTTACTCCGGCTTTTTTCGTGCAGTAATTAATGCAATGCAATAAAAAAAATAAACTAGATGCTGCGCATTCAGTCCTAGATGATAGTCCTATAGATATGTAGCTTCTAGCAGGCATTTCAATTTTTTTTTTTTAAATAATAATAACAAATAGACCTAATCTAACTAACTAACTGAAATGTAGTTTAAAATAGTTTAAATAATCCTATAATCTAAATAAATGGGAACACATTCCCAAAAATACCCAACAAGGGCCCAAAAGATAGTAATTTAAATTCTAATGTCTATCTAACAAAATCTAACTAAGACCTACTGCCTAAATCAGAAATAGGCTTCTTCGTAAGCCTAAATGCATGGGATCAAGCCGCACGTGTTCCTGTTGTCGTCCTCCAGGTGGCGTCAAGGTCCACCAAAAAGATCGTCTCCGCCGTGCACGTTGTTCACGTTCAAAGTAGTCGCTTTGATGCGCCTCGTCACTGTGTCAGATTCCTTGCAAAATAATAAAGATGATTAGATAATTTCGCAACTCAAAAGATTTAAAAACAATAAAGTAAATCTATTGCGTCTGTTGCCTCCCCAGCAACGGCGCCAATTTGGAAGGTCGACTTTGCGCTTAGCATTATAGTATTTAAGTGGTGGAAAAATCGACTAATCAAAAACAATGAAAATAGCCACTCGCAGAAGAGCGGGTCGTGTCCACAGGGAGGCAATGATGCAATCAATACTTAATTATTTAATGTTATTTCGGATAGTACGAAATTCCTTCTCAAATTTTACTTAAAATGTGAAGGAAAGTAAGTTTGCAATAACCTAAAAAGTTAAGGGTGTAAGTGCAGTTTTCCCTCACAGAAATCCTCAATAAATTTAGGATGAATTAGTGCAATTTTCATGTGATGTGTACTAAAGACAATTAGTACTTAAATCAAGTCCAAAATCAATCTTTAAACTAGCCAATATTAATACCATGCAATTAGAAAGAACTGTGAGTGCTTGAATGCAATTCTGCCACAATATAATAATAACAAAAAAAATAAAATCGGTGGCAATGGCATTGAATGTAATTTTTAATTCTAACAAAAACATAGCATTTGCTCTCTCTCTTCCTCGCGAGAGAGAGAGAGAGCACCGGCTGGGAAGTTGCGAGGCTCAGGAGGACGGCGAGGATGGGGGCTCCCCGACGGTGGCAGCGGCGACGGTGGAGGTGGCCGGAGCTGGTCGACGAAGATGGCCGGAGCTCCGGCCTGTTGGAGGAAGAGGGCGGCTGCTGCTGTGTCTGTTCGAGTGGGCTTGCGCACGCGCTGGTGCGCGGTTGCCTGCTGGTTGCTGTCGCAGATGGGCGGTGGAGCACGCTGCTGGCGGTGGCTGCAATTGGTGAGCACCTGAACACAGGAAGCGGCCTGCAGTGGCTGGAGGTGGCGCGCGCAGGCAGAGAGGGCGTGAGCGCCTGCAGCAAAGGTGGAGCCCGTGGGCGGAGAGGGAGTGAGCGCCTGCAGTAGAGGTGGAGCGCGCGGGCAGAGGCGTTGCAGGGGATGAGCGCCTGCAGCATTGGAGCGGTGGGGCGCGCTGGATGGTGCGCTGTAGGCAGAGAGCGCGTGAGCGCCTTCTGCAGGGAGGAGTGGCGTGCGGTTGAGAGCACCTGCGGGCGCGGCTGCGAAGGCGGGATGGCACTCTGCAGGGAACTGGAGCGGCAGGAGGAAGGCGCGTGGGCAAGGGTAGCATGATGGTGCTCTGCAGGGAGGTGCGCCTGCAGTGGATGCGCGGTTGGGAGCACCTGCGGGAGCGGCTGGAGGTGGAGCGGTGTGTGTGTGCTGTGCGGTAGAGACGTGATGGCGCTTTGCAGGAAGGTGGGGGCGGTGTGTGGCGCATGTGTGCGCGGTGGACTGGAGAACTGCCTGCAGCTAGTGAAGGTGCGTGGTAGGGAGAGGCACTCGGTGCTACTGCTTGAGGTAGAGAAGGAGCGGCACAGTGCTCGCCTTGTCTGCAGTGGAGAAGAGAGAGCCATTCCCCGCAGGGGGAAGATGATCCCCGTTCTTCTCTCCACCTCTTCTCTTTAACTCCTCTCTCTCCCCGCATGCGCCAATCCCGGGATTTCCAAATCCCCTTTCTGTTTTCAATCGGCGGGCGTTGGAGAAGAGTTACACTAGCCGTAGGAAAGGGAAAAGGCCCACCGATTGTTGGGGAAAATTTCTCCCCAACCCTTATTCTTCCTGAATATTATTCCTGCAAATAAAAAGAACATAATCATTACACACTAAGTCATAGAATGTTATAAAATTAAATCCTGATGCATACAATTATTCTATAACTTAGTGTAGTTATTAACAAACCTAAATTGTTAAAAGAGAATTACTTAGGCTTACTATTAGTCCATTAAAATGGACTCATCACAAACGTTCGCCTCCTGTGTTCAACCTGGGACTCCTTTCGAGTTTTGGTTATAAATATTATATGATCGAGGGATTTTCTTGCAAATCGAACTATGACGACGGGTTTTCCAAACTCAAACCTTTTCATGATGAATTTTCGCTCTCATCACCCACCACCATCGCGCACCACCACCACCACCCAGCCACCATGCCCTGCCACCACCAGCCCCACTACCACCACCTCCTACCGCCACCACGACCACCTCCTCTTGCCCCTACCACCACCACCACCACACAACTACGACCACCATCACCACCTCCTTCTACGTCATTAATTTTTCATTTTTACTATAGCCTTCAGTTATAGATTTAATTATGAATGTAATTAAATTGTATGCATCAATTTAGCTTCAATGGTCAATGGTCTCTTCCATTTGTCATTATTGTTATGTGATGGTGCACACATGAAATGTGGGGTGTGCACACATGAATGTTAGTTGCTTTTTTTATTTGATCTGAATGTAGGGTGTGCCTACATATTGTGTTTTATATACAGGAATTGGAGAATGTGTGTATTATAGGGGAAACTTTATCGAAATTTATTCGACTTTGAGTTTACTTTCTAGGTTTAGGGTTTAGGATGTTAGGTTTAGGTTTTTGATTGATGATGGAATTTGATTTTAAGTTTGAACGTGTTGGGTTACGAGGTTTTATTTTAGGGTTTAAAGTGTTAGGTTTAGGGTTTACGCTTTTGAATTTAAAGTTTAGGATTGGGTGTTGGGTTTAGGTTTTAGAGTTTTGAGTTTAGAGTTTAAAGTTTTATTGTTTGGGTGTTGTGTGTTGGGTTTTGGATTTAGGATTTATGGTGTTCGATTTATGGTTTAGGTTTTAGGATTTAAGATTTTAGGTTTTAAGGTGTTGGCCAGGTTTTGAGTTTCGGTATAAAGGTGTTTGATTTATGTTGTAGGATTTAGATTTTAAGGGACTTATTTAATGGCTAAAAATTAGGCTAGGGTTTAGTGCTTAGGGGTTAGGGTTCAGGTTGTGGTTTAGTGTTTAGGGTTTAAGTTTCAGGTTAGGGTTTAGTGTTTAAGGGTTAAAGGTTTAAATTTTTGTAGAAGTTTGTAATAAAGGAAATATTTTGAAAATAACATTTTTGATTATCAATTTTTTGTATTATCTAAATTAGATACACACATGTGCACAAATTTAGAAGTACTTCAAGACAAATAATAGGAATTCTAACTCCTAGGTAACAAGTTGTGGGAGGATATAATTGTGTCAAAATAATATCCTGTCATGACTTATGATCATATTATACGGATAATGCAGAGTGTGTGCATACCTCACTTACATGCACGATGCATTGTCATTATAACATGCCATAAGTGTCGTCGTCCTTTGTTCAGAGAAGTTCTGAACAAAGAGGGGTCCTTGAAGATTTGATCATAACTTAGAATTACTTCTTGCATGCAGCTAGTGTTTGGAGAAATTTTGATCGCATGTTCTTGCTCTTCTCCGGTATACCAACTAATCTTAGCTCTGTTCTCGAAGCACCCTTTAGTGGGGGCTACTAGGGATGCAGTTAAGGTTAGTCTTGGGGGTTATATTGGAGAAGTGCGGGGAAATGCTCCCGAAATTTCTCCAAACACTGGTTGCATGTAAAAAGTAATATTGTGATCAAATCCTCAAGGATGGGCTATCAAGTGAAAATCTTCTTAAAATATACATTTCTTCCTTATTCGAGTCAAACTTATGAGTGATCTTAAAATACACAGTTTTACCTTGTTCGAGTCCAACTTATGAGTGGTTTTCTTTTACATTTATGTTAATTATCATGGACAAGTCATGGATCAATATGAGGAATTCAAATTACCACGACTACAAGAGTGGAGTGATTTCGTTTCTAGAGTGGGAATTTCATGAAAATAGGAAGACATTTAGACAAGGTAAATTCCTTCAGCTGATTTTATGTCCATGTAGACACTATTTGAATGAGTTTTTCTATGACCGAGACACAGTTTTGGAGCATGTGATATGTAACGGTTGATGGCAACATTACGTAAATTAGACAGCTCATGGTGAGCAAATGAGAGAAGTTAGAAATGAGAGAATTGAAGCCTTTAAAGGAAGTGATGATAATCATGGAGATGAATTGGGTAAAATGTTACATGATATGAGAATAGCAGACCATGAGGATGCAGATGATGATGAGACATTACGAGATTATAATGAGTTGTATGATACAATCACGGCAGCAAAGGATCCTATTGCTCCTATAATAATGTCAACGTTGAAGTTGTCAATCCTTCTAAAATTATTTCAGCTGAAAGTGATGAATAGAGCCACAACGAAATTAATGTCTGAGGTTCTGGAATTCATTGGAGATCTGCTAAATAATCTTGCTTGGTATCCTAAGTCATAGTATGATGCAAAGAAGCAGATACATGGGCTCGGACTAAAATGCGAGAAGATTGATGCATGTCGTAATGACTGTGTCCTATATAGAAATGAGTACTCAGGGTTGACTAACTATCTTGAATGTGGTGAGGAGAGATATAAGATGGGTAAGTCAACAAACACCGGTAGGAAGAAACAACCAGAGTAGGTTCTTCATTATTTTCCACTGATCCCTAGGCTACAATGCCTATCCATTTCTAGTAAAACTGCAAAATTGATGTTGTGGCATCAGGATAATAAATCAAAAGATGGACACATCTGTCATCCAACAGATTCTGATGAATGGAACAGATTTAACGAGAATCACGCATTATTCGTAGTAGAGGCACGGAATGTGAGACTAAGTCTTGCAAGTGATGGATTCAACCCATTTAAGAGCATGTATCCATCATATTCCATATGGCCGGTGGTTATGGTAACTTACAACTTACCCCCATGGCTATGCATGCGATCTGCATTCATGATGTTGACACTCCTTATCCTAGGACCCAAGCAACCAGGAAATGTAATAGATGTTTATCTTTAGCCATTGTTTGATGAACTAAAAGTCTTGTGGTACAGTGGTGTTCAAACATATGATTTACAAAAGAAATAATTCTTCCAATTGCACGTAACATTACTGTGGACAATCAATAACTTTCCAACATATGCGAATTTGTCAGGATGGGGTACGAAGGGAAAGTTCGCCTATCCAATCTGTATGGATGATACTCATCACCTGAGATTGCCTGAAAGCAAGAAGTTCTGTTACTTAGGGCACCACAAGTTTTTGTCCATTGAACACAAATGGCGAACGTCACAATTCAAGGATAGATTTGATGGTAAAGTATGTCGGTATTCGTCGAGGAATCTGAAGAATAAACTTAGTACAAATTCTATTAGGCTGTCGGGGATGAAAATAATGGAGACATTGTAACAGCTCGGGGAAATATGTTTGGGTCATCTTTTCAAGAATGACTTGGCTTCCTTGCGACATTTAGGGTTTAGGAAGAAAAGCATATTTTTTATGGAGCTTCCATATTGAAAGGATTTGATAGTGCGACACAATTTAGATTTTATGCATATCGAGAAGAATGTAATAGACAACATTCTTTATGTATTAAACCTAATAGACAACCCGAAGGATACTGTTAAAATAAGGAATGATATGAAAATTTGGGTATTCGTTCTGAGTTGCACATTGAAGAAGGAGGGTCTCACTTTCCAAAAGCTATATACAGTCTTACCAGAGAGCAGAGATGAAGGATTTTCTCGTTCCTTAAAGACATTCGGGTTCTAGATGGGTATTCATCGCAGCTTTCACGTTGCATAAATGAAGCACAAAGAAGATTACTGGGTTAAAAAGTCATGATTCTCATGTGTACATGAAAATCTTATTCCCACTAATGATACGTGGAGTGATGCCTAATCCGGTAGTCGATTCTTTCATGAATAAGAAGATATTTTAAAGTCATCTGTCCAAAGACATTAGATCCCGAATTGCTAGACTATTAGGATAAACAAATTATGATCACACTTTGTAAATGGAGTAGATTTTCCCACCTGCATTCTTCGACGTGATGGTTCATGTCATGCTTCATCTTTCGAATGAAGCGAGAATTGCTGGACCTGTGCAGTACAGATAGATGTATCCAATTGAATAATATTTGAAGAAACTAAAAGATTATGTCTTGAATAAAGCTAAGCCAGAAGGGTCAATCGTTGAAGGCTATCTTGTAGAAGAATGTATTAACTTCTGTGTCATATACATGAATGAAACAGACAATCGAATTAATTATCTTGAATGGAACTATGAAGGAGAATTTAATGGTAATGATGAAGATTACCTGTCCATATTTAACATCGGAGGAAGGTCGATCCTTCGAACGGAGGTTAAGCGCATCTTGGAAATGGGCCAATGATTGGCACACTTGTACATTCTGAAGCAAATTCTAGAAGTGGATGAATTTTACAATGAATTCAAAGCATCCTCTGTGTCATCTACACACGACTTGCAATTCCTTGATAGGTTCAAGGATTGTGTAAATAAACTGAAAGGAGATGGGGATCAACGGTGGGTACATGATTTTGATGTAATTGCTGATACACCTTTGACATACGGATGTTACCATTAGGGATACATAATTAACGATTTCAGTTTTAGAGTACGATCCATTGATGATGCAAAGGCTACTCAACAGGCGAAAGTTATCATCAGTTGTGACCTAAGCACTAGTTGAGATGGGTATTATGATCAAATTGAAGAGATTGTGGAAATGAGTTTCAGGTTTGACTGTAAGGTGGTTCTATTCAAGTGTGATTGGTTTGATGTTTTTAAAGAAGGCATTGGATTCAAAATCGATAAGAAACATGATTTCTTGAGCTTAAGTAAGAACCATCGCATCCTCAAATCATCAGAACGATTCACACTAGCTTGTCAGGTAGCACAAGTATTCTACGTTCCTGATAATAGCAGAAATGGGTGGATTATACCAAACAGAACTCAACTTCATGAACAATACGATGTAGGAAAAGATCTACACCTACATGTTGAATCTGAAGCATATCAACAAAATCTATAAAGTGAAGAACTTACCCCTGATGCAACTGACATTGACATATAAGGTAATTTTTCAAAAGTATTAATCCATAACCATAAATATAAATAATTTAAGAAATTCTTAGTTGTCTGTTTTGTTTAAATTTTCTTTAAATTGTTTTATCTTTTATCAAAGCTTATGTTCATTTCTATTTTAAAACTGAAATTTATTTCATTGCCTTCTCATATAGGTTCTTCGCATTCTCCTACTATTTGTGCATAATTTGTGGACCATTTCATTACTATGGTGAGTTTCTTACTACTTTTTTCTTTAAAATGTTATTATCATGTTAAATGTGGGGTGTGCCTACTTAGGTTTATTTTTTGTGTGGAGTGTGCCAACTTAGATTTATTTTTTGTATGGAATGATGAATTTATTTATTTTTTGTATGGAATGATGAATTTATTTATTTTTTGTATATTGAATGTTTTTTGTTGAATGTGGAGAAGAAGGAGAAAGGGAAATGGAGGGGAGAATGGAGGAAAAGAGAAGAGGTATGAAAAGGTGGAGGGAAATGGAGGAGAGGGGAATGGAAATGGAGGGATGGGAAGGATAAAGGAGAAGGGAGAAAG
Organism: Thalassia testudinum; assembly: GCA_037157565.1. NCBI lineage: Eukaryota > Viridiplantae > Streptophyta > Magnoliopsida > Alismatales > Hydrocharitaceae > Thalassia > Thalassia testudinum. The sequence continues at coordinate 157,007,190 of JAZHRO010000025.1, forward strand.
AGAAGGAGAGGAAAGAGGAAGGGAGAATGGGAGGGTAAGGGAAATGGAGGAATGGGAAGGGGAAAAGGGAAGGGAGAAAGAGAATGAGAAGAAAGAGGAAGGGAGAAGTGGAGGGAAATGAAGGGGATGATAAGGGAAATGGAGGGATGGGAAGGAGAAGGGAGAAAGCGAAGGAGAAGAAAGAGGCATGGAGAAGTAGAGGGAAATGAAGGGGAAGATATGGGAAATGGAGGGGAGGGGAAGGGAAATGGAGGAATGGGAAGGGGAAAGGGGAAGAGAAAAAGAGGAGAAGAAAGAAGAAGGGAGAAGGGGAGGGAAATGGAGGGGAAGGGAAGGGAGATATCATTTCATTTTCAGTTTCATTTATATACGCTTATTTCATTTTGATTTATTTGTATGCTTATTTTATATAGGATTTATGAAATATCACAATATAGGATTTAAAAAAATATCTTATTATTTATGATATTTTTACACATGTTATTTTCAAGAAGAAGGCTAACAAGAGTCGCACAGAGGAGGCTCAAACCTCCCATTAGCCTGAAGCCCTCCACTAGCAACCTCAGCCTCAGGCTCACCGCCGGCAGCAGCCCACTCTACCCCAGGAAGCTAGCCAGTAGTTTTTGAGGCCTGGAGATGTGGCTTGATATTTCCAAAGTCATGGGAGGGGAAGTAGGGGGAAGGGGAAGAGTTCGATGCCTCCTTCGATGGATCTACCAGCAGAGGATTCTGACTACGAGGAGGATACGACCGCCAATCAGGAGGAGGATAGTACTTCAGATGATGAGGAGGACATTGTCTTGGATGATCAGCCAGAGCAGATGGCTAACCCAGATCCTTCTCAGTCGGGATGTTTTGCACCACCACTACCCTTCCACAATTTAGGTATGAATTTAAGGTTTGGTAAATATTGGGATTTATTTATTTCTTTGTTATTTAATTTTATGTTATAATTCTGTCTTATAGGTGCACGTAGGGGAAGAGGTCCTACGCGGAATAAAGAGTTAGAGAAAATTCCACATGAGGTCCGCATTTCAGTGCGGATCACACCAGTAGGGGAAGCAGTGGACTACCCTCCATTCGTCAGCAGACTGGGTATGCTGACGAAGGCGATCATCCCACTATCCTACTTCGATTGGAGGAAGGTGCCAAACGAGTTGAAAATGTAGCTCATTCGAGAGTTAGAGGTAATTGGTAAAAATTAATAACTTATGCACATTGCTTTATATAAGTTTAAATTATGTAACAATTTCTATTCTCTTACTGATGTAGCCCACCTTTCATTTGGGCAATGATCCGAACATCGCCAAAAATATCCTTAAGCGTGCAGCGAAGATTCATAAAAATTGGAGATTGGAGATGAAGAATAAGGTAAAAGATAAATTTTAATTGTATTTTTTTATTTCCTTTACCATAATTCAAATATTATTTCTAGCATTACAATTATATGTTTTAGTATTATAAGAACAAAAATCATGATGAGGTATTGCATAATGCGCCTCTTTTGATACAACCGCACACTTGGAAGGAAGCGTGCGAGCATTGGCATGATCCAGCGACACAGGTAAAAGAATTTCATTTATTATCATTTATTTAACTAATTTCTAAGTTAATAAATTGTACCTTTATTTCAGGAGTAGGCCAAGAAGAATAAGGAAAATAGGGCTAAGGCTCCACCGAAGACCCATGTCATGTGTAGGAGGAGCATAGGCTCAATGGAATCCATATATGTACGAAAGTACCTTTAATTATTATTTTCTTTTAAACCTTATAAAAATTTCTAATTTTGTTAAAATTAACTATTTCAAATTATTGTAGTCTGCCATGCATCAAGGTGCCCAACTTGATCGAGTGGGAGTATATGAGGCCACTCATAGCAAGATGAGTGATGACGGAAATAGCGAGTGGCTTCACGACACATACCAACATAGACAAGTAAGTAACAAACGATAGTACTTTTATTTGATTTCGTAATTATATAATTAAATGAAGTTACTTAATGTAATTCAATATCTTTCAGGATAATACAATCAACTTAATGCATCCTCCTAAAGACGCCAACCTTACTGCAGTTCAACAGCCAATGACAGTAGAGGAGGCCAACCAAACCGTCATGCCACCTGAGCATGGCGGGTACGTCCATAGCGCAAAGAGGAGTGAGACCGTCTCAAGGTGGTATAGGAGAAGGGGAGCATCATCCTCTCCAGTTGAGGTGCATGAGATGAGGAAGGAGATTGAGGCCTTACATCGTAAAGACGAGGAGAAGGACTAGTGGATCGATGAGCTGACGATGCTAGTTAGGGACAACGTGATGTAAACCAAGGATCCAACAAGACCATCAAGGAGCCACTGGCATTATTTCAAAAAGAAGGTATTGATCACCCATCCTTTCATTAGTATAGTGATCGTCGTGATGACGATGATTTAGGTGGTAGCGATGCTGGAGGCATTGGTGCCATAGCATGATTGTATTTTTTATATACATTATCATTTATAATGAACTCTGTATACGTTATTTAATATATGAAATTTTTATTTTGTTTTCGTGTGTTTTAATTAGATGCAAAAATGTTTTAAGTTGTGTGATTGATTATATTTTTACTAGATTTGTAGTTCTTTATAGGTCTTCCACATAAATCAAACACATTTTAAAAAGAAAACACTTTCTCGATCATTTTTAACGGATGACAATATTAGTATTGTCGAATGTAATTTAAGAAATGTCGACAATATTAATATTCTTGACCATTTGAAATCGGACAACGATATTGAAATTTTCGACCGTTATATACGAACGATCGAGAATATTAGTATTCTCGACCGTTCACAAATGGACGATAATGCAAACATTCTCGACCATTATTAATAAATGGTTGAGATTATGATCTTAGCCGACCGCCTAAATACCGATCGAGGTAAATATTTTCATCGATCGTTTATTTAGAATGGTCAACAAAAAGCTTTCTCAACCATCGAAAATAGACAAGAGAAATAACCCAATGTCAAGTGGTGGTCCGCCATTTTCCCGACAGTATTGTTCTAAATTGGTCGAGAAAACCCAATAGCAATAGTACATTCCTCAACCCTTTTTCTCGATGGTTATTTGAACATTTCCAACCATTTTTAACGATCGACATTACTCAATATTCTTGTAGTGAATGTGAGCATCATTGTGAAAGGGTTCATACAATCCTGCTTGAGGTTAAAAAGTATATAAACCATGGGATTAAGAATGGGATTAAACAATCCCAACCCCCTAGGATGATCTTATGTTGGGTTTCAGGCCTCACTCTCAGTATAGAACAAACCTGGGATTAACTTGTCCAAACGGAGGATTGCAATCACAATACTACCAAACAAACGATGCCTCACTGGTTAGAAGTCCTCATTAAATCGTTGGAGCCCTTGTTTATTTTAAAATAATAATATTAATAATTAATAATAGAGTAAATCAATTATCTTTGTTGAAATTATGTGTTGTTAACTAATAATCTATGTGTGCTGTGTGTGAATGGTGGAAGACTTGCTTGACTGAAGATTTTACCATAGAAGTAAATTGTTTGAAATTACAATCAGCTATTTAATTATTTGCTTGTGTAGAATTGGCCTTGAATTTAATTCTCTTGTATTATTGAAGATTGTGGTTGTGACAAAATTGAATGCTTTGGTTTCATGATTGATTTATGGAGAACTAGATTTTGGATTGTAACCATGATTAAGGATGTTCCACATGGATGTCCTTCCTATAGAATATGCAAGTTAATTTGTATGGATAGTATTGATGACTTTACTAGCTAGATCAATGTAATATGGAGTTTCTTCCCTCTACCTCCCTTGTTTTGTTAGTAAATGAAATAATGCTCTAATAAAGGAAGTCAAGGAGTAGCATGCCTCTTTGGTTCCCAAGAAAACTATGTAAATATCTACAATCGAAGGGATAGATCGAGACTAGGCCTCTGAAGGAGGGTTGTGTATGGGCTAGAGGTAGCCCAATTGGAAAATTATTTGGTACTGCATGATTGGCACCTAAAGGGTGCTGGAGGTAAAAATGACGAGGTGAGGGTACCGCCAGGAAGGTTATTTGGCAAGTGCAAAATGAGTTTCATTAAAAAATAGTGTCATAGTACAGTTGAATCATGCAAATCGACTTTTAAAATTTATAATTCTCGAACATGAATCCGAGGTTGTTCGCTAGGAGCAAGAAAAATGTGTGACCACTATCAAGATTTTTCACAGAAATTTGGCGCGGGACTAGATATGATTGATTCAAATCCCTAAGATCAAAATCTAGTGCAAAAAATATAAGAATTAATCTCTCAATTTAATGTCACAATGGAGGAAATAGTATTTCAATTAATGCTTAATTAGAAATAATTATGAAATGATGTGATTAAGCACAAATAAATACCAAGTCATCAATGTTTGGTTGTAACATTACAATAAAAACCCCAACTATTCACTAATTGAAACAAAATTTTCAATCAATTAAGAAGATTTTTAGATTAGTCCCTGAGAATGTAGCTTTTCTTGCAATTGGGCCCCTACAACTTTTGCACATAAATCCCTGTAAATTTTTTTTATTTGCATTGAGGTCCCTCGCCTTCTTCTTTCTTTTCCCAGTAAGGCTTACCTGCCGATTTGCTCACCGACCTAATGCCGACCTCGAGCTCTACTGGTTGAAGGGCTCCAGTAGAGAGGAACATTGCCGAAGCTTGAGCGATGTGGTGGCGGTGATGGATGGATAGTCGGAGGTGGCAGAGACGGCGAATAGCAGTGAGCGAGATAGTGGTTCCGACAGAGTTCGACTCAACGAAAGGCCATGTCTCAATCTCAAGAAATAGCTAGGAAGCTTCACTTGATCTTGTGGAAGGTGGTCACTATGGTTATTTAGCAAGAGGAGGGTGGTGGCGGCCCGATGGAGTCGAGGAAGGTGGCTATGATGAGGGGAGTTCGATGGGCATTTTGAGGTGTCGAAACCCTCAATTTCTTGAGGGCTTTTGATTGTCGTGGTTGTACAAAGGTGGCTGGGTGGTTGGTAATCGGTGATAGTGTGTGGACGATGATGGCAGTGGTCACCGGAGTGGACACCGCAAGCGGCTAGAGACATGGAAGATGATGACAGTGTGGAGGTTTTTGGGGCTAAATCCTATGCTTAAGGCACTTAGTGTGCACTATAGAGAAAGGGAAGAAGGATGTGATGCCTATGGGACGACGGGGAAGAAGGAGGAATCCAGCGTTGGCCAGCTGAATGTGAGGAAGAAGGAGGGGTGTTGATAAACACCAGTTTATCATCATTCTTATTCATTAAAACAAACCTAGCTCCTAGGATTTTTGCTCCGTAAATGGGTTTTTGGGTTGCATTTAGGCATAAACTAGGTTAGGCATGCATCACATATTTTTGTTGTCTTTTTTATGTGTGTTTGTGAGTGTTAGGGAAATACAGAGAATCAGATCTCAAGAACCCTAGCACTCGGGAAGGCAACTGGTGAAGAAGCTCAAACCAGCAAGAACTCAGCTTGATCGAGCTTACCATAGCTGGATTCCAGCTCACTTGAACTAGGGTTAGCTCATCCTACCTCCATTCAGCTCATCTAATTTGAATGGTAGCTCAAGAGAGTTCGTCTTAGCTTACCTTAGTTCAAGTCAGCTCAGATCTAGCTCAGCTTAGTTGAGTCTAGGTCATCTCAGCTCCCATCAGTTCATTGTGAGCTCTAGCTAGCTCAGCTAAGTTGACTGGTGTTCACCACAGCTCAGATCCAGCTACATCCAGCTTCACTCAACTCCAGCCAGCTGAAGATGACTTCATCCTAGCTCAGGAAGCTCAAGTCCAGCTCTTGGGGACTCAGCTTAGCTCAACTTAGTTGAGCTAAGCTACCTTAGCTACTTCAATTAGCTAGGTCCTCCTCAAGAATATCAGACCTAGCTCACCTCAACATACCTTAGCAGAAGCCAGCTTACTTTAGCTTGGCTTAGAAGCTAGGAAAGAACTAGAAAGCTAAGCTAGCTAAAGTAGCTCCAAGCCACCTTCTCAGTAGCTTCAAGCTCCAGTTCAGCTCCAGACAACTTCCTCCAACTCCTCTCCTCTCAACCGTAGCTCCAAATGCCTACTCCTCTACCCTACTACTAGCTAAGCTCCAACTCCCTTGGCCATCCACCACCCTAAAACCCTACCTAAACACCTCCACCAACTAAACCCTACTTAGGTCCACCTAAGCATTACCTAGTCCACCCCTCTTTTGGTGCCAACATAGGCATCCCTTAGCCCCTCAACTGCACCCAAAAGACACCTAGAGTTGGCACAAAAACTACCCTAGGATCAACATAGCCACCTACAACCACCACCTAAATACATCCTAGCCATCCACCTAACCCACACCTACTACCCCCCTCTCCACCTCTATATATACCCACCATTTACCACCAAAAAAAAAAAATCATCCTCCATTTAGTTTTATTCTACCCTACACCCACACCTACTACCCCCCTCTCCACCTCTATATATACCCATCCCCTTGGTGCCTTCTTCCCCTTCTCTCTTCATCCTTGTGCCATGCCAAGGATGAGCAAGCTTCCAACATGGAGGACGGCCAGGCATTGGAGGAGAAGGATGGTCCATGCCCACCCTTGGAGAAGATTTGAAGGTGGTACCATCCACCTTGGAGGAGCATAGTGCACCCCCCCTTTGTGGGCTTGCCTTGGAGGACACCATCTTGAAGGAGCATAGCAAGGAAGGAGTTGGAGAGCTCCTTTTCAAGCCCAGGAGCCACAAAGCTTGGAGTAAGGATTCTCTCCTCTTCACCACCATCATCAAGAGGATCTTAGTTTTACTTCTTTTTATTTCTAGTTTGTTGTAGAAGCACTCCTCTATAAGGATTTATTTTGTAAAATGAATTTCTCCAAGTATAAAATTGCCTTCTTTCTTTAGTTTGGATCCGTGTTCTTTTCTAGCACTTTTCACCCCCTCTCCCTAATTACCCTAGGACTCCATGTGCCTAGGGTGAGCTTAGAGAGAGGAGTTAATTGTCAACATAGTGTTAGTATGGTAAATTTAGTGTAGCCTTTCCCGCCAATAATTTTGCGATTGCCCCATTATTTCAAAACATAAAAATTATATATTTGAAAATACCAAAAAGAAAGTTGATTTCCATTTCCAAGCAAGAGACTCGATCTTTGCAAACATTTGGCCTCCTTGGACGACCCTAGCTACTTCCCCTATCTAGGATTACAAATTTAGAAGCAAATTGATTTTTGTGCATTGCAATGATAAATCCCTAATTTTACAAACCACACAAAAAAACTCAATCAGGTGTGCGAGGTAGTTGGAGCGAACAAGAGGTCGGAGAGGCTAGCTTCTTTAACGAGAAGCTCGACGACGATGAGGAGAGATGAACCACACCCTCGGCAGTGAGGAGCGACAACGAAGTGGGCTAGAGAAGCTCCAAGGTCAGCTTCAACGGTGACCTTTGGACGAAGAAGATGAGGTGGAAGACATGCCAAAAAATCAACAAGGAGGTTCGTGGAGGCACAATGTTGCTTTATAGCTGCAAAGTTGCGACGATTGCGGTGAAATTGCGGCCCAATCAAGGCTAAGATGGGTGCAACATGAGTGAACTTCGGAGAGACATTGGTTGCGGATTGAGGTCACCATAAATGGTAAGAATGGCTGAAGATTACACGAAATCATAGTCCTATGATTAGGGAACCATTCGACCAAATTTGGTGGAATTCCATTATGTAGATTGGGAGAAAAGAGATTCCAAAGATGGCTCTAAATGCACATTTTGTAAGGAAGAGCTGCTGGAGGAAGATGGCCGCAGGGGCATAAATGCAACAAAATCGAAAGTTAAGAGGCTTTTTGTGTGGAATTTAAAAATTAAAGGACCAAGTTACAAACTTGGTCAAGATAGACTCTGATTGGGCTCAAAATTTGTGGGTAACCTTATTTGGAACCAAAGAATCTAATGGTGACATCAATTTTGGGTTTTGATGAATTTTGATTGGTCAATTATGATTTAACCCAAAATGTATCAATTACTTGCCTTGGTTTTCGTTTTAGGTCAATTTGGGCTCATTTTGTAAAAATTGAATCTTCTAAACCTTATATAATATTTTTCGATGATTTTTAGAAGATTTAAATTACATTTATTTCCATCAGAACCCTTTCAATTAAAGTGATGCTGAAATTAGGATTTTATTCATTGTAATTTAGCTTTTAATCATAAAATCCTTAAATAAATCAGTGTAAGCTCACTTATTAGAAATATGAGCTTAGTTGACCTTTAATTAAGTATAGGATTACCTTTGAATCTGCACTTGTATTTTGCTACTAAAATACAAAAATTAACTAATTTTTTATTCATGCCCTCCAATTCTTGATATTCCTCAACTATACCCTTTCAATGGTTTAATTAGGTGAATTTATAGTAAGAAATTAGGCAATTTGAGCTAGATATGAAGGATGATGGTGTTACTATCATACTGTCGTACCTACCATTTGTCAGTCCCTTCGCAAATTGATGATAATGTCATCATCAACCATATCTAGCTTTAATTACTCATAATCAAAGAATAAATGCTCCTACATAATAGCCAGAGGACCATAATTCATTTCATAATCATTCTGAGAGAATAACAGTAAAATAGGGGTAAAACTGTAATTTTAACAGTATATCTCAGTTGCAATACAATCACGGGTTTTCTCAGGGGTTAAATAAAGTCACATGCTCTTAATGGTCTAACAAGTGGATCCGTGTAGACAGAAATGGGTTTTCACGTGTTTTGAGAATTAAATGACATCTGAAACCCTAAAAACAGACCTACTTAATCTACTGAGGTTTCGGTCAGGATAAAATTCACCTAAATCCTCTAAAATTTATAGAAAAATATTCACTAAGGCTTAGTATCTTCAATTTGACCATCAGAATCCAATTTAACCTAAAATAGAGTCTGAGACAGATAGTTGCCTTAATTTGGTTTTTGCATAAATTACCCGGCCAAACTTGGTAAAAACCTAAATCTAACTTCACCATTGGATTTTTTGGGTCAAAATTAGGTTTGTGACAAAATTTAGGCCCAATCTGAGATCATCTTGACCTAGTTTGCAATTTGGTCCTGTCTAAGTCTTTTCTCTCACACACATACCCCTAACTTTTGAATCTTTTACAATAGGTCCCTAAATTCTTCAACATCTTCACGTTTAGGTCCCCTCCGCCATTGTTGTGACTGCACCTTGCTCTGGCGAGATCCGAGCGGAGATTTCTCGCTCGATTCTCAATCAAATCTTCCCAAAATTGAATCGGAGATTCTTTGTGAAATTCCCTTCCACATGAATCCGGCCTTGAGCCCAACAACCTTCCCAATCTCTCATGCGAACGCATGAGAGATTTGGGTATCTCTTCAGCTTCCAACTCCAGCGGCCTTCCAAGCTTGGGAAGCAACCCTAGTGCACGTCGTCCATCTAACACTCGAATTCAGCCTGGAAACCCTCTACTTCATCCCTCCTCTCTGACTGAATAGCTCCTCGACGTCCGGCTATCTTCTTCGACCTCCCTTGTTGTCCGTCCATAATACCGGTGGCAGATTCATCTTCCTCGTATTCTTCTGCGTTGCGCCATACCAGCGAGTGCTCCCCAACCTCTGTCGTCATCGTCGTTTCCTCCTCACCGGAGCTTTCGTCTTCTCCAGAGTCGGCGTACCCCCAGTAAGGAGAATCCTCCCTTTTCATCTCATTATCTTAGGTTATATTAGTTTCTCTCCACTTTTAGGTTAGATTCCCCTCTTCTTACCCCGTTTCAACCCCTCAACACACGCTATCACCCTCGTCTTCCCCGTCTCCGGCTGCTCCTCCAGTGAGGTGCTCCCATCACTACACTGCTCCATACTCCTTGCCATCCATCCCATAACCTTCGCCACAACACCACGCACAGAACCCCTTTCTCTATTTACCTTCCCATCCACTCAACACCTCCACCGAACAACCCATGTTCCTTCATCCAGTTCTAACTTCGCTAGCCACCTACATGCATCCTCACGCTACATTACACCCACCACTACGATCGCTATGCTACGACGAAGCTGTTGAACCATCTGACGAGAACGCAAGGCCGTGTTCTTCATTTCTAGTTCATCATCACCACCGCCAATACCAAAGTTGCTTCGAGCAAGTTCGAAGTCGTATTCTTGCGGCATCTGCTCCAGGCGCCATGTCTAGGTGATGTGAAACACTTCCAAGAATCGACGTAGGTCTTCAATTGATGCCTCCATCAGCTACAGCCATCCAATTGAGTGGAAGCATCTTTGCTGCAGCACACGAACAGAAGGACGGGAACATAGTCCCACATTGTTTGCTGAGGAGCGCCTGCTGGTAATGGCTAACCGCGATGCTGCTTTGTGGAGTCTTTATGTTTATTATAGTATAGTCGTTATAGTATAAGACAAGACAGCTACGGTTGTCATTACCATAGAATTTTTTTTTACTCGGAAATAGTTTTCCCAAGGTCAAACTCAGGGAGCTACTGGATTCTAGAAGTACAAAGTTTCTCTATTGAATTACAAAAATAAGAGAGAGAGAGAGGGAGAGAGATAGATTTTTGTCTTCTTCTTCTTCTCTTTGTGCTTTCTCTCTGATCCTATCTTCTTCCCTCTTCTTTCTTCTTCTACTCTTCCTATCTTCTTCTTCTATTCTTTCCCTTTTCTTCCTTTGCCTTTCTCTCTTTCTTTCTGGCAGCCAAGTATTCTTCTTTCTTTTCCTTCCTGGCTGCTTGTCTTCTTCTTCTGCTCTTCAGCTGCAGAGTCTTCTCTTCTTCCTTCTCTTTTCTTCAGCTGCAGAGCCTTCTTCTATGATTTATCTCCTCTGAAGGCTGCTCATCCGTCGTTTGATACAGCAATCAGACGACTTAACTCCAGTCTGCTACAATGCTTCTCCTCTCCTTCCTGCGGCTAAGTACTTAGCCTTTCTCCTTTGCGCACTGTTCCTGCACGAAAGGCACAGCAAAACCTAACCCTTCCCTCTACCCGCACGTCTCTCTCTCTCTCTGTAAACCGCTCATAGGAAGCTCTCCCAGAGCCGGGTTAACGGGTTGGATAGCGTACCCGTGACCAGGCGCACTGGCGTGTGTATAGTGTGCGAGGTGTGCTCGGTAGTGTTGGGTCGGATTCGCCAGGTCCACGAAGTGAATCCGCGGACGAGGTGGGGGTGAGTGGGCGAGGGGACCTCACCCCGTGTTCTGAGGCGGTAAGCAAGAAACACAAAAACAATTTAAACCGGTGTGGCACTTCGTAATCTTACGATGTGGGACTATTTGGTTGCTTCTCCTCGCGCGCACCCGCAGGAAGACCTCGGCCTTGCTTCCGCAGCTGCAACCTCGATCCCCTTCGCTTGCCAGTTGCCTGCCTTCACACAGCTTGCCCGCCTTCGTAGCAACTGCTAACCTGGAGCTCTGAAGCCTGGCACATGCTTGGGAGCTTCTTGAGTCGTCGTCAATGGCGGCTGGGGCAGCAGACCTGTCAAACACTAAAAGGGCCTCTCGGCCTAATCAAACCACTGGGGAACCTTCGCCGTGGCACGGCGAAGGTGGTACGAAGTGCAGCAGGCCGCGGGATGGCCTAGGAGTGCGTGCCTAGGTCATCCTGTGGCCGGAAAAGTGGGTGTGACCGAGGGTGAGTTGTGGAGGTGTAGAGTGGCAGTGGAGGGGCGGAGGGCGTTTAGTGTGATGAGGCGGAGCTTTTGTGACGGTCGGCGAGTGGTATGGAGTTGCGAAGTGACGGGGGTGACTCGCCGGAGGTTGGCCGGAGGCGAGGAAGGTGATGGTGGATAGGCGTGGTCATGGGGCAATCAAGTGAAATAGAGTGGGGAAAAGAAAGAGGGGAAGAAGGGGAGTAAATGTAACCTACCTGCAGGGACGAAGGGGGCCGGAGAGGCGGGCAGTCGTATCGACTGTCACCAGAGAAGAAATACCCAGAGGGAGGAAGCGGCGACGAGGAAGTGGGCAGGGAGGCATGCGCTTGGTGCGGCACGATGCGGGAAGATGAGACGAGGCTGGCTCTGCTACAGGTATGGCAGCAGAGCGACGAGAAGGAGGAGGAGCGGTCGCCGAAGCTGGTGGGTTTCCTGCTGGAGTGGGGAGAGGAATTTTTGAGGGTTTCTCCACCAAGACCAGTCTGCTCCAAGCAGCTGGTCCTGGGGTTTCTTTTAAAGGCGCCAGCAGAGGGGCAAATGCACGGATGGTGAGCGAAGCTCTCACCGGAGGTCACCGCAGGTACAACACCCATACCTCTCGAGTGTTCACACGAGAGGTATGGTGCGAATTAGGGCATGGGGAGCTGCTCAGGCGGTAGGGGACTTCACAGGGAACCCCCCTTTCACATCTGAGAGCAGCTCCCTGGGGAATCAAGGAGAAATCGTCCTCGAAGCTTCGCCAGAGTATGGGTCCTCTGCTGCATTGGCAGAGGGACCGGAATGCAGAAAGTGACAACAAAAGTTGGGGGGGTTTTCGCATTGGTTTTCAAAAGTTAGGGGTCAGAATGTAATTGGGTGGACTATTTTGCAAAGTTGGTCAAGATGACCTTCCCTTAGGTCCAAATTTTGGTACAAACCTAATTTGGACCTAAGGAATCCAATGGTGAAGTTGGAATTTAGGTTTGACCACATTTGACTAGATATTTTGCGTAAAAACCCAATTTAGGTCAATTGATGAGCTAAGACCCTAATTTAGGTCAAACTTGGTTCCAAAGGCCAATTTGAATGTTTTAAACCCTAGAGGATATTTTTCCATGATTTTTAGAGGGTTTACTTGAATTTTATTCTTATCGGAACCTTGTTAAATTAAGCGGGTCTATTTTAGGGTTACCAAATGTCATTTAATTCCTAGATTGCACATGAACCCATTTCTGATTAATTCAACCAACTTTTTATCTTATTTAGACCATTTGACTTATGCTCTATCTCTAAGAAGTTCCATTTATGTACTGAAATGGTAAAATTGCAGTTTTAACCTTTATTTCATGTTTTCTTCTCAGAACACTTATTCCTCCAATTAAACCCTCTTCTAAGTCATGTAGGAGCTTTTATTCTCTGTATTAGGTAAAAATGAGCTAGTTATGGCTCATGATGAGGTTCTCATCATGCCCCCATGCCTAGCTTTTGCTAGTCCCTAAGCAAAAACTTAAGGTTTCAACCTTTGTTCTAGACCATGAAGTTCTTAATGATTTCAGATAAGTGCTTTTTCATTTGAGCCTAGATTAGGTTAGAATGCTAACCATAGGCCTAAAAGGTACTCTAGTACCAACCAAGATCCAGATCTGTCTAGCCTCAGCCTCAGTCCTTAGCAAAGGTTTTTAAGGCCCACAAGAACTAACCTAAGGTCTATTGGACTTTGTGGTTAAAGCACCTGTGCTTGAGATGATTTTAGCCCTGGCTCAGTTCGCAGTGCGTTTTGTAAGAAAGAGAGATAGATGATTTATCTATTTGGAGAGTTTTCTCTCTCTTTTTCTTTTTAATTCTAGCTTAGGATTGGCTTTTCAACATGGTCTGTATCAGATTCCTGGTTCCCATCATCAATCCTCAAGGTTTCCTGGCAATCGATGCTTCGAGATAGCACCACCCATGGTAACCCCCGGAACCTTAGCTATTAAGATTTCGAGATAATCCCATCCATGGTGTTCCGTGGCTGAATTCAGACCCTGGCAATTGACACTTCGTGATAATGCCATCCATGGAATCTGAACCAGCAGAGTGCTTACATGCCCCCAGTAGGATATGTAAATAACCTAAGAGACAAGCACCGAGGAGACGATATGTTGTTACACATATTTGAGGGGAATTTCCCACTTCTCCGCGCTGGGAACTCATCCAAATCAACTTGTGTTGATCGGCCGCTCCTACTCTAGGTGTGAATTTCAGAATTTTGCAACACTTCTGCGTGATTTTGATTTTTATGCTTACTGAACCAGGCTGTGTGTGGGGTTAGGGTGCTTAGGTTACTGAGTCCCGTAAACCAAAATTTAGTTAATGAGGCCAAATAATCCCTAAGCCTTGGACCTAATACTTAAGCTTTTCATTTTCCTCAACCTCTTGAGGAATGTCTAGATCTTAATGGGTACTACGAGTCCATCCAAGAATGCCTAAGGTTCGCGTTCTTACTAATCTCACCATTCACTTTTCAATTCTTTTCTTGAATGAGGTCTATAACTTAGGTTAATTCCTTAGTTTCTTACTAATGACTATCACTTTTTCTTTCATTTTGTGCTCCTTTTCATTTTTTTGTTTCTTTTTCCCCTCCTCCACAAAATTTCTTTCCTTCTCTTATTCTATTATTCTTTTTTGAAAAATTTTTTAATTTTTATGGTGTTTTTGGCATATGTGAATTTTTTTGTTTAAAACCTTTTCTTACAAGTTTTGCACTTTCATAACCCCCCCATGCCTAAGATTTGCAATGTCCTCATTGTGACTTAGGGGGTTTTTATTCAAATTAGTTCATTCCTTAGGATAGATGTTTTGATGAGTGAATGGGCCTAGGTGGCTGTTGCAGACGATTTCTAATCTCAGATGCAAGCATCTGAGGTGGAGTCGGCTGTCTTAAAGGGTGAACCTTAAGTGCACAAAGGTGTCAAAAAAAGTTTCAGGTTTTCAAGGAGAATGACGGGCTACCTACCGTTGAGCGCTAAATTTGACGCCTTCAGCCAAGCGGGAAAATGGAATGGAGAGGGGATGGTCAAATCAGCAGAGTTTAATATAACAAGCACCTTGATTAAGAGCCTGGTTGGTCCAACCAGGTGCTTGTTAAGATCAACAGGCTGATGATGCAGCCCAAACCCAATCAATCTGGTGGGTTGATAGATGTAGATCAACAGATGTGGGACCCACCATATGCAATGTGGCTCAGATGGATGTGGAAGTGTGAATACAGGGTTTGGCTGAGTCAAATCAGCCTGGTCAGAATAGGGACCCGTAGAATAATGAGTGATTGATGCAGGAACCCTACAGGGGTGATTAGAGAATGATGGAGCATGGTATGTAGTCTGATCAGTGTTCCAAACCCGATGTGGAAATGCAATCGGCTCGGTGAGAGGTGAATCTGAATAGAAATTAAGTCCGGTTGCGGGTTGGGGTTGGGAAGAGGTTTTGATCAGTTCTATGTGTGCGGACGAGGTGGCAACTGTGTATGAGGGCTCTTCTAGAAACGAATGACAGGTGGTTTTCTGTAGAGAGTCCTCTGGGAAACTATCAAATGCCTGAAGAGTGTCTGTAGGATGAAAGAAATCTGATTTGAGAAAAAAATTGAATTCTGGGTTGTAATCACTCTTGGCATTTTCTATTTTTGGTTCCTGAGGATCGGAAAGGAATGATTCTATGTTATCAGTGATCTCAGGAACCAAGACCTCAGAATCGGAGTCAGAGAATGAGTCATGTGAACTGAGGTCGTAGATGGGCTTGGTGTGTTCAGGAAGGAGAGTCTCTTCGCAATTATAGTCAGATCCGAAGTTGTCGGAGAGTTTGCGAAAATGAGATTCATGATCATGAATTCCACCGCAGCATAAATCATCAGATGTGGAATCAGTAGCCTGACTGGGGTCTAGCCTATATGTCAATTCTGCGCTTAAAAAGGTATTCTGTCTAGGGTCGAGTTTCAAGCTGGTAGGATAGACCCAATTGAAACCCCACTCATCCAACTCCTCAGTTTCTGTATCATAAATTGGCATGTCTTCTGAAAAATCGATCAGATTTCCTGACGATGTTGGATATTCATTGAATAGAGGCTCGGAATCATATTCTGTAAAAATTTGATCTTTACCATGTGGGGCCTCATAATCTTCCCAATAAGTCTCAGATCTAGGTTCTAGGCTTAGGATGTGGGTAGAATTACTAGAACCTAAGTCCGAATAACCTTCGAAGGTCACCTTATCAAAATAAGGGGCAGAATTTATACCCTCAAAAGGTTCAGTTCTGATCTCATTATTGCAGGAGTTTTGGAATTCTACGCTTGGCAATTCATGGTCTAAGTTCGGCTCATCATTGTGTTTTCCTACAATATCCCAACCTAATTCAATGTTGTCTTCTATCTGGGTTGGGAATCCACAACCACCCTGTGCCTCAGTCCCGAGATCTGGGAAACTGGATTGATCCTTAATACTGTTCCAAGATGGTTCGTCCTCTGTTTCTGGTATATACGGGTATCTTTGGTTGATAATTTGTTCCAGTGATCTCATCATTTCTACCCGTTTTACAAGGGCATCTTGGTGTTGTTCCCAAAGTATAGGATTTGTTAAGAATTGAAGGTATTCAGATTTCTGTAATTTTTCTATCTCAATGTATCCTGTCATGAGCATGCCTCGGGTTGATCCTTTTGTAATTTTTGTCAACAGAATTTGGGCACAGTTTATGATGAAAGCTGTGGTTGTTGGGACATCAACCTGAATGTTTTCTATTGGTGTTGAGGGTTTACATTTGATTTTATAGAATTCAAGGGTATCCTCAATCATCTTATCTTTCATGGATCTCTGATATTCAGGTTTTTTGAATGGTAGTCTTAAATGGTGTGGCTGCATCTTTGAATCAGGTGGTGGAATCAAGATATAGAATCGAAGTTTGAATCAAGATGGAAGAAGGGGACTTTGTTCAGAATCAGAGGAAAAGGGCTGTGTGAATGATTGGTTGCACAAACAAGGGCACTAAGGCTCGGCCTCGGGGAGAGTGAATTTCTAAAGGAGGTTTCAAGGACCTCCTACCAAACACTGAAGGATTTGATGAGATTAGAAGGTGCTGGACCCAATCGAGACACCCAAAAATTGTTGGGTGACTATAGAGGTGCGGGGCAAATGGACCCCTTGATTAGAAAGATCGTCCACCTGAGAATTACCTGGGCAGCCAGAGAGGGTGAGTCTCGCGAAGACCCCTACACGGTAGAGCGTCCCCACGAGTTACAGGGTTTCCCCCACCCGACCTCTCTTGTCACTGAGAATCCAGGTAGACCAAAATGGGGATCTTGACCTCTTAAGTCTACCAATTTTAGGTTAAAATCAAGGTGCTTAGGTTTTCACTTGAACTTTAGCCTTTTGAGTGCAAGAGTGACCTAATTTTAAGGTTGGTTGACCCAAGGGATCAACTTCACCTCTTGATTCCTTTAAGAACTTATTAGGTCTTGTCTTTTAGGATTCAAGTGTTTTTAGAGAGCCAATTGTTTAGGGTTTTTCTGAATAGGTATATTTTCAACCAATGGCTTGGGCACACTCCTTTTGGGATTTCCCAATTCTTGGTTAAGAAGTGTGTCTCTAAAAACCCTAATTTTGAATCTTATGTTGGCTCTACTTGGTCCAGTTAACTCCTTGTTGGGTAATTAGGGCTCAAGCAAGAAGGTGTTAGCCCTAAATACCCTTAATAGTGTGTGCAGGAATGGTGGGTTGAAATTTGAAAACATGCAGCTTTGATGGTTTACTAAGTATGGAAGACAGGTTGTACCTATATTAGTTGTTCTTTCTTTTTCTACCTCTTTAGAATTGAGGGTTAAAGTGAGAGGATAGAAAAAAAATTACCTGTCCTCGGAGTGGTTGTTATGCGGCTGCTTCTTGATTTTCCTATACCTGTACACAATAAGAGAAGAGATTAATAGAAATGTACAAATAGAGATTTTATAGCTTCTAGAAGTGCCAAAATGGTAATGGCTAACCACGGTGCTGCTTTGCGGCGTCTTTATGTTTATTATAGTATAGTCGTTATAGTATAAGACAAGACAGCTATGGTTGTCATTACCATAGAATTTTTTTTTACTCGGAAATAGTTTTAACAAGGTCGAACTCACGAAGCTACTGGAATTCTAGAAGTACAAAGTTTCTCTATTGAATTACAAAAGTAAGCGAGAGAGAGGGAGAGAGATAGATTTTTGTCTTCTTCTTCTTCTTCTTCTCTTTGTGCTTTCTCTCTGATCCTATCTTATTCCCTCTTCTTTCTTCTTCTACTCTTCCTATCTTCTTCTTCTCTTCTTTCCCTTTTCTTCCTTTGCCTTTCTCTCTTTCTTTCTGGTAGCTAAGTATTCTTCTTTCTTTTTCTTCCTGGCTGCTTGTCTTCTTCTTCTGCTCTTCAGCTGCAGAGTCTTCTCTTCTTCCTTCTTCTCTTTTCTTCACCTGCAGAGCCTTCTTCTTTCCTTCTTCTCTGCTTTATCTCCTCTGAAGGCTACTCATCCGTCATCTAATATAGCAATCAGACTACTTAACTGCAATCTGCTACAGTGCTTCTCCTCTTTGCCTTCCTTCTGCACGGCCTCTCTTCTTCTGCTTCTCTCCTTCCTACGGCTAAGTACTTAGCCTTTCTCCTTCACGCTCTGTTCCTGCAAACAAGGCACGGCAAAACCTAACCCTTCCCTCTACCCACACGTCCCTCTCTCTCTCTATAAATCGCTCACAGGAAGCTCTCCCAGAGCCGGGTTAACGGGTCGGATAGCGTACCCATGACCAAGCGCACTGGCGTGTGCATAGTGCGCGAGGTGTGCTCGATAGTGTCGGGTCGGATCCGTCAGGTCCGCGAGGTGAATCCGTGGACGAGGTGGGGGTGAGTGGGCGAGGGGACCTCACCCGGTGTTCTGAGGCGGTAAGCAAGAAACACAAAAATAATTTAAACTGGTGCGACGCTTCGTAATCTTACAATGTGGGACTATTTGGTTGCTTCTCCTCGCACGCACCTGCAGGAGGACCTCGGCCTTGCGTCCGTAGCTGCAGCCTCGATCCCCTTCGTTGGCCAACTGCCTGCCTTCACACAGCTCGCCCGCCTTCGCAGCAACTGCTAACCTGGAGCTCTGAAGCCTGGAGCGCACTTGGGAGCTTCTCGAGTCGTCGTCAATGGCGATCGGGGCAGCAGACCTGTCAAACACTAAAAGGGCCTCTCGGCCTAATCAAACCACTGGGGAACCTTCGTCTTGGCATGGCGAAGGTGGTGCGAAGTGCAGCAGGCCGCGAGACGGCCTAGGCGTGCGTACCTAGGTCGTCTTGTGGCCGGAAAAGTGTGTGTGACCGGGGGTGAGTTGTGGAGGTGTAGAGTGGCAGTGGAGGGGCGGAGTACGTTTAGTGTGATGAGGCAAAGCTTTTGCGACGGTCGGCAAGTCGTATGGAGTTGCGAAGTGACGGGGGCGACTCGCTGGAGGTTGGCCGGAGGCGAGGAAGGTGATGGTCGCTGCAGGCGTGGTCGTGGGGCAATCAAGTGAAATAGAGTGGGGAAAAGAAAGAGGGGAAGAAGGGGAGTAAATGTAACCTACCTGCAGGGACGAAGGGGGCCGGAGAGGAGGGCAGTCGTATCGACTATCGCCGGAGAAGAAATACCCAGAGGGAGGAAGCGGCAACGAGGAAGTGGGCAGGAAGAGTGTGCTTGGTGCGGCTCGACGTGGGAAGATGAGACGAAGCTGGCCCTGCTGCAGGTATGGCAGCAGAGCGGCGAGAAGGAGGAGGAGCGGTCAGTGGAGTTGGTGGGTTTCCTGCCGGAGTGGGGAAAGAGGAATTTTTGAGGGTTTCTCCGCCAAGACCAGTCTGCTCCAAGCAGCTGGTCCTGGGGTTCTTTTAAAGGCACCAGCAGAGGGGCAGATGCACGGATGGTGGGCGAAGCTCTCACCGGAGGTCACCGTAGGTACAACACCCATACCTCTCGAGCGATCGCACGAGAGGTATGGTGCGAATTATGGCATGCAGAGCTGCTCAGGCGGTAGGGGACTTCACAGGGAACCCCCATTTCACATCTGAGAGCAGCTCCCTGGGGATCAAGGAGAAATCGTCCTCGAAGCTTCGCCGGAGTATGGGTCCTCTGCTACATTGGTAGAGGGACCGGAATGCAGAAAGTGACAACAAAAGTTGGGGGGTTTTCGCAAGGGTTTTCAAAAGTTAGGGGCCAAAATGTAATTGGTGGACTATTTTGCAAAGTAGGTCAAGATGACCTTCCCTTAGGTCCAAATTTTGGTACAAACCTAATTTGGACCTAAGGAATCCAATGGTGAAGTTGGATTTTAAGTTTTACCACGTTTGACTGGACATTTTGTGTAAAAACCCAATTTAGGTCAATTGATGAGCTAGGACCCTAATTTAGGTCAAACTAGGTTCCAAAGGCCAATTTGAATGTTCTAAACCCTAGGGGATATTTTTACATGATTTTTAGAGGGTTTATTTGACTTTTATTCTGACCAAAACCTTGTTGAATTAAGCAGGTCTATTTTAGGGTTACCAAATGTCATTTAATTCCTAGATTGCACATGAACCCATTTCTGATTGATTCAACCCACTTTTTATCTTATTTAGACCATTTGACCTATGCTCTGTCTCTGAGAAGTTCCGTTTATGTACTGC
The DNA here is from genome assembly GCA_037157565.1 of Thalassia testudinum. Lineage (NCBI taxonomy): Eukaryota > Viridiplantae > Streptophyta > Magnoliopsida > Alismatales > Hydrocharitaceae > Thalassia > Thalassia testudinum. Next base: position 157,027,506 of record JAZHRO010000025.1, read on the forward strand.
AATGGTAAAATTGCAGTTTTAACCTATTTCATATTTTCTTCTCAGAACACTTATTCCTCCAATTAAGCCCTCTTCTAAGTCATGTAGGAGCTTTTATTCTCTGTATTAGGTCAAAATGAGCTAGTTATGGCTCATGATGAGGTTCTCATCACATGCAGTGGCATAAAAGGAAAAAGTGTTGAGGGTTGTTTGCCTCAACACTTGAGGGGTGAGGTCCCCTGCACCCCTTCACATGCCTCGCCCGTTACACTATGCATGCAGGCCTAGTCCAACTTGTATACCTGCCTATGCCTATGCACACCTCGGTTGCTACCCCATGCCGGCAGCCCTAGTCCCGGGTGCGCTCTAGATCGATACCTGATAACCTGGTACTGTGCATGGCCTTGTGAAGGCGGGAAAGAGGAGAAACTAGAGATAAGGAAGAAAGAGAGGACGCGGGAATAAGGGTGTTTTGCTCTGTTATGTAATGGGTAACACTTAGCCGCATCAGAAGAAGAATGCCCCCCCATGCATAAAGGAAAAGAGAAGAGGAAGGAGAGTTGAGGGGAAGAGTAGAGGATAGAAAAAAGAAAGGAGAAGGAAGAAGGCCTATGTACGTAGAGAAAGAAAGAAGAAGAAGAAAAGAGAGAAGGCAAGGAAGAAGAAGAAAAATAACAAAAGCAAAAGAGAAGAGGAATCACTGTAGCAACACATTTTAAGACATCTGATTTACAGTATGATTCATTAGTTATTCACTTAGTTCTATTTGAGTATTTGCTACATGTGTTAGACTAATAATTGGTTATCCAAATCACCATTATTTTGTCTAGAATTCTTTTTGGTTCCTCATAAACTAATGTTATACATTGCATATTAGATTTTGAGTAATTAATTATGCTCATTTACATTAATTGTTGAGATTAGCACGTGAATGCAATACTTGCTCCCTATGTTCGACCTTGGACTTAAATTCGAGTTATAAATTTTATCTGTTGTTTGAGCTATTTTTGAGGAATTATTACTACAACGAACACATCTCTTAAAACCTCGATTCAGCCCTATCAACACAAATTCTTAGAATTCAGCATAGATTTTCAGCTTAAAGGGTATTTTTTGCATTCAACTCGATAATCTATCTTATAATAACTTAACTTGTTAAGCCTGGTCAGACAAGACATAGTGTTCTTATGCCTAGTACTTTGGACAACTTGGTTCCTCAAGACACTCAGATCTAATAGTTTCTTAATTTAATTTTACCTAACTCTTGATTTTTAAACATGGGGGCACACGGTTTAGGTTGGTCTCTGTTTCACACTCGATTTTGTTGTTATCAGGGTTTGAACATGTGTAGTAGAAGTGAATTGAGTTAAAGGTCCTAAGTGTCAAATTAAGAACCTATTAGACTCAGTCAACTGCTCCCACATGAATTTTGCAGCTTTTTAACCTCCAATGGCGTCAACCCTAGGGTTTATCTCCTCGTTAAAGAAAAATAAAATTCTAGCAACATTTTTTTTTCTTTTACATTTTTTTTCTTTGTTTTTGGTTTTTTTTTTTTTTTTGTATGGTGCAAGTGTGTGAGTCATTTGTGTGCCTTTTGGGGTGATGAGGACAGGTACACTCCTTATTAAGACTTATGTATGTAAGCCTCACCAAAACAAAGTTAAATGTGTGCACCTTATTAACGAGGTGGCTCTCCATCCTTCAAGGGTTGGCTGCTAAAAAAGAGTTATTTTCTAACTCTACCTAAGTCTAATGTTTATTAACTTTCTACTCGGGTCCTAAAACTCAATCCGTGCATGTAAGGTTCTGTTCCAATTCTTCAAACTCCTAGACCAAAAGTGACAAAGAAACTGCTTAAGCACTTGTGCCCCTTAGTTTAAGAGATCAAATTTTCCTACTTTGTTCAATATGGCAAATAAAACCATGCTTACTTAAGCAGATTTGGCCTGAAAAATCTAAAGTCAAGGATATGGGTGAACTAATACTAGACTAGAGCACAAACAACTTTTAGACTTGATTAAGACTAACAAATTAATCATTCAGCACATTTTCTTCTTCCTTTTCACTATTATTAGTTCAAAATAGATTCTCCCTCCTTTCGTCAGTATTTTTTTTGTATTTTTTTATAAGAACCTTTCAAAGAAAATGAATTCTCAATCAGTTGCACTTTAATACCCCACCCCTCCTACGCCTAAGTTTTGCAATGGACTCATTGCAAAAGGGATGAGTTCAAATTTGGCTTAGTTCATATTTTTAGAATAGGTTTATAAGGGTGGGGTGGGGGGGGGGGGTTTCTAACTCTTACAAAAATAGACCAGGCCAAAAATGGTTGTTGCGGACAATTTCAAGCTTCAATACGGAGATTGGAGGTGGAGTCGGTTGTTCTAAAGTGTGGACCCTAAAGTGCAATTGGAGTTTTTGTTCAAGAAGGATATGAAAGGTCTCGAGTTTTTTAAAATGATAGGTTACCTCCCATTAAACGCTAAATTTAATGCCATCAGCCGAGCGGAAGATGGTCAAGAGGAAGATCAGGGTGCAGGACTTTTGTAGAACAGGCACCTTGATGATCAACCTGGTCAGGCCAACCAAGTGTTTGTTCAGATCAATTGGCTGATTGTGCAGAACAAAACCAATAAGTTTGGTGGGTTGAAAATTGTCGATCATTAGGTGTGGAGCCTACCAAGTGAGATTTTGTTTAAGAGGATTTGGAAATGAAAGGTGATGGTTTGGCTTCCTTGGTTCAGCCAGTTCAAAGTAGGGATCGTTAAATGATAATGGATCACTGAAAAATATAGGAACCCTACTTATGGGATCAGAAGTGATCAGTAGTTGAATGTCTATTTGATCAATGTCCCACTCATTGTCAAATTGAGGTGGAAAATAAGCTCCAACAGGATTGGAATGAGATGATTCAGGATATTTCGATGGAGTCATGTGGCAGAGATCGGTTACTGAGATGCTTAAGCAACCATTCCTGGGCGGTCTCATGATCAGTTGGTGCAACTACGTTGAGCTCCAAATCAGTGACCCCGGAGTCAAAGTCAAAGAACCGGTCATGGACATCGAGGTCATAGATTAGGGTTTTAGGGTTGCAATCAATTATTCTAAGAGGTTTTTCTAGGTTGAACCACATGATATCTAGGTTACAATAATTTGGATGTGGTTCATAATGGGGTTCATAATTTCCGATTCACTACCCTGATCTCTGCTAATTGTGGTTGATTTTCTGAAAAATTCTTCTCTTTGTTTAATAGCATCCTCAATCATTCAATCTTTTATGCTTTTTCGAGGTTCAAGGCTAATGGACATTTTCCTAATTTTCAGGTTGACTTCTAAGTAAGGTTTTGAAATCAAATCAGGTGGTGGATCACAAGATGGAAAATTGAGCTTAGGTTCAGATTGAGCAGGAAAGAAGCTAACAGGATCAGAAACCACACAAATCAATTGGGGCTTGACCTTGATGTGGATTAAACTTTGATGGAGGCCTTAAGGTGAGTCTCAAGGACCTCCTCCCTATGCATATACTATAGAAAATATGTGAGAGATTGAATATGAATTGGACCCAATCAAGGCACCCAAAATAATTGGATGACTAAGGCAGATGGACTTCTAGACCAGAAACTCACTCACCTGGAGAATTACTTGGATAGCTAGGAAAGGAGAGTCCCGTAAAGGCCCCTAAATAGTACAGCATCCCTACGGATTATAGGGTTTCCCCCACCTAACTTTCCTTGTCACTATGGTTCCAACTAGACCAGAAACATGGGAGTTGAGCCCTAAATCTATCAATTTTAAGTCCTAATTGTGCTTATGCCTTTAATTATCACTTGATTTAGAAATGAATTTCAATTGTGACCTAATTTCTAGGCTTGTTGATTCAAAATGTTAACCAACTTCACTTGCCTGTTCTATGATTCGAGGGTGAAATCTGGGTTAAGTCACCCGAGCCACCCTATTTTGGTTTGCAAACATATTATTAAGTCTCAATTTTAATGTTCAAGTAATCTTAGAACCTGGATTTTAGAGTTTGATTTTTTAAATCAATTCAAATAAGGCTTAGGTAGCACACAATGCAGGAAATATTACCTTTTAAAGTTTGCAATTGTGTGCTAACACTCCTATTGTTTCAACCCTAATTGACTCAAAATGGAATCCAATTTCATTTAATTAAATGAACACCTTGGATCAAGCAAGAAGATGCTAGTCCAAGGAGTGCTAAAATTAATCACAAGGCCCTACAAGGCATAGGAATTAATAGGTTGTGTGTTCTAATCTAATCGACCTCTTCAAAAAATGAGATTCAGAGGATAATCAAGAAATACTTACCACAAATGATATGTTCTAAGAAAAATAAGGCAAGGGTGTGATCCTAGTCTTTATATATATATATATACAGAGAAATGGGGATTAAGGAATCAGAGAAAAGAAAGTTACCTACTCGTGGAGTGGTTGTCCTTCGATGTCATTGGCTCAATTGAAGTGAAGCAGCGACTCAGCGAGTCCTATCCAGAGAAATGAATAACCACAGCAGAGACAAGTGAGTTAGAAAAACAAATAAAACAAAAGAAATTAAATATAAAATATACACAATGATAGTGGTAAGCACACGTTGCTCCCTGACAACGGCGCTAAAATGTGATCGGCGCAAAATGAGTTTTGTTAAAAAATAATATCACAGTACAGTCGAATCGTGTAAATCAACTTTTAAAATTTATAATTTTCTAATGAGTTTGAGGTCATTCGCTAGGAGCAAGAAAAATGTGCGACTTACCACTATCAAGATTTTCGTAGAAATTTGTCTCGAGAATTAGATATGATTGATTCAAATCCCTAAGATCAAAATCTAGTTCAAAAAATGTAAAAATTAATCTCTCAATTTAATGTTACAACAGAGGAAATTGTATTTCAATTAATGCTTAATTAGAGATAATTATGAAATGTTGTGATTAAGCATAAATAAATACCAAGTCACCAATGTTTGGTTGTAACATTTCAATAAAACCCCCAACTATTCACTAATTGAAATAAAATTTTCAATCAATTAAGAAGATTTTCACATTAGTCCCTGAGAACGTAGCCTTTCTGCAATCGGACCCCTATGAATTTTTCACATCAGTCCCTATGAAAAATTTTTATTTGCATTAAGGTCCCTGGCCTTCTTTTTCCTCTTCTTTCTTTGCCCAGCAAGGCTTGCTCGCCGTCTTAACGCCAACCTTGAGCTCTACTGTTCGAAGGGCTCCAACAGAAGGTGGAGTGTCGTCGGAGCTTGAGTGATGTGGTGGCAGTGATGGATGGATGGACGGAGGTGGCGGAGAAGGCGAACAACAGTTGACGAGATGACGATTTTGACAGAGTTTGATTTGGTGAAGGGGCAAGTCTCGGTCTCAGGAAATAGCTAGGAAGCTTCGCTTGATCTTTTGGAAGGTGGTCGCGGTGGTTATTTAGCAAGAGGAGGGTGGTGGTGATCGGACGAAGTTTAGGAAGGTGCCTGCGATGAGGGAAGTTCGATGGGCATTTTGAGGCATCGAAACCCTCAATTTCTTGAGGGCTTTTGATCGCCGTGGTCATATGAAGGTGGCTAGGTGGTCAGCGGTCGGTGATAGTGCGTGGACGATGATGGCAGCAATCGTCGAAGTGGACACCACGAGCAGCCGAAGATGTAGAGGATGATGGTGGCATGGACATTTTTGTGGCTAAATCCTATTCTTAAGGCACCTAATGTGCACTAGAAAGAAAGAGAAGAAGGATGTGATACCTATGGGATGATAGGGAAGATGGAGATGTCTAGCGTTGGCCAGCCAGACGTGAGGAAGGAGGGGAGTAGCAAGGTGGCTGGAGCGAAGAAGAGGTTGGAGAGGTGAGCTTCTTTGACGGGAAGCTCGACGATGATGGGGAGAGATAAACCATGACCTCGGTTGGTTGCGAGGAGTGGCGACAAAGCGAGGTGGAGAATCTCCAAGGTCAGCTTCAATGGCAGCCTTTGGATGAAAAAGAAGAGGTGGAAGACACTCCAAAAACTCAACGTGGAGGTTCGTGGAGGCACGGCGAAGCTCTATAGCTGCAAAGCCACGGCGATTGCGGTAAGATCGCAGCCTAATCAAGGCTAAGATGGGAGTGGCATGAATGCACTTCGGTGAGACTTCGGCCGGATATTGCGGCCACCATAGATTGTAAGAACGGTTGGAGATTGATAAGGTGTGGCTCATCATAGCTAAAATGACAAAGTTAAGCTAGAATCTAGGTTAAGAACTATCTTCTTAAAATAATAAATTTGTTAAGTGTGTGAATTAATGAAAATGACCTAAAACACCCAATTTGTGCTAAAACTTTATAATTAGGTCATCTTTGAGAGTTTCTATACATTAAACACAATTTGATGATCCAAATGTCAATTGAACACACAATTGAGCTCCAAGTTACAAATCAAGGATTGAATCATGTTCCCATATGTTCAATTAGCATTCCATCAAAATCTTAGAGCATTTGGACATCATTAGGACCATGCATTTAAAACATTACATTTAGGTCCTTAGTTCATTAAATTTTCTTCACCTAAAAAGCCATAGGGACCTTTTTGATAGACTTCAAGGACTGCCCACAGTGATTCTTATCACTAATGGGCCTTTCCTACAAATGTCATTGAAAGAGTGATTCTCGTTTTTGGTGAAGTTTGTAACATAAAATGTCACGTCGTTATAGTTCGTTCCATGGTAGAAAATCACTTTTCAAAATATTTAATTCTCAAAATCTAATCACTAAAATAGTTAGGTCGTCTCCACGGGGAGGAATTAGCCTATCAAACTAGTGAGTAGTGCCTTGTTTGTTCGAGAATGTCAACAGATGTGCATACTAATTAGTGCAATTCATTTTCAACATAAGTTATCATTTTATGTAATTCATCAAGAATATAGGGAGGCTACATGCAAAATCACCACCATGGAAATACGTGAATCATGATCTTGGTACTATCAAACACTATCAATCTTAATCAAAACAGAACTCGTTCCCTATAACCAATATCCCTTACTTTATCATTCATGAGATAAATGCAATTATCTGTAATGCAAATAAACTAGAGGGATATTCATACAAATCTATCTTAATATAATAATGATATAAATAAATTAATAGTGCTTCTCACAATGGCGAAAGTTGTAGTTATTAATGTGAGGGGAAAACAAAGGATTTATCCTCTCTCTTTTGTGCGCTTGTGTGGAAGCATCGTCGGAGGAGCTACTGCGAGTGAAGGTGTATCGGAGCATATGCTTCGCAATGGCATAAGAGGCGTCACCAGAGGTGGCCGGACACGGCCTATCGGTGGCGAAGGACGCTGTTGACGGTGACAACAGGAGGTGCGCGAGGAGGTCATCGATGGCGGCTGGCGGTCGTGTGGAGGCCGTGGGCGTGATATGAGAACGGCGAGGTTGATAGTGAGATTGGCCGCTTGTAGTGGCCACGTGAAGCGAGGAGATGACCTACGTTTTGGGTTCTTTGTGGAGGTGCATCAAGAGGAGAAAAGGAAGAAGATGAACAGGGAGAGGGCAAGGGGATTGACGATGGTGATGGTGGTCTGCGACTAGACCAGGCGAGGGCGGGTAAGGCTATAAGGGTGGTGGTGGGTTTGTGGTGAGGTGTTGGGTGGGTGGTTGCAGTGGTTTCTTCGAAGGTTGGGGGTGCATGCAGGGGAAGAAGAAGAAGAAGCTAAAGATGAAAAAGGAGAGGATGTTGGTAGTGGGTGAGGGTGGCGGTGATGATGGTGGTAACGGTGTGCACGTTGTCATCACACACACCATGGCAGGGGAAGGGCGACGGTGGAGCTCGCTCAAGCCACGATGCATGCTGGATTCACAGTGCAAGCAGAGATCACAGTGATCGATAGTGGATCCCCGCCAAGGGGAAAGATAGATGGCACTCGTGGATGATGATCCTTGCTTTTAAAAATACTCCATGCATTTTCTTCTGCCAAGATCTCCTCCAACCGCTTGGAGGATAACGAGCAGTTGGTACGGTGGAGGTTTGGCTGACTTAACTTGGTGGTGGTGAGGTGGTCATGCATTAGACATCTTATAGAATCAATTTCAACGTCTGTAGCTTAGTCAACGACTGAAAGGCTGATTGAATCGTGAAGTTGGTGTGTGCAAGTCCAATTTTGCAAATGATGTCCTCCATATTCCAATAATCCATGCATCTGGCCTGCATCCATAAATAGGTTATCATAACCATATGCTACTAATTGTGAAAATGATGCATAAAATTATATGCAGACTAAGATAAATTACCATTTAATTCTTAAGCAATTAGAAACTAGGCACATACAATTAAAGAGTACTTAGGCCAAATAATGGTCCACTAAAGTGGACTTATCAAATGCCCCCATGCAAAAGTTTTGCTAGTCCTGAGCAAAAGATGAATGCAAGGTGTATGATGCTATCAAAAGATTTCTTCTTTTCTTATTCCAAACTGATATAGACACATCCATTTAGGTTAAAATGCCTATTCATGCATGTTCCTAGGCTTAGATTTGCATTTCATGTTATAAATATTGCATAGCATGCATCATTCTGCATTTAGAATAGTTGTATATATTTTAGGTTAATTAGGTCCTTTTTATGGATAGGAAGGAAGGAGATTTATTTCAAGACCTCGAATGGATGATCAGACCGTACGGATCTGATCAGGATGACGATCAGAGTCTAACGCCTCTGAAATCGTCAAGATCGGAGTCCTATAGCATCATATGAAGCTCGAGGAAGATCAACGGCCAGGGGGCAATGCGACATCCTTACAGGTTTTGGATGAAAATTCGACCATACAGATAGATCCGGAGCAACAATAGCAGTCCAGCAATGTAGAAATCAATTCAATCCGAGCAAGATGGCACCCTCTGCAAAGAAATGAAGATGGACAACCCAGGTCGCACCACGTGGCGCAACCCAGGCCACCCATGCACACACATGCACCGCCGTGCACACACAGCAGCGTAGGCGCGCACGTGCACGTGGAGGCACACGTGCACCCAAGCGCCACAGCGCGTGCAGCAGCGTAGTGCATAGCGCATACATGAGCACATTAATGGGAGTGGCAGCAAGCACGGCAGCAGGCATGAGCACAGCGGGCGCGAGCGCAGCTAGCGTGGGTGCATAGCGCATGCGTGCGTGCAACACGACACATGATGCGCGAGCCAACGGGAGTATTGAATGGCATAGATCTTCAGCAACGACTATAGTGACGTTTACGGCCGTCACTAATGACCTAGATACAAATTTGTTCTTCCACCTCCACTATAAAAGGACCTACCCACCACCATTCCAGTCCATCTCTTCCTTTCTTCCTCTCACCACCTCCAAGGCTCTAGAGAGAGCTTGTCCCAAGCTTGAGATGCTCCTCTAAAGTAGAAAAGCAAATAGTTTTCCCTCCCATCATCCCCATTCGTGGAGCAACCCATGGCCGTCCTCTTACCGCCCTTTGGGAAGAAGATCCTTGCCACGATGCCATCCTGCCCCATCCTCCGTCCTCTGGCTCCATCCTCCTTCGTCCCGCTCCTCACCACCTTCCTTCGGGCGGCGTTAGAGCGAGTCGTTCTCCGAGCAACTATCGAGGGGGATTTCTCTCACCTCATTCTATCTTTTTACGCTTTCATAGTGTAGATTTTCCACTTTCATAGTGTAACAAACAATTCTTCATGAATGGATGATTGTTTCTCTCTCTCTTTTATATGTGCAAGTAGATTAACTAGATAAGCATTTGTCGATCTGATCTCTTGCTTCCTAAAAATACAAAAAAAATTTAGAAAAGATAAAATTGACCAAAAACAAATAAAATCGAAGTGCAGTTTTCAATTAAAGTAAACGTCGCCTCCCTATGTTCGACCCGAGACTCCCTTGGAGTTTCGGTATAAATTTTATTTGACCACAAGTTTTGCAACTACGACGACGGGTTACTTATAACCCTGATTTCAAATAAGCAAAACACGTGCGATCATAAACATTTAGAGATCCAGACAATTGTGAGGTGATAGTAGACTAGGTAACGGATCCAAGTGAAAAAGCCAATTTACATTTAAAGTTCGTGCTTCACCCTTAGTAAAGATTCTATTAGGATAGGCAACTACTTCCCTCGAGAATAAGGCAAAAAATAATCTGTGATTTGACCTCAACTTTTTTGGCTTAGGTAGAAGATATCTAAGTTAAATGGATTCGTATTTGGTGGCTCATACTCATTTGGTGCTACACGTGGTATAGTAATGCAGACTATAAATCTCTAGACTATCAAATGAGTCAACCCAGAGAGAGGCTAAACAAAACTGTGCTCTCTTAATGTTCCTTTGCTCTCACTCTTTTCCTTCTTTCCTTTCTGAGATCACAAATCTCACCAGATTTTATAAATGTACTCAATGTTTGGTGGCCTCACATGGCATTCTTACTTCAATTAGAGTCCTAATAACCCTACAACTAAGTTAAAAGTCTTCAACCAGTATTCGGGTGATCAGAAATACTGAAAAGTAGGCATAGGTCATATTTGGTAGATCACAATGGGTGTTTTTGTTGCCTCAATAATATCGACACATGATAAAATCGACACTAGGACATAGCTATAAACTCGAAATCCTTTTTTTGTATATATCTTTTTTTTCTTTTTTTTCCTATACATCTATTTTTTTCTCTTTTTTTTCCATTTTTTTCATAACTACCAACACAACACAACACGACGTAAAACTTCTATTCATGAGGCATTATTGGGGATGATGATGATCAAGAGGATATTGTGTGGCTTATTTGGTAGAAGTGTCTACTCTCAGCATCGGGAAGGAATGAATAGGATAAGTGTCTTTCTGACCTTTGACACTAATACCCTCCTTCAGCTGAGGACTCTATGAAGGACGGCCTAATCGTCCACCATAGTCCTAGTTTTATAAGAACTCAATCTTCGCATATCTGCCTTATTTGGTGACTCTCAGGAATTCACACACAATGTTCGCATGTAGGAATAGAGAGTGAAAACTATGCCTAACTCTGAGATATCATCATTCAATTATCCAGAACTAAAGAGTCCTTGTACTAGACTTAGCGCACCAGTAGTCACTCTACTTTCTCCTGACAAATATTAGGTGGAGCTAATAAAGGATAGTTTTCCTGACTCCATGATTGCACAGCAAAAATGCACCAACAATTGTGCCATCTTGTGCTATTTCCAAGCATTGCCAGTGTAGATTAGATAGCCATAGTCGCATTTGTAAAAATAAACGCATGCATGCATTTACTTGAGAGGGGAGGAGAGTGAATAAAATGGCCTTGAAATTAACGTATTCCTCAAGTGTTGCCTCACAAATTCACCATCTTTATTTTTATTTTTATTTTTATTTGACTTTCTTCTCCACGGCTGCATGGCATGGTTGGACCTTCCTCGCGCTATTCTCTGCAACAAACACTCCCTGCCAGCCGCATGCAGAGCCATGCACAGCCCAGGGCATGGCTATGCATGCCTCTTTCCTCTATAAAAAGAGCACAACCTTCTTCCTTAAGGCTGAGCCCGGTCCACACAAAAAAACCCAACATAGCAGCTTCCCTTCCAGGCCGTCTCCTCCCCTCTCCCCTCCATACACAACTTCTCTTCTTCTTGAAGAGCCACATGGCGGGCAGGAGCAGCTCACAGTGGTGCACAACCACCATTGTGAGTCCCACCACCGCCCAGCTCATCAAAGAGCCAGTGGGCGTGGTGGTTCACCGCTCTGTTTCGTTATTCCAAGCAATTTCCACCATTGCCACAGAGCCGAGCTTTGGAGCTCAAGCACAGCAGCAGCACGGCACAGGACTCCTCTTCCACGCGCGCAGGCCACCGCGCACGCCAACAGCCGACGCAGCTCTTTCCGCGCGCGCCAGCAGGTCGCCCTTGCCCCACAACGCGCTCGTAAGTAGCCGGCGCAGTCCTTCCGCGTGCACGCCAGCTCGCTCAGCGGCACCCGCACACGCAGAACCGCCAGCAGGCGATCGCGAGAGCCGAGCGCGCACTGTAGCCACTATTCACGCTAGAGTGTGCGACACTGTGGCTACAGTGCGGTGACAGATAAGTTTCTCATTTATCCGGTCACCAAGCACTCTCTCTCCACGCCGCAATCGTCGCCAGCCCGTTCGCACACACCCACGCCTGCATCTCTCTCCGCACCCGCTTCTTCGCCCGCGCCCGCCTCTTCTCGTAGCACGGTGCACTGCAGTCCCTCCCACGCCCGCTCCCTCCTGCGTGTGTGCGCGTCTTCACGTGCCTACGTGCCTGCGCCTGCGCGTGCCATCAGACGTTGGTAGCTACATCAAGATGACTAAACTCTCCGTGCTTCTTCACTCCAGCAGCGCTCTCTCTCTCTCTCTCTCTCACAGCACTCTCTCACTCCCTCTTGCAGACACATACACACACACACTCCCGTACACACACCCACTCACTTATACACTACTCTATACTTATATATATATATATACATATATATTTATATATATATATATATACATACATTTATCTATACATATATTAGTACTTATATAACTATGTATTAGTATACATACATACATATATATATATACACATCTATATACTTATATATATATATATACACATATTTTTTTACATATATACATATATTTATATACGTATAAGTATATATATACATATATATATTATTACCTATACAACTAAGTATAAGTATATATACATATACATATATATATACATATATATACATATATTTATACATATATATACAAATATACATACATATATCCATATATATCTATATATACTTATATCTATATACATAGATACTTATACTAATATATATATATACATATACACATATATATAACTATATACATATATTACTATATATATACATATATATATATATACATATCTATATCTATATATATAGTTATATATACATACATATATATATATAATTATATATATATATATATACATATACATACATCTATCTATACATACATTTACATATCTATATATATATATATATATATATATATATATACACATATATAGCTATATATACACATATATAGCTTCATATACACTTATATAATTATAACCATATATATATATACATATACATATATATTTACATATATACATACATATATATATATTTTCATACCACCTACCATATGTTGTATCGCGGGAATATCTGCACCAATTGCTGATATTCCCCGATACACGCGTACAGAAAGCATCTTCGCACACCCCTTCCACCCATCCATCCTACATGCCACGCGACACTTAATCCTTTTGGTTGCATCTTCCTAGACGACAACCGACTTGACATCGTGCTACACGCCATTTCCACCCCCACCCCTATATACATATCTAATATATACATATATATATACTATATTGATCTTATTTCTATTTCTCTTTTCAGCAATTAAAAAGATAAAAAAATATATATAAAAGAGAAAAGATAATCCTTCACTTGCAGGTACTCAGTCTTGTGAATAGCAAGACCAGGCTTGGGAACCCTAATTTGGCTCAAAGCCAAGAACCTGATTTTGAGGGTGTACCTCAAGGACAAAAATTGTCAAAAAAAAATCTTAAATAGAAAGACACCAAAAACATAATAAACGAACGGAAGAGATTCGTTGTAAGAAAGGCGTAGAAACATGTTCACTTCTAATCCCACTTCCCTGAGTTCGACCCTGGGCCTAAAAGTGACCAAGATAAAATCAAGTAGGCCAGGTAAAAAAAAAAATTTGTAAAGAGATGGTTAGGCTCGCTTTAGGTTAACCACTATACTCATTTCAATGATAAAATCACTATATTAACACAACCTATCTGGGCCTGACCATAACCACTTTTTGGCGCCATTGCCAGGGAAGTGCACATTCAAGTAAGTTTTTACTCCATTCCTTTAATTTTTTTTTCTTCTCACACCCTTCTCTTCACGAGTGTTTCTGTTTGTTGGTATGCAGGTGAACCAGTTGCAAGGAGAAGGCAGGCAAATGAAGTCGAAGACGTGGGCAGATCCAAGGCGGGAACGAGAGCATGAAGACACCGACATCGCACTGGAGCTTCTCACACATTGCTGAGCAAGTAGGTCTTTCTTTCTTAGCAACTTAGGTCAACTTGTCACCTTAATAAAAAAAAAAAACTAAAAACACTTCTTTGGATCTCTTGGGGCAAGTGGATTAAAAATCACTTGTTTGATTGTTTGTCATCACTCCCACCACCCCAAGATTTCCCGCCAAACTTCGCATAGCAAAGATCTTAGAATCTTGATTCTTGAATCTTTCGTCATGTGAAGTATTCTTTGAGGCAAAAATAAAAAGATTGATTGCCATCCCTCTTTGCCTCATTTATCTACAATTCGGGATCACCTTTTTGGTGGGGAGACTTGGAATCGAGTTGATTCCAACCCCACCACGACCTTTCATGTCCCTAAGATTCGATCCCGAATACTTCAACCCCAACAATTTAATTTTCTTTATCTTATGGTTGAGCCTTGTGTGTGGAAATCATTTTGGTGATTGGGAGCGCTTGAATTGAAGTGCTTTGGCTCCCTTTCACACTAATCTAAAATTGATTCGTGCATCCACACATAGAAATCTCCATCTAGGGAAGCCCATTGCATTTTAGCATGCATTAACCAACTGACATTGAAGAAGGGTTTGTTGGGCTTAGAAGAAAACTTGTATTCTCTCAAAACCTAGAGATTGGTTGAATTGGTAATTCAACGAAATCCTAAAATCCATACTACTTAAGGCTGAATTCTAAAAATCATTCACTAATTAAAATTTCAATTCAGGGAGATTTCCCTGTTGCATGCTTGGTTTACACACTTTGTAAAATCAATCACTTGGGCATTACCGGTAAATAACGCCATTCACATTCCAGAAGCACTTGATCCTAAGCCTCTAACTAAAATTAGTAGTAACTTGACCCTTATTAAGGATTCGAGGTCTAACTACCTGCGTGTAGCTCCTACGTGCTGGTGAGGGTTCCTACGTGCTATCAGGTGTCTAAGACTGGGGCAAACGGCCTTTCAATCTGGCCCGGTGGTTCCGCGGTGCTCGCATTCAGTTCCATAGTTCGTGATAGTAGGTAACTTAGATCTTTAGGTCTAAGGGCACACTATAGAGGTTAGGAATTTCAAGTATTGATTTGCCATCAAGTGTACCTTTGCGACGTCATTTCTCTCATCTCTTTTCCCTTTGTATCCCCTCAATTCTTCCTGTGGTAGTGCATGTTTGGGAGGAGGTCACAAAACCATGAACTGTGTGTATTGTCTGATAAATTTAGAAAAGAAGCCGAATCGTCCTCCTCCACAAATATGGCTGCACGCCCACCCCCAAATCCCGAGGGAGGAAACCGCCCTCAAAACCCACCAGGTGGTGGAGCCTTGGATCCCATAACCCGCCTCCAAGCCCAAATGGAAATGTATAATGAAAAAATTGAGACCATTAGGGAAACATTAGAGGAAATGCAAAACCCTCCCGAACAGGACGAGCCTAGGTCTCTTAGCTCCTATTAGAATCCCGCTACTACAGAGACCATAGGACAAATTCTGGTCCTCATGGGCGGGGACGACTTTGAATTGAAACCTAACATAATTGGCCTGATAAATTTTCACTTCCATGGTCTTGCAAGTGAAGATCCTTTTCTCCACTTGGAAGACCAACCCGATTGGCTGAAACAGTTAAACCAAGAAATATCGGGTTACCTATTGTCCTCATGAAAATGTTCCCATTTTCATTGTGGGATAAAGCATCGCAATGGTTACGCACCCTTGGGAGAACCATCCACTCTTGGGAAGAGATGCGAACAGCGTTTCTCAAGAAGTTCTTCCCAATCGGGCGAACCAATGCGCTTCGCCATGCTATCACTTCATTTATGCAACAAAAAGACGAACAGTTTCATGAGGCATAGGAGAGATATAATGACTTCCTCAGGAAGTGTCCGCACCACGGTCTGCTTAAGTGGCATATAGCCCAGATTTTCTACTATGGGCTAAATGAAACTTTGAAGAAGATTGCAGACGCTTCCTGCGGAGGGAATTTTATGAATAAAGACGAGAATGGAGCATTCGAATTATTTGAAAATATGAGTGAAAACTCAATGAACAATGCTTCCATTATCTCCGTTAATCAAACCAGCCTGCCCTGAAATGTCCATGAAGTTGACACGGGACCCTCCCATTCATCCACAGATCTCACCCTTATCGCATAGAAATTGGATGAAGTCTCCGTCGTGCACAAGAAGTTGGACGAGCTTCTAGCCAACCCCGCCTGTTCTATGGCAAACACCCCCACCTCCCCACTTTGTCACAATTCCAACACCAGGCTTATCCCGAGAAACCCCGTAAGACCTTCCTTACCGAGTGTCGCACCGAGCGACTCGGTAAGTCATGTGGATCTAGCTTTTGTGAGCTAGTATTTTAACACGGAGGACCAAGCCTCCATGTTCTCGGATGCATATTTACATGCGGACGCGTCTTCTGGCATAGAAGACACTTGCGCCTTGGGAAACAACCTGTTCTCTGCCACTTATAACCCAGGGTGCTGAAATCATCCGAATTTCGCATGGTCCAACAACCCACAGTGCCAAAACCCCATGGGTGGACCAATGCGACCGTCCGCACCCATCATCCCAAGGGCCTAGTCTAATCCTATGGCGAATCTGCCATCGGGTCCTTGCATACCGCAACAGAACACGCATCAAGTCCTCTTGACAAATTGATGCGAATGATAACGGAAATGTCACAGCGCCATGAAGAGAACATGACCTCTCTTCAGCACCAATTGGCGTAGCAGAATGCTGAGATCAGTCAACTACGCATGGCGACTCGATCTCAAGGCACTCTCCCAGCCCAACCTGTTCCCAACCCATGAAATTTCGTACCCCGTGGTCCTCAACCACAGGTACGACCTTCTCAGGGGCAGGTACATCAAATTCTGCAGGCTCCGAGCATTCCACCAGGATTTCAAGCTAATCCCGCTGCAGCACCTCACTCTTATGTCCCTATTGCGAACCCTCCTCTGCCTTATGTGAAAGTTCCCTACTCGGAGGGGGTGACGTAATAATTGCGGAAATAAAATAAACAATCTTCACAAAATAACAATCACACGAGTACACAATTATTTTTAGGTGGAAACCCAAACCGGGTGAAAACCACCACCTAACCCTCTCAAGTTAGGATTTTCCGATCAACCAAGTTGATCAAAATCCACTAAACCGAATCACTTTAAAACGAGGGTGATTCAACCTCAATACAACCACGCTACTTAAACGAGGGTAGCGTACCTCAACACCTTCTCTCCACGAGAAGGATTTTGTCTCGCGAAGGAGATGGGAATTCGCAAAGCGAATACACAACCAAATAACAAAGATAAAATAAACAAGTCCTATAGAGCCAACAAAGTAATTATAAACCTAGCTTCTATAGGAATTAGGAAACTCCCCTTTGCAAGGAGTGCGTCGAGTTGATGACGCGGTGCGTGTGCCACGCGACGGTGCAACGTCGCTCTCGTAAACAACGGTGGGAGAGCGGGTGCACGAAGCTTGATGCTCTCAAGAGAATGGAGCTTGAGCTTGGAGAGCAAGAGCTAGCTAAGACACAAGAGAGTGTGAAAGTGTGTAGCCAAGTGTGTCTTGTGTATCTAGGTGTGTGTTTGTGTTGCAAAGGCTCCCCTCTATTTATAGAGGCCTTAGGAAGGCTTTGGAAGGCTTAGAAAAGCTTCCATAGCCGTTGGGTGCAAAGCCCAAGAGAATCAGGCCAAAATCAGGACAATGATTGCGCTTGACAGGGTAATCAGACGTCTAACTCTGGCATCAAACGTCTGGAAGGCCACTTTAAGACGTCTGTATTCAAGGTCAGATGTCTGATTTCATGTTGGTTTCCTCCTGACTTGAATCAGATCTAAACAGGGTTCTTGTTCAAGTCTATCAGATGACATACAGGACATCTGGCACTATGTCTGGATGTCTGGAAACCAACTTTTTCTACGGAATGGATTTCCAAATGTTGCAATGGCTAGAAAATCTCTGAGAAGAGATTTTGGGTCAGCCGAGGCAAAACGGTCAATTATCAGACATCTGGAAAGGCCTAAGGACGTCTGATAAGGCTCTAACGGTCATAATCTTGAGTGTTTGCTAAGCCAGCCAACGGTCCACTAATTAGACGTCTGGCAAATCCATCAGACGTCTGATTTCATCAGACAGAACTAGCTATGTCCAGCCTAACAGATATCAGACATTCGAAATAACAGTCAGACATCTTAAAATATTTATCAGACGTCTGGTTTGGGAATTAGACGTCTGGAAGTGCTGTTTAAACCCTATATTGGTTTTCTAAGTGTTCTACAGAAAACCTAAGTATCCTAGGGTTGTGCAGGTGTTCCTAGGACTACTGTTAGGGTACTTTGAGGCTCTTTAACATAAAATATCTAAGGAAATAAAGAGCAACAAAAGAAACGAAAAATACAACAAGTACAAAAGAAGGAAATCTATCCTATTCTTCATTTCCTTCCATCTTTAATATATCACTCCTCACGAATCTCTTCTGTTCTCCATCAAGCTCCTCCAATCTGTCCTGGATGCGAGCTCGAACTCCGTCTAATCACGTATCCATTTGCGATTGACCTGAAATCTAGGACTCAAAGCGCAAATATTAAATGACACATGTTTTGTTATCATCAAAATAAATGATCGTGGTGCTCTAGCACCAACATTATGATCCCACTGGACTCGCATTGTCCAATGCGATCACTACGAGGAGCGACAAGCAGACCGTCGATCCGCCTCGACCTGATCCCAGCCCGTCTTCTTCATCGCCCTCTCATTCAGGAAGCGCACCGCATTCACAAGAGGACGATACACCCAAATTGGTGACAGAATCAGTCCCATTCCCTGAGGCTCTACTGAGGGAGCCAAAAGGCAAAATGAAAGATACGCAGGCCTTTAATAACTTGCGTAATTTGTTCAGGGATGTTGAAATCAAGGTAACCCTGCTCGAGGCTATTGACCACATACATACTATCGCCCGCTTTTTCAAAGACTACACAACACCCAGGCGACAGTCAAAGAAAACTAAGAATCCGGTGGTTCTCTCGCCTCATGCGAGTTGTGCTATACTGTCAAACCTACCACCGAAGCAGAAAGATCCGGGCACACCGCTCATTTCCTGTAGCATCCAAGGTTGCAATTTTAACCGTGCCCTGCTTGATCTAGGATCTTCCATCAATCTTATACCAACCATCATGCTCGAAAAATTTTCCTTAGGAAATCTGAAACCCACCCCTGTCAAGTTATAGTTGGCAGATCGTTCTGTCAAAATTCCAAAGGGTGTGGTGGAAGACGTTGTGGTTTGGGTCAACAGTCTCTGTTTTCCTGTTGACTTTCTTGTTTTAGATGTGGAAGTTCCTAGCTCACTTTCTGATTGTTCGATCATCCTTGGTCGACCTTTCTTGGCCACAGCTCACGCCCATATCGACTGCGAGTCGGGCTGTATTGAGATTGCCGTTGGATTTGAAAAGCTCAAGCTTAACATCTTCAAGGCAGCCAAGAACTTTGATTGAGATTGTATCGAGGATGACACGTCTGACGAGGACATGGCCGTCAGTGCATGTATCAGACTAATTGGGACCTATTCTGACTGCTGCGGATTACCTGTAAACACTGACGATTGCCTGACCAACACATATTGTGACGTTCACCCAATCCTCCCTATTCCCGTACCTTCTCTTGACCAGACTTCTGACGAGGTTTTCTTCGCTTCCCATACCTCGTGGTCTGATTCATATCCGGGCTACTCACCATTGGTCCACACTCTTGAAGACCGGATTTCCCTTTCTTTCCCGCCAAATCAGGCGGATTTGCAACTCCACACTGGGACCTTGAGCCCACATGCTACCCACTGGGGCTATTCCTTTTTGGATCCATCTATCCAAGAAGCCCCTCTTCTTGGCCAATCTGAGGGCCAACTTCTTCCTCCTGATTTGTTTTCTGATCCTCCTGGGACACTCATCCCAAGAAATGCGAGACCTGTCACCATCCACTCCCGAGCTGAAAGAGCTACCTAGTACACTTAAATATGTTTTCTTGGGGCCAAATGAAATGCTCCCTGTAATCATTAGTTCAAACTTGACCAGGGAGCAAGAGTGCAAACTAACTGAGGTCCTTATGGAACACAAGGAAGCCATTGGATGGTCTTTATCGGACTTATCTGGCATTAGCCCCTCCTACTGCACTCACCGTATATATACAGAGGAGGAGGCTTGACCTTCCCGCGAGATGCAGCGATGTCTCAACCCTAATATGCGGGAGGTCGTTAAAAAGGAAATTATTAAGTTGCTGGATGCGGGTATAATCTACTCGATCAGCGATAGCCCCTGGGTGATTCCGATTCACGTCGTGCCCAAAAAGGTGGGACTCACCACCCGTGTCAATGACAGGGGCGAATCCATCCCTACGTGCACTCCTACATCCTGGAGAGTGTGTGTAGATTATAGGAAACTCAATGTTGCAACTAAGAAACATCACTTTCCGCTACCTTTCATTGACCAAATCCTGGAGCGGTTAGCGGGAAATAAATTTTTTTGTTTCCTGCATGGATTCTTAGGATATAACCAGGTGGCAATTGACCCCCGGGACCAAGAGAAAACCACCTTTACCTACCCCTGCGGCACCTTTGCATTTAGAATGATGCCGTTCAGACTTTGTAAGGCGCCAGCAACTTTCCAAAGATGTATGCTGGCGTTATTTCATGACATGGTGGGTGACTTTCTTGAGGTCTTCATGGATGACTTCTCAGTCTTTGGACCATCTTTCGATGAATGTCTTGCCAACCTGACCCGTATCGTGCGTTCCTGGGAAAAAAGTCATTTTATGGTACACGAGGGAATTGTTCTCGGACATATCATCTTCGATAGGGGTATCGAGGTTGACAGAGCTAAGCTTGATGTAATTGCTGATTTACCTGTGCCTGGCTCTGTCAAACAAATCCGCTCCTTCCTGGGAGACGTCGGTTTCTATAGGAGATTCATCAAAGATTTCTCCAAGGTTTCTCGACCTTTAGCTCATCTCCTATCGACCGACGTACCCTTCGATATGGGCCCTGACTGCATACAAGCATTCACGCAGCTGAGTAATGTTGTCACCAAGGCCCCTGTTCTCCAACCACCTGATTGGTCCCTCGACTTTGAACTCATGTGTGACGCTTCCGACCTTGCAGTCGGAGCCATCCTGGGACAAAGACACGATAGACACCCCTTCGTGGTGTACTACGCCAGTAAGACGTTGGACGAGGCCCAGCGTAATTATACTACCACTGAAAAAGAACTATTGGCGGTCGTCTTTGGGCTGGAGAAATTCCGCTCTTACCTTCTGGGCTCACACGTTATTGTTTTCGCTGATAACGCGGCCATTCGCCATCTCATGCACAAAAATAATGCCAAGCCTAGACTGATTCATTGGATCCTTCTGCTCCAAGAATTTGACATTGAGATCAGCAATAAGGTCGGAGCCCAGAATGTTGTGGCTGATCATCTTTCCAGACTAGACCCTGACCATATTGGACTTACTCTACCGATCAATGAGATTTTTCCTGATGAGCACCTATTGGCAATTAATGTGGCAAGTGGACCGTGGTATGCCGACATTGCCAATTACCTTGCTTCTGGATCCCTTCCACATGGCTGGCCTAAAAACCAACGCAAGCGTCTCATGGCGGAAGCAAAGTATTATTTCTGGGATAATCCACTTCTTTTTCGCATAGGTGCTGATCAAATCATCCGTCGCTGTATTCCTGACAACGAATTCCCCAGTGTGCTATCCTTCTGCAATGATCAAGCATGAGGAGGCCATTTCTCTGGGAGGAAAACTGCAGCCAAGGTGCTGCAGTGCGGTTTCTTTTGGCCCTCCCTTCACCAGGATGCACAAGTATGCCAAACATTGCACTAGGTGCCAGTCGTTAGGGTCAATGTCACATCGTGACATGATGCCCTTACAACCCATCCTAGCTGCGAAAATCTTCGACATTTGGGGAATTGATTTCATGGGTCCCTTTCCTCCTCCCAACGGCTTCGAATTTATCCTCGTGGCTGTTGATTATGTTTCGAAATGGATCGAGGCTATTCCCGCATGCCGTGCTGACCATGTTATATCCACTCGATTTGTCAAAGACCACATTTTTGCGCGCTTTGGGATCCCTCAAGCCATTATCTCGGATGGAGGAAGCCACTTTACCCATGCATCATTTCGGGCACTTCTAAGGAAATATGGAGTCCACCATCGTATCGCATCCCCGTATCATCCTCAGACGAACAGCCAGGCAGAGGTGTCGAATCGGCAAATCGAGCAAATTCTCCAGAAAATGGTTCGACCTGACCATAAGGATTGGTCCGACAAGCTGATTGACGCACTTTGGGCGTATCGGACCGCCTTCAAGGCTCCCCTTGGTATGTCTCCTTATAGAAATATTTACGGGAAGCCTTGTCATTTGCCTGTGGAGTTGGAGCACCGCGCTTATTGGGCGGTTTGCCAATGTAACCTCGACCTAGACCTGTGTGGTCGAGAAAGGAAACTCCAACTCCAGGAGCTGGAAGGGCTCCTTCGTGAAGCCTATGATTCTGCCTTAACTTTCAAGCAATGCACTAAGGCTTTTCATGACAGCCGTATTTGGCGGAAAGAATTTGAGCCATCTCAGCAAGTTTGGCTCTACAATGCCTGGCTCAAATTTTTTCCTGGGAAATTGAAGTCCAAATGGACTGGTCCTTTCCTGGTCACGAGACCATTTCCCAATGGGGCCATTGAGATTGAAGATCCCAAATCTGGGCATAAATTTACGGTCAATGGGCAGCGTTTGAAACCCTATCTTAGTCATGAACCTGCCCCCATTGGAGAAACTGTTGCCCTGCTGGAGGGTAACTAATGTTGTGCCTCATTCTGAGTCCAGCTGGGGACGTTAAATTCAGCGCTCGTTGGGAGGCACTCCAACAACACTTCGCCATTGTCACGCTCACTTAACTTCACCACCCACCATCCACCCACCCTTCCACCCTACTGTATACCCTGCACCTCAGCTCTTGTTACCCGATCTTTCATCCTTCCTCTACCCTTCCCTGCATGCATATGAGGACATAGCATCGTTTGGCATGGGGGGGTGGATAGGCATCCATAGGATCTGGGTATTTTAGGGTATCATGCAGTCTCCATCTATCTAAAAAAAACAAATGGTGTTTAGTAATGATCTGAAGGCTGAAACAAAAAAATAAAATAAGTGTTTATGGATATTCAAGCACTATTTTGAAGACTTTCCAGGCCATAGAAGCTTGATTCGCTCAGGCTCGGCTTAATTCACTTGAGCATTGACAAGATAGATCGGAATCTCTCCTAACTAAGGATGAATTCTTGTACTTGAGACACCAGTACAGGATCTGTTGGTTTGCTTCTACTCGAGAGCCTAAGTAATCTTGGTTCACACTACACATATCAAGAAAGATCGGGTGAACATAAGATCCAACCCTAGTGTTCATTAGGGAAGGTGGAGTCCTTACCTGTGCGCGCAGGTAGACTTTTTATCCCAGACTTTAGTCTTGTGTTTAGGAGAGACTCTTTCCACCAAAAAGGAACTCTCCCACCAAAAAGAAAAGTGTGCTCCTCCAAATAATGTTGTAAGAGATATACTGACACATGTTTCAAAAAAAAGAAATTGATGCAAATAAGTCAGTATATCTCGCAAATATCTATAAAGTCTTCCCCCTACAAAAGTTCTTTAGGGCAAGTTACAAATACCCTATTTTCTTTAAGCCACAAATGTAATAAAATGGGAGTTGAGTTTTCCGTTATCTTTTTAAGGGTCAATCCAAAGACATGAACTGAAATTGGGATCAACCTGCACTTAAAAATTCGTGAAACCCTGGGCTTGAGTCTTAATGTTCATCTGGTCAGTCTTGATCCTTCACTAAGCACAAGCCATAATCTCTTGAGCTCTCAAGTATGGCAAAAACCTCCTGGATCTTGGAAATCGTACTTAAGGTTTAAATATCAAGAGTCCTGGTTAGTTTAGAGATGGTCTATGTCATGTGAGACTTAAAGTACTGGTAGTCTTCTCTGCAATTGGTTCTCACAATATCCAACAATAAACACACCTATGTTACCTCAGAAAAAAATCTTCAGCTTAAAGATCATTCCTAAATACAATACAAAAATGTTTTGCTAGGGACTAGCAAAAGATAGGCATGGGGGTATGATTGCACAGCAAAAATGCACCAACAATTGTGCCATCTTGTGCTATTTCCAAGCAATGCCAGTGTAGATTAGATAGCCATGGTCGCATTTGTAAAAATAAACGCATGGATACATTTATTTGATAGGGGAGGAGAGTGAATAAAATGGCCTTGAAATTAACGTATTCCTCAAGTGCTGCCTCGTAAATTCACCATCTTTATTTTTATTTTTATTTTTATTTGACTTTCTTCTCCGTGGCTGCATGGCATGGCTAGACCTTCCTCGTGCCATTCTTTACAACAAGCACTCCCTGCCAGCCGCATGCAGAGCCATGCACAGCCCAGGTAATGGCTGTGCATGCCTCTTTCCTTTTTAAAAAGAGCACAGCCTTCTTCCTTGCGGCTGAGACTAATCCACACAAAAAAACCCAACACAGCAGCTTCCCTTTTAGGCCATCTCCTCCCCTCTCCCCTCCATATGCAGCCTCTCTTCTTCTTGAAGAGCCACGCTGTGGGCAGAAGCAGCTCATAGTGGTGCACAACCACCTCTGTGAGTCCCACCACGCCCAGCTCATCAAAGAGCTAGTGGGCATGGTGGTTCACCGCTCTGTTTCATCGTTCCAAGAAATTTTCGCCATTGCCACAGAGCTGAGCTTTGAAGCTCAAGCACAGCAACAGCATGGCACCGGACTCCTCTTCCGCGCGTGTAGGCCACCGCGCACGCTAGTAGCCAGCACAGCTCTTTCCGCGCGCACCAGCATGTTGCCCTCGCCCCTCAACGTGCTCACAAGCAACCGGTGCAGTCCTTCCGCGTGCGCGCCAGCTCGCTCAGGGGCGCCCGCACACGTAGAACCGCCAGCAGGCAGTCGAACGAGCCGAGCGCACACTATAGCCACTGTTCACGCTAGAGAGCGCAACACTGTGGCTACAGTGTGGTGATTGGTAAGTTTCTCACTTATCCGGTCACGAGGAGCTCTCTCTCCACGCCGTGACCATTGCCAGCCCGTTCGCGCACGCCCACACTTGCGTCTCTCTCCGCGCCCACTCTCGCGTTTGCAAGCGCCCACTTCTTCGCCTGCTTCTTTGCCCGCGCCCGCCTCTTCGCGCAGCGTGGTGCGCTGCGGTCCCTCGCATGCCCGCTCCCTCCTGCGTGCACACACGTCTTCACGTGCCTACGCACCTGCACCTGCGTGTGCCATCAGACGTCTGTAGCTGCATCAGGATGACTTAACTATCCACGCTTCTTCACTCCAGTAGCGCTCTCTCTCTCTCTCTCTCTCTCTCAGCACTCTCTCACTCCCTCCTGCTGACACATACACACACACACCCTCGTACACACACCCACTCACATATACACTACTATATACTTATATATATTTATATATATATATATATTTATATCCATATATACATATATATTATTATAAGTATCTATGTATATAGATATATGTAGATATATATATATATATATACATATCTATATCTATATATATAGTTATATATACATACATATATATATAATTATATATATATATATATACATATACATACATCTATCTATGCATACATTTACATATCTATATATATATATATACACATATATAGCTACATATACACTTATATAATTATAACCATATATATATATACATATAGATATATATTTACATATTTACATACATATATATATTTTTTCATATCACCTACCATATGTTGTATCGCGGGAATGTCTGCACCAGTTGCTGATATTCCCCGATACACGCGTACAGAAAGCATCTTCGCACACACCTTCCACCCATCCATCCTACACGCCATGCGACACTTCATCCTGTTGGTTGCGTCTTCCTAGACGACAACCGACTTGACACCGTGCTACACGCCATTTCCACCTCCACCCCCACCCCTATATACATATCTAATATATACATATATATATACTATATTGATCTTATTTCTATTTCTCTTTTCTGCAATTAAAAAGATAAAAAAATATATATAAAAGAGAAAAGATAATCCTTGACTTACAGGTACTCAGTCTTGCAAATAGCAAGACCAATTTTGGGAACCCTAATTTGGCTCAAAGCCAAGAACCTGATTTTGAGGGTGTACCTCAAGGACAAAAATTATCAGAAAAAAATCTTAAATAGAAAAACACCAAAAACATAATAAACGAACGGAAGAGATTCATTGTAGGAAAGGCATAGAAACTTGTTCACTTTTAATCCCACTTCCCTGAGTTCGACCCTGGGCCTAAAAGTGACCAAGATAAAATCAAGTAGGCCAGGTAAAAAAAAATTTGTAAAGAGATGGTTAGGCTCGATTTAGGTTAACCACTATACTCATTTCAACGATAAAATCATCATATTAACACAACCTATCCGGGCCCGACCACTCCCTACTAACTATCCAAGTGTTCAATAAACTAAAAATGTTTATTAGTTTTCTTAAAAGATCCATTACCCAGTCTACGTGCAAGTGAAGTAAATGTATTAGATTCTAAACTCTGAAACAATTTAAAAAGAAGCTCTTTTAATGACACCTCCTTGATAAAGATATTTTTCTAGGGACTAACCAACTCAGCTCAAGATTTTTTTTTATGCACCTAAATGCATGAATTCTGCATAAAAATACAAAATGCACCCCCCATGCCTAAATCCTACAATGTCCTCATTGTAAAATTAAAATAGGAGGAAAAAGGAAGGAAATCATCTGTTGAAGGCATTATTCTGGATGTTGGGTTACCTCCCAATAAGCACTACATTTCCTGTCGGCAACCAGACTTATAGGGAACCTGTAAGTCTGGTTCCAAATAGAAAGAGCTAGGCCCTAAAAATATGCATAAAAGCATAGGCCTAAAGAATAAGTAGCCCCGCATGTTAGCGAGCTAATGATGCAGAGTGATTCCAAATGCTCTCCAGAAGACATGAAAATAGAGAACCTCGTAGGCTACCTGGGGAGGTCTAGGAATAACAAAAGGAACATGAGAAGGGACTTCTTGAAATAGAATAAGTGGAGGATAACAAGGGTCCTCCAAGTATGAAGGGTTTTAAAAGATGTTTGCATAATTATTTTAAACCCTTGAATGGCGAGACTAAAAGTACAAGCATCAATCCACACTCGCCATTCCACTTGAAAATGTAATGGCTTGATATGCTCCCCAGAAAAAATGTATGTAAGTAGAGACCTAAACCAAGGATCGGTTAGGGAGTGTAAGGTTTGTTTGTGGTGTTGGGAGGTAATGATTAAGTCCAAGGAGGGCTTCGTCTGTGTCAAGTCCAGTTCCAACAATAATTTAGATTCTGTATTATTCTCCCTAATAGTTGTTGTAGAAAAATTCAAGTCACCCTACCTATCATTAATGATTTCCTCAAGAATGGGAGTCATATTTTCACCTTCAATGGTGATCTCCAAAACACATTTATTTGATGGTAGGGTCGAAGCAACAGAATCATTATCATTAATTTCATCCCCGGATTCTTTTGGTTCACTTAACTTTTTGTCAGGGTGTATATGTGATTCACTAGTAAGGGAAGGAGTTGCTTCAGTATCCTCAATTATTTTTGAAGGAGGATCAGTCTCAATGTTATGGAGTAAGCCTATATCTCTCAATTCATTGTTCTCCTCGGGGCATAAATTCTCAATTGATATGCATTGTCCTTGAGAGTCATTCCTAGGCTTCTCAATATTGTGTTCGTCCTCCTCCAACATCAACTCCATATCTTCCTAATTTTGTGAAGGATGAATTTCAAAATCAAAAGTAGGGAGGAATCCAGATTTCACCAAATCATTCATATCCTTGGGGGGTAAGTCTTCAAATAACACACAATCCCCTCGAGATTCACTCCAAACTCTTACTCTGGGTTCCTCCATTGGGTCATCATCCTTCTCTAAAATGGACTCTTTGTATCTCTGAGACCAAAATTGATCCAATTCATCCTCCATTCCCTTAGTGTCACCTACATTAGGCATATGTAAATCCTCAGAATGTTGTATGGTAGGTGTTGGTTCCCTACGTGGACGATCAGGATTAGGCTCACTAAGGGTAGAATGGGGTTCCACCACATGATCAATTGGGGAAGTGGTATGACTAGCACGACCTTGACCTAGGTCATTAGGGGTGAGAAAAACACTGTTAGTAGGGTCAAGGTCTTCAAGTGGTACCATCTTCCCTTTCTTTTGACTCCAATATAACTCGGGTGGATAATCACTATGATCATTCTCCTCTAGTGGTCGTGTCTCAAGAGTAGAGTCTAAGTGATAGTTACTCAAAATGGGATCCCTATTATCCGTTGTTTCCTCAAAATGATCTTGGTGATTGGGGGTAGAAAGGTAGGGATCCGAATCACTCATATGAGGGTATCTAAGCTGACTAATTTCTTCATTCAGTTGTTGACTATTCCTCAACATCTCTCCCATAGACTCCATCATTTCTTTTTGTTGTTTTTACATTTCTATCATAAAAGAGGAGAGGCTACTATCAGATTGGGGTGGATAGTCAATCTTAGGCTTAGGTTGTCTAGGAGTGTTAGTCCAACCTTGATAATAAAAATCATGAAGGGTAGGAGGGTTAGGCGTTGGCAAAGTAGTGGGGACTCCTGAGGTGGAAAATCCTGCTCCAAGGCTCTGCTCAAGAGTGGGAGTTATCGGGCCAGTACTCCCAAGATAGGAATAGGATTGTTCCCATGAATTGTCATTGTGCCTCTCTAAGGAGGGATACGCTCGGGGCATGGAATCTTGGTTAAAAGATGGGCAGTATGGGTTTTGATAATCTAAATGATAGGAGTAAGGGTAATCCATTTCTTTTAAGCCAAACAGGTTTAACTCTCTTTAGGACTTAGAAGAAATTATATAGAAACTTCCTAGAGTGCTCTACCACTACCAAAACAAATGCAAATACAATGGGAATCTATTTTTAGTAGATTACAGGTCTCTTCAATCCTACTCCATTGGTTAATCAAAGAAGTCAAGTTAGTGCTCCTTCGTTCCCACTTAAGTGGTATAAGAGGTCAAGTGCACCTTGAGATCCTTAACCAGACTTGCCTGAGGACGGTTGAGGTCAATAGAATTACAATAGGTGGCTATACAAGTTTTACAAGAATTACGCTTCCTAAGCCAACCTTTGTTGGTACTTGCAACCTACTCGCAAGGAATGGAAGTCTCGAATCGAGCCCACGCACGAGGAATCAAAGTAACTTGGTGGATAGGCTTGTTGATTTCTGACTAGCTTCCCTTGTGGCATAAAGAGGAGAGGTAGAAATTTATTTCCAGTGACCTTATGTGTGATGTGTACAGTGTTTCAGGTGTGCAACATACGTATGCATTTTATATTTTAAAATCCCGTAATCAAATCCATTTGCACGTAATTTAAAGTCATTGATTTTAAGGTCCAACCTCTTAGTAGTCCCAATTTCTTAAAAGTGACCACTGAATTAATTAGATTCAAACACTTTAGCGGTCTTGAATTTAAGTCCAATACAGATGCATGACAGGTAATTGATGCAAAAGAGAAGACGTACCTTACTCCAGCTTTCTTCATGCAAAATGTCTGCAATGCAGAAAGAATCACTAGATGCTACTCAAACAATCCTATATGGTCGCCCTATAGATATGCAGCTTCTAGCAGGCAACTCGGAATTTTTTTTTTTAAATAACAAGCAAATAAACCTAATCTAACTTAACTAGCTAACTAACTAACATGTAGTTGCAACCGTTCAAATAAACCTATAATCCAAATAAAATGGGAACACACTCCAAAAAATATGCTCCCACATACAAGAGTGATAAGCAATAAAAGCACTGGGAACAAGTTCCCAAAAATGCCCAACATGAGTCCATAAGATAGAAATTTAAATATCTAATGTCTATCTAGCCTAATCTAAATCTAAAAGAAGCAAATAGGTCCTCCGTCATTAATCCTCCCTCCTTCACGCACGTGGGATCAAGGCCCACATGCTCATGAGATTATCCTCGAGGTGGCCTCAAGGTCCACCAACAATATCACCTCCGTCCTGCGTGCCCATTGTGTTCGTTTGTACGCTTTTTCACATAGACAAAACTATTGTCAGTAATTCAGAAAAGCTTTAAAAATAGCACAAAAATAATATAAATTCTCTAAAAAAAATTAATAGGTGTGTTTCCTCATCGGCAACAGTGCCATTTGAAAGAGAGATTCTCATTTTTGATGAAATTTGTAACATAAAATGTCGCGTCATTATAATTCGTTACGTAGTAGAAAATCGCTTTTCAAAATATTTAATTCTCAAAATCTAACCATGAAAATAATTAGGTCATCTCCATAGAGAGGAATTAACCTATCAAACTAGTGAGTTGTGCCTTGTTTGTTTGGGAATATCAACGAATGTGCATACTAATTACTGCAGTTCATTTTCAACATAAGTTATCATTCTATGTAAATCATCAAGAATATAGGGAGGTTACATGCAAAATCACCACCATGGAAATATGTGAATCATGATCTTGGTACTATCAAATACCGTCAATCTTAATCAAAATAAAACTTGTTTCCTATAACCAATATCCCATACTCTATTATTCATGAGATAAATGCAATTATCTGTAATTTGAATAAACTAAAGCGATATTCATGCAAATCTATCTTAATATAATAATGTGATAAATAAATTAACAGTGCTTCTTATAATGGAAAAAGTCATAATTATTAATGTGAGGGGGAAATAGAGGATTTCTCCTCTCTCTTCTATGCGTGTGTGTAGAAGCATCGTCGGAGGAGCTGCTGCGGGTGAAGGTACTTTGGAGCGTGGGCTTCACGATGGTGTAGGAGGCCTGGCCGAAGGTGGCCGGATATGGCAGATTGGTGGCGGAGGACGCCGTCGACAGTGATGGCAGGAGGTGTGAAATGTTGGCTTCGAGAGATAACCGGGTTTTATTGTTATAGCGTTGTAGTATAGCCAGTTATTGCCATCATTTCAAATATATAAATTTTTTACTCGGAAAATAAAAGAGTTCCCGAGGTCGAACTCAGGGAGCAAGTTGTATTCTAGGGGTACAAGTTTCTTTACAAAAATAAAGAAAGAGAGAGAGAGAGAATTTGTTGGCTTTTCTTCTTTTCTCTTTGCTTCTCCTCTTCTTCCTTCTCAGATCTTCTGCTCTCTTCTTTTTGTTCTTCTGCAGAGCGGTCCTGTTCTTCTTCTTCTTTCTTTCTTTCCTTTCTTTTCCTTTCTTCAGACCTTCTTCTTCTCGTGCTCTTCTTCTTCTTTCAGTTCTTGTCTTGGCCTCTCTGCGTTCTCCTCTGCCTCGCCTTCCTTCTCCTTCTTTGCCTTCAGGACGTCGTCTGATTTTCCAATCAGACGACTTAAACTGCAGCTGCTACAATGCCGCTCGGTGATCCTCCTTTCTTCAGCTTTCGTCTTCTTCCACGGTTCTTCTTCACCTGTGCCTGCACACTTACACAGCTTGATCAGAGAGGGGCAAAACCTATCTCTACCCTCCCCCGCGTCTCTCTCTCACAGAATCCGCTCATGGGATAGCTCTCCCAGAGCTGCCGGGTAGCTGGGTACGGGTCGCGCCCGGGTCCAGGCCCACCGGCGTGCGTGGTGGGCGAGGAGTGCAGGTCAGTCTAAGTCGGGTCGGGCTAGGTCCGCGGGGCGTGAGCGCGGACGAGACCGGGTAACCGGGCGGGTAAAGGGGACCTCACCCCGTGTGCTGAGGCACTAAGCCTCCAGCACTTTTTCACTTTATACCGCTGCGCCTCTTCAGAGTTTTCCGAGGTGGGACTAAATGTCCCACCCCGAGTTGGCGCCTGCGCGGAGGAAACAGCTGGTAATCGCAGCGTTACGCGAGGCCTTCGCGCGAGGGCTTCGCTTCAGCTGCAGCCTGACGCTTTGTCGAAATGCCTCGCACGGCCTGGGAGTCGAATCTGGGCGTGGCGCGCCTGCAGCTGCAGGCGGAAGCAGCTCCTTCTGCACGGCAATGGCGGCGGAGGACGGGTGACCTGTTCACAGCAAAACGGCCTCTCAGCCTAATCAGAAGGTGCCGGGAGCTTCGCCAGGGTGCGGCGAAGCTCGTGTGGGTGGCGGCGAGGCGTGGGGCGGCGTGCAAGGGCTGCCCTAGGTCGGACTGTGGGTCGGAAGATGGGTTTGTTCGGTGGGGTTGCAGAGGGTGATGTGGGGGAAGTGGAAGGGCGAGGGTTGATCAGGGTGAGGAGGCGGAGGTTCTGCGGTGGTCGGCGAGCAGTGTGGGTTGCTGGAGTGATGGGAGCGGCTCGCCGGAGGATGGCCGGAGGCGGAGAAGGTGAGGGTGAGGGGTCGGAATCGAGGGCGACAGTAGATGTTTAAAGTGAGGAAAAGGAAGAGGGGAGGAAGAGGAGGAGTTCTACCTACTTAGCAGGAGGAGGAGGGGCCGGAGCGGGCGACAGTCATATCGACTGCCGCCGGAGAAGAAGATGCCCGGGGGAAGGGGCGGCGGCCAGCTGGGTGCGGCGTGGCGCGGGAAGAGTAGGGGAAGAAGTCTCTGCTGCTGGTATTGCGGCAGAGCGAAGAGGAGGAGGAGGAAGAACCGCCGGAGCTGGTGGGCGTCTGCTGGAGTGAGAAGAGAGGAAAGTTGGGGGTTTTCTCCGTCAGATCCGAGCTCGGAAGAACGGTGGAGCGACGGGGGTATTTATAGGGACCGAATCAGGGAGGAAGGCGGAGGGAGACGACGTGTCTCCCTCGCCGGAGGACGCCGGAGATGGAAACCCATACCGTCCGTGCGTTCGCACGGCCGATATGGTGGGTTACAGCGACCAGGGGGTGTCCCTGCGACGGCTGACGACGCAGGGCACCCCCGGTTTACTTGCCAGGCTCTCCCCCTCACCCTGCGCGGCGCCATGCTCCGCGCAAGGTCGCCGGAGCATGGTGCTGGCAGGTTTTGCAGGGGGGACCTGAACGCAAAGAACGAAGGAGAGTTAGGGGCCAAAATGCGAGGGTTCAAAAGTTGAGGGCCAAAAAGTAAATATATGAGGACCAAAGTGTAAAGTTGTTCAAGAAGGTTTCTTCTTAGGCTCAAGTTTTTATACATGACTAATTAGAACCTAAGGAATCTGATAGTGAATTTTATTTCTAGATTAAACCTTGTTTGACTAGTCAATTTATGCAAAAACCCAAATTAAGTTATTAATTGGGTATGGTTCTCAATGTAGGTCAAGATGGGTTCCTAAGGTCAAATTGAAGGTTCTAAACCCTAGAGATTATTTTTCTATGAATTTTAGAGGGTTTATTCCATTTTTGCTTTGCCTTGAACCTCGTGAATTGAAGTGGGTTTGTTTTAGGGTTATAGATTATCATTTAGTTCCTTGGAATTGCTGTAGCCCTTGCTAGATCATCTCATCCCACTTTTATTCTTATTAAGTTGCCTTGACCTATGTTTGGACCCTGAATTACCCTGTATGCAGATTATACTGGTAAAATTGCATTTTTACCCCTTATGACTTGTTTTCTCCTTAAACTCAGAATTCTCTGAGTTCAGCCTTTCCTTGAGTTATGTAGGAGCTTTTATCCTTTGTATTGGGTCAAAATGAGCTAGTTATGGCTCATGATGAGGTTCTCATCAAGGTGCATGAGGAGGTCGTCGAGGGTAGCTAGCGGTCGTGTGGAGGCCGTAGGCGTGAGACGAGGAGAACGATGAGGTTGATGGTGAGATTGGCTACTTGTAGTGGCCGTGTGAAGCGAGAGATGACCTACTTTTTGCATTCTTTGCATAGGTGAATCGGGAGGACAAAAGGAAGGAGAAGATGAATAGGGAAAGGATGAGGGGATTGACAATGTTGATGGTGGTTTGCGGCTAGAGCAGGCGAGGGCAGGTACGGCTATAGGGGTAGCGGTGGGTCTACGGTGAGGTGTTGGGTGGGTGGCTACAATGGTTTCTTCAAAGGATGGGAGCGCATGGAGAGGAAGAAGAAGAAGAAGAGGAGGAGGAAGATGAAAAAGGAGAGGATGTTGGTAGTGGGTGAGGGTGGTGGTGATGATGGTGGTGATGGTGTGCACGCTGTTACTGCACACACCACTGCAAGGGAAGGGCGACGGTGGAGCTTGCTTGGGCCACGGTGCACACTGGGTCCACAGTGCAAGTAGAGATCACGGTGATTGATGGTGGATCCCTGACCAGGGGGAAAGATAAATGGCGCTCCTGGATAATGATCCCTATTTTTAAAAATCCTCTGTGCATTTTCTTCTGCCGAGATGTCCTCCAACCACTTGGAGGATATAGCGAGCGGTTGGTGTGGTGGAGGTTCAACCAACTTAACTTGGCGGTGGAGAGGTGGTCATGCATTAGACGTCTTATAGAATGAATTTGAACATTTACAACTTAGTCTACGACTGAAAGACCGATTGAATCACTAAGTTGGTGTGTGCAAGTCCAATTTTGCAAATGATGTCCTCCATATTCCAATAATCCTTGCATCTGGCCTGCATCCATCAAATAGGTTATCATAACCATATGCTACTAATTGTGAAAATGATGCATAAAATTATATGTGGACTAAGTTAAATTACCATTTAATTCTTAAGAAATTAGAAGCTAGGCACATACAATTTAAGAGTACTTAGGCCAAATAGCGATCCACTGGAGTGGACTTATCAGTCATACTGTTTCACATTAAGGGTCTTCTTATAATTATCACAATACACCTGATACTGTTCACGTTCCTCTTCAGTTCATGATGAATAAAGAGAGCAGTAGTCGTCCATTCGTGAACCCATTGATCCAATGGTCAATCGTTAACCATTAATCATGCATCTTTACGTGCAACATCGTCACCGTTTCCATATCACATCCCATGGCCAACTTTTGGCTTATTCCTTTCCTGCTCACCCTTAGCTCTATGCCCACCATTGATGCCCCTAACGGCCAGCCCATTGATCCGGTGACCATCCTCCCTCTAGTGCCTACAAATTGAGCTCCTTAGCAAGCCTTGGGTCATCCATCGAATCCCTTCCCCTGAACCGATCCTTCACTCCATCCCCTCAACTCCATTCTCTCTATTATTTCCTGTAGTGATAGAGCAAGTTCCTCTACCTCCTTCAATCGCCATTAGTCGACGATTGGTGGATCTAGGACACCTCCTTGGTCCACTGAGGGCTTCTTCCCTTTATTCGTCATTAGCCAACAGCCGATGGCTCTTGTGTAGATTCTAACGGAGGGGGTTGAGATATGTGTGAAATGAAATAAGGCAAAAATATAAATAAACAATCTTGCAAAATGCAATCACACAAGAACACAATGGATTTTTAGGTGTAAACCCAAAAACCATCACCTAAGCCTCTCGACTTAGGATTTCCTTATCAACCTAGTCGATCAAATCTACTATCTAAGTCACTTAAACAATGGTGACTTAACCTCTTACAACCACGCTACTTTGTATGAGGGTAGCATACCTCAACCCCTCCTCTTTACGAGGAGTATTTTGTCTCACAAGGGAGGTGGGAATTTGCAAAGCGAATATCCAAACAAATACAATTACAATATATCCTATAGAGCCACAAAATATATATTAAATCTAGCTACTATAGGCAAAGGAAAACTTCCCTTTGATGGAACTGTGTTGACTAGCAACGCGGGGTGCATGATCTACGCAATGGCACGACAGTGCACTCGTACTCGTAGGCGGGAGAGCGGGTGCACAGCTAGAATGATGCTCTCAAGATGAAGACTAAGGCTTTGGAGAGCAAGATCACTTTGACACAATATGGTGTGGAAATAGTATATCAAGGCGTATTTGGCTTAGGAAGGCTGCTCCTCTATTTATAGAGGTCCTAAGAAGGCTTGGGAAGGCCTTCGAAACCTCTTATAGCCATTGGGAATAAGGTTCAAGAGTGTGGTCCAAAATCCCACTAAAATCAGAATCATTTATGATTCTGACGGGGTTATTAGACATATAGTTTTATGGTCAGACGTCTAGGTCATCGTTTGATCTAAGGTTCGATCGTCTGATCTAGAAGGGTGGATCTTCTGGATGGGGTTGGATCAAGGTGAACATCTAAGAGTCAATTTTAAGACGTTTGGGATACAAATTAGACGTGTAATCAAAAGATGGGTTTCTTCCTGTTTTCATAAGATCAAAATAGGGTTCTAGTGTTAAGTTGCACAGACGACAGATCGGACATCTGGCAATAGGTTAGAACGTATGGAAAAGTAATCCTTTATGGGAATGGATTTCCCAAGAGGCTTAATGGTTAGATCGTCTGACAAAAAGAGATTTGGATCAGATATTAGCTTAACGTCTATTTATTAGACGTCTGGGATGCTTTGCGGACGTGTAAAAGTAGATGTAAGTCTGATTAAGAGTTAATGTTCAAAGATTATATTTGACAAGCCAATGATCCTCTAGTTGGATGTCTGGCAAGGTCTTCGGACATCTTTTAAGACGTCTGGACTATGGACTGGTCGATAGAAATCAAAAGACAGAATGCACTAAGCCTAGCCTAAGTGTTATGGACATCTGGACAAAAGGTCAGACATCTTAAAGGACAATATCAGACGTCTGATGTCCAAATTGGACGTCTGATCAGGCTATCTGAAGCCTATTTTGGTTTTCTGAATTATTTAAGTGTTTGTCTACGAGTCCTAGTGAGGTGTGAGGTTTCCTAGGACTAAGGTAAGGTACTTTGGGCTCTTTATAACAAGTTTAAAGGAAAAGAGCAAAGTACAAAAGAAATAAATACAAGGACAAAAGTATCTATCCTATTGTTCATCTCCTTCCTTCTTCAAGCTCTCGCTCCAAGCGAAGCTCTTTCTCCTCCATTAAGCTCCTCCAATCCCCTTCACACTTATATCCATTTGCATTTATCCTGAAACTTATAAACTCAAATGCAAATGTTAAATCACAAGTGTTTTGTTATCATCAAAATCAACGATCATGGTACCCTTGCACCAACATCTTGGACATCACCTTCATTTGTAGAGTAGATTTAATCGCTTTCTTAGTCTAGTTTATTCTTTGTTAGCTAGATTTATTGCTTTCTAACCTAGTTTAGATCAGTTAGAGTACCAATTACTAGTTGATTTGATCTAAATTAGTTTAGAATAAGAGTAGATTAGTTTAGATCTAATTTTCCCTTTCTGATCAATTCAGATCAAATAGGTGTTTTCTCACTTTCATTTTGATCCTCCGATCTTCCTCTACACCTCACGAGAGTTTCTAGCTATTTTCCTCAAATTTTAATTCGTATTCAACCCCCTCCACTGGAGCATATCTAGATATGAAGTTTTTCAACTTCTAGATCTAAATAGCTCTCAAATCCACTCTCCATTCACTCCATCTAATCACAAAGACCACCCATCTTGTTTTGATTGCATCAATTCGCTCAATTCATTTGGATTTGAGTTTTACGCCCAATCGTAAGATTTGGAGTCAATTTGATTTTGAATCGATTTAATCAAGCGAATTGAGTTTTTATTTACTTAATTGGGTGCAATGCGATGATTCTGAGATGTTTCAAGTGGATTTTTATATTTAGATGAGCATAAGCC
Source organism: Thalassia testudinum (assembly GCA_037157565.1). Classification (NCBI taxonomy): domain Eukaryota; kingdom Viridiplantae; phylum Streptophyta; class Magnoliopsida; order Alismatales; family Hydrocharitaceae; genus Thalassia; species Thalassia testudinum. Next base: position 157,065,188 of record JAZHRO010000025.1, read on the forward strand.
CAATTTGAGTTGCATTTTGGGTAGTTTAGCCAAGGAATCTCAAATTCCCTAAGATGAGGATTAACAATGGCCCATCTAGTTTTTCTAGGATTGCCTAAGGACCTAAACACTAATTGATAGTGTTTAGGAGCTCCCAATGATCAGATCATCTAGGCTAATCCAAATTAAAATGCTTTCAATTTGATAATGGGGGATTAATGAGTTTTTAGGGATCCTAATAGAGGTTCTGATTCATGTTGCAAGTGGAATTAAAGGTTAGTTTGATCAATTCCTCTTGTGTTGTCTAAGACAGAGGAATGATCAAACTAGAGTTTTTAAGGTTTCTTGGACTCATGATTAGTGTTAATGGTTTTTAGATCTTCTATGGAATGTTTGCAATATATTTCAATGTGAATTTAAGTGGATTGAATCTGATCTAATATAGATCAGAGTAGCAGTAGTAGCAATTGTTTGAAAAGTTTTCTTTCTGAGGGATATAATCCTTGATTTCAAGTGGATTTGAGGATGAAAATTTTTGTTCGGATTTATTATACTCAGATCTAGATTTCCAGATCTGAAATTAGTTTCATGAGTAGAAAATCAGATATAAGGTCTAAAGGAGGCCTAATTCAGGTTTGGACAGCAAAGCTGACAGCAACAGCAACACCTGCCACTAGTTTAGTTTGATTTAAGGAGTTCTGAGCTGAGTTCTTAGCTTTTAGTGTGCTTCTAGTGTGTTGTATGGATAGATCTCATGTGAACAAGCATTCTTGTATTTTTGTAGTTCAAATTTGATCAAATTATACCTTGTAATTGATGTTTAACTTCAATGTCAGCACATTCATTGCTTTATCTATCCAACAATCTAATTTTAATGAAATCTGAAGTGAAAATCAGGTTTTATTGTCCAATCATGTTTCATATTATTTGTTGGTGGTTTTTGAATGATCACACTGCATTTCCAGCCATTCAAACCAGGTTTCATGCCTTAGGTTCTACTTCTCTCAACTCATTTGAGCCACATTTGGGTGAACTTGTAAATACATGAAAAAATGCAAAAAAATTGTAAATAAATAAAATAAAAGTATCTTGAGTAGGATTAGATATTTTTCTAGATGTGTACAAAGTTTGAGAGTATTCTAAACCCTTTAGCTGGTAGAACATGGCAGTAGACGGTTCAGTCTACTCTAATACTGAATAAAGGAACTCAATTTGAAAAATGCAAAAAGAACCCTCTCTTCTCTCCTCTCATCTTCTCTCTCTCTCTTCTCTTACTTCTGTAAAACATAAAAATAATATAAATACCTGAAAAAGTTCAAAAATACATAAAAATACCATGTATAAAGTATTTATACTTGAAAATATAAATTAAATACTAAGTTAAATGTAAATACTATAATATATATTTAGAACGTACATAACTAACTTATATAATTATTATAATTACTTAAATATGTATTTATGTTGAGTTATAATGTATATATCTTAATTATATAATTATCTATTTATTTATAATAGATTATACGTACATATACTTAGTTAATTATAAATAAATACGTATACATGTACAAACATATTTATAATTGTATATACTTATTAAAGTGATTACTATATACTATACTATACCTGTATATTTGTTTAATCAAGTATTTATCATATATAATTAAGTTAATAAGTTAATTAGATAAATAATTAAGTTAAAATAAATTAAATTAGTAAATTAATCTATTATTGAAGTAAATTATCTTATACACTTGTATATAATAATTTTAATTATTTTCAACCTATTTATAATATATTTATACTGTAAAATAGTATTTATAATATAATTATGTATCTATTATTAAAATCATGTAAATAATGTATATAAATTAAAATAAATAACTAAAAATAAATTAAAAATGTGTAATAAATACTTTATAATGTATATTAACTAAATTATAGGTCAATTGAGGCATTAAGTTATTAATTTGAATATTAATTAAGGAATTAAGTACTAATTTAACATGTATGATTCAGTAACTTTAATGATTTTTTTAAATATAATTAAATAATTAACTATTGTAAATTGAATACATCAATAAGTAGCCCTATGTATAGGCTTTCCAACCTTATAATTTAATTTGAAATTAAATAACAAATAAGGACTCAAATCAATGCAAGAACATGGCCATTTCATACGAAACCACACGTTAATTCATGCCTAATGCCCGGTGCCTCTTAGTCCCACATCGTGGGCTGTTGAAGCATTTGCGGCATATATAAGCCTCAGCACTGCTGACCTCACTGGTCGTTAGTGCTGGGTGCACATTATGGAGCATTGAATAAGCATTTGATTTGGGTACGCGTGCACATGTGCCTGCGGGCTTGTGCGTGTGCATGTGTGGCCGCATGTGAGTACATGGGTGTAGGCCTATTGGGCCTAAAAATGGACAAAATACACCTAATAATGAACTAGGTCCCAGTCTAGTAGTGGTATCGATCCAACCCACTAGGGACATTGATCCTGTGAAAGACTTGAGCCTGCTAACCAATAATTTTGGTCTAAGTTAGAGTTTAACTATGATTAAGTTAAACGAAAAAAATAATAAACTAGTGTTGTGAGTGCCTGTGTGTTAAGTGTACATAGTGTGCTGTGCATGTGCGTGTTATATAAGTATTAGTATATGTAATACTTAATAAGTATTAGCATACATACAAGTAAAGAGTACATATGTACATTTATATATATATATAATATATATAGTCAGAGTATACATATTTTTGCCTTATATATATGTACGTATGTTTTTAAGGTTTTAGTGACACATATATTTGTCATTGTACATTTATTATATGTCACTATAGATAGTATTATATGTTAGTATAGCATAAATTAGTATATATTTGTAGCCTTTTTGTGCCTCCACTTAGGCATTGCTTAGCATAGTTGAAAATAACTAACATAAAGTAGTTTAAATTAGTTTTTGATGCATTTCCACTTGTAAATATGTTTGAGCCATTCTTACTCACATTTATTGATTTATTTTATACGTAATTGACTTAGATTCATTAATTATTTGATTCATTCATTTTTTTATAAATAGATTTGACATTTTTTGAATAAAAGAGCATTTTTGGATAAAAGAGAATAATGTATATCAATAACTGTCTCACAATGAACGATCTGTAATAAATCAATAAAAATTATGTAGTTAAATAAATGATTTCTATCTAGGATGCATTTATACTACAACATAACGACTAATTAACATGCAATCCAGATGGCTCATCAAAGATTACTCGAAATCAAAGTCCTATGATTGGGGAACCTCTCCACAAAATTTGGTGGAATTCCATCATGTTGATTGGGAGAAACGAGCTTCCAAAGATGGCTCCAAACACACATTTCGCAAGCATGGGGAGTTGTTAGTGGAAGATGGTTGTAGGGGCATAAATGCAAGAAAATCAAAAGTTAAGGCCTTTTTTGTATGAAAATTAGAAATTAAAGGACCAAGTTGCAAACTTGGTCAAGATAGATTCTAATTGGGCTAAAAAATTATGAGTAACCTAATTTTGACACAAGAATCTAATGGTGACATCAATTTTAGGTTTTGATGAAGTTTGATTGGTTAATTTATGATTTAATCCAAAATGTATCACTTACCTACCATGGTCTTCATTTTAAGTCAATTTGGGCTCATTTTGTAAAATTGAATGTTCTAATAGTTTTAAATAATTTTTAGAATATTTAGATTACATTTATTTCCATCAGAACCCTTTCAATTAAAGTGAGGCCGAAATTAGGATTTTATTAATTTTTATTTAGTTTTTATTTCATAAAATCCTTAAATAAAATAATATGAGCTTATTTATTGGAAATTTGAGCTTAGTTGGCCTTTAATTAATTAAAGGTTTACCCCTTGGTTAATCTGCATTTGTATTTTGCTATTAAAATACTATAATTAACTAATTTTGATTCATGCCCTTCAATTCTTGATATTCTTTAGTTATACCTTTTTAATGGTTTAATTAGGTGAATTTATACTAAGAAATTAGACAATTTGAGCTAAATATGAAGAATGATGGTGTTACTGTTATTATTGCATCTGTCCTCCCCCTCTCGTCCCCCTTTATTTGTCCTTTTCTCTATCTATCCCCTTTCTTTCTCTATTTACAGAGACTCTACACAGCTCCTCAACATAGTCTCATATTTAGTATTAGCAATATCCAGTAGACGTGCCGGTGAGGAACATTGAATATGGGATTAGGTTGGGGTACCGGGCACAAATTACTAACTAATAATTTCTTGTAAAAGTTGGGATTGCTGTTTCGTTGTTTGTTTTTGTGAGTTAATTATATAATATGTGAATTGGATTTCTTGCTACATATTTGTTTGCTATCAAAATTAAATGATTTTATTCTCATATCAATGGTAACTAGATTACTTTACCACATTAGAGAATTTTTTTTGTGATCTACAATCAAACTGTCTTTGCTGGACCATTTAGTTCATGATCTATTGTTTGACCTTCCAAGTAGGTTCAAGAGGCTCAAACCAAACTAAGTAGGAGGTGGTCCATTTTCTTTCTTGTCAAATCTATCACAGGTGGAATAGACTTCCAATTTTGCTAGTACTTACATCGAATCTAGTTTACATTTCTTTTGATTTAGTTTTCTTCATCAGTTTTGGTTGGGTGGCAATTGCCATTCCAAGTTGTACGAAGACTTTTATTTCTGTGCTTCTCTTTGATTCTGAACTATTTATTTTGATTTATTCATCTATTGTGAATTGCATGCTATATTGGGTGGATGGAAGTATTTGTTGTTGGGCAACTGGTGATCTTGTGATTGATGGCTGACACTTGGTCCTCATATGGGTCTGGGGTGTTACATAAACCCTAACCCTTTATGCCACTTCATTAATCCACATCCTCTGCTTTCCTCCAATCACCTAATGCCGTCTCATCTTGCCACATCACCATAGCCTTCCCACCAATTGGCTATGCCACCTATGCCTCTTCAACAACCCAAAACTCTAACTCTAGCCTCTCCATCCCATCTAAAATCCATGCTAACTTAAAGACCCCATCATATCCCTTCACACCACCCCTCCCCTCATCTCCAACATCCATGCCTACATCAATCCATAGCCTTCCCTTTCACCCAATCACCTTATGCCAACCCCCTCCCTCTAATCAAATGATGCCACCTCATCCTCTCCATATCATCAATCTAATGAACCCTTGTCACTGTTGATAGCGAAAAACTATGCGATCGAAGTTGGATTTGAAAAACCCATCGTTGTAGTTCGATTTGCGAAGAAATCCATCAACAGATAAAATTTATACTAAAACTCTAAGAATTTTGGGTCAAACACAGGAAGGCAAATGTTTGATTCATGACAGTGTTTGTTTAATTGTCACGAAGAAGATTAGCTAGTTGAATTGAATCTAGACTAACTATCTACTTAAAGAATAAAGAATAGAAGATAGAGAGATAATATTACAAATAAAGACTGTATCAAAAAAAAATATTTCAAATAAAGACAAAGGAGAGGTGGAATAAACATGGATTTCATTATTACAAGCTAATGTTCATTACAATTACAACTACCCACTACACTAGAAAGCAGGAAATCTACACTAGAAAGCGGTAAAAGAGAAGGTAGAGAGATGCTATCCTCCTCAATGACTGCTTAGAGGATGAGCCAGATAGAGTGACGACTGAAAGATGGACGGAGTGGGAAGAAAGAGAAAGAAGTGGGAAGAACTGGGGGCGAGGCAGGACGTTGTCGTCGTCACGAGATCTACTTCTCGAATAGAGTGAGAGGACAACTGTGGGATACTCCATGAAGGGGGGAGAAGGTGGAAAAATTCTAATTTTTACTCCAGAGGAGCATCCTGGGTTTCGGACTAGCTCTTAGAGCTTTGGAGGGGATAAGAGGAGAGAGGAAGGGTTGACAATTTCATAGGGTAGGGGTCTCCTTTTATAGTTACAAGGATTTGGGGCAATTTGGTCATTACATATTCAAAAACATTAAAATCAGATCTTTAGTAATGGATTTATCTATCACTAAAGGTCAAAAAGTGGGTGACATACGCGTGCGCTGTGCGCGCCTCTTCACCTTCTGCACACACAACGTTTTCGCACGTTCAATGAATCTCAGCCATCCGATCAAGAGATTGGACAACTTAAACTTCATCTCACTCGTGCCTTCTTCTGTGCATGAGATCAGGCATTCGAAGGTGCATTGAATCGCACATCTGGCCGATCTCTTCATCTGACCCGTCGATGCTTGATCGGAAGGCCCAATTCACACTCTCGCATGCGAAGGAGGTATGCGCTGGCCAGAATCGAATGGGCAACCTACAGCGACAAAGGGTCTTACCCACTGCGCTATGTGCGTGGATAGACATGAAGAGTATTCTTATGCCATTTAATGCTGATCGTTGGATCTTGATTCAACGGTTGAGATTAGATGTGGAATTCATCTCACATGAGGTGTTGTTTGAGGGAAATGACGTCATCAATTCTTAGCTGTTGGATGAAGAAGTGGGGATGCAAGCAGTTTAGAGGGTTCGGATGGTGCCATGTGGCACCATCTTGGCCGTCCATCTTCTTTGAGTTGTAGATGGTACCACGGATGTCGGATTGGATCGATTTTCTCGCCGTTAGGCTACAATTGTCGATCTGAACCCATCCGTGTAGTCAGATTTGTCGTCTGAAGTACGGATTGACACCATCTTGGCCTTGGTCTCTAAGCTTCCTCAGACTATATCTAGTGCTACGAATGTCCGATCAGGGTGATCTTAGAGTCATTGAACTCCCATCGTCGCCCTGATCAGATCCATATAGTTGGATCTTCCGTCTGAAGCCCCAATTAAAAGTCACCCTGTCCCTGGCCATAAAAGGAGACAATTACTATATAATTTGAACTAAATGCATGATTATGCATGTTATGCACTATTTATAATGCATGATGCTAATATAACACTAAGAACATGCATTAATAGACATTTTTGGCTATTTAGATGTATGCACATCACACCCCATGCCTACCTTTCGCTAGTCCCTAGCAAAAAGTATATGCTATTTATGAAAGAATTAGGATTGGATTACTCGGGCAAAAGTCATTTTCAACATTAAGAAATTTTTACTTAGGACCTGAACTTTCAAAGACACAACAACGCCCAGGTATCTGCCAAAATGCAGACCGCCTCAAGCCCTCGCCTTATTCAAAGAAGGATCTCTTTTTCTCCATTCTCTTCTCTTCTTTTTTTTTTTTTTGATTTTTGAGTTTAGGGTTACGAAGCGACTTTCTACGGACACTCAACCAACCCAAGACTTGATGTGAACCCTAAGTTCTAAGCATCTTTTTGTGAATGTGATAGACTCGTTGATCGGCAATCAGAATGGACTTTGGGTTTCTACGCCTCTAGGTGACCTTAAAAAGAATTCTGCCTAAAGGTGTATCTATACGACCAGTAGTTTTCTCCCTACTTTTATTTTTATGGGATCAACGCAAGGGTGAATCCAATGTATATCTCCCCAACTTATTCTACTTCTCTGCTTCTTTCTAAATGTTTTAGGAATTTAACGTGCATTTCTTAAGTTGGGATCTGGACAACCTACCAATGGGTTGTTACCCATGATAACTTACCAGCCATACTTGTCCAATGAAGTGTGGCTTATTATTTTTTTTCTCCTTTTCTTTTTATTTTTCTTTTCTTTTTTTTTTAAGTAGGTGGCTTCGCTGGTCTAAGATTTACCTAAAGGCAGTAAGAAAAGAATGGTCTAGTGGTTGGGCTTTAGACAACCTACCTATGGGTTGTTACCCACGATAACTTGCTAGCCATACCACCCTAGAAGGTTCATTAGCTACCCAATTTCCGTTAAAATCACCGAACAACAAGTCAGTGCGAATAGTGTGTGGATACTTAGACTTAAAGTTCCCTCAAATCAGAGGGCGGGTTTATAAGTCGTGTACTTATCACCCCAACTTATTTAATCAAATTGAAATGGAATTCATGGTGGCAAGGACTCGATATATAAATCCACATTTTAGTGGATACTCAGGTTGATTAAGCCCAAAGACCTGAAGGGTCTTAGTATTCAGATCCTACTATATTATTTCTTAAGATTAAAAAGTCCTAATGCCCAAATATTCTTTCCTAATTCAATTTTTTTTTTAAATAACAAGAATCAACGGAGCTAACAAGATGATTCAGAAATGAATATCCACCCCCCCATGCCTATCTAATGAAATGTCCTCATTGTATTAAAAGACATGAAATAGAGTGGAATAGAGTAGAAAGCACCTGAATTGTGTGAATAACAGGTCGGCTCTAAGATGAAAAGAACCTGTATATGTGCTGAAGTTCATGCCTTTAGCTAAGCACACTATACAAATAAAGAAGAAACAGAGAATTCACAAGTGCAGGTCAAAATCAAAATAAAAAGATTCACCTCAAAACTTGCCAGTAGATGTCCACAGATGTGGACCAGATTATGATGCGAACCCATACCCCATGGTCGAGTATATCTAAGGTTCTGGATAAAAATTACCCAGAACCTGAGATCAGTATGCAAGTGGGGTCGGGCCTGCAATTTGTGAGGATGCAACCTAAGACTAAAAAGTCGAGTTACAGGGAAATCAAGCTCAAAAAGATAATCAATGAATGTGTGCTTGGGTTAGACATCCTCTAAAAATGTCATAAGGGTCCTGGTAGAAGGTTGGAAGTTTTAGACAAATTGGAACCCTTAGACTAGATTTTCTGCTTCCTCCAGAATTAACTTCCCAAATCAACGTTTTCCACTTTCTATCCTCCACAATCAAGATTTCAAATTCTAGGACCTCATGCATATTAATCACCCCATCTGAATTTTCCTAGTCGAAAAGATGTGACTGAATCAGAATGGACTTGGGTTTAGTGATTTCAAAATCAAAATCGTTAGTAAACTCAAAGGGGTGTAATTGAGGAATGGGGCTTTGAATTAAATCCTTCATGAAATAAGGATTTGAATCCACCATGCGAGCCCCAACACGATCAAGTTCCTCAATTTCAGGGCCATCAAATAATTTATCAAATTCCTTAGGCCCAGTTGTCTCACTAAAATTGTGTTCTGTAAACTCATGTGAGACTTCGTATAATGATTCTTCACCTTCAGAATCAAAGAAATCTGAATCCGCATTAATGTATGTTTCAAAATTATCAATCACTTTCTAATCCATGGAGACATACATTTTCTCATACCCTGGCTCAGGGATTTCAGGTGAAGAAATCAGTTCATCCTTAATTTGTTGCTTTAGACCAATCTGGTCAATCCTCGTCTCCTGACATGTGTCCCTCCCCAACAAGTACCTGAGTAGGTTCTGACATTGGCTCTCTTGAAAGGGGTTCATCCTGGGAATCATCCCAAGATCGAACTAAAGCAACCACAAATCTCATCCTCAATTTCAATAATTTCCCAAGTAAAATCTCAGTTGGGCCCTTATCATTAACATCCTGGAGCCAATCCAACAAATACTTGTTAAGATCATCAATCATTTCAATCAGGGGCCCCAATTCTTCAGTGCAAGGTGTTGGCTGAGCTTCTAAAGATTGTATAGTATTCCTCAAGTTAGCCAACACTTTCCCTTAGACCTAGTTAGCCTGAACCAAATGGTTTGGTTCAAGGTTGGTGGGTTTGGTTTCAGTGCAGGGAAGTTAACAAATTGAGGATCTTGATACCCTCCCTGAAAATAGGTCATTTCAGGTTGTTCAGAAGGTGGTGATGACCTAAAGGCAGTGTATTCTAGGGATGGATAAGGATCAAGTATCCTTCTTGATTGTAGATCATATTAGGTTGTCCAAATGAGGATGATGATCTATAATCGGTGTAGCTCGGAGAAGGATAGGAATCAAGATCATGGTATCCAGGATTAAACCCTGAACACGGAGGTCCGGAACTGCATTCCCAATTAGGATTATCTCAAATAGAAGATAGATGAGAATAAGTCTGGTTAGAATAATAATCATTTTGGAAATAAGTAGTGGTAGAAGGATAAGAGTGGAAGTGCGAATAAGATGTGGAAGTATCCATGATAGAATAGGAGGAAGAAAGGTGCCCTGCAATACAAACAAACAAGCTTGTCCTTAAGTGGGCTAGCCTAAAGACCTACAGACTCCCAAAACCCGTCTTGAGATTAATAAATGATTTGATCTACTTTTTTCCAGTCAATCCAACCAATTAGAGGGAGGGACTACGAATAAGGTTCTTCCTTTGGATTGTGCCTTAGGTTCCTAGTGTACCTCCCAGCCACGATCATTTGATTCTGCTCCCCTATCTAGACATTAGATTGAATGGTAAAAACAGACTAATCGAAAATAATCTCGGTCTGGGCTCCGAAGAGCGAGTCCAATTCATAGGGCCAACGTCTACTCTATTTCAATTAGGGTTAGGTTTGAATGTGCTGTGGAATGTGATGGGCCCTTTATCTAGGTTGTGCCCTTAATGATTAATTGATATGTGTGTGCATGTACAACCAATGATTTTCAAGCAAGATTATTTTTGGATGTGGTGAATTTTAGGATTCAAATCTTGCTTAGTAGCTTTTAGGTTTCAACTTTAGGTGTATTCAATCAAGTTCAGTTGGCACACTAGATTTTGAAAGCACAGGTGAAGATGTTTTCCTTTAAAAATTAAAAGAATGTGGAGTGCCTGGTAAATCCGTAAAAGTTGAACCTATTTGGTAGCTACTTGATGAGCTAATTTTAATTGAAGTGGTGCAGCCTAATCAACTCAAATAATTAGCCTGTTGCACCACTTAATTAGGCACACAAGTGATTACCTAATTTAATTTCTACTCGATTATGTTTGGGTGTGTGTACCGATTCCAAAGATCGATTTACCGATTGAGTTTGAAATTTTGAAGAGGTTGTGTACCTTTGTGAGATTTTTTTTCTAATTTTTCTTTTATATGTGGAGGGTGAGGTGGGTGGAGGTGACAACTAAACAATCAAAACTAACCTTAGGACTTAATAGAACTCCTAGGTTAATTAGGGTTTATGTTATTAAGTGATGGAATGAAATCTAATGGGTGGGAAGGTAAGGTTAAACTTACAAATCCTTCAACCACACTTTACTCCAATCTACCACTTTTGCTCACCTCGTGAGAGTACCTGCAATCACAATAAGAAAGGAGACAAGTGAGGTAAAAGATACGTAAGGTAGGAAAACGTGAAAAATCAAAGATTGTCGCCTCTACGGCAATGGCACTAAAATGTTGATAGCAGAAAACTACGCGATAGAAGTTCAATCTGAAAACCCGTCGTTGTAGTTCAATTTGTGAAGAAATCTATCAACAGATAAAATTTATAATGAAACTCTAAGAATTCCGGGTCGAACACAAGGAGACAGACGTTTGATTCAAGACCGCGTTTGTTTAATTGTCACGAAGCAGATTAGCTAGTCGAATTGAATCTAAACTAACCATCTACTTAAAGAATAAAGAATAGAAGATAGAGAGAGAATATTACAAATAAAGACAAAGGAGAGGTAGAATAAACATGACTTCATTATCACAAGCTGATATTCATTACAATTACAATTATCCACTACACTAGAAAGCAGGAAATCTACACTAGAAAGCGGGAAATCTACACTAGAAAGTAGTAAAAGAGAAGGTAGAGAGATGTTATCCTCCTTGACAACTACTTGGAGGATGAGCCAGACGGAGCGACAACTGGAAGACGGAGGACGAAGCAGGAAGAAGGAGAAAGAAGTGGGAACAACTAGGGGTGAGGCAGGACGTTGTCACCGTCGTGAGATCTGCCTCCCGAATAGAGTGAGAGGACAAACGCAGGATACTCCACGAAGGGGGGAGAAGGTGGAAAATTTCTAATTTTTACTCTAAAGGAGCATCCCGGGTTTGGGACATGCTCTTAGAGATTTGGAGGGGGTGAGAGAAGAGAGGAAGGGATGACAATTTCGTAGGGTAGAGGTCTCCTTTTATAGTTGCAAGGATTGGGGGCAATTTGGTCATTCCATATTCAAAAACAGTAAAATTAGGCTTTAGTGATGGATTTATCCGTCACCAAAAGGTCTAAATGTGGGCGATGGATCTCTTCTACACACACAACGTTTTTGCACGTTCAATGGATCTCAGCCATCCAATCAAGAGATCGGATGGCTTAAACTTCATCTCGCTCGCGCCTTCTGCACGTGGGATCAGGCGTTCGAAGGTACGTCGAATCGCGTGTCTAGCCAATCGCTTCATCTGACTCGTCAACGCTTGATCGGATGGCCCAAATCGCACTCTTGCGTGCGAAGGAGGTGTACGCTGCGCCAGAATCAAACGGGCAACCTGCGGCACCAGAGGGTCTTACCCACTGCATTATGTGCGTGATAGACAAGAAGAGTATTCTTGTGCCATTTAATATTGACCGTTGGATCTTGATTCGATGGTTGAGATCAAATGTGGAATTCTTCACACATGAGGTGTTGTTTGAGGGAAATGACATCATCAATTCCTAGCTGTTAGATGAAGAAGTAGGGACATAAGTAGTTTGGAGGGTCTGGATGGTGCCACATGGTACCATCTTGGCCATCCATCTTCTCTGAGTTGTAGATGGTGCCACGGATGTCAGATTGGATCAATTTTCTTGCCGTTAGGCTGCGATCGTCAATCCAAACCCACCTGTGCTGTCGGATTTGTCGTCTAAAGTGTCGATTGACACCATCTTGGCCCTTGGTCTCTGAGCTTCCTTAAACTATATCTGGTGCTACAGATGTCCGATCAGGGCGATCTTGGGGTCATTGAACTCTCATCGTCACCCTGATCAAATTCATATGGTTGGATCTTCCATCTGAAGCCCCAATTAAAAGTTGCCCTATCCCTGGCCATAAAAGGAGACAATTACTATACAATTTGAGCTGAATGCATGATTATGTATGTTATGCAATATTTATGATGCATGATACTAATATAACACTAAGAACATGCATTAATAGACATTTTTGGCTATTTAGATGTATGCACATCAGCCACCTAAGCCTCTCCACATCACCACCCTGCACGCCTACTCTTTTATATAAACCCTCCACCCTCCTCTACACCAACACCATCTCTCTACCATCTTATTCCTTTGCATTTTCATCTCCCTCCTACCACCACACATGGTTGTCCCCTTCCTTTCTTCTCCTTAGAAACCCTAGGTCCCCCTCTCCACCATCATCTTCCTTACTACTCTACCTTTATCAAGGCTTCTCCATCTTCTTCAGCATCTCTAGCTTCCACCTCTTATTTTCAAAGGAAGCTACCCCCTGGTGGTTGTTGTTGACACTCTCCACCTCCGCCACGAATCCTTCGCTCTCCATTCTTCTACTCCTCTTCCCTCTTATTCTTCTCCTTATGTTCTTTCTTCTCTATGTTAGTTGTAGCTTTAGTTTTTGTTTTTGAGTATACTTGTAGTTCATAATTTGCTATTAATAAATTACTTTTAATTTCATGCAATTCTTCTCCCTAGTTTATATTGCGTTCCTTTAATTTCTATGTCATGTTAGCATAGTTGTTAGTATCTAAATCTTAAAAAAATTTCCTGAATTTTTGCATCTATTTTCATACATTTAAAAAAATTCAAAACAAATATATTTTGTTCCTGCATGATAGATTAGTTTAATGTTCAAATTTAGTACAAAAAATTAATTTCTATAAAATTAAAAAAAATATTTACTCTCAGGTCCGAGCATTATCACAATTTAGTCCTTATAGTTTATTTTCAATTTTTTTGTGCTTGTTATAGATGTCATATTTGCATGGAACTTGTTTGAAAGTTGATTTAGATAGCAAAGTACTATTAATTTTATCATAATTTTAACATATTTTGAAAATTACTTTCATGAAATTTACATTTAGGTCCTGATTCTATAGTTTCTTGTTTGATACAGTTTTGTCTTCTTCCTTATTTAAAATACCAAAAAAATATGGAAAACTCAAAATACCAAAAATCTAGTAGTTAGGTTTAGTTAGGAAGTAATAAGAACATGTGTCTCCTTGTAACACGACTTAGACTCCCATCCCTCACTTAAATTATTTGAGTTTGAAAAATATAAATTTAAAACGATTGTGATTTTCGTGCTACAATGATGACATTATCACTTTGCGGATTTCATGCACCAAGCAACAACATACTTACTAGAACCATCACAAAATCAGAAATGAACATGAGCCTTGCATTCAATCTTAGACATCAATCTCTTTTAATAAAAAGGATTAGGTAATTTTCTAGACAGTTAACTACCCCTTGAACATATAAGCTTTCCTCTATGTACCAAAGTTTTCTCAACTTTATCCTAATTTATTATATTCAAAGAATACTTAATTCCACTATCATGAGAAAAATCTTTACAAAAAGAAATAGTAGTTTCAAATGAATCAAATTCCATCTCAACTTGAATATTCTAATCAACATTGACACCTATCGAATGACAACTTTCATCAAAACAAAACACTTCATCGGTGGAAGTATGGAAAAAACATCAATGCAAGTGAAAATGCACAAGTGGAAACTGAAATTTCACCAGTGTAAAATAAAAATGCATTGTTGCAAAATAAGAATGCGTAGTTGAACAAAGAGCATTAAAATCCAATGCATCAATGAAATTTGGAAATAATATTTCAAAAGTGATCTTCAAAAGGCAAGTATCAACAATAGAAAGAAAATCAATGATGATAAATGAACCTTCATCTTTAGTAGCATTTGAAGGGTTTTGATCTACAAAACCAGACGAAGAAGCACAATCAATTGAAGCTTCATGACCACATTCATTAGCAGCATCATCAAAATAACCCAAATCACATGGAAGGTTCAAATCCATAATGAAAGCACCGTAAAAAACACAAAGACAAACCAAAATATATAAAAATTGATTGAACATAATCAATCATGAAGTTCTTACCAAGAAGAACAGAAGCAAAATAGCATGAAGGAAGGGAGAAGAAGAGATGAAGATGAGACATGAAGAGAGTAGTGGAAAAAAAGACAGGAAGACAAGGAAGAAAAAGGAAGTGCACTCAAATGCATTAAATGACAGTGTAGAAGGTGGGTGGGGTCCACGTTTGTTACGACATGCATTGCAAAATGCTCCATGAGGCACATTTTCATGCATGTTGTCTTTCACAAAATGGGTATCATTAGAATCATTGCAAGATAAGGAATCTAATAAAATGCATGGATTTTGAATTGAAGGTTGTTCGTGCAATGTGACACCCCAAATGGGTCACACGCGGGTTTATGCACGCTTAGCATATCCAGGGTTTGATCTACATGTGAAGCATGTTATTGGAATCCTTGCAATACCAGGAATCTAAACCCATTCTTGGATCATCGATCCATGGTCCAGATCAAAAAAATGAGAACTAGACATGTTCCCACTTCTATCTAGGCATTTTATTCAAATGGACTCTGATTTGCACTACGGGTGTCGTTGAATTCATTTCAAGTTGTAGAATCTGATCATGGAGTCAAATCTTCAATTTAGGTCATTAAATGAGATAGTAGGGCTCCCCAAGTTCTCTCAAGATTAATCCCAAGGCTTGATTTCTCTTAACATGAATTTGTATGGAGTTAAGCATTAACCTTTTAAGACCTCACATTCATCTTACAATGTCCATAGGAGAGCCTCAATAGTTATCTTGGGATTGATACTATGACTTCAATTCACTTCACACAAATTTGCATATATACTATGTGAATTCACTTCAACCCACATGACAAGTTGGCTAATGACATTCCTCATAACTTGCTAATCCTTCTATCCCCTACAAATCGACCTTATCCATCCCCATCCTCGTATTCATTCCACCTCTTTCTACAAGAGAGATGAGATGATAAGGGTGCATTAAACTTACACATGAGCTACTAATCACAACATCTCATCAAGTGGTAGATTGGATTGTTTTTTGTGTAAAAGGTAGCCAATGATTGAGGCTAATGATGGGCTTCAGTGTCTCATTAGATAAGTTGGCAAGATTGAGTAGTATAACCACATGAATGACATCCATCTTTTTGAGTTCAATCTTGGCAGATTCATTCTAGAGGAACCCAAGTATATAAAGGTTTGGGTGGCCTTAGAGATTTCTTTGAGTAATTAAAGAAGAACACCTTGAAAGAAGAACTTCAGGGTTGTACACCCTTCCATACTTTGTTTGACATCGAAATTTCCACCCCCTTCTCAATAATGGCAAGTTGATAGGAGCAGGAAAAGATCTCCCCTCTAACATAATCAATGGTGAAACTGACCACTAGCACCATCATGTTGAAGGCATGGATGCCTTGTGGGAAAGGGAGGCCTACATGGTTTTGAGGCCTTGCTACCAAAGCTCAACCATTTCTACTATCCTATCAAGTGTAGCAGAATTTCAATAAACCTAGCAATAGTGGACTATAGGTTCCACCTTCCTTTGAACCCCTTCTACAATTCTATTGTCAACATTTTGGAGTTCCCTTTGATGCATTTCCTCCTCAACTCTTGGTTCTAGTTCACAACATACTATTACTTATGCTTGGAGGAGAGATACACACCTTCCTTGCTTGCCTTCTGCTTTTGTTTTACTATAAACTTTATAGAAACATGGGGATGTTTTGCATCATTCCTTCATGGAGTATTTGTAGTATTTATCTCTATCCTCCTTGTCTCATAAAGGATTGAGCAGTCATGGTTCTAACTCCATCTTCTTGGGAGGTTGGGCATCCTCCTAGTTTGGAGGACCCCTTAGAGCAAGGGTAGGAGGACCGCTTAAATGAACTAGGTGAGGAGGCTATCTAAATCTTAGCCTAGATTCATAGGGTGCCACAATTCTATCTAGATGATATTCTGGACCCTACACTCCATAACACACTCTACTGGATCATATTGGCGATGAAGGAAAAGGGATACCCTTATTCCCTACTCAAGCTTGCTATTTTGTTAGGTGACTTTTTACTTTCTTATCCCCTAGAAGTTGCTTGAATGTTTTAGGAGAACCAAGATATGGTGCTTTCCTTCAGACATCTTTGAATGCTAGAGTAGTGGCCATCGAGACAAGGATATGAGTCATTCTGTGGTAGGGTCCTCTAACCACATCTTGAATTCGAAGCAGCATTCCGTAGAGTTTGACATATCAACGTTGGGCCCCCCTCATCTCTCCACTCCTTTCCTCATCCCAATGCAGATCTCCTTCAACATTCTTCAATCTAGTCACTAATCCCACAGTTATTGGGGGTTCCCTATAGTAAGCTTCTTCCTCCTCCCTCTCAAGGCATCCCTCCCACTCTCCAATCTAGAAAGGGAGCAATAGAAAGGAAGAGACAAAGGTCAAGATGGTTCCTATGAGAGGAAGGGACGCTACATCATGAGCTTCCCAGCACATCCTTACAGAATATCAATAATGAAAAGGTACAATTGTTAAATCGATTAGGTATATTAGGGATTGTTACTATACTGTTCAATTCTTCAGTTAAAAAAGTATATACCACATAGACAAAAAGTATATATACACGATAACAAATGAAGCCTGTTGAAAAAAATATATATTTTAAACAAAGACACAACCGCTCCACAGCATAATTATCTAAGCAGAAACATGTGAAAATGCAAAAAGTAATGTACTTTGCAGATGTGGTGGACGAGATCCCACCGTATAGTTGGCATTTACGTCAGTGTAAAATAATCTTGTATCAGTATAATTTGGTTTTGTCAAAAAATAGGAAAATATAAGTATTAATATAAAAAGTGATGTAAGAATATTTATAGATGATGTTTTCGTATTTCATACAACGTTGACAATATAGGTTCACTTGATAATTGATATTTAATGTAAAGAAACAAAAAAGCGTAAGGTTTGTTATATAATGGAACTCACCACATTCACCTTTAATTTAAAATACACAAGTGATAAATAACTTTATACTGGTGATAAACTACTTTACGTAGATGATAAATTATTTTGGATGATTTTACATCAGTGATAAATTATTCTAAGGTATTTTTATATATGTGAAATCTCAATTTACATCGATGCAAAATTATTTCAAAGGTGGTTTCACCTGTGCAAAGTGATTTTGCATCCATGCAAAATGATTTTGACCTATAGGTTTAGAATATAGGATTTAGTGTTTAGGTTTATATAAAGTAATTTCACGTATGAGAAGTGATCTTTGACCTTGAGATTTAGGGTTTAGCTTTGTTAAACCCTATACACTAAAGTCTAGACCCTAAACACTAAGGTAGAAAAATCACCTTTTAAGTGTAAAATCACTTGTCATAGGTAAAGAAATACTTGGAATTTAATTTTGCACCGATGCAATCTTACTTTACACCGGTGCAAAATTATTTTGAAGGTAAAAAGTTTTTTGCACCGGTGCAATCTAAAGTGGTTTTACATTGATGTAAGGTGGTTACGAAGGTGATTTGAATAGTTTGCATCCATACAAAAGTGGTTTATTATTGGTTTCAATAATGGTGAACCTCACCATGTGTCAGTACTTTTTTTGTATAAAAAAGAAATATATCAAGTGATGACCACGTTCACACTCTTGTGCATTAATTTTCACATCAACTTTTGTATTTCCCAACTGCATCCTTTGATTTTGAATTGTACCGGTAATTTTTTATTTTACATCGATGCAGAATAATTTTACATAAGCGGTGATAACTTTTTTTGAACAATAGTGAATCCTACCACATGATACTAGTTGCATTACCTTTATACGTAAGGCTGATAAGTGACATGATCTCCTCTTCCTTACGTTTAAAAAATGCATCACTTTTCCATTTTCGTACCTAGGTCCATTATCTAAATAATGGGGTTATGATGCATAGATTAAAACATTGCAAACAATAATTCGGATATATATAATACCAATTATAAGTTGTCGTGCAGAGGGAGGTGGCCTTGCCATCGATAGAGGCAACTGTGACGCAACGAGGATGGGGATGGGATGTCTGGGAGATTACCATCAAACAGTAAAAAAAAAGAAATGAAACTAATGCGTTCACGGTCGTTGTTAAATAGTACATACATGGCAATTAGCCGCTTCCCTTATCCAATTTCGTATATATTACATATCGTAAATCCTGAGAATATTAATTCTTTTCAGAAATCAACAATAGCAGCTAATTATCACACACGTACAGATAAACACATACATTTCTCTTTCTGGTACCAGAGAAACACAAGTATGCCAATCTTTGTTTGACTTGAACATCGTCACCCAATCTTCGCTCGTCTCACTCCCGCGGCAGGTGAAAGAGATGGCTGCATGCATGTGCGTGGGAGATGGTGCATGCAGCCTGTGGAATTTGGGACTACACGTAGGCCTTTCGTGCTCATGCCCCGGGACAAAATCGTGCAACTGCAAGAGACCATTTGAATGTGGGCTGTAGCTACCACCTCTATGGGCACGCCACAACCAACACCAAGCTGTAGGGCCTTGCACAGCTGTCTCTTCTGTTCAATTGTGTTCCATTCGGAAACCCTTTAACAGACGCACGCCACTCCCTTCTCCATAAATGTATCTCAAACCCCCTCCTTGCCATCTTGTAGTGTCTTTCTTTTTTTGTTTTTTTTTGTTTTTGGTTAAATTAAGAACTCCATTGATGAGAATGAAACTTGCCACAACAGACCCAGAAGGGTAAGGAATGAAGCCACAACGGATACACTCTCAGAAGGGGAAAGTAAATGCTCCTTATGATAGTAAACTCGAAAGACGTTCCATGCCTTCCTTGGAATGAATTTTGAGCAGCATATATAGCCCACTTAATTATGCAATGATCTTCATCGATCCATTCCACCTCCAGTGGTCTATGCACATGTACAATGAGACTTACTTCTCATTGAATATTGTTGATAACACAACTAGACTTGAAATTGTAGTGATTGACGTATTCAAGTCATATGTATAGTATGAGTTAGGGGTTTATATATACCGGATTACTATGTAATCCGCTCTATTCTAATTTGATTGGGTTAACTGAATTGGACTTTTTTACTATCATGGATTGGATTGAATTAAAAACTTTTC
Source organism: Thalassia testudinum (assembly GCA_037157565.1). Taxonomy (NCBI): domain Eukaryota; kingdom Viridiplantae; phylum Streptophyta; class Magnoliopsida; order Alismatales; family Hydrocharitaceae; genus Thalassia; species Thalassia testudinum. The sequence goes on from JAZHRO010000025.1 coordinate 157,085,194, forward strand.
AATTCATTTTAATTGGATTCGTAATCCGTAAAATTTATAATATATGTAATCCAATCCACAATCCACAAAAGAATTAATAGTGCTTCTAGTGGTCATGCTATGACCACTTACTTTCATGCGCTCATTGATAAAATCCAAGGTAAGCTTGTGGGTTGGAAAGCTAATCTTTTATCCTCCTTTGCAAGAGTGCTTTCGATCAAACACGTCCCCTCTTCTATTCCCATCCATATCCTCTCTGTTCTTGAGGTCCCCAAAACTTTTATTCATTGAGTTGAGTCTCCCTTCGCTAATTTCTTTTGGGATTTTACATAAAATGGTCATAATTATCATTGGATTGCCTGGCACAAAATCTTAAAGCCTAAAGATCTTGGGACCTTGGGTATTCACAATCTCTCCCTCTTTATTAAAAACTTCAGGATGAAAAGGGTGTGGAATATCCTTCTTGGTGGCTCTCCTTTTAGTAATTTGATTCGTGGTCTCTATGATTCTCGTGCTAATGCTGCCACTCGCCCCCCTTCTAGGTATAGAAGCCTACTGTGATATGTCTTTTTCTATCTATTTGGAGGTTCATGGGGAATTAATCGATTTTTGGACTAACCTTTGGGTTGGGGATGCTCCCTAGAGAAACCTCCTTCCCCTTTAGTTTGATGGTGTTCCTATTCCCGTTAAAGAGATTCTTCAAAGCCCTTTTCTTCCTTCTCTACTCACTCATCTTCCACTTCAAATCAAGGGTGATGTTACTAGTATATCCCTGAATGGTTCCCGAGATATACCCATTTGGTCTCTCACTCATTCTGGCAACTTCACCATTGCCTCTGCCTTCTCCTCTAATTTACCAAATGACCCTCCTAGTCTAGTTCTCAAGTTTCCTTGGTCCCTCAAGCTCCCCCTTCGTATTTCTATCTATGCTTGGAAAATTCTCAGAGGTAAGCTTCCTACTGATGACAACATCACCAAACTTGATATTCCTTTCCCTACCAAATGTTGGTGCAGTCTAGATTACCCCTCCATTGAAACCCTTGACAATGTCATGATCGCTAGGAATCAAATTGTTACAGTTATCGTTAATTGGGTGCACCAAAAGGGCTTTCTCATGAATCTCAATTTGAGCGATTTTAAATTCTTGTTTCTTAATGCTCCCAACTCGAACAAACGGCAATTCCAACATAGTATCATTGCTTTCATTTGGTTTAATGTTTGGTGGATCAAAAATAAGATGAAACAGGAATCCTTCTCTCTTAGAGGAATACAACCTTTGATTCATCATAATCAGCATTAGTTTGAAATACATATTTGGATCCGTTCACAGCAATCGATTATTCTTGCTCTTAATTAGATTCACCCATCCGATGGCTTTAAGCTTAACATTGCCAAAACTCGATTCAATAATGTGAGTCTTTGGGTTGGATTTTACAGGATTTGAATGGGGATTTATTCACTGTTGCAACTTCTAAAAATGCTACCCACCCTCGAGAATCGGCCTTGGTCAAAGATCTACTTTATGCTATCCCTTCATATGCTAATCAAGAGTGCCCTTTACATATTGAAATAGACTCCACTTTTCTCCATTTCAGGTGGATTGGGAAAATTCTAGTTAGCTAGCTAGTAGGCTAAGGGTTCCTTCAAGAGAGTAATGTCCTATAGACAAAGAATATAGTCCTTTAACTACATACATGAGTTTGCTAACATCATGCCCTACAAGATTGCTGAGCTTGGCCTTACTCTCAATGAAGACACTTGGACGATTTTCTCTTGGGCCAATCTCCTACCTCGATGAACCAAAGGCTTGCTTTTTCTAGAAAAGATTCAAATACCTCATGTTTTCTAATGCCCTACTTTGGTCCCTATTTTCTACTTTTTATCTGATGTATTCGACCATGAGTCACGGTCGTTTCCTTTTTTCTTTTGTGCTGACCAAGATTTGGCTTGGACCCCCTGCCCCTTTTTTGGCCTTCAAGGAGTGGGGGTTGAATAATATTGACACCCATTTTTGTAAAAAAAAAAAGAATAGCATTTTTACACATATATATATATTACATATGATAAGAAGAAGAAATAAACTCTTAATACTCAAGAGCATGTATTACAAAAGTTGCAAAGAGTTCCTACCACTCCTAGTTTCCCATCCACCAATTCTCCTCACCCGAAAGAGAAAATGTAAAGAAACAACTTTTGCAAGGCATGTTGTAGAAAGGACACATGGCCTCCTACTCTCCTTAAATCACGGGCTTGGTGGGCTATACATCGTTGCTCACCCACTTAAATAGATATCACTGATAATTTTTTCACTTGAACCAAATATCGTTGGTGATTTTTGAAGTTGAACTAGATATCACCGGTGATTTTTAGTTTTGAAATCAAATATCACTGGTGATTTTTACATTTGAATCAAATATCAAAGGTGATTTTCAGTTATAGGTAAAAAAATTGATGATATTTGAATGCACCAGTACATTCTGCTAGTGGGTGTCAACTAGGTTTTGAATGCACTAGTGAATGGTGTGATCCCTACTTTTGTGTTGCAAAGCATGTTGCAGAATGTGTTTCCCTACTAGCACCCTCTTCAAATCAGCCCCCTGCAATCCCTTTTTTATGTCATTATGTTAATGGCCTAACTAGGAAAAAAATAAACTTTACTAAAAAAATTCGTTCCAATCCAATGCAATCCAAACTTTTATGAATTGGATTGGATTGAATTAAACCTTGAAATAGATTGGATTGGATTACAAAAGTCTTAATCACAAAAGAGTGGATTGAATTATGAATTTACTAAAATCTGATCTAATCTAATCTGTGTACACCTCTTGTACAAGTAATGAAAGCATAATTGGAAGATGTGCAAGCAGAACCAACTATTTCTAATTGGTTCAACTGACTTGATTTTTTCACGTAATGATTTTTACCTTTTGGCCATATCCTAGAAAGAGTTTTCTCTTCGTTTTACAATTCAACTTCACTAATTTAATCCATTGCAAGCTGTGTTACTTTGGAAGGAAGTGTTCAACAACTCTATTTGGGAGCACATTATTATTGAAATTCTTTTTCTTTTTTGAGTAAAAGGATAAATTTTACTCAATTTAATGGCTAAACAGCCAATACATACAAGAGGAATGGGCTCTCACCTATGCCCTCTCTACTCAATCAAAACATCACATACTGTTACGACCCAACCCAAACCCACATGGGAACTAGGCTGGATTGTGTCCTTATCCCAAGACCCAGTTGTCCAGTGAGCAATAAACGTAAAACAATAGCATTTTTCACACATGCACCATAGCAAAAATAATTAAACGACAGACAAGAAGTAGGATAACACTACTAGAAAGATGGGCTTTACTGTCAGTTCCTTGCCATCATTTGAATTATTTGCCGTCGCTTCTTTTATCAAGCGACGGCAATGAGTAGTGTAAAATTGCCCCTCCTCTTGTAGCTAACAAGGAAGAGCAACGAGTTTAAAATGTGTTTTTGCTATTGTTTGTTGGTATAAGCGACGACGAATGTATTTTGTTAAAGAGCCGGGACATTTGGGTGCGTGGCGAACTAATTTTCAAAGTGATATTTGTCGTCGCTTACTGATTCAAGCAATGGCATAGGAGTGACATAAAATTGGCCGGCATTCCTCGAAGAGGTGGGGCATTTGTGAAGTGACATTTGCCGTCACCTATTGATTAAACTGACAGTGTAGCTCACTTCATCTATCACGTGCTGCACTGACCTCCCATCACTGTTCATCTTCCCCAAAATTAACCCAAACCTAAACCCTCCCACAGTACCCCCTCCATACCAGCTCTCCTCTTCCTCACCAGCTCTCTATGTCGCGTCATCCTTATCATCGTGCCGACCCCCTCCTTCTTAGGTGAATCCCCTTGTCGTCCTCTTTCCCTTGTTCTGTCATCCTCCACTCCTTTAGTTGTTCCTCCTCCTCGTCCACCTCGACGCCCACCCCCCCTTCACTCCTCTTGCTGCCCAATGACCCTCCTCCTCCCCATCCCTGTGTTTCTCCTCATCATCACTATACTCTTCCTCCTCCTCCCCAACACCCTCCTCCTCCCCCTTCTGTCGCTATCCTCCTCCTCTTCCTCTCCTCCCACTCCGACAGCCTCCTCCTTCTCCCTGTCCTGCTGCCCCCCTCCTCCTCCCCATCCTGTCGTTCAATTTTTTTTAGGAGGAAAAGCAATTGTGAAAAAAAGTTGGGCAAAGTTTGAGGTCAAACTATTACGACCTGATTCCAGATCCCTATCGGACCCGAGATCGGCTTGCCTCAACTAATCCCAAGACCCAGTCATCCAACGAGAAATAACCAAAAGTAGAAAATATTCTACAACCACACATGCAATATAACTAGGCAGAAATAACTAAGAGACAGTAAAGGAAACAGAATGAAAAGTCCCACAATATTACATGCCATCACAACTACAACAGCGGAAAGTAGAACAGAAAGATAACAGAAACAGTATTACATGCTAAAGTGCTCACTACAACACAAAAAGCTCAGAACAGAAAGGGAACAACAGCTAAGGCTAGGCTCGATTAGGCCCAGCTCCCTCTATAGCCGGTGGCGCTGGCTGCTTAACTCCCTAACCTGAACAAGGTTATAAAATCTATAGTCAGCTAACGCTAAGTAGAGTGCTGATTAAGCCATTTACATGCAATTAACATAAGACAAGTAACTAATTTATTACTTATTTCCATTTAGCTCAACTAAGTGGTTCTAATTTGTTTATTCTCTTAAGAATCCAGTCATTTCTAGATCTTGTCTGTCCCTCAAGGGAACGATCTTGATTGCAGTCTTTCCCATGATGCAGGTTGTACATGTGGTGCTCTCCTGGCCAGGAGAGTCCCCTGTGGTAGTCCTACACCCAGTCAACCACCCTGAGGTCACGATAGCGACGTAGCGATGACTACGGCACTCACGATAAGCGCATGGGTAGCTACCCCGCACTGGCATGCAGTCAGTCGTTTCTACTAGCAGGCATGCCCAAAAGTACAACATAGAATAGCACAGGGCCTTGCCCTCTCAGAACAGGTGTCTTGCCCCTCCACAGTCCCCGTACCCTCATCCGACTATCCTAGTTTGCCCAATGAACCTAACAAGAGTCGGTGTAGGGTGGCTAGTCCTAACCTCGAGCCCTGTGGGGTGGCTAGCTGCCTCCCTACACTAAGTAGCTCACCCCGGTACCACGTACGCGAGGGCCGAACAGGAATCGGTGTAGAGTGACTAGTCCTAGCCCCAGGTCTCCACCCAAAGGGGTGGCTAGCTCCCCTCTACACTAAAGGGACAGTTACTCTCCTTGGTACTTTCAACACAAGGACCAGCTCACTTCCCATCTACTTACATCATTTTTTCCATATATAGGAGTAATTCTCCTACTTCCCCATAGGTTTCATACTCGTATTTGTTTCATTTCATTTCTTAACATGCATAACTCGTTGTTCATCTTCTGATTCTCATTCATATAACAGGTAGCTCATGTTTTCTACAACTGAAGAAGTATCACATCATGTATCTATACAATTTCTAGTAATTAGGGTTTAAAAAATATCTCAAGTAAACAGTGTAGCTTAAGCAATGTTCATTCGCTTCTGCCCTAGGGTTCATTTCAACATCCTAGGGTTCAATCAAGTTATTCTAAGCATGACTTTGCTTATTTAAATCTTAATATTAAAGTAAACCACTCTACTGAGATTCACAGGTGGAATGGGGGCTTGAAACGTAGATCCCGATGTCTCCACGGGCCTCGAACATGCTACAGGCTGGAAACTTATACCAGTGACCAAGTTACATATGATGAGTTTCAAACAATATATAACTGATACTAACACATAGAGAAACTCAAGCGGAAAATAACGGTACTTCATTTGCGTAAATCCGACTTCGTTTGGGCCCCGAACGAGCCAAAAACGTGCATACAGACTGAAATCTGACATTTGGGACTAGGCCCAGACGTCTTAAACGACGTCAATAACTCACCTTATGTTCCTACGTTGCTAGCAGACATCTAGAACCCCTTTACAGTAATCCTAGGTCTTTCTAGACGTCTGTTAGTGTGCCCGGATGTCTGATAGGTCTATCAGACGGCTGTGGAGACATCCAAGCATCCTAAAGCACCTCGAAGAGCATGCTTACGCGCCTTTCCAAGGCCTATACCTACGCATGCAAATGCAGTTCAAAAACTACGATAGAAAATATTTATGTACTTCACGTACGCACATGCATGAGCGTACAGAACTCATATCTCGGCACTCCACGTATTTTCAGACCTCCGGCTTCATCTCTAGACGTCCCGCTGCTGGTCTAGATGTCTAGTAGATGCTCCAGACGTCTGATACTAGAAATGTCCAATACGTAGAAACTTCCTCGCATAGTTCTGCTCTTCGCGAGCTCCACCCACAATCCCTGCACCAGTGACTTCAGCAGCTACAAGAGATCGAGGACCCTCCTCCAACATCCTCTCTCCCATAAGCCCCTTCTCGAGCTCCCACAGTTGCACTCCGGCCACGCCTCCTCCCACTCACACCCTCAGACCCCTCGGAGGTCCTTGCACCTCCAAGGTCCTCGTAGCTACAACCGCAGCTCACCCACTCATGAGCTCTCCTACTCGAGCTCCTCTTGCTGTGCACGTTCGAGCTTCCTCGAGCTCTCTCTTCTCTCCCATGCCCTCGCTCTCCCTCACTCTCCCCTCTCTCGTGAGCTCCACTCCTCCACACATGGCTGTAAGTGGAGGTGGGAAGGCTATTGGTGGTGGTCGCCAACTGCAAGGGAAGGAGGTGGAGGTGGTGGTGAGGGTGTAAAGGTGGAGAGGGGTGTGGGGGGTTTTAAATAGATATGGGGTTAGGGTTTTTGGTGGGGAGAGGGAAGTGTGCGTGTGTGTGTGTGTGTGTGCATGGGTGTGTGAGTGGGAAGAGAGAGAGAGGGGAAAAATTGTGTGATTCTTCCCCGAAGTTTCCTCTTTTCCCACAAGCCCCACACACTCGAACTCAAGGAGTCAAAAAGCTGCTCACGCCCCTACCCTTCCGAAAAAACCCCAAACGGTCCTTGGAAAGAGTCATTTCACAAACCAAAGTTATGAAGAATCTCATACAAAATAAGACTTTCAACTCGGTCATAGGATTTGTCTAGGTCAATCTGGAGAATGAGGTTAGAGTCAAAAATCTATGGTGAAAATCTTGAGATATACCCTTCTCATTTGGGTTGGTAGTAATGAAATGCATGAAAAATTACGTCAGACTGAAATGCTCTGTGCAGTGGAGGCATAAGTGGCAAGTGAAGGTTTCTAAGACATGTTTAAGCATTTCTATAGGAATACAAGCATTCTTTGGCGTGCTGCGTTTGATCTTCTTAGTGGGTTAGCTTTCCTAATGGTTGAGTTCCTCTCTTCCCAACCTGGCAATTGTGCTATGTAATTTTTCTTGGCAAGCTATTAGAAGTTTCTATTTAGATATAGATCTACAGTTGAATTTTTAGTGTTGTGCACCTTGAAGAAGTGAGCTTTGTTGTTAATTCTGGCCATGCTGTAACTCTGATAAGTGAGAATCGTTGTGAAAAGTTTGGATTTTGGAAAACGTGAGCCATAAAATTCGCAAGAAAATCCGCTAGCAAATAATATTTATAACCAAAACTTTGGTGAGTCCCAGGTCAAACATGAGGAGGCAAACGTTTGGAATTATTGTTACAAAGCAAAGTAGTTGGTTGAAATTAATCTACACAAGCTAAACTACTTAAAGAATAAACAATAGAAGAAAGAGAGAGAATAATACAAAGAAAGAGAAAAATAGAGAGAGAGAATGAACAAGTATTTCATAACCATAGAATCATGTCTATTACATTTACTTGCAAAATTAAAACTACACGAGAAAGTAGTAAAAAGATAGGGATAAAAAAATCCTCCTCGACGATTGCTTGAGGACAAGCTGCTTTAACAGAGCGCCTAGAAGAGGGCGGTGAGATGTTGGATGAGGGAGAATGAGGCTAGAGGATGGAGCAGGGCGGTGTCGCAACAGGATCTGATTCCCGAATAGGGTTGAGGAGACAACCATGGGTGCCTACGAATAGGGGTGAGAAGGTGGACAAAATTATTTTCCTGTAGTTCTAGTGGAGCATCTCGGGTATGGGACCAGCTCTTCGAGCTTTGGAGAAGGTGAGAGAAGAGAGGAATGGATGAGAAAAATGTGTAGGAGTAAGGTCCCTTTTATAGGTGAAGAATAAGGGCATAAGAGTCATTTTCAATGTCTTTAAAATGAAAGCAAGGCTTTTAGTGATGCATGCAAGCCTTACTAAAGCCCCACGTTGCTGAAGCCACGTGGAACAAGGGCCCTTTGATCATGATCCAATGCTTCTCAAAAGCCCACGTTGAGGTCTATTCCTCTTCAGCATTCGCACTTCAGATCGCACCCAATCTCGATCAAGCGACCGAGGTTTCATCTGGACATCTTAAGATTGCACACACACATGTGATCACGCATCATCACGTGTGTTTATGCACTCGCCCATCTGTGCTGCCACGTTGCCGCCACCTTTGCCGTTCATCGCCAATCGAATGGTTGAATTTCACCCGCGCACCTTCGCAATAGATTAAGAAGGCTCCTCACGACTCGAACCGGCGTCGTCCCTTTACAAATGTAGCATGCAACCACTATGCTGTAACCTCGAATGCATCACATTTTTGTTTTTTTTTTCTCAAGCGGTCCTAGCCATTGGATGATGATCCAACTGTTGGGATTGCTCATGCCCTCTTCTTCAGTGGTAGAGAGGTGGGTGCAAAGAATGAATCTCAACCGTTGATCTTATCCAACGGCTGAGATGCAACAGCACGGATGAAAAGGAGGACTGCAGTGGCTTGTGGCGGATCTTGGGCAGCTGGGATGGTGCCACGTGGCACCATTTGAGCCATCCATCTTCTTTTTCTCATAGGAGGTGCCACAGATGTTGGATTGGGTCGATTTTCACACTGTTGAGCTGTGATCGTCAAACTGAACCCATCTATGTAGTTGGATTTGTCATCTAGAGTCTGAATTTTCACCACTTTGCCCCTTGGCCTCTGATCTTCCTCAGATTGCATATGATGCTATGGAGGTCCGATCGGGGCGAGCACAGAGGCTTGGACTCTGATCGTTGCCCTGATCAAATCCGTATGGTTGGATCTTCAATCCGAGGCCTCGAAAAGATGTTGCCCCATCCCCTGACCATAAAAAGAGACAAATTATTATACAATTTGTACAATCTATTCTAAATGCATAATGATGCATGCTATGCATTATTTATAATGCTGATTGTAGTTATACACCTAACAACATGCATAAATAGACAATTTATGTGAAATGGATGTGTTTACATCAGACTCCAATTTGGATCCACACACTGGAAGCAGAATCTTCTTGTGGTACCTAAGCCTTTCTTTAAGCTTCATTTCAGTTTTAAACTTGTGTTTCTGGCAGATAACACAAAAATGAATCTGCTGGCAAACTACCTTGTGTGGACTAAGTACTGTATCCATATCTGTAGAGGCTTGATGGTAGCCGATCAGGTCCTAGCACATTCAAAGTTCCTTTTTTTTTTTTAGATGAACCATAATCCCATTTGGGCGAACTAGTGAGAAATTGGCTATCTTTCAGACACCAATCTTCCTAGTAACATAGGGATGGAGATTTAAACCTGGATCTCACTTGTTAAAGTCAAGACTTCCCATTGTTAAACCATACTTTGGTGTGCTAGAACTATGTTAATAAATCCCACAAATAGTAAGTGGGGTACGAATTTAGGAAAAAGATATAGGTATAAATTGAATAATTGGTGTACCTTGATTCTTCCTTCATCCAACTGAGGCTTCAAAAGAAATCAATGACACATAAAATGTAAAGAGTGGTGTGCCATAGATTTTATAATAATGTTAATACATTCTTGTTTCAACAAGTTCTGCTTATGAATATTAGGAGGAAGGTGCTTTATTCTAGTTATGGTGGATGGATGTTTATATTTGTTGTTTATAGTTGTTAATTGAATGGTTTTATACTTGTTATCTAGTTATTATGGATGCATGTTTTATTTCTAGGCAAAGATTAGTAATATTACTTTTTTGATTCCTGATGCCCTAGATCTCATAAGGTCTTGGTCATTAAACTTTTAGTCTAAAAGTGTGATATAGTTAAAACTATAACGTCATGAACAAAATCCGCTTGTCAAGCATCTTCTACTTGTTGAAGAGCACAAACGATTCAAGGTCTCTATTAAAATAATTAAAATTAAAGAATTGATCTCAAAATAGAATCTTCACATGTGACCTTGTAAATCTTCTTACTTTTATTACCATATTTTTCATGGGAGTTGGGGCAATAACCTTGAAGGGCCTCATGTAAAAAAGAGACCAACTTCACTAAATGACTCCACTACAGTACAGTCGCTTAGCCAATTCAGCTAGATTCTAGTTTGTTATTATTGGAGCTTAGCTCTTCATTTTTTTAACTAAGTTTTAGATAATAATGTGTTATTTAATCAATTCTATTTCCAAAATTATAGGTTATTGCTGACAGACATTATCAGAGGTTGTACTACTTGGAGGAATAATTTTAATGGTTTTTATTTATTTAAATGATAATATAGATTTTTGTTAGATGTGGGCTGTGCCCACATATTATTTTTTATCATTAAATGCATGTAGGGCGTACCCACTTTTAGGAATAGATAGTGAATATTATTTTTAATGTAAATCAGCAATGTGGGGTGTGCCTACTTTTAATGTTATTTTTAATTCATTTTTTATGTGGAGTGTGCCAACTTTTATTAGTTTTATTATTTTGACATGTAGGTTTATAGAAAAACTTTAAATTTTAAGGGAAAACTTTGTCGAGTTTTTTAAAATTTTTAATATTCAAATTTGTTATTGTTTAAATACACACACTTACTAAAGAAGATATATGCACGCGAGGCCAAACATTAGGTATTCTAACCCCTAGGGTAAAAGTCCTTTGAGTCAAATTGTGTCAAATTACTCGTCTATCGAGACTTATGATCAGGTTATACAAACAATGCAGGAACTATATGTATACCTCACTTACATTCATGATGTGTTATCTTTGTAGCATGCCATAAGACTCGATCGACTTTAGTTCGATGAAGTACCGAACTAAAGAAGGACCTTAAAGATTTAATCATAACTTAAGTTTGCTCGTTACATGTAACCTTGTGTAGTGAAATTTCAATTGCTTCTTCCTGCTTTTCTCTAGTATACCAACTAATCTTATCTAGTTTCCTGCGATACCCTTAACTAGGTGTTAAAGGAAATCTAGCTAAGGTTAGTATTGGGGGGTATACTGGAGAAGTGTGGGGAGATGCTGCTGAAATTTCACCGCACTAAAGTTACATATAATGAGCAAACCTAAGTTGTGATCAAATATTTAAGGATGGGCTATAAAGTGAAAATCTTAATCAAGATACACATCATTCGATACTACATGAAAAACTACATTTCGCAACAATTAAAAACCATCGCCAAAAGTAACAAAACCGTCTCAAGTTGGCGTCACGGAAGGTTGCGAAGCGAATAGTTTTTCGCGAAGTTTATTAATACTGTCTCTAATAGTACTGACCCTATCTGTCATGATTAGCTTTCTTTTGTGACAACATATAACTATCGTTAAAACACTTTCGTGACGGTTATTAAATAACTGTCACAAATTTATTATTGGTGACGGTTCTTTGAACCATCTCTAAATATAATTTTCCCACGATTGCATAACCGTCACAAAAAATAGGTTGTGACGAGGGTGCTGACTTTTCAAGCAGGTTGTACAACCATCGCAAAAGGACATTGGTGATGGTGACTCTAATAACCGTCACCAAATATTTTTTTTTCTTAATTGATAAGAATTTACCAATTTAATCAAACATAACATTTAAATTAACCTACAAAACATCCAATAACACATATATAACATTCAATAAAACAAATATAGTACGAAATAAACATTACATTACTACAATTTAACTTAGAGAATGTTTACAAAAGATCAGAACATTACATAAGTAAAAATAAGAAATATAAAGAAAAGATGCGAGCTAAACTCCCGCACCAATACCATGACCAGCACCTCCTGTGCAAAAATCATCATCTGGCCTACGACGTGGAGGATAATAGAAGCTATTGTGATTTGGTCTACCTTCACCTCTGCAGGGTAATTGAAGTATGGCCATCATCTCTGGCCACTGCGTCTACTGCTGTGCCATCTGCTCGAAATCCAATCTCTGGTGGTGAATCTCCTCTTTAGCAGCTCGCAGCTCTCTGGTCACGTCATTCAACTACGTCTGAGTCTGTTGTACCTGCGACCTCAGCTGCTCCACCTCAGCAGAAGATGCGCCAGACGATCCCTTCTATCCATACCAAGTGCTGAGCGTCTGGCTTCGACCTCCACTATTAAAAAATCCACCATGTTCCGGAGGCACTACTGTTTAGAAAGCCTCCTCAAGTATCATAGGAGGCTTTTGGGTCACAGAGTTCTCGTCTGTAGGCGGAGGGGGTGGACCAAGTCATACATTTCTCCCTAATTGCATTTTTATCTAAGTAATAAGTTCGACTAAAATTAAAGTTAAATTTAAATAATTAGGATGAAATAACTTACATGCTTGGCTTGATAGGTCTCGTGAATCCATGTTAACTTGCCGTCCGTAACCTTGCTATGAGTGATCTCATAGACTTCAAGACAATCCAATTGGGCACCGTCATGTGTACTCGCCTAAAATTAAGTAAATATAAAAGATAATTAATAATTTAAAGTTACGTGTTAATTAGAAATATAAATAAATAGGAAATGTACTTACATATCTTGTCTTGAGCTTATCAATACTCATCCGACCCAAGACATGAGTCTATGGTGGAGCTTTGGCCCTATTGGCCTTGTTCTTCTTTGCCTGATCCTGTAGAAAATACATATATATATATTTATTAGTAAATAAATTAATAATAATTAAATTTTAATGCATGACATGTTATTTAACTACCTTCGTCTCAGGCTTCCTCCAATGCTGACAACAATCCTTCCTCACCTCTGGCAGAATGGAAGGAGACACATTTCTCAAGGCCTCCTCATATGACTTATTCATAAAGTACTAAGTAACAAAAAAATAAATTATATAATTCAAATGTATATATCAAAGAAATTTAAGAAATTTTTTGTTATCATTTTTTTCATATGAAGTCTCTAGTCTCGACGACGCCTCAACTCATGGTTGAGGATATACTTAGAGGCCTTTGGATCGTCACCCCAATCAAAGATTGCCTATAAATTAAACATGTATATACATCAAATCACATTAAAGAAACATATATAAACCTCAATATATATTAATTACCTCTAAATGATGAATGATCTCCCTCTTGAGCTCCTTTGGGACAATCTACCAATCAAAACAAGAGAGGGGGGTGATGCTCTTCACAACCTTGGAGAGCCTGCTGCTAAATGGAGGGTAGTCGGGATCTTCCCCATCAGGGATGATCTTCATCTTCACCCTCATTCCCTCTGGTATAGCCTCCAAGTCCCTATTTCTCATCGAGCCTCTTCCTTTCTTCTTCACTGAAATTAATAACAACAATAGTATTATGAATGAAGAGTAAATGCAAAATTTAAAAACTTTTAAAATATAGAAAATAACAATTTACTTACTAGTAGTACTGGGACCTGCCTGATTAAGGTCTATGTTGGCTTCAGGGTGGCCAACCTCAACATCCCTCTCGTTCTCCCCCTCGTCCCCCTCCCCTTCGTCCCCCTCCTCATCCTCATCGCCAATGGAGTTCTGTACGTCGTCCCCGTCCCCCTCATCCTAGTCAGGGTCATGACTATTAACCTCATTCTCAGGATTGGGTAATGTCATAAACTCAGGGATGACTGGCTTCTTCTCCTTTCCTATAAATAAGGCCGGTGCAAGTGCACCAGGACAGATATATGTGTGTGTACAGGGGGACAGATTAGGAGTGGGTACTAAATATGTATCGGCGGTAAGAGTGTAGGGATCCTGGGGAGAGTAGGCTAGGTAGGGAAGGTCTAGGTGTGAGGAGGCTATGTTCGGGGAGGCTATGTGGTAGGTGGCTGCATGGAAGGAGGTTGTATGGTAGGGGGTCTTGGGTGTTGTGGGTGGTGTCAGGACTCCTCCGACGAGAAGCCTACCTCTTTAGTTTCACCATCTGCACAACACAAAGAAACAATTAGTGATAAAAAGCCACATAAATATATAATTCATATGAAAAATATGCATATAACTAAAAGCAATCATTATTGTTACCCTGAAACAATACTAGCCGTGTAGAAGGAAAAAATTAATAGAACTATGTCAACAACCTATAATAAGAGTAAACAAATTATTATATCAGTATAAGAATGATTTATGAGGAAATTTATATTATAAAAAAAGGTTTGTAAATTATCTCTTAGATATCAATGTTTACTGCACTTGGATCTAAATCTGGTTGTTGAAGTTCTTGATATGTTTTAGGTTCTAATTCATGTTCCCCTTCCCTTTGAGAATCGTAATAACTACGTGGCATTATTCTAACGAGAATTATCCATCCACTTTTGCTATTAGAAGTCACATAGAAGACTTGAGAGACTTAACAGGCTAAAGCGAATGGTTCAGTGCTCTAAATAATTCGACGGTTATTATTCAGACTTATATACTTATGCTTCTTATCAACCTTAAACCTAATGCCTTCCTTGAAAACATCAAACCATTCACACTTGAAGAGGACAAGTCTGTGATCATATTTGAGCCAATCTCGAGAATTTCCTCAATCTGTTTATAATAACCATCACACTTGCCAGCTAATTCACAAGGAACAACATCGCGAACTTGTTGTGTAGCCTTTACATCATTAACAGATTTGATTGTATATATGAATCCATTTATGATATACCCAGAATGGTAATGTCTACAACTCAACGAACGATCAAATATTACATCAAAATCTTCCAACCAACATAGGTCGTTATTTTCTTTCATTTTAGCAACACGCTGCTTAAGCCACTTAGGAAAAAGTACACCGCATGCATTTGGATGTAACGATTGTTTAAATTCATTGTAGAAAGGGTCGACTTCAGGAATTTGCTTTAATATATACAAGTGTGTGATTGCACCGCAAAAATACACCTGCAATTATGTCATCTTGTGCTATTTCCTAACATTACCAGTGCATATTAGGTAGACATAGTCACATTGTAAAAATACACGCATGCATGCATTTAATTGAGAGGGGAGGAGAGTGAAATAATTGGCCTCGAAATTTACATTTTTTTCAAGTGCTGCTTCGCAAAATTTCCATCTTTATTTTTATTTCTATTTGATTTTGAATTTCTCCACGCGGCTGTAAGGAATGGCCTCTTCTTCTTTACGCCATGTCCTGCTCAGCATTGCCCTGCAAAGCCACTCCCTGCCGGCCATGCAAGCCATGCACAGCTAGGGCATGGCTATGCATGCCTTCTTCCTCTATAAAACAGGCACGGCTCCTTTGCACGGGAGCCTGGTCCACCAAAAAAACCACACAGCAGCTCTTCCCTTCTAGGCCATCTCCTTCCCTCTCCCTCCATACGTAGCTTCTCCTCCTCTGAGGAGCCAATCTGTGGGCAAGAGTACCTCACGGTGGTGCACAACCACCACCGTGAGTCCACCACCACCCAGCTCATCAAAGAGCCGATGGGCGTGGTGGTTCTTTCCCTGTTTCTTCATTTGAAGCACTTCCGCCATTGCCACTGGAGCTTCAAGCTTTGAAGCTCAACCGACCACTGCAAGCTCCGCAGCAGCAGCAGCGTAGGCCACTGCGTGCCTGCAGGCTGCCATCGCCTTCCACTTCTTCGCGTACGCCCGCCTCTCCGCGCAAGCCACCAGCCGACGCACCCCTTCCACGTGCGCGCCAGCTCGTACTTCGGCTGCCGACACTCACAGTAACGGGTGCACCTAGTCACGCGGCTTGCCCCGTCACTATAGCCACTGTACACACGTTTCAGTGGAACACTGTGGCTACAGTGCGGTGACCGGTAAGTTTCTCACTTGACCGGTCACTTGGCACACCGCAACCGCCACTAGCCCACGCGCATCTCCCGCCCCGAGCCCGCTCCAGCGCCTGCCCGCGAGTCTGCGTGCGGTCCTCTGCCAGCGCCCGCTCCTGCCCGCATCTTCACCCGCTCCCAACGCCTGTCTTCGCCCACTCCCTTTGCCTCTCTGCTCAGCGCTGTGCGCTACTGTCCTCTCCTCGTGCCCACTTCCCTCCAACGTGTGCCTCCTCGCGCGCATATATGCCTGCACGTGCGCGTGAGGCCTCAGACGACGCCCCACTGCTGCAGACACCTTAACCGCACTCCTTCACACCAACTCCAACTCTCTCTCCTCTCACAGCACTCTCTCACTCTCTCTCTGCACACACACACACGCACACTCACACTCTCGTACACACACCTACACACTATTATATACTTATATATATATACATACATATATATATATAGTTATTTATATACATATATATATATATATACTTATATCTATACATATAGTAGTACCTATATAACTAAGTATTATTATACATATATACATATACTTATATATGTATAAATATATATATATATATACCTATATAACTAAGTATAAGTATAGATACATATATATATATATATATATACATCTATATAGTTATATGTACATACATATACATATATATATATATATATATCTATACATATATTTACATATCTATATATATATACATACATACATATATATATATATATATACACACACACACATATATATACAAATAACTACACATATACCTATATAGTTATAACCATATATATATATATGTACATATAGATATATATATTTACATATATACATATATATATTCATATCACACACCATACGTGGTATCGCGGGAATATCTGCATCAGTTGCTGATATTCCCCGATACACGTGTACAGAAAGCGTGTTCGCACTCATCTTCCACGCATCCACCTTACAATCCACGCGGCACTTCATCTGTTGGTTGTGTCTTCCTAGACGACGACCGACTCGACATCGTGCTACACACCATCTCCGCCTCCACCCCCACCCCTTTATACATATATAATATATATATATACGATATTTACTTTATTTATATTTCTCTTTCTTGTCATTAAAATGATAAACAAAAAAATATATAAAAGAGAAAAGATAATCCTTGACTTGCAGGTACTCAGTCTTGCGAATAGCAAGACCAATTTTTGAATCCTAATTTGGCTCCAAGCCAAGAACCTGATTTTGAGGGTGTACCTCAAGGACAAGAATTATCAGAAAAAAAATCTAAATAAAAAAAACATCAAAAACATAATAAACGATTGGAAGAGATTCGTTGTAGGAAAGGCGTAGAAACTTCACTTCTAATCCCACCTCCCTGAGTTCAACCCTGGGCCTAAAAGTGACCAAGATAAAATCAAGTAGGCCAGGTAAAAAATTTTGTAAAGATATGGTTAGGCTCTATTTAGGCTAACCACTATACTCATTATAACGATAAAATCACCATATTAACACACCTATCTGGGTTCCGACCACATCTTTTTAGTGTGCCAATTGCTGATCTACTTCTAGAATCTCAATGAACTCTAGAGAAGTGTGTGTGCATGAATGGGTGTGTGTGTGTGTGTGTGTGTGTGTGTGTGGCCGTGCCCTAGGTGTCTAAGAGGTCTAGGTTAGGTCCTAAGTGGTTTGGGTAGGTGTATGCCTTGAATTAGGGTTGCAAACCCTAATTGCTAAGGGGAAATTGCAATTAAACTTATCCTAAGTTTAATTGAATGAGTGTGAACCTAATTGAGAGTGAAATAACTCAATTAGGTTGGGTTTAGGTTAATTGGACTCTCACTAAGTCCAATTGAACTTGTGTGGGTTGAGATTTGAGCTCAATTGGACTCCAATTGAACTTGTGTGGGTTGAGATTTGAGCTCAATTGGACTCAATGAGTCCAATTGACTTAGGTGATGGTGATCGACTTTGATCTAAGTCAATTGGGTTTGGCGAGGACCTAATTAGGCCCTTAGGTAGGTCAAGAGGTGATGTACTAGGGTTAGCACACCTTAATTTAGGTTCCTATGGGGTTAGGCTTAGGTCTAAGGAGCTAGAGATCCAAGATCAAGGCTTGAATATCAAAACAGGGACTGGAGACCAGCCCCAAACATCCAAAAACATGATCAGATGACTTCTACTAAAAAATTAGAAGTCCAAACTTCAGTTCTGGACATCCAATCTGAGTCGGGGGGCATTCTAGGTTTTGTTTTGGGATTCTATAGAAATTGGACATCTGACAAAGTGTCTGGACGTTCAATAACACTGCAGAAGTGGGTTTGAGGTGTGCGGGAGATGGCTAAGGGTTTTGGACATCCTATAACTTATCTGGACGTCCAGATAAGGGTTGGAACTAGGGTTTTAGGGCTTCTTAGGGTGTTGTGACTTAATCTAAGGGTGGCTAAGGCTTGTGGGAAGTCTCCAGGCTATCTGTAACGAACGCGTGCCCCAGACGCCTTTTAAGACGTCTGGGAGGTGGCCCAGACGTCGGACCAGACGTCTGGGATCACATCCAGACGTCTGACCAGACGTCCGGGATCGTTTACAGACGTCTGGAAAACAGTTATGTTCGCACGGGAGATTCGTCTGCGTGCCTGTGCGCGCAGACCTGCGATTCCTCTCTCTCTCTGCGGCTGCAGGCGCGCTGCGACCACCTTCTCTCTCCTCCTCGCGCGGCCTTAAAAGGGCGCGCCTCCCCTCCCGTCTCCACCGTCTCCTCCTTCTTCTCCTTCCTGTGCGCGAGAGTGAGCGGACGCGAGGGCGGCAGCGGCGGCCGCAGTGAGCGCGGAGGTGCGGCGTGCGAGGGCGGAGCTCTGCCGTGAGGGCGAGCTCGCCGGAGCGGCTTGGCCGGCCGACGGAGGGCGCAGGGGGCGCGGAGCGACGCGGAGAGGGACCTGCTGCGGGCTGAGCAGCAGACGCGCGAGGTGCGACGCGGGCGGCGTCGCGAGCGGAGGCCGAGCAGGGTTCTGATTCTGGAAAAATTTCCAGAATCAGACGTCTGGGTTGATAGCCAGATGGCAAGGTCGACGTCTGTAAGATCATACAGACGTCTGAAAGGTGAGTTTCCGCTTTCTTCTTCCTTCTTGTCGACTGACCGTACTGAGGGAGGGGGGTTGGCCGTGCGCAGGTTCGCTGATTCGCCATCCTTTGCGAATCAGACGTCTGTAAGTTGTACCAAACGGCGGGAGTGACCTACAGACGTCCGTGTGGACCATCAGACGTCTGGGGTATAGGACAGACGTCCCCGCAGACTTCTGGACGTCCGGGGAACCAAGCTGAACAGGTAATTCTCTGATCCACCGTTTAAGACGTCTGGAAGGAGTTCCAGACGTCTGATTTTGCACAGTATCGTCTTTCTCGACCCGTTTAGGGCCCGTTTGGGCTCCGTTTTCCGCGATTCGAGTTGCGTTCGTTTCAGCATTAATTCCTCTACCCGTCTACAGTAGCTATACACTGTTCTGAGACACTCCTTGTGTTTGATCCTTGTGATAGGACCTCGTTCGGTTGCAGTCTTGAGAGTCGCGGAGGCACGCGGGATTCCCGATCACACCCCCATTACTCCCGTTGTACCTGGTAGAGTGGCTTTAAGTATTAATAAAATCTGTTAAAGTATGGAACCATAACTAGAACCTAGGGCATTGCATGAATCCTAGGAATGAGAAATATATGGAATGATAGCTCCTAGGTGTTGCATGAATCCTAGGGCCGGAAAACTAGATTGTATGATAGATCCTAGGATATGGCATGAATCCTAGGGTGGAAAAACTAGTGGAATGTATATTACTGCAGTCTTGGGAAAATGGAAAGGAATATATAAAGCTGCTTGTAAATTTAATTAACAGCTGCCTGCTATGAATAAAGAAACATGTTTGAGATCATGGATTTTGAGAACGTGAATCTGGAAAGTGAAACATATGATGTTCTGAGATAAAGAGCTGGAACCCTACGGGGAATTAGGAGTGGAACTCCTGGAAAGAAAAAGGAATGGAACTGAGATGTAGTTTGTACTGTCTCTTGGGTACGCAGTACCAAGGGAAGTACCTGTACCTGTTTAGTGCAGAGTGGGGCCAGCCGCCCCAGGGACCCGGGGTTAGGATTGGCCGCTCTGTACCGACCTGTTGGCCCTCGTGTACGTAGTACCGAGGAGAGCTACTAGTGTTAGGAGAGTACTAGCTACCCCACGGGCCCCGGGGTTCTGCTAGCCTCCTTCACCGACTTGTTAGGCCCATTAGGGCAAACCAGGGTAGTCAGGCGAGGGTGCGCGGACTGTGGAGGGGCAAGGCCCCGGTTTGGTTACTGTGGAGGGGTTGGACCCCTGTTACTGAGAGGGCTCTGCCCTGGTTCCGTGCTGTGCTTTGGGCGCACCCGTTAACGGAAACGACTGACCGCGTGCCAGTGCGGGCTAGCTACCTGTGCGTTTATCGCGCGTGCCGTAGTCACCGTTACATCTGTCAGTGACCTTGGGGTGGTTGACTGAGGGTAGGATCACCACGGGGGACTCTCCCGGCTAGGAGAGCACCACGTGCTACTTCTACTTTTGGAAAAGACTGCAATCAAGATCGTTCCCACGAGGACATTCGAGATCAAGTAAAGGATCTGAGAAATAAATGAAATAGTGAGAAAAATTGAAAGATGTGAATAAAGGAAGTAATAGAACATAACAACTACTGTACACTCTACTGTTGCCTTTAGTTAGTTTGCCACTCTACTCAGCGTTTTGCTGACGTGTTACACTCGTTACCTTTTTCAGGACTAGGTGTTGAGCAGCCAGGGTCGGCGGCTGCAGAGGACGCTGGGCCGAGTAGGGTCCAGTAGAGTTACCACAGCCTTTTGTACCCCTTTTGTTTCTGTTC
This sequence comes from Thalassia testudinum, assembly GCA_037157565.1. Taxonomy (NCBI): domain Eukaryota; kingdom Viridiplantae; phylum Streptophyta; class Magnoliopsida; order Alismatales; family Hydrocharitaceae; genus Thalassia; species Thalassia testudinum. Next base: position 157,106,119 of record JAZHRO010000025.1, read on the forward strand.
TAGTGAGTAGTTTTTGTTTCCGCTGTACCTTCTTTACCTGCAGTTCTTGTTATATGATAAATGCTATTTTTTTTACTGTTGTGGTGGTACCTACTGTAGTAGTTTCTTTCCTTACTGCTGTACTTTCTTACTGTTAGTTATATTCATGCTGAATGTGGTTTATTTTACTGTCTTTTGGTTACTTCCTCGTTGGACGACTAGGTCTTGGGATTAGTCGAGTCGGTCCGGTTCTCATGTCTCGTAGGGACTCGGGAACCGGGTCGTTACACTATCCTAAGGCTAGGATGGACCTAAGCTCTTCACATTTTATTGCTTTATTTCTACTTAATAGAATAGCAAACCTTGACTCCCTTGCATCATTATTCCCTATGTCTAATCTAAGCCTTCTACTCCAGTCGTGCTGCAACACTCATTATTCTTGATCCAGCTTCAGATTTAGATCCAGCTCCAGATCCAGCTCCTGATCAGCTTATTTCCTGCAATCGACATAATGCACTTACTTAGCACATTATAACATTACTTTACGCATAGCTAAAGTAAAGCAGTAAAGATACAGATAATGCTTATGCATGCATGGATAACCCTAACTTATGCTAAGTCCTAGCCTAATTTAGGTCAATTAAGACCTATGATTGCTGCACAATCAATGGGAACCTCCTAACAATCAGTATGAGACTTCCTTGGTATGCTAATATGGTGAACTATTTGGAATCACACCAGATTTCATCTGATTGGCCAAAAGTCAAGAAAGACATTGATTTCATATGCCAAATACTATGTCTGGGAAGCTCCATACCTATTCAGCATTGGTGCAGATCAAATCATCCAGAGATGCACCCTGGAATCAAAGATCAATGCCATTTTGTCCTTCTGCCTTGTCTAGGCCTATGATGGTCACTTCTCTAGACACAAAACCACAACAAAAATCCTCCAGCGCGGCTTCTATTGGCCCACTATTTTCAAGGATGCACACAATTATTATAAGGCATGTGCCCGTTGCCAAACCTTAGGCAACATGAGCTACTGTGACATGATGCCTTTACAATCGATTCTCATGTGCAAGATCTTCAACATCTGGGGGATTGACATCAGGGGTCTCTTCCCAAATTCTGATGGTTTCAAGTGCATCCTCCTAGCTGTGGACTACGTGACCAAATGAATCGAGGTCATCTCGACCCAAACCAATGATCGTAAAGGCATAATCAAATTTATTCATCAGCGCATCTTTTCTCAGTTCGGTGTCCCATGTGCTATCATCTTCGTTGGAGGGACCCACTTCGTGAATGTGCACTTCCTGTCCCTAATGAAAAAGTATGGGGTATCGCATCGTATCTCGACCCATACCACCCCCAAACTAATGGATTGGCTAAGCTATCCAATAAGGACATCAAGAAAATCCTTTAGGTCATTGCTCAGCCTGATAGAAGAAATTGGTCTACCCACCTTTCAGAAGCTTTATGGGCCTACAAGACCACCCATAAGACCCAGTTAGGAATGTCTCCCTTCAGACTCATGTATGGGAAGGCATGTCACCTCCTCGTAGAAATGGAGCACAAAGCCTATTGGACAGTACAAAAGTGCAATCTAGATCTCATGAAGGCTGGAATCCACCATCGATTGCAAATAAGCAAGATTGAGGAGCTACGCAATGACACGTACAAGAACTCGTGAATCTATAAAGAATGGGTCAAAGCCATTCAAGACAGGCACATTTCGCAGAAATCTTTCCAGCCTAGTCAGAAAGTACTGCTCTTTGATGCCAAGCTCAAGCTCATGAGTTTTGAGATGAGTTTTCATGAGTTTCAATCACTCATCTCAAATTTGGGATGTAATTTTACAGCCCTGATCTGAGATGAGATCTAGATTTCAAGGGCATTTAATGAAGATTTTAATGTTCGGATTTAATTTTGAAGTGAGTTTAAAGCATGATCAGGTCTTAGACAATTGTTTAAATGTGTGGTTTTTGGTTTAATTCTCCCATATCAGTACATAAAGGCTACATAGTAGCTACATTCCTTGTGATTAAAATTTGATTTCAGTGGATCTGAGAATTTTCAGAGCTTAAGGACACCTAGTTCTAGGTGTTACATTCTGCAGAGATACTCAAGGCTTTGAATCAGGTCTGATCTAGGTTGTAGGCACTTATGCAACTGAAATAGCAACAGTAGCAACTACTAGCTACTGAATTTGAGCAACTATAGCAATGGCCACTGTAACAGCAGATCAGTTCCTGTTGGCTGATTTCGAGTTGGATTTTGAGGAATTCAAGGAGCTAACTCTATGTATATTTGTGGAATAGTAATGTACAAGCATTCATGTACTGGAATTGGAGCTTACTTTGACGAGAATTCCTTGTAATTATCTTTTGAAATTCATTGTCAGCTAATAAAATTGATTTAATTGTCTATGTGTGTTTTGAGTGGAATTAAAGGTCAAAATCTTTTTTAAATGCTCAAACATCTTGCATGTAATGTGTTGAACACTTGTGAATGCTTAGATCATCTTTTTAGCCATTAGAATCATTTTAGAGGCCTTAGGTTCTTAGTTAAACATCCATTTAGGCCTCTTTTGTGTTGACTTTGTAAATAAATAAATATGATAAAAAAATCATAATAAAATAAAATAAACCTGTCTTCAATAAGATTAGGTATTTCTTTAAGTGTAAGCAAAGTTTCAAAGTATTTAGATCCCCCGACTTGGTAGAACATACCAACCGATGGTTTGATCTACTTTGAAATTTAATAAAAGAACCAAGTTGAAAAATACCAAAAACAGTCTCTTCTTCTCTCATCTCACCCTTTCACTCTCTTCTCCTACCCCTATAGAATATATAAATACCATAAAAATTAGAAAATACTCAAAAATACCTTGTATATTTTATTTATACTTGTAAATATAACTTAATACTAAGCTATATGTAGATATTGTAATATATAGTAAATAATGCACATAAATAACTTATAATTGTATTATATATATTTACTTAAGTATTTAGGATGATTTACTGTATATATAACTTCATTATATAATTATATATTAATTTATAAAAGAGGAAATGTATATAATACTAAGTAATTATAAATAGCTATGTACGTACCTAAAACCATATCTATTACTGTACATACATACTTAAATAATTATTATATACTATATACTACCTGTACATTAATTTATTTATGTATTTATTGTATGTAATTAAGTTATTAAATTAATTAGGTAAATTATTAAGTTAAAATAAAATAAATTAGTAAATTAAGTTATTACTTAAGTAATTTATACTGTACACTTACATATATTAATTTTAAATATTTTCAACCTATTTATAATATATTTATACTGTACAATAGTATTTATAACTAAATTATGTATATATCTCTCAAATACGTGTATTTAAATGTACATAAATTAAAATAAATGCTATAAAATAAAATTAAAATGTGCAATAAATAAATTATTATATAAATTAACTAATTATAAAGTTAATTGCATGATTAATTTATCAATTTGTACATTAATTGAGAAATTAAACCTTAATTTGACATGTATAAACCCCTAACTTTAGCTAAATTTTATATATAATTCAATAACTTATAATATTAAATTAACTATACAATTATGTAGCCCTATGTTAGGGCTTTGCACCCATATAATTTAATTTCAAATTAGATCTAAATTCGACTCGTAATTCGAGGCCAAAGATTGGTCTATAGTGCACATTGCACTGCATTCATACTACTGCAAAGAAAGTCCCACATCAAATACCTGCAAGTAGCCGTGGTGGTATAAATTGTATTCGCTACGTTGATAGCCCAATCGTAATGAGCGTTGGGTGCCACATACCTTTTACACCACATTCCTCTCCTCGAGCATACTATGAGTAAGTATTGAAATGGTGTGTGGGCTGGGAGCTCATGCATAGTGCTGAGCATGTAGTGGACCTATTATGGACCTGATGAGAAAATGAATTAAAAAACACACTAATAGAACTAAGACTGACTTAGTAGTGGTCTGGTCCCACCCAATTGGGGTGTTATGTATCACACGAAAGGTTGGTTCACCCACTAAAAAGCCTAATTTTTACTAAGGTGAACAGTACAAAGAGAAGTGTTGAGTGAGGAGAGTGACCTAAAATCAACTAAGTGTTGAAGCACAGTGTGTGTGTGTGTGAGATCGAAAAAAAAAGCTAAGTGTTGAATGTGTGTTGGAGAGAGGAGAGCGTGAGCAGCTAAGTGTTGAGAATAGTGAGGTTGTGTGTGATGTGTGAACGTATGTATATGTGTATATTTAGTATATAAGTATATAATATAATAGTATATGTATATGTAAAATAAATTAAATATATATAATGTATACGTATATATATGTAACATATACATATATAAGTATAAATAGAGTAGTATATATTATTTGAGCCTTATGTTATATATATATAGTTTTTATTTAAGGCTTTAGTGACATTGGTATCTGTTGATATTTATTTATGTTAGTAAACTTAGTCTTTCGCCTTAAGTTTGTACATACTTTTACTAAGGCTATGGCGATACTTATATATGTTACTGTATATACAATATATGTTATTAGAGTTATTAGTATATGTTAATATATTTAGTCAGTGTATATTAGTAGTTATTTTTGTATCTATACTTACATATTATTTAGGATAGTTGTACATAACTAACATAGAGTAATTATACAAATTTTTTGATGCCTGTTTAGTTGTAAATATGTTTAAAGCATTGTAGTGAATATTAATTGATTCTTTTGTACATAGTTGACTAATTAATTCATTACTTGATTCATTGATTCATTTTGTAAATATAATTGACATTTTTGGAATAAAAGAATATTTTTGGAACATAAAGAGTGATGTATATCAATAATTGCTTCCCAATGAACAACCTGGAATAAACTACTAAAAATTATGTAAATAAATAAAATGATACGACATCTGTTTGCATTGTGACAACTATACTACGATAACGACACCATTAAAACAACATTTTTTATTGCACACGGTTTGTCATCGATCAATGGTGTTACCATCATGTATTCTTATGATACACTGGTGTATTCGAATAATACACTAGTGTATACGCCTAGTACATTTGTGTATTTGTCTACAATAGCGAAGTTTTTGACTAACACACCGGTGTATTTATATAATACACAGGTGTGTATTTTTATAATACATAGGAGTATTTGACGAATACAATGGTGTATTAATCGATTACACTGGTGTATTGAACGAATACAATATTGAGTTCTGCTCCACGAATACACCAGTGTATTCTTCAACCTTCCCTTTATGATTTCATCATACTTCACACATAGAAAAATACACCGGTGGATCGTGTCGACCAAACGATGGAAGTGTGAGGTGTAGATAAATGAGAAGAAGAAGATGATGAAGGTTTAGATAGGAATTTCTAAACTTCATCTACTTTCTTCTCTATTAAGCCCATCTTATCCAGCTAACTAGCAGTATCTCTAAGTCTCTATTGCTGGATTGGGCTTCGTATACCCCCGTGTGTGAGTGGGAATGCGAGGACTTTCTATTAAAAACACTCATCAAAGCATTATTAATAGAATTCTTGGCCATGCCTTCAAAGAGCTCAAAAGCTGAGTCCTAGTCCCGACACAAAAAATTGCCTCCACAAGCAGCATCTACAAAATTCCTTATATCATCAAGGAGCCCATGACAGACGATCTGAACCTGTTGCCAGCATGAGACACCATGGTAGGGTCACTTTCTAAGAAGCTCATGCAATCTCTCCCAAGCCTCGTGCATCTGTTCTCCTAAATTCTGTGTAAATGTGATAATGGCACTCCTCAAGGCGTTTGTGCGGCCTACAAGAAAGTACTTCTTTAAGAACTTATGTTCCAAAGAAGCCCAGGTCTCTATTGGTGTAGTCCGTGCAAGAGTTCTAAACCAGAAGGCTGCCTTGTCTTTTAATGAAAGGGTGAACATTTTCATCAAACGCGTGTGCTGATCATGACCTTACGGACCCAAAGTTTGGGCAAGATTTTTCAGCTCCTCTAAATGTTGAAAAGGGTCCTCAGAAGCAAGACCATGGAAGTGAGGAATAAGTGTGATAAGGCTTGGTTTCAATTTAGCAGCACGAACTCCATCAGGATAATGTACTACAGGCAAAGGTTGTGCAACTGTGGGATTATAGTAATCCCATAGTTGATGTCTACGAGGTTGAGGTGGTGCCTGGGCAGCTCTAGGTTGAGGTTGGGGGTTTGCTAGAAAATTAACAACTTGTGCAAGCTGTTGCACCTGTTGGGTAAAGGTGTTCATTTGGAGTTGTGTTTCAAATAGGTGTTGCAGATTAGGCATAGGACCTCTCTCTGGTGGTGGTTGGTTAGGAAAATTAGGATATGGAGGAGGTTGGAACCTATGGTTTGGTGGTGGTGGAGGATGATGTGTAGAGAGATGTAAAGGAAGTTCTTCAAAATCCCCAAATTGTGCAGAATCATTTTCATCATCAGGATGAATAGAGTGATGAATGGGAGTTTGAGGCCTAGGAGGTATAGAATTGGATGTGGAAGGCATTGAAGTGGAAGCTTAGGCATCAGTACCCAAAGGAAATACTAACTCGGGGTTTTAGGATCTCCTACCTTCCATTGAGTTAGTTTTTTGAAAACGAAAATTTGAAACAATCACAACTCCAAAGGAAAGATAAATCTCTCAATCTCAATCAGAAATCCTAATATCAATCTCAACAATCAAAAGACCATTCAAATCAAGCAAGAGAGGTAAATCAAATTTTTCCTAGGGTCTGCTACGAGAAAATAGTAGTACACAAACAAATGTTTCATGTAACGACCCGGTTCCCGAGTCCCTACGAGACACGAGAACCGGACCGACTCGACTAATCCCAAGACCTAGTCGTCCAACGAGGAAGTAATCAAAAGACAGTAAAATAAACCACATTCAGCATGAATACAACTAACAGTAAGAAAGTACAGCAGTAAGGAAAGAAACTACTACAGTAAGTACCACCACAACAGTAGAACAACATTTATCATATAACAAGAACTGCAGGTAAAGAAAGTACAGCGGAAAAAAAAACTACTCACTAGAACAGAAACAAAAGAGGTACAAAAGACTGTGGTAAACTCGACTGGACCCTACTCGGCCCAGCATCCTCTGCAGCCGCCGACCCTGGCTGCTCAACACCTGGTCCTGAAAAAGGTAACTAGTGTAACACGTCAGCAAAACGCTGAGTAGAGTGGCAAACTAACTAAAGGCAACAGTAGAGTGTACAGTAGCTGTTATGTTCTATTACTTCTGATGAGAACCTCATCATGAGCCATAACTAGCTCATTTTGACCCAATACAAAGGATAAAAGCTCCTACATATCTCAAGGAAAGGCTTAACTCAGAGAATTCTGAGTTTAAGAAGAAAACAAGTCATAAGGGGTAAAAATGCAATTTTACCAGTATAATCTGCATACAGGGTAATTCAGGGCCCAAACATAGGTCAAAGCAGCTTAATAAGAATAAAAGTGGGATGAAATGATCTAGCAAGGGCTACAGCAATTCCAAGAAACCAAATGATAATCTGTAACCCTAAAACAACCCACTTCAATTCACAAGGTTCGAGGCAAAGTAAAAATAGAATAAACCCTCTAAAATTCATAGAAAAATAATCTCTAGGGTTTAGAACCTTCAATTTGGCCTTCAGAACCCATTTTGACCTACATTGAGAACCATGCCCAATTAATAACTTAATTTGGGTTTTTGCGTAAATTGACCGGTCAAACAAGGTTTAATATAGAAATAAAATTCACCATCAGATTCCTTAGGTCCTAATTAGTCATGTATAAAAACTTGAGCCTAAGAAGAAACCTCCTTGACCGACTTTACACTTTGGTCCTCATATATTTACTCTTTGGCCCTCAACTTTTGAACCCTTGCATTTTGGCCCCTAACTCTCCTTCGTTCTTTGCGATCAGGTCCCCCCTGCAAAACCTGCCAGCACCATGCTCCGGCGACCTTGCGCGGAGCATGGCGCCGTGCAGGGTGAGGTGGGGGACCTGGCAAGTAAACCGGGGGTGCCCTGCGTCGTCAGCCGTCGCAGGGACACCCCCCTGGTCGTTGTAACCCACCATACCGGCCGTGCGAACGCACGGATGGTATGGGTTCTTGTTTCCGGCCATCCTCCGGCGAGGGAGACACGTCGTCTCCCTCCGCCTTCCTCCCTGTTTGATCCCTATAAATACCCCCCGTTGCTCCACCGACCGGGGCAGCTCGGGTCTGACGGAGAAAACCCCCAACTTTCTTCTCCTCTCCCTCCGGCAGACGCCCACCAGCTCCGGCGGTTCCTCCTCCTCCTCCTCTTCGCTCTGCCGCAATACCAGCAGCAGAGACCTCCTCCCCTGCTCTTCCTGCGCCACGCCGTACCCAGCTGGCGCCTCTCCAGCCCTCTGCTCGCCGCCGCCCCTTCCCCTGGGCATCTTCTTCTCCGGCGACAGTCGATACGACTGTCGCCCTGCCCCGGCCCCTTTTCGTCTCCGTAGCTAGGTCAGAACTCCTCCCCATCTCCCCCTCTTTCTTTTCCTCACTGTCTTTTATTTGATTAAACCCTCGACCGCTCCTGTTCACCCTCACCTTCTCCGCCTCCGGCCATCCTCCGGCGAGCCGCTCCCATCACCTCAGCAACCCACACGGCTCGCCGACCACCGCAGGACCTCCGCCTCCTCACCCTGATCAACCCCCGCCCTGCCACTTCCCCCACATCACCCTCTGCAACCCCACCGAACAAACCCATCCTCCGACCCACAGTCCGACCTAGGGCAGCCCTTGCACGCCGCCCCGTGCCTCGCCACCACCCACACGAGCTCCGCCGCACCCTGGCGAAGCTCCTGCCACTTTCTGATTAGGCCGAGAGGCCGTTTTCTTGTGAACAGGCCACCCGACCTCCGCCGCCATTGCCGCGCAGGAGGAACTGCTTCCGCCTGCAGCTACAGGCGCGCCACGCTCAGCGCCACGCCCAGATTCAACTCCCAGGCCTTGCGAGGCGTTTTGGCAAAACACCAGGCTCGCAGCTAAGGCAGAAGGCTTCGCGTGACGCCGCAATCTCCCGCTGATTTCCCCGCTGCGGGCGCGCAATTGAGGTGGGACATTTAGTCCCACCTCGGAAAAGCCTGAAGAGTCGCAGCGATATAAGATGCAAAAGTGCTGGAGGCTTACTGCCTCAGCACACGGGGTGAGGTCCCCTTCACCCGCCCGGTTACCCGGTCTCGTCCGCGCTCACTCCCCGCGGACCTGACCCGACCCGACCCGACTTAAGACTGACCTGCACTCCTCGCCCACCACACACGCCGGTGGGCCTGGACCCGGGCACGACCCGTACCCGATTACCCGGCAGCTCTGGGAGAGCTTTCCCAAGAGTGGTTTCAGAGAGAGAGAGACGCGGGGGGGGGAGAGGGTAGAGTAGGTTTTGTTCTCTGACGTAAACTCTGAAGTGTGCAGGCACAGGTGAAGAAGAAGAACCGCGGAAGAAGAAGGAAGCTGAGGGAGACACTGTAGCACAGGCTGTTTAAGTCGTCTGATTTGGAAATCAGACGACGGCCTGAAGGGAAAAGAAGAAAGAAGGAGGGGTGACGTCCCTGGCTGAAAAAGAACAGAAGACGACAGAAGAAAAAGGAGGAGCAGGAACAGCAGGAAGAAAGAGGAGCATCACCTCTGCAGCAACAAAGAAGAAGAAGGAGATCTGAAGAAAGAAAGAAGAACATCACGAGGAGAAAACAAAGAGAACAACAAATTCTTTCCCTCTCTCTCTTTCTTTATTTTTGTAAAAGAAACATGTATATCTCTAGAATACAACTTGCTCCCTGAGTTCGACCTCGGGAACTCTTTTATTTTCCGAGTAAAAAATTTATATATTTGAAATGATGGCAATAACTGGCTATATTACAACGACATAACAATAAGACCCGGTTGCCGTCAGCGTTTCATTTTGGCGCCGTTGCCGGGGAGCAACGGCTATTCTAGAGGTAAACATTCCTGTTTCTTTTTAATTTCTGATAATCTCCTCTCTTTTGTGCAGAAAACTACAGGAAATCAAGAAGACAAGCAACCGCACGACAACCACTCCGAGGACAGGTAAATTTTTCCTCTCGCTATTAACCCCTAAACTCTAAAGAGGAAGAAAAGAAAAGAACAAGCAATATAGGGCTAACCTGTCTTCCATACTTAGTAACCATAAAGAGTTGCATGTTTTCAACTCATTAGTCCTGCACACTATTAAGGGTATTTAAGGGCTAACACATTCTTGCTTGAGCCCTAATTACCCAACAAAGAACTAACTGGACCAAGTAGAGCCAACATAAGATTCAACATTAGGGTTTTAGAGACACACTACTTAAATCAAGAATGGAGAAAATCCAAAAGAAGTGTGCCTAAACCATTGATTGAAAATACCTATTCAAAAGAAAACCTAAAACAATTGGCTCTCTAAACACTTGAACCCTAAAAGACAAGACCTAAAAGCTCTCAAAGAAAACAAGAGGTAAAGTTGACCCCTTGGGTCAACCAACCTTAAATTAGGTCACTCTTTGCACTTAAAAGACTAAAGTTCAAGTGAGACCTTAAGCACCCTGATCTTAAAATTGGTAGACTTGAGAGGTCAAGATCCCCATTCTGGTCTACCTGAAATCGCAGTGACAAGAGAGGTCGGGTGGGGGAAACCCTGTAACCCGTGGGGACACTCTACCGTGTAGGGGTCTTTGCGGGACTCTCCCTCTCTGGCTGCCCAGGTAATTCTCAGGTGGACGATCTTTCTGATCAAGGGGTCCATCTGCCCCGCACCTCTATAGTCACCCAACAAATTTTTGGGTGTCTTGATTGGGTCCAGCACCTGCTTATCTCATCCAGCCCTTCAGTATTTTTTAGGAGGTCCTTGAAACCTCCTATAGAAATTCACTCTCCCCAAGGCTAAGCCTCGGCTCCTTTGTTTTTGCAGAAATCATTCACATAGCCGCTCTCTCCTCTGATTCTGAACAAAATCCCCTTCTTCCATCTTGATTCAAACTTTGATTCTATATCTTGATTCCACCACCTGATCCAATTATGCAGCCTAATTACCTAGCAAGACTACCATTCAAAAAACCTGAATATCTGAGATCCATGAAAGATAAGATGATTGAGGATGCCCTTGAAATCTATGAAATCAAACCCTCAACACCAGTAGAAAACATTCAGGTTGATGTCCCAACAACCACAGCTTTCATCATAAACTGTGCCCAAATTCTATTGACTGAAATTTCAAAAGGATCAACCCGAGATATGCTCATGACAGGATACATTGAGATGGAAAAATTACACCAATCTGAATACCTTCAATGCTTGACAAATCCTGTACTTTGGGAACAACACCAAGATGCCCTTATGAAACGGGTAGAAATGATGAAATCAGTAGAACAAATTATCAACCAGAAATACCCGTATATACCAGAAACAGAGGATGAACCATCTTGGAACAGTATTAAGGAACAATCCAGTTTCCCAGATCTCGGGATTGAGGCACAAAGTGGTTGTAAAATCCCAACCCAGATAGAAGACAATGTTGAATTAGGTTGGGATATTGCAGGAGAACACAATGATGAGCCAAACTTAGACCATGAATTGCCAAGCCTAGAATTTCAAAACTCCTGCAATAATGAGATCAGAATTGAACCTTCTGAGGGTATAAATTCCGCCCCTTATTTTGATAAGGTGGCCCTCGAAGATTATTCGGACTTAGGTTCTAATAATTCTACCCACATCCTAAGCCTAGAACCTAGATCTGAAACTTATTGGGAAGATTATGAGGCCCCTTATGAGAAAGATCAAATTTTTGCAGAATATGATTCCGGGCCTTTATTTGATGAATATCCCTCTCCAACATCCTCAGGAAATCTGATCGATTTTCCAGAGAACATGCCAATTTATGATACAGAGACTGAGGAGTTGGACGAGTTGGATTTTAATTGGGTCTATCCTACCAGCTTGGAGCTTGAGCCTAGACAGAATACCTTTTCGAGCCCAGAATTGACATATAGGCTAGACCCCAATCAGGCTGCTGATTCCACATTTGATGATTTTTGCTGTGGTGGAATTCATGATCATGAATCTCATTTTCGCCAACTCTCCGACAATTTCAAATCTGACTATAATTGCGGAGAGATTCCCCTTCCTGAACACGCCAGGCCTATCTACGACCTCAGTTCTCATGACTCTAACTCCGACTCTGAGGTCCTGATTCCCGAGATCACCGATAACACAGAATCATTCCTTTTCGATCCTCAGGAACCAAAAACAGAAAATGCCAAGAGTGATTGCAACCAAGAATCCAAATTTTTTCTCGAATCCGATTCCTTTCATCCTACAAACACTCTTCCGGCATTTGATAGTTACCCAGAGGACTCTCTACAGAAAACCACCTATCATCTGTTTCTAGAAGAGCCCTCGTACACAATGGCCACCTCGTCCGCACACACAGAACGGATCAAAACCTCTCCCAAACCCCGACCCGCAACCGGACTCAATTTCTATTCAGATTCACCTCTCACCGAGCCGATTGCATTTCCACATCGGGTTTCGAACATTGATCAGACTACATACCATGCTCTATCATTCTCTGATCACCCCTGTAGGGTTCCTGCATCAACCACTGATTATTCTACGAATCCCTACTTTGACCAGGCTGATACGACTCAACCAAACCCTGCGTTTACACTTCCACATCTATCTGAGCTTCATAGTTTATGGTGGGTTCCACACCTTTTTATCCACATCTAACAACCCACCAGATTGATTGGGTTTGGGTTGCATCATCAGCCTGTTGATCTGAACAAGCACCTGGTTGGACCAACCAGGCTCTTAATCAAGGTGCTTGTCGTACAAAACTCCGCTGATTTGACCATCCCCTCTCCATCGCATTTCCCGCTTGGCTGAAGGCATCAAATTTAGCGCTCAATGGGAGGCAGCCCGTCATTCTCTTTGAAAACCTGAAACTTGTTCTGACAGCTTTTTGCACTTGAAGTTCACACTTTAGGACAGCCGACTCCACCTCAGGTGCTTGCATCTGAGATTAGAAATCGTCCGCAACAGTCACCCCGACCCATTCACTCATCAAAACAGCTATCCTAATGTATGAACTTAGTTGAATAAAAACCCCTAGGTTACAATGAGGACATTGCAAATCTTAGGCATGGGGGGGTATGAAAGTGCAAAAACTTGTAAGAAAAGGTTTCAAACAAAAAAATTCACATATGCCAAAAACACCATAAAAATTAAAAATTTTTTCGAAAAAGAATAAAAGGAGAAGGAAATTTTGTGAAGAAGAAGGAGAAGAGAAACAAAATGAAAAAGGAGCACAAAATTATAAGAAAAGGTGATAGTCATTAGTAAGGAACTAAGGAATTAACCTAAGTTCTAGACCTCATTCAAGAAAATAACTGAAAAGTGCATAATGAGATTAGTAAGAACGCAAACCTTAGGCATTCTTGAATAGACTCTTAGTACCCATTAAGATCTGGACACTCCTCAAGAGGTTGAGGAAAATGAAAAGCTGAAGAATTAGGTCTAAGGTTTAGGGAGTATTTGGCCTCGTTAACTAATTTTTGGTTTACGGGACTCAGTAACCTAAGCACCCTAACCTCACACACAGCCTGGTTCAGTAAGCGTAAAAATCAGAATCACGCAGAAGCGTCGCAAAATTCTGAAAAGAACACCTAGAATAGGAGCGGACGATCAACACAAGTTGATTTGGACGAGTTCCCAGCGCGGAGAGGCGGGAAATCCCCTCGAAGATGCGTAACAAAATATCATCTCCTCGTGCTTGTCTCTTAGGATATTTACATATCCTACTGGGGGCATGTAAGCACTCTGCTGGTTCAGATTCCATGGATGGCATTATCTCGAAGTGTCAATTGCCAGGGTCTGGATTCGGCCACGGAACACCATGGATGGGATTATCTCGAAATCTCAATAGCCAGGGTTCCGGGGGTTGCCATGGGAGGTGCTATCTCGAAGCATCGATCGCCAGGAACCCTTGAGGATTGATGATGGGAGCAAGGAATCTGATACAGACCGTGTTGAAAAGCCAATCCTAGGCTAGAACTAAAAAGAAAAAGAGAGAGAAAACTCTCCAAACAGAAAAACTTTCTATCTCTCTCTTACAAAACGCACTGCGAACTGAGCCAGGGCTAAAATCATTTCAAGCACGGGTGCTTTAACCACAAAGTCCAATAAACCTTAGGTTAGTTCTTGTGGGCCTTAAAAACCTTTGCTAAAAGACTGAGGCTAAGGCTAGACAGATTTGGATCTTGATTGGTACTAGAGTACCTTTTAGGCCTATGGTCAGCATTCTAACCTAATCTATGCTCAAATAAAAAAGGCACTTATCTAAAACTATTAAAAACTTCATGGTCTAGAACAAGGGTTGAAACCTTAAGTTTTTGCTAAGGGACTAGCAAAAGCTAGGCATGGGGGTATGATGAGAACCTCATCATGAGCCATAACTAGCTCATTTTGACCCAATACAAAGGATAAAAGCTCCTACATATCTTAAGGAAAGGCTTAACTCAGAGAATTCTGAGTTTAAGAAGAAAACAAGTCATAAGGGGTAAAAATGTAATTTTACCAGTATAATCTGCATACAGGGTAATTCAGGGCCCAAACATAGGTCAAAGCAACTTAATAAGAATAAAAGTGGGATGAAATGATCTAGCAAGGGCTACAGCAATTCCAAGAAACTAAATGATAATCTGTAACCCTAAAACAACCCACTTCAATTCACAAGGTTCGAGGCAAAGTAAAAATAGAATAAACCCTCTAAAATTCATAGAAAAATAATCTCTAGGGTTTAGAACCTTCAATTTGGCCTTCAGAACCCATTTTGACCTACATTGAGAACCATGCCCAATTAATAACTTAATTTGGGTTTTTGCGTAAATTGACCGGTCAAACAAGGTTTAATATAGAAATGAAATTCACCATCAGATTTCTTAGGTCCTAATTAGTCATGTATAAAAACTTGAGCCTAAGAAGAAACCTCCTTGACCGACTTTACACTTTGGTCCTCATATATTTACTCTTTGGCCCTCAACTTTTGAACCCTCGCATTTTGGCCCCTAACTCTCCTTCGTTCTTTGCGATCAGGTCCCCCCTGCAAAACCTGCCAGCACCATGCTCCGGCGACCTTGCGCGGAGCATGGCGCCGCGAAGGGTGAGGTGGGGGACCTGGCAAGTAAACCGGGGGTGCCCTGCGTCGTCAGCCGTCGCAGGGACACCCCCCTGGTCGTTGTAACCCACCATATCGGCCGTGCGAACGCACGGACGGTATGGGTTCTTGTTTCCGGCCATCCTCCGGCGAGGGAGACATGTCGTCTCCCTCCGCCTTCCTCCCTGTTTGATCCCTATAAATACCCCCCGTTGCTCCACCGACCGGGGCAGCTCGGGTCTGACGGAGAAAACCCCCAACTTTCTTCTCCTCTCCCTCCGGCAGACGCCCACCAGCTCCGGCGGTTCCTCCTCCTCCTCCTCTTCGCTCTGCCGCAATACCAGCAGCAGAGACCTCCTCCCCTGCTCTTCCTGCGCCACGCCGTACCCAGCTGGCCCCTCTCCAGCCCTCTGCTCGCCGCCGCCCCTTCCCCTGGGCATCTTCTTCTCCGGCGACAGTCGATACGACTGTCGCCCTGCCCCGGCCCCTTTTCGTCTCCGTAGCTAGGTCAGAACTCCTCCCCATCTCCCCCTCTTTCTTTTCCTCACTGTCTTTTATTTGATTAAACCCTCGACCGCTCCTGTTCACCCTCACCTTCTCCGCCTCCGGCCATCCTCCGGCGAGCCGCTCCCATCACCTCAGCAACCCACACGGCTCGCCGACCACCGCAGGACCTCCGCCTCCTCACCCTGATCAACCCCCGCCCTGCCACTTCCCCCACATCACCCTCTGCAACCCCACCGAACAAACCCATCCTCCGACCCACAGTCCGACCTAGGGCAGCCCTTGCACGCCGCCCCGCGCCTCGCCACCACCCACACGAGCTCCGCCGCACCCTGGCGAAGCTCCTGTCACTTTCTGATTAGGCCGAGAGGCCGTTTTCTTGTGAACAGGCCACCCGACCTCCGTCGCCATTGCCGCGCAGGAGGAACTGCTTCCGCCTGCAGCTACAGGCGCGCCACGCTCAGCGCCACGCCCAGATTCAACTCCCAGGCCTTGCGAGGCGTTTTGGCAAAACACCAGGCTCGCAGCTAAGGCAGAAGGCTTCGCGTGACGCCGCAATCTCCCGCTGATTTCCCCGCTGCGGGCGCGCAATTGAGGTGGGACATTTAGTCCCACCTCGGAAAAGCCTGAAGAGTCGCAGCGATATAAGATGCAAAAGTGCTGGAGGCTTACTGCCTCAGCACACGGGGTGAGGTCCCCTTCACCCGCCCGGTTACCCGGTCTCGTCCGCGCTCACGCCCCGCGGACCTGACCCGACCCGACCCGACTTAAGACTGACCTACACTCCTCGCCCACCACACACGCCGGTGGGCCTGGACCCGGGCACGACCCGTACCCGATTACCCGGCAGCTCTGGGAGAGCTTTCCCAAGAGTGGTTTCAGAGAGAGAGAGACGCGGGGGGGGGGAGAGGGTAGAGTAGGTTTTGTTCTCTGACGTAAACTCTGAAGTGTGCAGGCACAGGTGAAGAAGAAGAACTGCGGAAGAAGAAGGAAGCTGAGGGAGACACTGTAGCACAGGCTGTTTAAGTCGTCTGATTTGGAAATCAGACGACGGCCTGAAGGGAAAAGAAGAAAGAAGGAGGGGTGACGTCCCTGGCTGAAAAAGAACAGAAGACGACAGAAGAAAAAGGAGGAGCAGGAACAGTAGGAAGAAAGAGGAGCATCACCTCTGCAGCAACAAAGAAGAAGAAGGAGATCTGAAGAAAGAAAGAAGAACATCACAAGGAGAAAACAAAGAGAACAACAAATTCTTTCCCTCTCTCTCTTTCTTTATTTTTGTAAAAGAAACATGTATATCTCTAGAATACAACTTGCTCCCTGAGTTCGACCTCGGGAACTCTTTTATTTTCCGAGTAAAAAATTTATATATTTGAAATGATGGCAATAACTGGCTATATTACAACGACATAACAATAAAACCCGGTTATCGCTCGAAGCCATCGTTATCAACTTCCTTTATTCACATCTTTCAATTTTTCTCACTATTTCATTTATTTCTCAGATCCTTTACTTGATCTCGAATGTCCTCGTGGGAACGATCTTGATTGCAGTCTTTTCCAAAAGTAGAAGTAGCACGTGGCGCTCTCCTGGCTGGGAGAGTCCCCCGTGGTGATCCTACCCTCAGTCAACCACCCCAAGGTCACTGACAGACGTAACGGTGACTACGGCACGCGCGATAAACACACAGGTAGCTAGCCCGCACAGGCACGCGGTCAGTCGTTTCCGTTAACGGGTGCGCCCGAAGCACAGCACGGAACCAGGGTAGAGCCCTCTCAGTAACAGGGGTCCAACCCCACCACAGTAACCAAACCGGGGCCTTGCCCCTCCACAGTCCGCGCACCCTCGCCTGACTACCCTGGTTTGCCCTAGTGGGCCTAACAAGTCGATGAAGGAGGCTAGCAGAACCCCGGGGCCCGTGGGGTAGCTAGTACTCTCCTAACACTAGTAGCTCTCCTCGGTACTACATACACGAGAGCCAACAAGTCGGTACAGAGCGGCCAATCCTAACCCCAGGTCCCTGGGGTGGCTGGCCCCACTCTGCACTAAACAGGTACAGGTACTTCCCTTGGTACTGGGTACCCAAGAGACAGTACAAACTACATCTCAGTTCCATTACTTTTTCTTTCCAAGAGTTCCACTCCTAATTCCCCGTAGGGTTCCAGCTCTTTATCTCAGAACATCATATGTTTCACTTTCCAGTTTCACGTTCTCACAATCCAGGATCTCAATCATGTTTCTTTATTCATAACAGGCAGCTGTTAATTCAATTTACAGGTAGCTTTATATTCCTTTCCATTTTTCCAAGACTGCAGTATTATACATTCCACTAGTTTTTCCATCCTAGGGTTCATGTCACATCCTAGGATCTAGCATACAACTAGTTTTCCAGCCCTAGGATTCATGCATCACCTAGGAGCTATCATTCCATACATTTCTCATTCCTAGGATTCATGCAATGTCCTAGATTCTAGTTATGGTTCCATACTTTAACAGATTTTAATAATAAACTTAAGCCACTCTACCAGGTACAACAGGAGTAGTGGGGGCGTGATCGGGAATCCTGCGTGCCTCCGCGACTCTCAAGACTGCAACTGAACGAGGTCCTATCACAAGGATCAAACACAAGAAGTGTCTCAAAACAGTGTATAGCTACTGTAGACGGGTAGAGGAATTAATTCTGAAAGGAACGCAACTCGAATCACGGAAAACGGAGCCCGAACGGGCCCTAAACGGGTCGAAAAAGATGATACTGTGCAATATCAGACGTCTGGAACTTCTTCCAGACGTCTTAAACAGTGGATCAGAGAATTACCTGTCCAACGTGGTTTCCCAGACATCCAGAAGTCTGCGGGGACGTCTGTCCTAGCTCCCAGACGTCCGATGGTCACCCAGGACGTCTGGAGGTCACTCCCGCCGTCTGGTACAACTTCCAGACGTCTGATTCGCAAAGGATGGCGAATCAGCGAACCTGCGCACAGCCAACTGCCTCCCTCAGTACGGTCAGTCGACAAGAAGGAAGAAGAAGGTGGAATAGTCACCTTTCAGACGTCTGTATGATCTACCAGACGTCGTCCTCGCTGTCTGCCTATCAACCCAGACGTCTGATTCTGGAAATTTTTCCAGAATCAGGGTGATACTCGGCCTTCGCTCGCGACGCCGCCCGCGTCGCACCTCGCGCGCCTGCTGCTCAGACTGCAGCAGGTCCCTCTCCGCGTCGTTTCGCGCCCCCTGCGCCCTCCGTCGGCCGGCCAAGCCGCTCCGGCGAGCTCGCCCTCACGGCAGAGCTCCGCTCTCACACGCCGCACCTCCTCCGCGCTAACTGCGGCCGCCGCTGCCGCCCTCGTGCTCGCGCTCACGCTCTGGCTGAAGGAGAAGGGAAAGGAGACGGTGGTGACGGAGTGAGGGGAGGCGTGCCCTTTTAAGGCCACGCGAGGAGGAGGGAGAGACACGGCAGAGCGTTTGCAGCCGCAGAGAATATCGGATATTCGCGGGCCTGCGCGCTGAGGCGCGCAGACGAAGACTCATGCCAGAATAACTGATTTCCAGACGTCTGGAAACGATCCCAGACGTCTGGTCAGACGTCTGGCCCACCTCCCAGACGTCTTAAAAGACGTCTGGGGCACGCGCTCGTTACAATATAACAAACTCAAAGGAAGTTTCGTCCCCGAAACTTGCGCCAACTAGGGTGCGGGAAAAGACGTCCGAATAACCATAACAAACTCAAAGAGGACCGAAGCCGGTCCGAAAAGACGTACCCGCGAAAAGCTTCGGGTACCGCTCCCGCATTGCCGCCTCAGGATCCCAGGTAGCCTCCTCGTACCGCTGGCTCCTCCACAAAACCTTTACCAGGGGTACTTGCTTTCGTCTCAACCGGCGGACGGCTCGGTCTAGGATCTGCAGTGGCTGCTCGGGGTAGGTCAGGTCGTCGCTCACCTCGACTCTCTCGTGACTCAGTACGTGACTGGAATCAGCTACGTACTTCCTGAGGTTGGACACGTGGAACACGTCGTGCACACCAGAAAGCTGCGGGGGAAGGGCAAGTCTGTAAGCAACGGGTCCAACCCGCTCCAGGACCTTAAAGGGCCCCACGAACCTCGGCGCGAGCTTCCCTCTCACCCCAAACCACTGTAAGCCCTTCATGGGCGAAACACGAAGGAAGACGTGGTCCCCAACCTCGTACTGCACCTCTCTGCGTCTGCGATCCGCGTAGCTCTTCTGTCTGCTCCTGACAGTGCGGAGTCGTCTGTGGATCTGCTCAACTACCTCCTGACTCTGCCGGATCAACCTAGGGCCAACCTCCCACTTGGTCCCCACCTCAACCCAACTCAAGGGTGCCGTACACTTCCGTCCGTATAGAGCCTCGTAGGGAGCCATGCCGATGCTCGAGTGATAACTGTTGTTGTATGCAAACTCCGCCAGAGGCAGGTGCTCCTCCCAAGAGCCCCTCCAGTCCAGTACACAGGCACGCAAAAGGTCCTCAAGTGTCTGTATCGTGCGCTCAGACTGTCCGTCCGTCTGGGGGTGGTAAGCCGTGCCAAACCTCAACCTCGTCCCCAAGGCCTGCTGAAACTCAGCCCAAAACTGGGACGTAAAGCGGGTATCCCGGTCGGATACGATCTCCCGTGGAACTCCGTGTAGTCGCACCACATCACGGATATACCTCTCTGCCAACTGTGCTGGTCCCAAAGTGACTCAGATCGGCAAGAATCGCGCCGTCTTCGTCAATCTATCCACTATTACCCAGACTGCGTCGTGTCCCCGCTGGGTAATAGGTAAGCCCACCACCAAGTCCATGGTGATGCTCTCCCACTTCCACTCTGGCACTGGAAGCGGCTGAAGCGGCCCTGCAGGCCTCTGATGCTCGACTTTCACCTGCTGGCACACTAAGCACTGCTGCACGAACTCACCCACATCCCGCTTCATCCCTCTCCACCAAAACTCGCATCTCAAGTCATGGTACATTTTCGTGTTTCCGGGATGTATGGTGAATCTGGAACCGTGTGCCTCAGTCTGGAGCTCTCTCAACAGCTCCTCGTCTCTGGGAACGCACAACCGTCCCCTCAAGCGTAACACCTGGTCTGTGAAAGAGAAGTCCCCTGAGTCCCCTGATAGTACTCTGTCGTGCAAAGACTGCAAGTACGGATCAGCCATCTGTCCTGTGATGATACGGTCTATCAGCTCTGGCCTGGTCTGCCGTGTCACCGTCACTGCCCCACAGTATCCTCGTAACTCTAGAGGTCGCCAACTGCCCACGTCCTCCAAAAGGCTCCAACTCTGTAACTGTAGACTGGCCAAGAGTGCGGGCGCCTTACGGCTCAAGGCGTCAGCCACCACATTGGCCTTTCCCGGGTGGTAGGAGATGCTGCAATCGTAGTCCTTCAGGAGCTCCAACCAACGTCTCTGTCTCATGTTGAGCTCCTTCTGGTCAAAAAGATATCTGAGGCTCTTGTGATCTGTAAAAATCTCGAAGGTCTCACCGTACAAGTAGTGCCTCCAGGTCTTCAGCGCGAAGACAACAGCTGCCAACTCTAGGTCGTGGGTAGGGTAGGTATGCTCATGGGGCTTCAGTTGCCGCGAAGCGTAAGCGACAACATGACCCCTCTGCATGAGCACACCTCCTAACCCCTGCAAGGAAGCGTCCGTGTACACAACGAACCCGCCACTACTGCCAGGGATGGTGAGCACGGGAGCCGAGGTCAACCTCTCCTTCAACTCCAGAAAACACGCCTCACAGGCGTCTGTCCAAGCGAAAGGCACGTCCTTCCGGGTCAACTGTGTCATAAGACGTGCAATCTGTGAAAATCCCCTGATGAACCGTCTGTAGTAACCTGCCAGTCCCACGAAACTGCGAATCTCAGTGACTGAACACGGTCTCTCCCACCTGAGCACTACCTCGACCTTGGCGGGGTCCACCGCCAGGCCGTCACCAGAGATCACATGACCCAAGAAGGTCACCTCCCTCAACCAGAACTCGCACTTGCTGTATTTGGCGTACAGCCTGCGTCGTCTCAGAGTGTCCAGAACCATCCGCAAGTGCTGTCCGTGCTGCGTCCGATCTCTAGAATAGATGAGCACATCATCTATGAAAACCACCACGAACTGATCCAAGTACGGTCTAAACACCCTGTTCATCAGGTCCATGAAAGCAGCGGGGGCATTGGTCAGCCCAAACGGCATGACCAAAAACTCATAGTGTCCGTACCGGGTGCGGAAAGCTGTCTTGGAGACGTCGGTCTCCCTGATCCTCAACTGGTGGTATCCAGACCTCAAGTCTATCTTGGAAAACACCGTGGCACCCCGCACTGGTCAAACAAATCGTCGATACTCTGCAGCGGATATCTGTTCTAGATGGTGACCCTATTCAGCTGTCGGTAGTCCACACAAAGGCGTAGGGTCCCGTCCTTCTTCTTCACAAACAGTACCGGGGCTCCCCAGGGAGACGCACTGGGCCTCATGAAACCTTTCTCCAAAAGGTCCTGCAACTGGGACTTGAGCTCTCGCAGCTCAAGCGGTGCCATCCTGTATGGTGCGGTGGAGATGGGGCTGGTCCCTGGTACTAGTGAGATCTCAAACTCGATCTCACGCTCGGGCGGTAGTCCTGGTAACTCGTCTGGAAACACGTCGGGGTACTCTCTGACCACCGCGATGCTTTGGAAGTCTGCCACAGGGCTGGGCTCTGCCACCACACAGGCAAGGAAGCCCTCACACCCCTGGCACAAAAGTCTCATCGCCCGAAGTGCCGAAATGCACCTGAAACCTCCGTCCACTGGCTGTCCGTGAAACTCGAAAGAAGGCAACTCCGGAATGGAGAAGACAATCTTCCTCTCAAAATAGTCTACCAAGGCGTGGTAAGCGGACAGCCAATCCATCCCCAGAATCACACCAAAGTCCTCCATCTGAATCATAATCAGGTCAGCTGGCAGGCTATGTCCCCCGACGCTGACCTCGCAACCCGTGTACACCTCCTCAGCTACAAACAGCTGACCACTCGGACCTCTGATTACGAACGGATTCTCTAACAGTGTATAATCCTGGTCCAAACTAACTGCGAAACTGGCTGCGACAAACGAGTGCATAGCGCCGGAATCGAAAAGCGTATAAACGAGTCTGCCAGAAACTTAAACCATACCTGCTACCACGGATCCCGATGCTCTGGCGTCCCTGTGTGTTAGGGCGTTGATACGCCCCTCAGCTCTAGGTGCGGACGAAGCAGCCACACTCTGCGTCGGATGGGTAGGTGCTGGCCGATGCCCTCCTCGCGACTGCTGTCCTCCTCCTCGTGCCTGGGAATCGTAGCCTCCTGCGCGCCCTCCAGTGCTCTGCACGGGAAGTATCTACTGACCTCCTACCCTAGATGGGCAGTCCCTCCTGACGTGGCCCGGCTGGCCACACTGGTAGCAGAGGGGAACCCGACTCCCGCCCTCAGTGAGTCCCTGCTGTCGGCTAGGCGGGGGTCCGGTGCTGGCGACTGGCCCCTGTCGAGGGCCCCCAAAGGCCACTGATGGCCCTGCACAACGTGACGGCTCTCCTGCGGACGCCACGTGTCTCCGTTCTCGCCGGCCCTATGAGAAGTCTGGCTGAAAGGGCCTCTTCCGCCCGCCGTCGGTCTCTCTCGCGGACGGGTTGGTCTCCTCGTAAGTCATAGCTTCCTCTACCACCCTCGAAAACGTAGGTAGCTTCAGGGGTTTGACATACCCCCGGATCGCAGGTTGGAGCCCCTCGGTGAACCTCCAAAGGCGCTCCTCCTCAGTGGCTACCGCTATCGCTGCAAAGTGGGACAGCTCCAAGAAACGCGTGCGGTACGCGCTCACAGTCATCGTCCCTTGGCGGAGAGTGTGGAACTCCCGCCTCCTCTGGTCCTGCCACGTCTGGGGAAAGTACTGCTCGCAGAAGAGGGTGACGAACTGGTCCCACGTCGGCTCGTTCCTCTCCTGTCCCCGGACCTCCCTCCACCACCGGTGTGCCGCACTCTCCAGCTGGTACATGGCAAAGGCCACGCGGCACTCCACCGGGGGGCGAAGGGTGTCGAAGATCTTCTCCAGCTGCTCAAGCCAGTCCTCTGCCTCGGTCGGGTCCTCATCCCCCATGAAGGAGGGGGGCTTCAGCTTCTGGAACTGTCCGAAAAGCTCGAAGTGGCACTGTAGGGGAGGTGCTGGTGCACCTCCAGGCGAAGGTGCCTCGTGTACAGAAGTGTCGGAGGAAGGTGGGGGCAGCAGGGGCACATCCCCTCCCTCGTGTCCAGCGCCGCGTCCGTCGCGTGGTCCCACAGAGGACTCCCCCTCTACAGCCCCAGGGGGAGGTGCTCGGGGTGGTGGGTGGAGCTCCTCTCGTACAATATCCCATATCAGTCTGGCGAGGTCCTGGGCCTGGATGCCAGGGAGTGGTGGCTGGTCCACCGAGACGTCAACGACAACACGTCCACCTCGCCGACCTCGCCCTCGGCCGCGCCCGCGGCCAGTCTCGCCAGTCCAGCGACGAGGCATCTCCAGCAAGGAGACGCGAAACAAAACGGAAACGTCAAAACAGACGGTACCTAACAAAACTTCTAAGAGCTCATGTCAAGAGATATGTTGTGGTGGCTACTCTAGCTATAAACATGTGAATTGGTTATTTTCCAGTCAGTTGATTCACTTCTCGGGACGACCTTGCTCTGATACCATCTTGTAACGACCCAGTTCCTGAGTCCCTACGAGACATGAGAACCGGATCGACTCGACTAATCCCAAGACCTAGTCGTCCAACGCAGAAGTAACCAAACGACAGTAAAATAAACCACATTCAGCATGAATATAACTAACAGTAAGAAAGTACAGCAGTAAGGAAAGAAACTACTACAGTAGGTACCACCACAACAGTAGAACAACATTTATCATATAACAAGAACTACAGGTAAAGAAAGTACAGCGGAAACAAAAACTACTCACTAGAACAGAAACAAAAGAGGTACAAAAGACTTTGGTAAACTCTACTGGACCCTACTCGGCCCAGCGTCCTCTGCAGCCACCGACCCTGGCTGCTCAACACCTGGTCCTGAAAAAGGTAACGAGTGTAACACGTCAGCAAAACGCTGAGTAGAGTGGCAAACTAACTAAAGGCAACAGTAGAGTGTACAGTAGCTGTTATGTTCTATTACTTCCTTTATTCACACCTTTCAATTTTCTCACTATTTCATTTATTTCTCAGATCCTTTACTTGATCTCGAATGTCCTCGTGGGAACGATCTTGATTGCAGTCTTTTCCAAAAGTAGAAGTAGCACGTGGCGCTCTCCTGGCCGGGAGAGTCCCCCGTGGTGATCCTACCCTCAGTCAACCACCCCAAGGTCACTGACAGACGTAACGGTGACTACGGCACGCGCGATAAACACACAGGTAGCTAGCCTGCACTGGCACGCGGTCAGTCGTTTCCGTTAACGGGTGCGCCCGAAGCACAGCACGGAACCAGGGCAGAGCCCTCTCAGTAACAGGGGTCCAACCCCTCCACAGTAACCAAACCGGGGCCTTGCCCCTCCACAGTCCGCGCACCCTCGCCTGACTACCCTGGTTTGCCCTAATGGGCCTAACAAGTCGATGAAGGAGGCTAGCAGAACCCCGAGGCCGGTGGGGTAGCTAGTACTCTCCTAACACTAGTAGCTCTCCTCGGTACTACGTACACGAGGGCCAACAAGTCAGTACAGAGCGGCCAATCCTAACCCCGGGTCCCTGGGGTGGCTGGCCCCACTCTGCACTAAACAGGTACAGGTACTTCCCTTGGTACTGCGTACCCAAGAGATAGTACAAACTACATCTCAGTTCCATTCCTTTTTCTTTCCAGGAGTTCCACTCCTAATTCCCCGTAGGGTTCCAACTCTTTATCTCAGAACATCATATGTTTCACTTTCCAGTTTCACGTTCTCACAATCCAGGATCTCAATCATGTTTCTTTATTCATAACAAGCAGCTGTTAATTCAATTTACAGGCAGCTTTATATTCCTTTCCATTTTTCTAAGACTGCAGTATTATACATTCCACTAGTTTTTCCATCCTAGGGTTTATGTCACATCCTAGGATCTAGCATACAACTAGTTTTCCAGCCCTAGGATTCATGCATCACCTAGGAGCTATCATTCCATACATTTCTCATTCCTAGGATTCATGCAATGTCCTAGATTCTAGTTATGGTTCCATACTTTAACAGATTTTAATAATAAACTTAAGCCACTCTACCAGGTACAACGGGAGTAATGGGGGCGTGATCGGGAATCCCGCGTGCCTCCGCGACTCTCAAGACTGCAACTGAACGAGGTTCTATCACAAGGATCACACACAAGGAGTGTCTCAAAATAGTGTATAGCTACTGTAGACGGGTAGAGGAATTAATTCTGAAAGGAACGCAACTCGAATCGCGGAAAACGGAGCCCGAACGGGCCCTAAACGGGTCGAAAAAGACGATATTGTGCAATATCAGACGTCTGGAATTTCTTCCAGACGTCTTAAACAGTGGATCAGAGAATTACCTGTCTAGCGTGGTTTCCCAGATGTCCAGAAGTCTGCGGGGACGTCTGTCCTAGCTCCCAGACGTCCGATGGTCACCCAGGACGTCTGGAGGTCACTCCCGCCGTCTGGTACAATTTCCAGACGTCTGATTCGCAAAGGATGGCGAATCAGCGAACCTGTGCATAGCCAACTGCCTCCCTCAGTACAGTCAGTCGACAGGAAGGAAGAAGAAGGCGGAATACTCACCTTTCAGACGTCTGTATGATCTACCAGACGTCGTCCTCGCCGTCTGCCTATCAACCCAGACGTCTGATTCTGGAAATTTTTCCAGAATTAGGGCGCTACTCGGCCTCCGCTCGCGACGCCGCCCGCGTCGCACCTCGCGCACCTACTGCTCAGACTGCAGCAGGTCCCTCTCTGCGTCATTCCGCACCCCCTGCGCCCTCCGCCGGCCGGCCAAGCCGCTCCGGCGAGCTCGCCCTCACGGCAGAGCTCCGCTCTCGCACGCCGCACCTCCTCCGCGCTCACTGCGGCCACCGCTGCCGCCCTCGCGCTCGCACTCACGCTCTGGCTGAAGGAGAAGGGAAAGGAGACGGTGGTGACGGAGTGAGGGGAGGCGTGCCCTTTTAAGGCCACGCGAGGAGGAGGGAGAGACGCGGCAGAGCGTCTGCAGCCGCAGAGAATATCGGATATTCGTGGGCCTGCGCGCTGAGGCGCGCAGATGAAGACTCGTGCCAGAATAACTGATTTCCAGACGTCTGGAAACGATCCCAGACGTCT
Source organism: Thalassia testudinum (assembly GCA_037157565.1). Taxonomy (NCBI): domain Eukaryota; kingdom Viridiplantae; phylum Streptophyta; class Magnoliopsida; order Alismatales; family Hydrocharitaceae; genus Thalassia; species Thalassia testudinum. Next base: position 157,133,092 of record JAZHRO010000025.1, read on the forward strand.
GGTCAGACGTCTGGCCCACCTCCCAGACGTCTTAAAAGACGTCTGGGGCACGCGCTCGTTACATTTCAGAACAATTGTACGTGTCCTAAAGAAGACTTAGCGGGGTGCTGACCTCTAAAATCCAGTCGGAATCTGGAGAAGACTGATGTGCGAATACAAACCAAGTGATTGCTTAAAGAGATGAGATAGAAGCCTATGTATTTGTGAACTTAATGTAATTGTGTAGTGTGTACACGATAGCAATCAACAGATTTCGATGAAAACTCAGTCAGGGTTTCAAACAAGTTTTAATGACTACTTTTGAATTTGATTTAAGTAATTAGGAGTGCATTTTATGCAGTTCATCTCACTTTTTAGTTCCTTTCAAACAAAAGATGGTCTTGTTAAGTTTAAGTCAAATGTAGAGATGGCAGGAGCTACGGAAGATAGAAGATGCATACCTGACTCCAGCAATTCTACAGTTGATGCAATTTGACTTGGAATGAAATCTAGCAGGAAATGTGCAACCTATGTATGGATGCTTAGAGTATGCTACTGCTAGATAAGGGATGAAATCTTTTTGTATTCTTGATTTTATAATTTTTTTGGATTTTTGAATGTAACAAACAAAAACAAATAAAAAAGAAATCAATATGGAAAATCACGATATGGAAAAACCACATCGATGAGAGATGAGTAGAGAGAGTCAAAAGAGACTCCAGAGAGTCCAAGTTATTACAAGAATGTGTGAGAACAAGCTCTCACAACTTATGCTTAACAAAATATCCTATGAATATACCTAGGTCTAAACTACCACTAAACTAATCTAATAAAGCCGAAAATGCTGCTCCATCTGGAAAAACTCCTCTGGGAAGTCGAGTTTGAAGTGCAGTGAATCCACCAAGAAGAAGAAATCCACCTGGAAGAAGTCACTACTACTCAAGTGCTGCAAAAACAACAAATGATTAGTAAGGCAATTATATACAAAACAAATCAAAGAATATAATGAATAAAAGAATCTATATATCTCAAAGAATATAAATGAAAGAATAGTTATATACAAAGAAAAGCAAAAATATGTACAATTAAAAGAACAAAAGAAAATCTTTTGGCAAATAGAGAGTTTCCTCCTCGGCAACAACGCTAAAAATAATCGACTTTCTATAACAATTGCAACAAAATGTTGTTGATGGGTTTTTGTCCCTGGCAATAGTGCCAAAAATATGATCGTTGACTATCAATTCACATTAAAAATGGTGTTTTAAATGTCGTTGTTGTGATATATGTCACAAATGCAAATCAATGTTGCGTTAATTTTATTTATTTACTTAATTTTTAATGGTTTATTCCAAGTCATTCACTGGGAAGAAGTTATTGATATACATCACTCTCTAAGTCCAAAAACATTCTTTTATTCCCAAAATGTTGATTTTATTTACAAAAATAAATGAATGAATTAATGAATGAAAGAATTTGGTTACTCATTTACAAAAGAATTAATTAAAACACATTACAATACTTGAAAACATATGTACACAGACAAGCATAAAAAATCATGTATAACTACTCTATGTTAATTATTTACAACTAATATAGATAATACCTAAGTATAAGTACAAAAATAGTTAAAAATATTTACTATACTAAGTTAAATTAATATATTAACATCTTTAGTATTATATATTATACATATAGTAACAGATATATACGTTAGTAAAACCTTAGTAAAATTATATACATAACATAAGGTAAAATAACTATCTATACTAACATATATAGCTATGTACAGTGACAGATACAACTGTCACTAAAGCTCTAAGTGTTATATATATACATAAGAGCTCAAACATGTTTATTTACTCTACTTATACTACATACACACACATATATATATACTATACATATGTATACTTATTTATTTACATTGTATTACATTATTTATATGCATATATATTATATACTTATACTGTACATACATTATACATATATACACACGCATAGACACATACATAGCCACAGGCATGTCTCAACACTTAGCCAAATTTAGGGCTGGTTCAAACCGGTTCACTTAACCCACGAGTACTGTTCACTTAGTCAAAAATTAGCTTTATCAGTGGTCGGGCGACCTTTTCGAGGGATACACAGCACCCTTCTCATGGTGGGATCAAACCTCTACTAGAGCCACCCTAGTTCATATTTAGGTTCATTAAATGTGGTTCATGCTCAACCTTTGGCCCACACAGGCCCACACAGCTGCGCACTCACGCGCACACGCACGCACCTACAAATGCCCGTAGACACACACGGTATGCGAATCGAGAATAGTAGCATAGAGTTTCTTTGGTGCCCTCCACCATGATGATCAAAGAGGCATAAACACAAAATCTTGATATATCGGTGCGGCTTTCCTTAGCCACCGATGTGGCGCCATCTAGCACTCAATTTGGCTGCTGCTGCTGCACTAGAATGTGTTAATTTGTGATTTTTGGCCCTCGATTTGAAGGCCATAATTTAATCTAATTTGAAATTAAATTATGCCATTGTAAGGTCCTTATATAGGGCTACCTAATAATATAATTTATCTACAAAATAAGTTATTTAAATATATAATAAAATTAGGTGAAGTTTACAGTTTATACATGTTAAGCTAAGGGTTAATCTCTTAATTAATAGTACAATTAACTTTATAAAGTGTTAATATACATAATAAATTAATTATTACATATTTTTATTATATTTTATAAGCTTTATTTTAATTTATTTACAATTAAATATTGGTTTAAGATAGTTTTACATATAAATAAACTATAAATACTATAATACAGTATAAATATGGTTTAAATAAGTTCAAAATACTTAATATTATATAATACAAATATAAAATATAATTTATCTCAGTATTAACTTGAATTACTAATTTATTCTATTTTAACTTAATAAATTACCTAATTAACTTAATAAATTAATTATTTACTGTAAATATATAATTAAATTAAATTACAGGCATTATATAGTACATAATACATATATAAATACATATGTACAGTATTAGGTATAAATATATACATTTAAATAGGTTCATAGAATTACTTAGTTGTTATACAATTAGGTTATATAAATTAATATATAATAATACAATAAAGTTGTATATACAATAAGTTATTATAAATACTTAATTTAAGATATAGAATACATCTATAAGTTATATAGAGCTATTTTATACATATTGTACAACATATACATATAGCTTAGGTTTACCTAATATATATAAGTATATACATAATGTATAGGGTATTTTTGGGGTTTTTCTGATTTTTATGGGTTTTATATGTATAGGAGAGATAGGGGATGAGAGAGAAAGAGTGGGATGAGAGAGAGAGCTATTTTTGTTATTTTTCATGTTTAGTTCTTTTATTAAATTCCAAGGTATATTGAATTGTCGGCTGGTATGTTCTACCAAGTCAAAGGTTCAGAATGCCTTAAAACTTTGCATACACTTAGAAATAAACCTAATCCTACTAAAGAAACATTTATTTTTTTGGAATTTTTTATGAATTTTTTTTTATGTGCAAAATTAACACAAGTAAGGCGTTGAAGGGTGTTGGAAGTGAAAACCTAAGGTCTTAAATTCTGATTTAAAGGATGGAATTGAAGTTTAAACACTTAAAAACATTCAACACTTCATGTTTTTCAACGTTTCGTGCGGATTTAAAGCGTATTATGTTGTAGTATAACCGACAAAACGTTCGAACAAATATAAAGTTTTTATTACTCGAAGACCGGAGTATCCGAGGTCGAACACAGGGAGCAAACTCAGTACTTTGTAAAACCCAAGAATACAACTGTTAAATGCAAATATAATTGATTCAAAGAGTTTTTAAGAAAGATGTAAAAAAAAATAGAATTAGACGTCTGATTTATGTATCAGACGTCTTAAATGTGATCTTTCTTTCTCTTTTTCTTCTTCTGCTTTGCCTTTCAGATCTCTTTGCAATCTTCCCTTGTCCTTCTTCTTCTCCTGCGAAGACCTCTAACCTTTCTGTTTTCCTCCTTCGCCTGCGAAGACTTCTTTCTTTCTTCTTCTTCTGTCTTGCTTTCTTCCTTCTTCGTTGCCTTCTTCTTCTTCTTTGTCTTGCTTTCTTCTTCTTCTTTGTCTTGCTTCTCCTTTCTTCTGCAGCGGCCACGTCCTTCTCCTGCAATCAGCCTGCCTGCACAGGGGAACAAAACCTAACCCTTCTCCCTCTACCCGCGCGTGTCTCTCTCTCAAGCAATTCACTCTAACCGCTCTCCCAGAGCCACAGTCTCAATCGGGTCGGATCGTACCCGGGACCAGGCGCACCTGCAGGTGTGTGATGCGCGAGGAGTGCGTAGGTCTAGGTCGGGTCGGATCCGCCAGGTCCGCGTGGTCAGGCCGCGGACGAGGCGGGTGGGGTCAGTGAGGGACCTCACCCCTGTGCTTTCGAGGCAGTAAACGTATATCACAAAAAAGCTTTATACCATACCTGTGCCTTGAGATTCCACGATGTGGGACTAAACTTTCCGCCCTTCCTTTGCGTGCGCCCGCAGACTCTCGTGTGCAATTGCCCACGCTGAAGGCCCTGCTGCTGATCCTTGCTGAACTCAGTCACCTCGCAACTCTTGCGAGAGTCTGCTGCACCTGCCGCCTGGGAAGCCTGACGCCTGCTGCTGCTCCAAGCTTCCTGCTGCTTCGACTGTTAATGGCGGCCGGAGCGTTTACCTGAACTTCCACAGAACGGCCTATTGGCCCAATTAGAATGGCTGGAAACCTTCGCCGTAGCACGGCGAAGGCGGTGGGTGATGCTGCAGGTTGCCTGTCGGCCTAGGCGTGCCCGCCTAGGTCAACCTGTGGCCGGAGACGGTGGGTTGTTCGGGGGGTGATTATGGAGGTCTGGAGTGGCAGTTGTGGGGTGGAGCGAGTTCCTGGTGGTGAGGCGGAGCTCACGAGGTGGTTGGCGAGCCGTGTGGAGTGGCGGAGTGGTGTGGGCGGCTCGCCGGAGTTCGGTCGGTGATGTGGAAGATGAGGGTGGTCAGCGTCGGTCGAGGGGTAATCAGATGAGATAACAGGGGGAAAAGAGAGAGGATAGGATGGAGAGGAGTTCTAACCTAATTGTAAGGACGAAAGGGGACAGAAGGCGGACAGCAGTACTTGCTGTCGCCGGAGAAGATGACGCCCAGTGGGGGAGAACGGCGGCGACGACGGGGCTGAGGCGGCGTGCGCTGGTACTGCGCGACGCGGAGGGAGGTCAGGAAGCTAACTCTGCCACTGGTTTTGTGGCAGAGCGAAGAGGGAGGGGAGGGAGGCTCGCCGGAGCTAGCTGGGGTATTTGACCGAGCAGGAGGAGAGGAATTGAAGGGGGAAACTCGGCCAAATCAAGCTCAAGATGAGTGGCCGGGTCCGAGGGGTGTTTTATAGGTGCTGGACTTGGTGTGCAGGGCGTGAAGGGCACGTAATTGCCTGAGGTTGGTCGCCGGAGATGGAAAGGAGTTAGGATACCCAAATCTCTCGTGCGTTCGCACGAGAGATTGGGTTCACACCAACGATTGTGATTGACTTTATGAGGAAGGGAATTCCTCAGAGAATCCTCCTTCCATTTCTGGGAGGGAATCTCTGAGGGATTAGAGAGCAATCCCTCTCCGAACCTCGCCGGAGTTCGGTTCTGCCCTAGCAATGGCGGCAGGACCGATTTGCAAAGAAGGCGAGGAACCTAGGGGGCTCTCTGCAAGGATATTCAAAAGATAGGGACCTCTTTGTGATTTGGGTGTACTAACTTGCAAAGTAGGTCAAGATGACCTCTCCTTAGGTCCAAATTTTGGTATAAACCTAATTTGGACCTAAGGAAACTAATGGAGAAGTTAGATTTCAGGTTTGACCTCGTTTGACTGGATATTTTGCGTAAAAACCCAAATTAGGTTAATTGAAGAGCTAGGACCCTAATCTAGGTCAAACTAGGTTCCAAAGGCCAAATTAAGTGTTCTAAACCCTAGAGTATGGTTTTCCATGATTTGTAGAGGGTTTACTTGCTTTTTGTTCTAACCGGAACCTTGTTAATTTAAGCGGGTCTGTTTTAGGGTTACCAAGTGTCTTTTAGTTCTTAGATTGCACATGAACCCATTTCTGATTGACTCAACCCACTTTTTATCTCATTTAGACCATTTGACCTATGTTTTGCCTCTGAGAAATCCCGTTTATCTACTGCAATGGTAAAATTGCAGTTTTAACCTTTATTTCATGTTTTCTTCTTAGAGCACTTGTTTCTTCAGTTAGGCCTTCTTCTAGGTTATGTAGGAGCTTTTATCTTCTTTATTGTGTCAAAATGAGCTAGTTATGGCTCATGATGAGGCTCTCATCATACCCCCATGCCTAGCTTTTGCTAGTCCCTTAGCAAAATTTCAAAGTTTTAACTTCCGTTCTAGACCCTGAATGTTGTCAACAATGATAAGTGCTTCTCCTTTTCTTTTGTGATTAGGTGGGAATGCCGACAATAGGCCTAGAGGTACTCAAGTACCAACCAAAATCCGGACCTGTTCCGCTTTAGCCTCAGTCTTCTGCAAAGGTTTCTACGGCCCACAGAACCTAACCTAGGGTTTGTTGGACTCCGCGGTTAAAGCACCCGTGCTTGAGATATTTTTAGCCTAAGTTCAGTTTGCAGTGCGTTTTTTGTAAGAGAGAGATAGAAGATTTATTTGTTTGGAGAGCTTTTCTCTCTCTTTTCTTTTTTATTTCTAGCTTCGAATTAGCTTCTCAACACGGTCTGTATCGGATTCCTCGTCCCCATCATCAATCCTCAAAGGTCCCTGGCTTTCGAGATTTCGAGATAATCCCGCCCATGGCAACCCCCGGAACCCTGGCTTTCGAGATTTCGAGATAATCCCGCCCATGGCGTTCCGTGGCTGAATTCAGACCCTGGCGATTGACATTTCGTGATAATGCCACCCATGGTGTCTGAACCAACAGAGTGCTTACATGCCTCCAGTAGGATATTTAAATATCCTAAGAGACAAGCACCGAGGAGATGATATGTTGTTACGCATCTTCGAGGGGAATTTCCCGCCTCTCCGCGCTGGGAACTTGTCCAAATCAACTTGTGTTGATTGGCCGCTCCTAATCTAGGTGACTTTTTCAGAATATTAAACGCTCTTGCGTGTTTTGAATATTTATGCGCACTGAACCAGACTGTGTGTGAATTTGGGTGCTTAGGTTACCGAATCCCGCAAACCGGAGGTCAGTTAACGAGGCCGAATACTTCCTAAGCCTTAGACCTAATACTTAAGCTTCGCATTTTCCTCAACCTCTTGAGGATTGTCCAGATTTTAACGGATACGTGAATTTTTAAGCTAAAAATCTAGCCCAAGAGGCCTAAGACCAGCGTTCCCGCTAATCTCTTGTTATATCTCTGTAGCATTTTTCTTTTCTTTTTCTTGACTCGGTCTAGAACTTCAGTTAACCCCTTAATCTTTTACTAATGACTTTTTCTTTTTCTTTTCCTTTTGTGCTCCTTTCTTTATTTTTTTGCTCTTTTTTTTGTCATTTTTTCTTTCTTTTTCTCCTCTCATTTGTATGACCCTGAATTGTTCCTCCCCTCTATCAAACCCTTTTTTTTTTTTTTTTTTTTTTTTTTTTTTTTTTTTTTTTTTTTATGAATGAAACCCTTTCTTGATATGAATTTTCTGACATTTTGCACTTTCATACCCCCCCATGCCTAAGATTTGCAATGTCCCCATTGTAAATTAGGTGGGTTCGAATTCAGCTTAGTTCATGTGTTAGGACAGGTGTGTGGTGAGTGAATGGGTCGAAGCGACTTGTTGCGAACGATTTCTAATCTCGGGTAGGTATACCTGAGGTGAAGTCGGCTGTTCTAATGGGTGAACCCTAAAGTGCAATATGAATTCCGCATAGCGATGTCAGAAACGGTTTCAGGTTTTTCAAAGAATGACGGGTTGCCTCCCGTTAAGCGCTGAGTTTTACGCCATCGGCTGGGCGTAATGAGCTCAAGAGGAAAGGAGGGTAAAGGATGACTCAGTCAAATCTATATCGGTCATGTCAATGAACGGCTTGAGTCTCTTCCCATTCACGACAAATGGTTCAGAATCGTGGCTGAGTGGGCTGATTTCAATAGCTCCATTTCCGAAGATTTGGCGGACTAGGTAGGGTCCGACCCACTTGGATCTTAGCTTTCCTGGGAATAGTTTGAGTCGAGCATCAAAGAGTAAAACTTTTTGACCAGGATGAAAGACCTTTCTAGAAATGTGTTTGTCGTGAAAAGCTTTAACCCGTTCTTTGTAAATTCGCGAGTTCTCATATGCGTCGTGGCGTAATTCATCGATCTCGCTCATTTGAAATCTTCTGTGGGTTCCAGCCTTAGAAAGGTCGAGATTACAGGTCCGTACTGCCCAATAGGCTTTATGCTCCAATTCGACGGGGAGGTGACATGCCTTCCCGTACACTAGTCTGAAGGGAGACATTCCTAATTGGGTCTTGTGGGCGGTCCTATAGGCCCACAATGCTTCCGGAAGCCGAGAAGACCAATCTTTTCTATCAGGTCGAACAGTAACCTGAAGGATCTTCTTGATCTCTCGGTTAGATAGCTCAGCTAGACCATTAGTTTGAGGGTGGTAAGGAGTAGAGATTCGGTGCGACACCCCGTATTTGATCATTAGTGACCTGAACTGAGCGTTTGTAAAATGGGTCCCTCCGTCGGAAATTATAGCACGCGGAATCCCGAACCTTGAGAAAATGTTTTGATGAAGGAATTTTATAACGACTTTATGATTGTTGGTTCGAGTCGGAATGGCTTCTATCCATTTGGAAACATAATCAACTGCGAGTAAAATGTATTCGAAGCCATCCGAGGTAGGAAAGGGTCCCATGAAATCAATCCCCCAAATATCAAAAATTTCGCATACCAAGATCGGCTGTAGAGGCATCATGTCTCTATGGCTCATGTTGCCTAGAGTCTGGCAACGGGAACATGCCTTACAGTGATTGTATGCATCTTTGAAAATTGTGGGCCAGTAGAAACCACACTGGAGGACTTTCGATGCGGTTTTATGTCCCGAAAAATGTCCACCGCATGCCTGGTCATGGCAAAATGAGAGTATGTCTTTGATTTCCACTTCCGTGACGCATCGTCGGATTATCTGATCAGCACCAATGCGGAAGAGATACGGGTCTTCCCATAGGTAATACTTGGCATCAGAACGCAATTTGTCCTTTTTGGCCTTCGACCAATCGGGCGGAATCTGATGTGATGCCAGGTAATTAACAATATCGGCGAACCATGGAAGACTTGTACTGATAGTCAGGAGGTGCTCATCAGGAAAATGTTCTGTAATAGGTCCGGACGGATCAATAATTTCAGGAGGAAGGCGGGATAAATGATCAGCTACCACATTGTGCTTTCCCGCCTTGTCGCGAATCTCGATGTCAAATTCTTGCAACAGCAAGATCCAGCGGATTAATCGAGGTTTCGCGTCCTTCTTGGCTAGGAGATGCCTCACAGCTGTGTGATCCGAGTATATGATAACACGGGAACCCAGAAGGTATGATCTGAATTTTTCCAGGGCAAATACTACGGCCAGCAGCTCTTTCTCAGTAACCGTATAGTTACGCTGAGCCTCATCCAGTGTTTTGCTGGCGTAGTAAATGACCACAGGTTTCCCATCAATTTTCTGCCCCAAAACCGCTCCTACAGCGAAGTCAGATGCATCGCACATGATCTCAAAGGGTTGAGACCAATCAGGGGACTGTAGGATTGGGGCTTGGGTGACTCGGTCACGTAAGATCTCAAATGCTTGAGTGCATTCCTTGGAAATTCCGAAAGGCACATCCTTGGAAAGCAGATTGGTCAGGGGGCGCGCGATTTTGGAGAAATCAGGGATGAATCGACGGTAGAAACCGACGTGCCCCAAAAAAGATCGGATGTCCTTAATCGAGCTAGGCATAGGGAGCTTGGAAATCAGGTTAACCTTAGCTCGATCCACTTGGATGCCTTTCTCTGAGATTAAATGTCCCAGGACAATTCCCTCAGGCACCATGAAATGGCTCTTTTCCCAGGAAAGAACCAAATTCACCTCGATGCACCGCCTGAGTATATGGACCAAGTGTTGGAGGCAATCGTCAAATGATTGTCCAAAAACTGAAAAGTCATCCATGAAGACTTCCAGATAGTCACCTACCATATCTGAGAATATGGCAAGCATGCACCGCTGAAAAGTTGCAGGTGCATTGCAGAGACCGAATGGCATCCTTCGAAACGCGTACGTCCCGAAGGGGCAGGTGAATGTGGTCTTTTCTTGGTCCTCTGGATGGATTGCCACCTGATTGTAACCGGAGTACCCGTCAAGAAAGCAGAGGAATCTATTTCCCGCTAGTTTCTCGAGGATCTGATCAATAAAAGGTAGTGGGAAATGATCCTTCTTCGTGGAGGAATTTAGTCTTCTGTAATCAATGCAGACTCTCCACGAATTAGCTATTCGGGTAGGAATGACTTCCCCGGTTTCTGTCGTGATGATGGTAAGTCCTGCCTTCTTAGGTACCACTTGTGTTGGACTCACCCAACGACTGTCGGAGATCGGGTAGATGATCCCTGCATCTAACCACTTAATGATCTCCTTTTTCACGACCTCCTGTAGGTTAGGGTTTAGTCGCCTTTGCATTTCTCTTGAAGGTCGTGAGCCTTCTTCTGTATAGATTCGATGCGTGCAGTATGAAGGGCTTATACCAGTCAAATCATCTAGAGTCCATCCAATGGCTCTACGATGTTGCTGGAGAACAGAAATCAAACGGAGTTCCTGGTCAGGTGTGAGTCGAGAATTGATAATCACAGGAAACGTTTGATTTGAATCCAAAAAGACATATTTTAGATGTTCAGGAAGGGGCTTGAGTTCCATAACAGGATTGTCAGCAGCAGCGGGTAGTTCAGGGTTTGTATCGGGAGCAATGGTAGGAGTCATAGGTGTGTCTAAATTGTGTTCGCACTCCTCTGTTAGCGGTTTTTGACTTTCTAGTGGTTGATCAGGAATAATCAGGTTGTCCTCTATGTGCAATTCATCAACCACGGCTTTGACATCACAAATTTCCTCTATAACCCCGCAATTAATCCCTTGTTGGGCTTTGAAAATGTCAATCTTCAGATTTTGATTCCCAAATTTTAATTCTATCTGGCCCTCTTCGCAGTTTATATTGGCCCTAGCAGTGGCCAGAAAGGGTCTCCCTAATATGATTGGTGTGTCCCTTGGGTTCTTAGGTGCATCCATGTCCAGTACTATGAAGTCCACTGGGAAATAAAAATCTCGTACCCTAACAATGACATCCTCGAGTATACCTTTGGGTGACTTGATGGATCGATCAGCTAACTGCAATGTCACCTCAGTGGGTTTAAGTTCAGATTCTTCAAGGTGGTCAAGGAGGGATGTAGGTATTAAATTTATGGAGGCACCTAGGTCTAGTAAGGCTCTATCAAGTTGGGTTTCACCAATTTTACAAGAAATCAAGGGGGTTCCTGGGTCTTTAGCCTTGGGTGGGAGTTTGCTCAGGATGACAGAGCTGGCTTGCTCTGACAGTACAATCGGATTCCCATCCTTGGTTCGCGGCTTACGTTTAGGTGTACATATGTCTTTCAAGAATCTTGCGTAAGCCGGTATGTGGCGGATTGCATCCATCAACGGGATGTTTATCTGGACCTGTTCAAAGAGCTTGACCAGATCCTCCTCAGGAGCCACAGGTTTGGTTGTCCTTTTTCCTTTGGTCAAGGCCTCAGGAAATGGGATCCTAGCTGGTTCCTCTAGGATAGGTCCAGGTTCTTGATCTGGGACAGTAGTATCTTGGATGACTACCCTAGGGTCTTGGCGATTATCAGGCTTGGAGTGGTTCAGATAATGTGGGTCTTGTGTTCTTTTACCACTACGTGTTGTTACAGAGTTTAATCCAGCCTGACTTTGGTTTGGGTTAGGTAGGAGAGGTGGCTGCTGCTGAAATTCTGCATAAGATGTAGAAGCCTCCATCCTGTCTGGTGATGGAGTAGCAGGGGCCTGATAAATCAAATGTGCGTGGCCTGGATTTGGATTCATAATGCGCCTCTGGGTCGGCACATTATTTGGGTTGGGCAGAGGTTGCGAAGGAAGGGTGCCAGGTTGGCGAGAATTTGCCATCTGGGCCAGTTGGTTGCGAACCTCTGTGATCTCGTCCTTGTGCTGTTTTTGCATTGCCGCATTCGTTTTTTGAATGTCAGCCAGCGTTTGAAGGATAAGAGTCAGTTGATCCTGATTTTGCCCAGATTGGTAGGTGGGATTGGGCCGAGGCTGAGGCGGCTGATATGGACGAGGAGCTTGTGGGCGGGGTTGATATGGTGGTTTTTGAGAGTTTCCCGCCCACTGAAAGTTAGGATGATTTCGCCATCCAGGGTTGTAGGTATTGGAGTATGGGTCGTTCTGGATGGCGTTGAGGTCCTCGCAGTTCTGAGAAACCTCAGGAAAGTCAGAATACGAGGGTTCAGAGTTCCCCCAACTCGAGTAGACGGGATCGGAGGTCACTCCGGTCTGGGAGGTAGACGGGGGTGGATAGGGGCCCATCCCCTTGGCAGGTTGGTGATAGATGTTTTGCACTGTTTCCCTTGCCAGAGGAGGTCGTGCAAAAGAGTTTTGTGCAGAGGTGGCTTGCTGCAAATGTCGAGTTAGCTCGTCCACCTTCTTTTCTATGATAGAGACCTTGTCCAACCGACTGGCCATCAATTCCAGGTCAACAGAAGTGGACAGGTCCTGCGTCTCATGTGTCCCTCTTAGATTCGTCGATGCGCGGGCATTCGTCCTGTCGAATAATTCCAAGGAGTCATTGTTTATGGAGTTCTCGCACATGTTTTCGAGAATCTCCCACACCGTGTCCTCGTGTTGGCCCATGATGTTTCCTCCACATGTTGCATTGACGATTAGACGAATATCCTCACGGAGTCCCTGGTAAAAAGACTGGACTTGTTCCCACTTAGGGACTCCGTGATGGGGACATTTTCGCATGAGATCTAGGAATCGATCCCAAGCTTCGTGAAGAGGTTCTCCCTGTTGTTGAGTGAAATGAGTGATCTGGTGGCGCAAGGCATTCGTCCGGCCAACAGGGAAGAATTTTTTCAAAAATTCGGACTGTAATTCCTCCCAAGTGTTGATCGGGCGGGTCTGAGTCTGATACCAGTGCGCGGCCTTGTCCAAGAGGGAGAACGAAAACATTTTCATGAGTAGGATATCCCGGTTTTGTACATCTGACCCGAAAGTCTGGGCCAGATGCTTGAGTTGTTTAATGTGTTGGAATGGATCCTCAGAGTTAAGCCCATGGAACTTTGGTATGGCATGAATCATATTGGGCTTTAGATCCGAATCGGGTCCTCCAATTGGGATTCGTACTCGGGGTTCAATTGCCACCGCAGCGGGATTATAGTGATCTCGCATCATAGGTCGCTGTGGTGGGTTTACAAAGTTCTGAAAGAGATCGTTCAAGCGTTGAAGTTGGTGTTCAAGGTTATTCTCATCTTCAATGGGTTGTGCCATGATGGGAGAAGGAGGAGAATCAGGGTCTGAATCAGATGAAAGATTTATGTGGTGGGGTTGCTGCACAAACAAGGGCGTCGAGGCTTGGCCTCGGCGAGAATGAATTTCTAGAGGAGGTCTTAAAGGTGGTCTCAAGGACCTCCTACCAAACATGCACCGGAAGATGTGATGAGATTAGAAGGTACTGGACCCAATCAAGACACCCAAGAATTGTTGGGTGACTATAGAGGTTCGGGGCAGATGGACCCCTGGATCAGAAGATCGTCCACCTGAGAAATACCTGGGCAGCCAGAGAGGGAGAGTCCCGCAAAGACCCCTACACGGTAGAGCGTCCCTACGGGTTACAGGGTTTCCCCCACCCGACCTCTCTTGTCACTGCGGTTCCAGGTAGACCAGAATGGGGATCTTGACCTCTTAAGTCTACCTTTTTTTATTTTAAGATCAAGGTGCTTAATGTTCCACTTGAACTTTTAAGTATTTTGAGTGCAAAAAGTGACCTAATATTAAGGTTGGTTGACCCGAGGGATCAACTTCACCTTTGAGAGCTTTTAGGTCCTTCCTTTTATGATTCAAATGAATTATCAGCCTGGTTTGCTTAGGGTTCCTCTTATAAATATTTTCAAACACGGTTTAGGCACACTTCTTTTTGGAAAGTTTATTTCTTTATTTTAGAGAAGATGTGTCTCTAAAAACCCTAGCTTTGCAATCCTAACTTGGCTCTAATGGGTCCAATTTAGTTGCCTTAGAATTTAGCACCTAGGGCTCAATCAAGAAAGTTTTAGCCCTAGTTGCCTTAGTTGGATGACAGACAAAAATATGTTGAAATGAAAATCAGGCAACTTGATGAGTTACTAAATATAAGACAGGTAGCCCTAAGTTGACTTCTCCCCCTTTTTTTTTTTTTTTTTTTTTTTGGATTGTGAGAGGGTTAAGGGGGAGGGCTTATGGAGATTACCTGCTCCAGTCTGTTGTGCAGTTGCTATTCTTTCCTTTCTGTTTTGCTTTCCCTGTTTGAACACAACAAAAGAGAAGTTAAGCCAGATATTAAATAGAAAAGTTGTACTCAAAAGCTTTACAAGTGCCCGTTGCTCCCCGGCAACGGCGCCAAAATGTTTTTCAACGTTTCGTGCGGATTTAAAGCGTATTATGTTGTAGTATAACCGACAAAACGTTCGAACAAATATAAAGTTTTTATTACTCGAAGACCGGAGTATCCGAGGTCGAACACAGGGAGCAAACTCAGTACTTTGTAAAACCCAAGAATACAACTGTTAAATGCAAATATAATTGATTCAAAGAGTTTTTAAGAAAGATGTAAAAAAAAATAGAATTAGACGTCTGATTTATGTATCAGACGTCTTAAATGTGATCTTTCTTTCTCTTTTTCTTCTTCTGCTTTGCCTTTCAGATCTCTTTGCAATCTTCCCTTGTCCTTCTTCTTCTCCTGCGAAGACCTCTAACCTTTCTGTTTTCCTCCTTCGCCTGCGAAGACTTCTTTCTTTCTTCTTCTTCTGTCTTGCTTTCTTCCTTCTTCGTTGCCTTCTTCTTCTTCTTTGTCTTGCTTTCTTCTTCTTCTTTGTCTTGCTTCTCCTTTCTTCTGCAGCGGCCACGTCCTTCTCCTGCAATCAGCCTGCCTGCACAGGGGAACAAAACCTAACCCTTCTCCCTCTACCCGCGCGTGTCTCTCTCTCAAGCAATTCACTCTAACCGCTCTCCCAGAGCCACAGTCTCAATCGGGTCGGATCGTACCCGGGACCAGGCGCACCTGCAGGTGTGTGATGCGCGAGGAGTGCGTAGGTCTAGGTCGGGTCGGATCCGCCAGGTCCGCGTGGTCAGGCCGCGGACGAGGCGGGTGGGGTCAGTGAGGGACCTCACCCCTGTGCTTTCGAGGCAGTAAACGTATATCACAAAAAAGCTTTATACCATACCTGTGCCTTGAGATTCCACGATGTGGGACTAAACTTTCCGCCCTTCCTTTGCGTGCGCCCGCAGACTCTCGTGTGCAATTGCCCACGCTGAAGGCCCTGCTGCTGATCCTTGCTGAACTCAGTCACCTCGCAACTCTTGCGAGAGTCTGCTGCACCTGCCGCCTGGGAAGCCTGACGCCTGCTGCTGCTCCAAGCTTCCTGCTGCTTCGACTGTTAATGGCGGCCGGAGCGTTTACCTGAACTTCCACAGAACGGCCTATTGGCCCAATTAGAATGGCTGGAAACCTTCGCCGTAGCACGGCGAAGGCGGTGGGTGATGCTGCAGGTTGCCTGTCGGCCTAGGCGTGCCCGCCTAGGTCAACCTGTGGCCGGAGACGGTGGGTTGTTCGGGGGGTGATTATGGAGGTCTGGAGTGGCAGTTGTGGGGTGGAGCGAGTTCCTGGTGGTGAGGCGGAGCTCACGAGGTGGTTGGCGAGCCGTGTGGAGTGGCGGAGTGGTGTGGGCGGCTCGCCGGAGTTCGGTCGGTGATGTGGAAGATGAGGGTGGTCAGCGTCGGTCGAGGGGTAATCAGATGAGATAACAGGGGGAAAAGAGAGAGGATAGGATGGAGAGGAGTTCTAACCTAATTGTAAGGACGAAAGGGGACAGAAGGCGGACAGCAGTACTTGCTGTCGCCGGAGAAGATGACGCCCAGTGGGGGAGAACGGCGGCGACGACGGGGCTGAGGCGGCGTGCGCTGGTACTGCGCGACGCGGAGGGAGGTCAGGAAGCTAACTCTGCCACTGGTTTTGTGGTAGAGCGAAGAGGGAGGGGAGGGAGGCTCGCCGGAGCTAGCTGGGGTATTTGACCGAGCAGGAGGAGAGGAATTGAAGGGGGAAACTCGGCCAAATCAAGCTCAAGATGAGTGGCCGGGTCCGAGGGGTGTTTTATAGGTGCTGGACTTGGTGTGCAGGGCGTGAAGGGCACGTAATTGCCTGAGGTTGGTCGCCGGAGATGGAAAGGAGTTAGGATACCCAAATCTCTCGTGCGTTCGCACGAGAGATTGGGTTCACACCAACGATTGTGATTGACTTTATGAGGAAGGGAATTCCTCAGAGAATCCTCCTTCCATTTCTGGGAGGGAATCTCTGAGGGATTAGAGAGCAATCCCTCTCCGAACCTCGCCGGAGTTCGGTTCTGCCCTAGCAATGGCGGCAGGACCGATTTGCAAAGAAGGCGAGGAACCTAGGGGGCTCTCTGCAAGGATATTCAAAAGATAGGGACCTCTTTGTGATTTGGGTGTACTAACTTGCAAAGTAGGTCAAGATGACCTCTCCTTAGGTCCAAATTTTGGTATAAACCTAATTTGGACCTAAGGAAACTAATGGAGAAGTTAGATTTCAGGTTTGACCTCGTTTGACTGGATATTTTGCGTAAAAACCCAAATTAGGTTAATTGAAGAGCTAGGACCCTAATCTAGGTCAAACTAGGTTCCAAAGGCCAAATTAAGTGTTCTAAACCCTAGAGTATGGTTTTCCATGATTTGTAGAGGGTTTACTTGCTTTTTGTTCTAACCGGAACCTTGTTAATTTAAGCGGGTCTGTTTTAGGGTTACCAAGTGTCTTTTAGTTCTTAGATTGCACATGAACCCATTTCTGATTGACTCAACCCACTTTTTATCTCATTTAGACCATTTGACCTATGTTTTGCCTCTGAGAAATCCCGTTTATCTACTGCAATGGTAAAATTGCAGTTTTAACCTTTATTTCATGTTTTCTTCTTAGAGCACTTGTTTCTTCAGTTAGGCCTTCTTCTAGGTTATGTAGGAGCTTTTATCTTCTTTATTGTGTCAAAATGAGCTAGTTATGGCTCATGATGAGGCTCTCATCACTTCACAAGAAAGATATATGAGCAATTGAACCAAATTTTCAACTTCATTTCATTCAATTTTTACCTTTTGATAATTTGACATATTAATATAGCTGACAAAAGAATTTAAACAAGATTACAAGCAATTCAAGTTAAATGAAACTCCAAATTTAGTACATGAATGCTTGTACTGATAATTCCTACACTGCAACATAAGTCAGCTCCATTTCAACTCCAATTCCAGCTAATCCAGATCTCACTTCAATATCAACTCAGCAGCTATAGAAGCCATAATAGCAACTACTGCTTCTACTGCATAAATCAGCAGCTCAATGCTAGTGCTGTTGTTGCTCAAATGCTGCAACTCAGTGCTGCTGCTACTTTGCTAACAGTCAAGTTTGAAAATTAGACTGAAATGCAATTTAGTCCAAGGAAACCAATCCATCATCAAATCCTTACGATCAACGAATAAAATCCATAGAAAAATCAATTCAGATTGCTAGAACATAGTGGTTGATCTACATCAGCTAAAATTTGATTTGCATATTGAAATCCAAGTTGCATTTATCTTGAATACTCCATAAAAAATTTGAAGCTAACAGAGACAAGACCCAGCTCAAAACTCATTCAATTTCCAGTTAACTAATTAAAACATATCTCATGAGAGAAAACCAATATTGCCCGTTTGGCATCTAATATAAGATCACTTCATAGTAAAATGGCCTAAGAACTCTACACACTATGATTTAGTGCTCAGGATTCTTAGGTGATCACTAGAAAAATCAATTGGGTCATTGTTTAGCCTCTTTTTAGTAAATCTGAAATTCCTTGGCTAAACTACCCAATTTACAACTCAAATTGGGATTATGCTCATCTGAAAATTAAAAATCACATCATACATCCTAGATTCATTGCATTGCACCCAATTGAGTGAATAAAAATTCGAATCGCTTGATTAAATCCATTAAAACTCAAATCAACACAAAATTTTGCGATTGGGCTTAAAATCCACATACAAATACTTCAAGCAAATCTGACACAATTGAATCCATATCAAGAGCCTTTGTGATTTTATGATGCAAATGGGAGACCCCCAGAGTGAATCTTTGGTGCAAATTCAGATCTAGAAGCCAAGGCTTCATATCTGAATTTGACCTTGATGGATGGGTGGAAGATGAATAGAATGCAAGAGAAAATCAGAAATGAATTGCGATGCGTAGGAAAAGCTATATGAGTTGAAATGAAGGTGGAAAAATACCTCTCTAATCTGAGTTGATCAGAGAGGGCAGAGTGGATCTAAACTAATCTACTCCTACCCTACACTAAACCATCACTAAATTTGATTTCTAATCTACTCCTACTAATCTAAATTACACTAACTACTAATCTAAGCTACTCTAGAAAGTAGGAAATCCTATCCAACAGGAGGAATGGGGTTGCCTGGATCCAAAGCCGACAGCTGAGGAAGAATGGGTGGAGATCTCTAATGAGTGAAGATCCCATAAGAGGAGCTCTAGGGTCATCCTCAGGCGTATGTCATCTCTAGCAGTGAGGAGGAATTGGAGGTGAAAAGCCACACCCCTATCATAGGCGTGGTGAGTGAAGGGGCTAGGAGAGCTGGAAAGGGAGGAAAGGATCAACTCAAGAGGTGTAGTGGGGAGTCGATAGCATGAGCAGGGAGTTGGGGAGGGACTTAAGTAGGTTGATCACTGGATCTGTGCACCGTAGTGATAGGATTAGGTCATGGGCAGTGGAGATGGAATCGAGGAGTGCGCGAACGTTCAAATTAAAATGCCACCGTTGGATGAGATCTAGAGGAGAAGATGATCACATGCGTCGAAGCGTGCAAATCTTCAATTAGAGTTGGCCCCTTGGATCAAGAGATCATGAGATGAGTGGTGGAGATTGGCCGTGTTCTTGGGGTGAACAGTGTACCCTCCTACTGCAGCTCTTTTCGTAAATTTGCGGAGAAGCCCTAAGGTGCGAAGGGGTAGAGAATTTGCATGCATACCCATAAGTGATGAAGAATGATAACAGAGCCATCCTCAGGTCTTGCAAAGAAGCCCTTGGCGGTTATCAAATAGGTCCCTGGAGGTTTTAATGTGAATAAATATTTATAAACTAAGGACCCAAATGTAAAGCTCTAAATGCAAGGTCCTAGTGATGTCCAAATGCAACCAAGTTTTTATTAAAGCTCAATTGAACATTCAAGAAGTTGATTTCACTTTTGATTTAAACTTTTGAACTAAAATGTGTGTTCAATTTTACAATTAGATCATCAATTTACATTAATGAATAGAATATCTCATTTTATGGCCTAATTTTACGTTTTTAACACAAATTGGATGCTTTAGGTCATTTCTGTTATTTCCCACGCTTAATCCTTTTCATGTATTAATTGTATAGTGTTTAAGCTA
The DNA here is from genome assembly GCA_037157565.1 of Thalassia testudinum. Taxonomy (NCBI): domain Eukaryota; kingdom Viridiplantae; phylum Streptophyta; class Magnoliopsida; order Alismatales; family Hydrocharitaceae; genus Thalassia; species Thalassia testudinum. Next base: position 157,152,818 of record JAZHRO010000025.1, read on the forward strand.
ATTTCTAGCTTAACTTAGGCATTTTAGCTATGATGAGCCACAGCTCATCAGCGCCCCTAGCAATGACATTGCATAATGGGGAGGATAGGGATTACATTGGATGGTTGCGTGGCTGCACGGGGTAGCAAGGTGTTGTGCGGTCGCAATGGAGTTGTGTCACTTGGAATTTATGTTGTCAAGGGTAGAGAGAGACCATGAGGGAGGAGGAGAAGGGGGTGAGGAAGAAGGTGGCGGTGATGGTGAGTTGCATGGCTGTTGGGTTTTATGGAAGGGGTGGAAGTTAGGGTTACATAAAGGGAGGGGACATAGGAAAGGAACAATAGGAAGGAAAAAGGAAAGGAGAGAAATTAAGGGAGAGGGAGAAACTTAGAGAGGGGGTAAGGCATCTTCATGCATTTGATAGGAAATGAAAGGGAGAAAAAGAGAGAGATCATGATTAGGAATTGAAAAAAGGAAGGAAAGGAAATTTATGTGTAACTCCCCATCTTCCTTCTAAACTTGTGATTTTTTCTTTCCTACATTAATGTGTTTGGCACAAATAGCTACTTGTAGGCTTGATTGTTTGAATCAAGTTCAATGGTGGCCTTGGTGACGGAAACTGGGTCGTTAAAGTTTAGGTGGTGGTGTGGAGTTAAGATAGGGCTAGGGTTAACTGGCATTAATGATGAGGTGGCAAGGGTTGTGGGGTTTAGAAATAGGTTGCATAGACCATTGGTTAGGAGGCTAGGATTAGGGTTGGGTTTGGTGTAGAATTAGGACTAGGTGGATTTATTTGCTGGAGAGGACGCTAGGGTTTGGAGGCTCCCATTATCAATTTCCAACGGTCACTTCTCCTTGGCTTAGCTTAGCTCAGATACACCTGAAAGAAAAATAGACTTATTAATAGTTTGACCCAAAAATACATTAACAATTTAAAATGCATTAATGACTAAAATGACCTAGTTATAATGCAAATATGCAATGATTTCTATAAGACTAACATAAATTAGACATGATTTAGTTAATAATTGCTGTGTTCACCATTGTTTCTTTCTCCAACGATCATAATCATGAGTTTTGTGATGCCCCTATTATGAAGTATCTTCTATCGAAAAGGAAAATTCCATTGGGAAGGAAGTGTCGAATGATGTTAAATGATCAAGTAGATATTCATTTGTCTAAGTTGGTTATATCATTTTGCTATGGAGGATAATGGATTTGAAAATTGACCATACCACTCAAGATACGAGGAATGTAATCCATAGATATATTAAGGATTTTGAGACTTGGTGTGGAAGATGCAGATATTGTTCAAGGCTAATTCATTAGGATGCAATCAAAGAATAGTAACTTTTATTCTATAAATTTTGATGATGATGGTTGCTTTTGTAATATTTTTTGGTATGATTTTAGTAGTAAATTAGGTTATAAGTTTGTTGGAGGTGTTATGTCATTTGATATAACATACTTGACCAATCACTATGATATGCCATTTGCTTCATTTGTTGCCATAATTTACGTTACTTTTGGTGATCCTGGATGCCATTGAGATCTCTTATGTTACCTTTGGTTGAGTGGACATTTATTAGCACTATGTTTTGTTTCTGACTTTAGTTTAGTTGTTTTTGTAGTTTACCTTGTATTAGGCCACGAGTTGTGATCCACTTATCTTTCCCTGTACCGACTGGTTTTGGTCTAGCCCCTACCTCTTTGTTGCTTCCAGAGAGTTGGGGATGAATAATATTGACTCTCATTTTCTTTTAAAAAGCAAAAAATAATATGATGGTTGTAAAATCCACCTTTATAAGTTAGATTTCATCATAATTCTAGACAATCCAATGGTCCAAATTTGGTAGTAGTTCAATACAAAATTAGCACTATTCTAAATCCTATTTCACAAATGTGTCTTCAAATTTTAGAAAGCTTATCAAGTATTATATAGGAGGAGGGTAGGGAAATGTGCGTTGCAATGCATTTTGCAACGCGCATCCTCGTCCAACAAAACACACTGGTGTACTTTGATATTCAACCGGTATATTTTGATTTTCCACCGATTAAAAATGAAAATACACGATGAATTGTGATTTTCAGCTAGTTTTCACCTTTTCCAAGTGGTTCTTCACTTATGAAAAGTGATTTTTCACCTTAGGATTTAGAGTTGAGTCTTTAGTGTTTATCCTAAATCCTAAACCCTAAACCCTAAGGTGAAAAACCACTCAAGTGAAAAATCACTTTCCATAGGTAAAATCACTTTTCATAAACCTAAATCCTAAATCCTGAACCCATAAGTGAAATCACTTTTCAATTTTTAAGTAAAAATCTATTTTCCATCAGTTAAAAATAAAAATACAATGATGTGTTTCGGTGGGCAACCAAGACACATCGGTTAAAAATCAAAATACAACAGTGTGTTTTATTGCACGGGAGACGTGTTGTAATGACCTTTACATTTTTTAGCCGGATAATACGTCTGGAGTTTCAGTCAGACGTCTGTCTAGATGTCTGGACACGTGCCTGGACATCTGAAAGTGAGATTTTCATACTGCGCTTTGCGCTCTGCACACCGGCAACGTGTAGAGGCTGCCTTCTCTCTCCTTCACCCCTCTATATAAACCCCCTCCCTTTTCTTATCCTCTCCTCTCCTCCTCACACCACTCCAGCCACCGCCACCTCCACCTTCTCCTGCAACAGCCACGTTCCCCTCCGTCTCTGCTGCAGCCGTGACAACGAAGGAGAGCCACCAGTGAGGGGAGAGCGAGGAGGAGCGAGAGCGAGAGAGTGTGAGGGAGTGAAAGCGGGAGAGGAGGAAGACAACCGTAGGAGCTTGGTGGAGCTCAAGGATGAGCTTGTGGGAGAGAGGAGGACGCTAGCGAGGAGCTGATTAAGCTCCTGCAGCTGTTGGAGCTGCCACTGCAGGCGGAGGGCGAGCAGGGCAAGCGACGAGAAGAAGTTATGATACTGGAAGTTGCCAGTATCAGACGTCCGGAGTGAAGTCCAGATGACTGGCGAGGCACCAGGACGTCCGGAGCTGAGGCCGAATGTCTGAAAGCATGTATCGCGCGGGGTACGAACGTTCCTACGCTGATTTCTACCATGCAGAAGATCTCAGTGTAAGAGCTGTTAGGATAAAACCATGCCTGCATTTTTGTACACAAGTGTAGGCTTTGGGAAGGCACACTATATGCTTTCCCAAGTACTTTTGGACGCCTGATCACATCGCCAGACGTCCGGAGGTACTTCCAGATGACTGAAAGTAGGGTAAGACATCTGGAGCTGCCCCCAGACAGTCGCAGAGGAAGTTTAGTTATCTGATCGGCTGCAGGGAACACAAGGTGAGTTCTGACGTCTTTTGAGACGTTTGGGATTAGTCCCAGACGTCTGATTTTGGTCAGTAACTGCATTTTTGGCCTATTTAAGGCCCAAACGGAATCGGATTTCAACAAATGAAGTACCACTATTTTCCACTCAAGTTCCTCCACATGTTTGTGTTGAGTATCTACTGTTTTGAGCTCATCTAATGTACATTGGTCGCTGGTACAGGTTACCAACTAGTGGCATGTTTGGGGCCCACGAAGACGACGAGATCTGCAGCATAGGCCCTCATTCCTCCCGTGATACCTGGCAGAGTGGTTTAACTTAGTTGTTAATATTTAAATAAGAATGTGCTTGGTTGGAATAATCGGATTGAACCCCAGGATGTGAAATGAAACCTATGGTAGAAATGAATGAGCCTGTTTGAGCTGTACTATTTACTTGAATGCATGGTTAAGATAAATTGCTAGCAAATGCCTTTAGTATAATTATAAGATGCATGTTAAAATACAAGCTGCCTGTATGTAAATGAGAATTGAACTGTGAAACCACAAGTTGCATGTTATGATTGAGAACTAAATTATGAAAATACGAGCTGCCTGTATATGGATGAGGAATGAGTTATGAAACGAGATCTGGACCTGGATAAATGAGATGAATATGAGCATGAATCCTATAGGGAATTAGGAGTAGAACACCTGTGGATGAAAGGAAATCTGGAATGTAGACGAGAAGTGTGTTGGCCCTTGTGTATACGGTACCAAGGAGAGCAACTGTTCCTTTTTAGTGTAGAGTGGAGCTAGCCTCCCTTGGGTTGAGACCCGGGGTTAGGATTGGCCACTCTACATCGACTCCTGTTGGCCCTCGCATACGTGGTACCGAGGCGTGCTACTAGTGTAGGGAGGGAGCTAGCCACCCCACGAGGCCCGAAGTTCAGCTAGCCACCCTACTCCGACTTTATTAGGTCCTTTGGGCAAACCAGGGCAGTCAGACAAGGGTGCGCGGATTGAGGGGTGAGACCCCTGTTTGGTTTTGAGGGGCGAGACCCATGTTCTGAGAGGGCAAGGCCCTATATTGTTCCATGCTGTACTTTGTGCATACCCGCTAGCGAAAATGACTGACCACGTGTCAGTGCGGGGTAGCTGCCTGTGCACTTATCACTTGTGCCATAGTCACCACTACGTCTTGACAGTGACCTCGGGGTGGTTGACTGGGTGTAGGACTACCACGGGGGACTCTCCCAGCCAGGAGAGCACCACGTGTACCTTCTACTCTACAGAAAAGACTGCAATCAAGATGGTTCCCACGAGGAACATGTAAGATCAAGAAATACCTAGATAATTGAGAAATAAATGAACCAGAAACACATAAATGAGAAATAAACATGTTGTTGTTTTACTGTACGTACACTTAAATAATGTAAAAACCACTCTACTCAACGTTCGTTGACTCTGTGTTTTCGTAACACTATTCAGGACCAAGGGTTGAGCAGCCCAAGTTTCCAGCTGCAGAGGGCACTGGACCCAACCGAGCCTAGTCGTAGTCGTTTTTCAGCCCTTTCATTCTCTACTATTGTAGTGAGTAATGGACACATAGTTTACTATTCCTGTTACTTTTTGTTTCCTTTCGATTTTCTGTTATTGTTGTGGTGGCATGTACTATGTTTTGAGACAGTTGTTCTACTTTCTTTACTGCTTCATACTTTTCTTCTGCTTAGCTATATTGCATGTGTGAATGTGGTTTATTTTCCCTGCTTTTGGTTATTTCTTGTTGGACGACTAGGTCTTGGGATTAGTCGAGGTGAGCCGATCTCGGGTCTTGTAGGGATCCAGGAACCGGGTTGTAACAAGATGGTATCAGAGCAAGGTCGTCTCGAGAAATGAACCAATTGGCTTGAGAATAACCACTCACATGCATATAACTAGGATAGCCACCAAAATGTATCTCTTGATATTCATTTCCGAGTCTTTTTCTCGATGTAATCCGGTATCATTGACACTCTTATTTTATCTCTTGCGTCTCCTTGCAAGAGATGCCTCGTCGAGGAGTTCCCGAGGCAGGCCATGGTCGTGGTCGTGGACGAGGTCGGAGGAGCGGATGTGCCTGGCCTGAGGTACCAGTTGACCCACCTCTTCTCCCGGGCATTCAGGCCCAAGATCTCGCCCAGCTGATTAGAGACTTCGTGCGAGAAGAGCTCCACCAGCCTCCACGGGCACCTCTCCTTGAGGACGTGGAGGGGGAGTCCTCGATGGGACAGAGAGACCATCACAGAGCCGGACGAGCAGGAGGGGGAGGGGGTGATCCTCCACCACCCCCACCACACTCTGACACTTCCGAGCACGAGCCCTCCTTGCCTGGAGGCATGCCCGTTCCCCCACTGCAGCTACACCACGAGCTTTTCGAATAGTTCCGAAAGCTGAAGCCCCCTCCTTCAAGTGGGATGAGTACCCATCTGAGGCAGAGGACTGGTTGGAGCAAATAGAGAAGGTGTTCGACACCCTTCACCTTCCCACGAAGTGCCACGTGGCCTTTGCCACATACCAGCTAGAGAGCATAGCACACAAGTGGTGGAGGGCAGTTAGAGGCCAGGAAGGGAGAGAGCCGACGTGGGACTAGTTCGTGGGTCTCTTCTGCAAGCAATACTTTTCGCAGACCTGGCAAGACCAAGGGAGGCGGGAGTTCCACACTCTCTACTAATTGCACAGCAAAAATACACCAGCAATTGTGCCATCTTGTGCTATTTCCTAACATTACCAGTGCATATTAGGTATCCATAGTCGCATTTGTAAAAATACACGCATGCATGCATTTATTTGAGAGGGGAGGAGAGTGAATAAAATGGCCTTGTAATTGACAAATTCTTCAAGTGCTGCCTCGCAAAATTTCCATCTTTATTTTTTTATTTCTATTTGACTTTTTTGAATTTCTTCTCCGCAGCAGCAATGCATGGCCTCTTCTTCCCCACGCCACTCCCTGCAACTGCTTGCCCTGCAATCGCATGCACAGCCATGCACAGCCAGGGCATGGCTGTGCATGCCTTCTTCCTCATTAAAAGCGCACGGCTTCTTCTTTGCAAAGGGGAGCCTGGTCCAACACCAAAAACACAACAGCTTCCCTCCTTCCAGGCCGTCACCTTCCCTCTCCCCTCCATATGCAGCCTCTCCACCTTCTGAGGAGCCATGCTTCGGGCAGGAGCACCTCAAAGTGGTGCACAACCACCACTGTGAGTCCCACCACCGCCCTGCTCATCAAAGAGCCGGTGGGCGTGGTGGTTCTCTTCCCTGTTTCATCATTCAAAGCATTTCCGCCATTACCACAGGAGCTTCAAGCTTTGAAGCTCAAGCTCCGCAGCAGCAGTAGCAAGGCGGCAGCAGCAGCGCACGCCTCCAGCGGACACCTGCAGGCCGCCCTCACCTCCCGCTTCTTCACGCCCGCACCTGCCTCACCGCGCAGCACAGTGCGCTGCGGTTCCTTCCTCCGCACCCACTCCCTCCTACGTGCGCGCACGTCTTCGCGTGCCTACGCACCTGCACATGCGCATGCGCCATCAGACGACGCCCGAAGGCTCCAAACGGCTTAACACGCACTTCTTCACACCAGCAGAAGCGAGTTCTCTCTCTCTCTCTCACAGTACTCTCACTCCTGCAGACACATACACACACACACTCTCGTACACACACACCCACTCACTTATACACTAATATATACTTATATATATATACATACATATATATATTTATATATATAAATATTTATATACATATATATATCTATATATACTTATATCTATACATATAGTAGTACCTATATAACTAAGTATTAGTATACATACATACATATATATATATCTATATACTTATACATATATATTTACATATATACATATAAATATATGTATATATCTATATATATATATTTTATTACCTATATAACTATGTATAAGTATAGATACATATATATACATATATACACATATACTTATACATATATATATATATACAAATATATATACTAACTATATATACATATATATATATATACATATCTATCAACATATATCTATATACATATATTACTATATATATATATATACATATATATATATATACATCTATATAGTTATATATACATACATATACATATATATATATATATTTACATATATACATATATATATATATATTTTTTTTTTCATATCACTTACCATATGTTATATCGTGGGAATATCTGCACCAGTTGCTAATATTCCCCGATACACACATACAGAAAGCGTGTTCGCACTCATCTTCCACCCATCCACCTTACACTCCACGCGGCACTTCGTCTTGTTAGTTGCATCTTCCTAGATGACGACCGACTCGACACCGTGCTACACGCCATCTCCACCTCCACCCCTACCCCTATATACATATATAATATATACATGTATATATACTACATTTACTTTATTTCTATTTCTCTTTCCTGCCAGTAAAAAGATAAAAGAAATATACAAAAGAGAAAAGATAATCCTTGACTTGTAGGTACTCAGTCTTGCGAATAGCAAGATCAGTTTTGGGAACCCTAATTTAGCTCAAAGCCAAGAACCTGATTTTGAGGGTGTACCTCAAGGACAAAAAGTATCAGAAAAAATCTTAAATAGAAAAACACCAAAAACACAATAAACGAACAGAAGAGATTCGTTGTAGGAAAGGCGTAGAAACTTCTTCACTTCTAATCCCACTTCCCTGAGTTCGACCCTGGGCCTAAAAGTGACCAAGATAAAATCAAATAGGCCAGGTAAAAAATTTTGTAAAGAGATGGTTAGGCTCGATTTAGGTTAACCACTACACTCATTTCAATGATAAAATCACCATATTAACACAACCTATCTGGGCCCGACCATAATCTTTTCTGGCGCCGTTGCCGGGGAAGTGCGCATTCAAGTAAGTTTCTACTCCATTCCTTTAATTTTTCTCTTCTCACACCCTTCTCTTCACGGGTATTTTTGCTTGTTGCTGTGCAGGTGAACCTGTTGCAAGGAGAAGGCAGGCAGACGAAGTCGGAGACGTGGGTAGATCCAAGGCAGGAACGAGAGCGTGAAGTTGCCGGCACCACACTAGAGCTCCGTACACGTTGCTGAACAAGTAGGTCTTTCTTTCTTAGCAACTTAGGTCAACTTGTCACCTTAATAAAAAAAAAACTAAAAAAAACTTCTTGGGATCTCTTGGGGCAAGTGGATTAAAAATCACTTGTTTGATTATTTGCCTTCACTCCCATCGCCCTGGGATTTCCCACAAAACTTTGCATAGCGAAGATCCAAGAATCTTGATTCTTGGATCTTTCGCCGTGTGAAGTATTCTTTGTGGCAAATAAAAAGATTGATTGCCACCCCTCTTTGCCTCATTTATCTGCAATTCGAGATCACCTTTTTGGTGGGGAGACTTGGAATTGAGTTGATTCCAACCCCACCACGACCTTTCACGTGCCTAAGATTCGATCCCGAATATTTCAACCCCAACAATTTGATTTTCTTTATCTTATTGTTGAGCCTTGTGTGTGGCAATCATTTTTGTGATTGGGAGCACTTGAATTGAAGTGCTTTGGCTCCCTTCCACGCAAATCTAAAATTGATTCGTGCATCCACACATAGAAATCTCCATCTAGGGAAGCCAATTGCATTTTAGCATGCATTAGCCAACTGACATTGAAGAAGGGTTTGTTGGGTTTAGAAGAAAACTTGTATTCTCTCAAAACCCGAAGATTGGTTGAATTGGTAATTTAGCGAAATCCTAAAATCCATACTACTTAAGGCTGAATTCTAAAAACCATTCACCAATTAAAACTTCAATTCGGGGAGATTTCCCCGTTGCATTCTTGGTTTACACACTCTCATAAAATCAATCACTTGGGCATTACCCATAAACAATGCCCTTCACATTCCAGAAGCACTTGATCCTAAGCCTCTAACTAAAATTGGTAGCAACTTGACCCTTATTAAGGATTGGAGGTCTAACTACCTGCGTGTAATACCTGCGTGCTGGTGAGGGTTTCCACGTGCTATCGAGTGTCTAAGACTGGGGCAAACAGCTGTTGAACGCGTACGAACCTACGCTAACGTGTTCGATTTTGGAAAACCTGTCGTTGTAGTTCGAAAGAGAAGAATTCGTGTTCAACAAATAAAATTTATACCGAAATTAAAATTCCAGGTCAAACACAGGGAGGCAGACGTTTGATTTAAAAACTACGCGTTTCTTTTTATTTGTTACAGAATAATTCAATTTAGAACCATCTAATTATTTACAATAAATAGAAGAGAGAGAGTAAGTGAGAAAGAGAATATTACACAGAGAAATCAAAATGAGATGTAGAATAAACAAGGAATTTTTGTATTGAAGAGATTGTTCATTACAACTAGAAAGCATAAAACAATTACTCTAGAAAGTGATAAATTTACTCTAGAAAGCATTAAAAGAATGGAGAGAGAAATGTCCTCCTCGACGATTACTTGGAGGACGAGTAGATTAATCTAGAAAGCAGTAAATCTATACTAGAAAGCGGTAAAAAGAATAGGGAGAGAGAAATCCTCCTCGACGGTTGCTTGGAGGACGAGCCGGACGGGACGACGCCTGGATGAAGGAGAACGAAGCGGGATGAAGGAGGATGAAGCAGAAGAACGGGAACGAAGCAGCATGCCGTCGTCGTCGCGGGATCCACTTCCGAAGGGGAACGAAAATTGGACTTTATCTCGCGAGAAGCATCCCGGGTGTGGGACAAGCTTCTCTTGAGCTTTGGAGGGGTAGAGAGGAGAAAGAAGGGATGAAAATTTTGTATGGAGGGGGTCTCCTTTTATAGTTGCAAGGAGTGGGGGCAAAATGAACATTACAACTTCAAAACAATAAATGAGGGGTCTTTAGTGACGGATAAAACCGTCGCTAAAGCCCCCAACGTGGGCGTAGCCTCCGCGCCCACGTGCCCCTGCTCGGCTGCCTGCGTGCGTAACGCCTACGCACGTCCGCGAAGTCTCAGCCGTCCGATCGCGAGATCGGACGGCTTAAGACGCATCTTCGCCCGCTGCGATGAGCGCCCGCCCGCGTGCGATCGCGCGTTACGCGTGGGCGTCCAATCGCGCGTCGTCCTGATTGAGCACGCTCGGCCGTTGGATCACGATCGTGCGGTCGATCGGAGGCGCGCCACCGCTCCAAATTCTGCATGGCGAGGCTCGAACACGCGTCCCTTCTTCGCGTTAGAGTGCTCGACCAACGCGCTGGGGTCGCGTTTGTGTCGAGCGCCTGACTTCAACGCGAGCGCGTCGCAACCGTTGGATCTTAATCCAATGGCGAGGAAAGGCGGATGCGGAGACTGCTGAGGTTGCGTGCGGCCATTTGGGAGGCCGAGATGGCACCACATGGCGGCATCTTGGCCGTGCATCTTCTGGAAGTTGTAGATGGTGCCACGGATGTCGGATTGACTCAATTTTTGTGTCGTTGGGCTGCGATCGTCGATCCGAATTCATCCGTGCGGTCGGATTTGTCATCTGAAGTGCTGATTTACACCATCTTGGCCCTTGATTTTCTAGGGTTCCCCAGTCTCTATCTGATGCTACGGATGCCTGATTTGGGCGATCTTGGAGTCGTTGAACTCCTATCGTCGCCCTGATCATATCCATACGGTTGGATCTTTGATCCGAGGCCCCGATAAAATGTTTGCCCTGTCCAAGCACATAAAAGGAGACAATTAACCTCCATTTTATTCAAACTACTCTAAATGCGAGATGATGCATGTTATGCAATATTTATATCATGAAATGCAATCCTATGCTTAAGAACATGTATAAATAGACATTTTAAGTAGTGTAAATGTGTTTACATCATACCCCCATGCCTATCTTTTGCTAGTCCCTAGCAAAAACTATATGCTATTTATAAAAGAATTAGGTTAGATTATTTGGACCTGAGTTATTTTCAATCATTAAGAAATTGTCTACTTAGGAACTGAACTTTCAAAGACACAATAGTGCCTGGGTATCAACCAAAATGCAGACCGCCTCAAGCCCTCGCTTTATTCAAAGAAAAATTTCTTTTTCTTTTTACTCTTTTCTATTTTTTTTTTTGGATTTTCAAATTTTAGGGTTTAAGAGTGGCTTTCTACGGCCATTCAACTCACCCAAGATTTGATGAGAACCCTAAGTTTTAAGCATCTTATTGTGATTGTGATAAACTCATTGACCGGCAATTAGAACGGACTTCGGATTTCTACGCCTCTAGGTGACCTCGAAAAGAATTCTGCCTAAAGGTGTATCTTTACAACCGGTAGCTTTCTCCCTACTTTTATTTTTTAACGGGGTCAACACAAGGGTGAATCCAGTGTATATCTCCCCGGTTTATTCTACTTCTCCGCTTCTTCCTAAGTGTTTTGGGAATTTTTAGTGCATTTTCTGAGCTGGGTTCTGGACAACCGGTCGATGAGCTGTTACCACCGACAACTTGCCAGCCATACTCGTGCGGCGAAGTGTGGCTTATTTCTTTTTGTTCTTTTCTCCTTTTTGATTTTTTTTCCTTTTTTTTAAGTAGGTGGCTTCCCTGGTCTAAGATTTTCCTAAAGGCAGCAAAAAGAGAAAGGTCTAGTGACTGGGCTCTGGACAACCTACCTATGGGCTGTTACCCACGATAACTTGCCAGCCATATCACCCTAGAAGGTTCATTAGCTATCCAATTTCCGTAAAAATCGCCAAACAACAAGTCAGTGCAACGAAAGTGTGTAGATGCTTAAGACTCGAAATTCCCTCAAATCAGAGGGTGGGTTGATAAGTCATGTACTTATCACCCAAACTTATTTACTCCAATTAAAATAAAATTTAAGTTGGCAAGAACTCGAAAAATAAATCCACATTTTAGTGGATACACGGGCTGATTAAGTTCAACGACCTGAAGGGTCTTTGTGTTCAGATCTTAATATAGTTTTTCCTAAGATTGAAAATTTTCTTAAACCCAAATTCTCTTTCCTAATTTCGATTTTTTTTTTTAAAATCAAAATAAAACAAATCTACGGAGATGACGAATGAATTCAGAGATAAATATCCACCCCCCCCATGCCTATCTAATGCAATGTCCTCATTGTATTAAAAAGACATAAAACAGAGTGGAAAAGCGAAGAAAGCACCTTAATTGCGTGAATATCAGGTCTGCTCCAAGATGAAAATGAAAAAGAACTGTATAAGTGCTGAGTTTAGTGCTTTCAGCTAGGCACACTATACAAAGAAAAGAAATGAAGAATTCACAAGTGCAGGTCAGAATTAATATAAACAGAAGAATCCTCCGACCTAACAACAGCGGTCCACAGATGTGGACCAGATTGTGGTGCAGACCCATCCCCCATAATCGAGAATATCTTAGGTTCTGGATAAAAATTACCCAAAACCTAAAATCAGAATGCAAGCGAGGTCGGGCCTGTGATTTATGAGGATGCAACCCAAGACCAAAAAGTCGGGTTACAGAGAATTGAAGCTCAAAAGGATAATCATTGAATGTGTGCTTGGGTTTGACATCCTTGAAACAAATGTCATAAGGGTTCTGATTTAATAGTTTCAGCTTAAAAGGAACCCTTCGACTCAATCTTCCATTTCCTCCAAAATTAACTTCCCAAATCAGAACTTCCCCCCTCCTATCCTCCTCATTCAGCACATCAAATTCCAGGACCTCTTGTATATTCATCACCCCGTCTGAAATCTCCAAGTCTAAATGATGTGGCAGAATAAAAATTGACTTGGGTCTAATTATCTCAGAATTAGAATCATCAATAAGCTCAACAGGGTGTAACTGATAATCAGGGCATTGAATTGATTCTTCCAGAAAATGCAATTCTGGATCTGTAATGTGTGCCCTAATAAGATCAGTGTTCTCAGTTATTGGGCTATCAATTGATCTATCAGATTCCTCAGGCCCAATCGTCTCATAGAAATCATGTTCAGAAAACTCGCGTGAGACTTCGCAACTTGAATCTTCACCATCAGGATCCGTATCAATGTATGTCCCAAAATCATTTGTCACTTTGTGTTCCAAGGAGACATACGTTTCCTCGTAACCCGGCTCAGGGATCTCAGGTGAAGAAATCAGATGATCCTTAATTGGTTGTTTTAATTCAATCTGGTCAGCCTTGTAACACGTGTCCCCCCCAACAGGTGCTTGAGCGGGTTCTGTCATTGGCTTTCCTGAAGAGAGTTCATCCTGGGAATTATCCCAAGATTGAATCAAAGCAACCACGAATCTCATCCTCAATTTCGCTAATTTCCCAAGTAGAAACTCACCCGGGTTCTTATCCTTAACATCCTGGAGCTAATCCAACAAAGACTTGTTTAAATCATCAATCATTTCAATCAGGGGCTCCAATCTCTCAATGCAAGGTATTGGCTGAACTTCTAAAGATTGAATGATATTCCTCAAGTTAGCCAGAACCTTATCTTTAACCTGATTAACCTGAACCAAATGAGTTGGTTCAGGGTTGGGCAGGTTTGACATCAATGTAGAGGAATTAACGAATTGAGATTCGTTATACCCATCCTGATAATAGGTCATTTCAGATTGTTCAAAAGATGGTGATGACCTAAAGGCAGTGAAATCAGAGGATGGGTAAGGATCAGTGTATCCTTCTTGATTGTAGATCGTATTAGGTTGTCCATGAAAGGAGGACGATCTATAATCGATGTAACTCTGAGAAGGATAGAAATCAGAATCAAAGTGTTCAGGGTTAGACCCTAAACACAGGGGTCCGGAATTGTATCCCCAATCCAAATTATCCCAACTAACTGATGGTCGATTACAATACGAGTTGGGATAATCGTCATGTTGAGGATAATTTACAACAGGAGGGAAAGAGCAGGAATGCGTGAAATATGTGGAAGGATTCATGATACACGAGAGGAAGAAAGGTGCCCTACAATACAAACAATCAAACCTGTCCTTAAATAGGTTAGCCTAAAGACCTACAGACTCTCAAAACCCGTCTTGAGATAAAGGAACGATTTGATCTACTTCCGTCTGTTCAATCCAACCAGTTAGAAGGAGGGACTGGGGAGAAGGTTCTTCCTTCAGCTTGCGCCTCCAGTTCCTAGTGTACCCCCTAGCCGCGATCATTTGACTCTACTCCCCTAGCTAGACATCAGATTGAACAGTAGAAACAGACTAATTGAAAATAATCTCGTTCTGGGTTCTGAAGAGCAAGTCCAATCCTTAAGGCCAACGTCCACTTTGTTTTATTTAGGGCTAGGTTTGAATGTGCTTTGGAATGTGATGGGCCCTTTAAATGGGTTGTGCCCTTAATGATTGATTGATTTGTGTGTGAGTGCACAACCAGTGGTTTTCAAGCAAGATTGTTTTTGATGTGGTGAATTTTAAGATTCAAATCTTGCTTAGTAGCTTTTAGGATTCAACTTTAGGTGTTTTCAATCAAATTTCGTTGGCACACCAAGTTTTACAAGCACAGGTGAAGATGTTTTCCTTTAACGTTTAAAAAGAATGTGGAGTGCCTGGTAAATCCCTAAGAGTTGAACCTAATTGGCAGCTACTTGATGAGTTAATTTTATTTGAAGTGGTGCGACCCAATCAACTCAAACAATTGGCCTGTTGCACCACATAATTAGGCACACAAATGATAACCTAATCTGATTTCTACTCAATTATGTGTTTGGATGTGTGTACCGGCTCCTAAGATTGGATTACCGGTTGAGTTTGAAAATTAGATGAGGTTGTGTACCTCTGTGAGATTTTTTTTTTTTTTAATGTGGGGGTTGGGGTGAGTATGGGTGTCAAACAACAAACAATCTAACCTTAGAATTTATAAAAACACCTAGGTTGATTGATGTTTGAGTTATTATGTGATGAAATGAAATCTAATGGGTGGGAGGTGGGGGGTAACTCACAAAACCTTCTACAACACTTTACTCCAATCTACCGCTTTTTCCTGCCTCGAAAAAGTACCTGCAATTACAATAAGAAAGGAGAAAAGTGAGGTAAATGATTTGTAAGTTACAAAATGCGAAGAGAAATCAACGATCGTTGCCTCCTCGACAACGGCGCCAAAATGTTGAACGTGTACGAACCTACGCTAACGAGATTGGTTTTGGAAAACCTGTCGTTGTATTTCGAAAGCAAAGAATTCATGTTCACAAATAAAATTTATATCGAAAATAATTCTGGGTCGAATACAGGGAGGCTACATTGATCTATTTTCGCAATTATATTTTTTTTAGGATTTTCCTTAAGCAAGGTGTTATAATTACAATGGGGCTATCAAACTATGAGAGAGAGAGAAGGAGAAAGAGAGAGAAAGAGAGAGAGAGAGAAAGAGAACATGCATTCAATATTTCAATAGTTTATAAAAGTTACACTAGAATGCGGAAAATCATTTACACTATAAAGCAATAAATTTACTCTAGAAAGCATTAAAAGAATGGAGAGAGAAATGTCCTCCTCGACGATTGCTTGGAGGACGAGTAGATTAATCTAGAAAGCAGTAAATCCATACTAGAAAGCGGTAAAAAGAATAGGGAGAGAGAAATCCTCCTCAACGGTTGGTTGGAGGACGAGCCGGACTGGACAACGCCTGGACGAAGGAGAACGAAGAGGGACGAAGGAGGACGAAGCAGAAGAACGGGAACGAAGCAGCACGCCGTCGTCGTCGCGGGATCCACTTCCGAAGGGGAACGAAAATTGGACTTTATCTCGCGAGAAGCATCCCGGGTGTGGGACAAGCTTCTCTTGAGCTTTGGAGGGGTAGAGAGGAGAAAGAAGGGATGAAAATTTCGTATGGAGGGGGTCTCCTTTTATAGTTGCAAGGAGTGGGGCAAAATGGACATTACAACTTCAAAACAATAAATGAGGGGTCGTTAGTGACGGATAAAACCATCGCTAAAGCCCCCAACGTGGGCGTAGCCTCCGCGCCCACGTGCGCCTGCTCGGCTGCCTGCGTGCGTAACGCCTACGCATGTCCGCGAAGTCTCAGCCGTCCGATCGCGAGATCGGATGGCTTAAGACGCATCTTCGCCCGCTGCGCTGCACGCCCGCCCGCGTGCGATCGTGCGTTACGCACGGGCGTCCAATCGCGCGTCGTCCTGATTGAGCGCGCGCGGCCGTTGGATCGCGATCGTGCGGTCGATCGGAGGCGCGCCACCGCTCCAAATTCTGCGTGGCGAGGCTCGAACGCGCGTCCCTGCTTCGCGTTAGAGCGCTCGACCAACGCGCTGGGGTCGCGTTTGTGTCGAGCGCCTGACTTCAGCGCGGGCGCGTCGCAACCGTTGGATCTTAATCCAACGGCGGGGAAAGGCGGATGCGGAGACTGCTGAGGTTGCGTGCGGCCATTTGGGAGGCCGAGATGGCACCACATGGCGGCATCTTGGCCGTGCATCTTCTGGAAGTTGTAGATGGTGCCACGGATGTCGGATTGACTCAATTTTTGTGTCGTTGGGCTGCGATCGTCGATCCGAATTCATCCGTGCGGTCGGATTTGTCATCTGAAGTGCTGATTTACACCATCTTGGCCCTTGATTTTCTAGGGTTCCCCAATCTCTATCTGATGCTACGGATGCCTGATTAGGGCGATCTTGGAGTCGTTGAACTCCAATCGTCGCCCTGATCATATCCGTACGGTTGGATCTTTGATCCGAGGCCCCGATAAAATGTTTTCCCTGTCCAAGCACATAAAAGGAGACAATTAACCTCCATTTTATTCAAACTACTCTAAATGCGAGATGATGCATGTTATGCAATATTTATATCATGAAATGCAATCCTATGCTTAAGAACATGCATAAATAGACATTTTAAGTAGTGTAAATGTGTTTGCATCAACAGCCTTTCAATCTGGCCTGGTGGTTCCGCGGTGCTCGCATTCGGTTCCGTAGGTCGTGATAGTAGGTAACTTAGATCTTTAGGTCTAAGGGCACACTGTAGAGGTTAGGAATTTGATTGAATTAATTTGTCATCAAGTGTACCTTTGCAACGTCATTTCTCTCATCTCTTTTCCCTTCTCATCTCCCCAACTCTTCCTGTGGTAGTGCATGTTTGGGAGGAGGTCACAAAACCCTGAACTATTTGAATTGACTGATAAATTTAGAAAAGAAGCCGAATCATCCTCCTCCTCCACAAACATGGCTGGACGCCCACCCCCAAATCCCGAGGGAGGAAACTGCCCTCAAAACCCACCAGGTGGTGGAGCCTTGGATCCCATAACTCGCCTCCAAGCCCAAATGGAAATGTCTAATGAATAAATTGAGGCCATTAGGGAAACATTGGAGGAAATGCAGAACCCTCCCGAACGGGAGGAGCCTAGGTCTCTTAGCTCTTATTAGAATCCCACTGCTACAGAGACCATAGGACAAATTCGGGTCCCCATGGGTGGGGATGACTTTGAACTGAAACCTAACATAATTGGCCTAATAAATTTTCACTTCCATGGTCTTGCAAGTGAAGATCCTTTTCTCCACTTGGAAGACCTAACCCGATTGGCTGAAATTGTTAAACCAAGAAATATCAGGTTACCTATAGTCCTCATGAAAATGGGATGAAAATGTTCCCATTTTCATTGTAGGATAAAGCGTCGTAGTGGTTACGCACCCTTGGAAGAACCATCCACTCTTGGGAAGAGATGCGAACAACGTTTTTCAAGAAGTTCTTCCCAATCGGGTGAACCAATGCGCTTCGCCGTGCTATCACTTCATTTACGCAACAAAACGGCGAACAGTTTCATGAGGCATGGGAGAGATATAATGACCTCCTCAGGAAGTGTCCGCACCACGGTTTGCCTAAGTGGCATATAGCCTAGATTTTCTACTATGGGCTAAATGAGACTTTGAAGTAGATTGCAGGTGCTCCCTGCGGAGGGAATTTCATGAATAAAGGCGAGAATGGATCATTCGAATTGTTTGAAAATATGAGCGAAAACTCAATGAACAATGCCTCCATTGTCACCTTTAATTATACCAGCCTACCCCGTAATGTCCACGAAGTTGACACGGGACCCTCCCATTCATCCATTGATCTCAGCCTTATCGCACAGAAATTGGATGAAGTCTCCATCGTGCACAAGAAGCTGGACGAACTTCTGGCCAACCCCGCCCGTTCTATGGCAAACACCCCACCTCACCACTTCGTCACAATCCCAATTCTTCCAACACTAGGCTTATCCCAAGAAACCCCGTATGACCTTCCTTACCGAGTGTCACACCAAGCGATTCGGTAAGTCATGTGGATCTGGCTTCTACGAGCCAGTATTTTGACACGGAGGACCAAGCCTCCGTGTGCTCGGATGCGTATTTACATGCGGACACGTCTTCTGGCATAGAAGATGCTTGCGCCCTGAGGAATAACCCGTTCTCTGCCACTTATAACCCAGGGTGGCAAAATCATCCAAATTTCGCATGGTCCAATAACCCGCAGCACCAAAACCCCGCGGGTGGACCAATGCGACCGTCCGCACCCATCATCCCAAGGGCCCAATCTAATCCTATGGCAAATCCACCATCGGGTCCTTACGTACCGCAAACCGAACACACATCAAGTCCTCTTGACAAATTGATGCAAATGATGACGGAAATGTCAAAGCGCCATGAAGAGAACATGACCTCTCTTCAGCACCAACTAGCGCAGTAGAATGGTGAGATCAGTCAACTACGCATGGCGACTCGATCTCAAGGAACTCTTCTAGCAAAACCTGTTCCCAACCCATGCCCGTGGTCCTCAACCACAGGTACGACCTTCTCAGGGGCAGGTTCATCAGATTCTGCAAGCTCCAAGCATTCCACCAGGATTTCAGGCTAATCCCGCTGCAGCACCTCACTCTTATGTCCCTATTGCGAACCCTCCTCCGCCGTATGATCCCACTGGACCCACATCGTCCAATGCGATCACTACGAGGAGCGGTAAGCAAACCGTCGATCCGCCTTGACCTGATCCTGGCCTGTCTTCTTCATCGCCCTCTCATTCGGGATGCGCACCGCATTCGCGAGAGGACGATACACCCAAAATGGTGCCAGAATCAGTCCCATTCCCTGAGGCTCTACTAAGGGAGCCAAAAGGCAAGAAGAAGGATACGCAAGCCTTCGATAACCTGTGTAATTTGTTTAGAGATGTTGAAATCAAGGTACCCCTGCTCGAGGCTATCGACCACATACCTACTGTCGCCCGATTTTTCAAAGACTACACAACACCCTGGCGACAGTCAAAGAAAACTAAGAATCTGACGGTTCTCTCGCCTCATGCGAGTTGTGCTATACTGTCAAACCTACCACCGAAGCAGAAAGATCCGGGCACACCACTTATTTCCTGTAGCATCCAAGGCTGCAATTTTAACCATGCCCTGCTTGAT
The DNA here is from genome assembly GCA_037157565.1 of Thalassia testudinum. Classification (NCBI taxonomy): domain Eukaryota; kingdom Viridiplantae; phylum Streptophyta; class Magnoliopsida; order Alismatales; family Hydrocharitaceae; genus Thalassia; species Thalassia testudinum. The sequence goes on from JAZHRO010000025.1 coordinate 157,172,447, forward strand.
CTAGGATCTTCCATTAATCTCATACCAACCATCATGCTCTAAAAATTTTCCTTGGGAAATCTGAAACCCACCCTTGTCACGTTACAGTTGGCAGATCGTTCTATCAAAATCCCCAAGGGTGTGGTGGAAGACGTGGTGGTTAGGGTCAATAGTCTCTGTTTTCCTGTTGACTTTCTTGTTTTAGATATGGAAGTTCCTAGCTCACTTTCTGATTGTCCGATCATCCTTGGTCGACCTTTCTTGGCCACAGCCCACTCCCATATCTACTGCGAGTCGGGCTGTATTGAGATTGCCGTTGGATCTGAAAAGCTAAAGCTTAACATCTTCAAGGCAGCCAAGAACTTTAATTGCGATTGTATCGAGGATGACACGTCTAACGAGGACATGGCCATCAGTGCGTGTATCGGACTAATTGGGACCTATTCTGACTGCTACGGATTACCTGTAAACATTGACGATTGCCTGACCGACACATATTGTGATGTTCCCCCATCCCTCCCTTGTCCCGTACCTTCTCCTGGCTAGACTTCTGACGGCATTTTCTCCACTTCCCACACCTCGTGGTCTTAGTCATATCCAGGCTACTCACCGCCAGTCCACACTCTTGAAGATTGGATTGCCCTTTCTTTCCCGCCAAATCAGGCGGAGTTGCAAATCCACACTAGGACCTTGAGCCCATATACTACTCACTAGGGCTATTCCTTTTTGGATCCATATATCCAAGAAGCCCCTCTTCTTGGCCAATTTGAGGGTCAACTTCTTCCTCCCGACTTGTTCTCCGATCCGCCTGGGACACTCTCATCCCAAGAAATGGCAGATCTTTCACCATCCACTCCCGAGCTAAAAGAGCTGCCTAGTACACTTAAGTATGTTTTCTTGGGATCAAATGAAACGCTCCCTGTAATCATCAGTTCAAAATTGACCAGGGAGCAAGAGTGCAAACTAACTGAGGTCCTTATGGAACACAAGGCAGCCATTGGATGGTCTTTATCAGACTTATCTGGCATTAGCCCCTCCTATTGCACTCACCGTATATATATGGAGGAGGAGGCTCGACCTTCCCGCGAGATGTGGTGACGTCTCAACTCTAACATGCGGGAGGTCATTAAGAAAGAAATTATTAAGTGGCTGGATGCGGGTATAATCTACCCGATCAGCGATAGCCCCTGGGTGAGTCTGATTCACGTTGTGCCCAAAAAGGTGGGACTCACCATCCATGTCAATGATAGGGGCGAATCCATCCCTACACGCACTCCTACATCTTGGAGAGTGTGTGTAGATTATAGGAAGCTCAATGCTGCAACTAAGAAAGATCACTTTCCGCTACCTTTCATTGACCAAATCCTGGAGCGATTAGCGGGAAATAAAATTTTCTGTTTCCTAGATGGATTCTCAGGATATAACTAGGTGGCAATTGGCCCTCGAGACCAAGAGAAAACCACTTTTACCTGCCCCTTCGGCACCTTTGCATTTAGAAGGATGCCGTTTGGACTTTGTAACGCGCCAGCAACTTTCCAAAGATGTATGTTGGCGATATTCCATGACATGGTGGGTGACTTTCTTGAGGTCTTCATGGATGACTTTTCTATCTTTGGACCATCTTTTGATGACTGTCTTGCCAACCTGACCCATATCCTTAGGAGATGTACTAATGTAAACCTCGTGCTTTCCTGGGAAAAAAGTCATTTTATGGTACATGAGGGAATTGTTATCGGACATACCATCTCCGATAGGGGTATCGAGGTTGACAGAGCTAAGCTTGATGTAATTGCTGATTTACCTGTGCCTAGCTTTGTCAAACAAATCCGCTCCTTCCTGGGACACGTCGGTTTCTATAAGAGATTTATCAAAGATTTCTCCAAGATTTCTCGTCCTTTAACTCATCTCCTATCGACCGACGTACCCTTTGATATGGGCCCCGACTGCATACGAGCATTCACGCAGCTACGTAATGCTGTCACCAAGGCCCCTGTTCTCTAGCCACCTGATTGGTCCCTCGACTTTGAACTCATGTGTGATGCTTCCGACCTTGTAGTCGGAGCCATCCTGGGACAAAGATGCGATAGACACCCCTTCGTGGTGTACTATGCCAGGAAGACGTTGGACGAGGCCCAGCATAATTATACTACCACTGAAAAAGAACTACTGGCGGTCGTCTTTGGGCTGGAGAAATTCTGCTCTTACCTTCTGGGCTCACATGTTATTGTTTTCACTGATCACGCGGCCATTCGCCATCTCATGCACAAGAACGATGCCAGGCCTAGATTGATTCGTTGGATCCTTCTGCTCCAAGAATTTGACATTGAGATCCGCGATAAGGCCAGAGCCTAGAATGTTGTGGCTAATCATCTTTTTAGACTAGACCCTGACCATATTGGACTTACTCTGCCGATTAATGAGATTTTTCCTGATGAGCACCTATTGGCAATTAATGTGGCAAGTGGACCTTGGTATGCCGACATTTTCAATTACCTTGCTTCTGGATCCCTTCCACATGGTTGGCCTAAAAACCAGTGCGAGCGTCTCATGGCAGAAGCAAAGTATTATTTCTAGGATAATCCAATTCTTTTTCGCATAGGTGCTGATCAAATGATCCGTCGCTATGTTCGTGGCAGCGAATTCCCCAGTGTGCTATCCTTCTGCCACGATTAGGCCTGCGGAGGCCATTTCTCGAGGAGGAAAACTACAGTCAAGGTGTTGCAGTGCGATTTCTTTTGGCCCTCCCTTCACCAGGATGCACACAAGTACGCCAAACATTGCACTAGGTGCCAGTCGTTAGGGTCAATGTCATGTCGTGACATGATGCCCTTACAACCCATCCTAGCTGCGAAAATCTTCGACGTTTGGGGAATTGATTTCATGGGTCCCTTTCCTCCTTCCAACAGCTTCGAATTTATCCTCGTGGCTATTGATTATGTTTCGAAATGGATCGAGGCTATTCCCACACGCCGTGCTGACCATGTTATATCCACTTGATTTGTCAAAGACCACATCTTTGCACGCTTTGGGATCCCTCGAGCCATTATCTCTGATGGAGGAAGCCACTTTACCCATGCTTCTTTTTGGGCACTTCTGAGGAAATACGGAGTCCACCATCGTATCGCATCCCCATATCATCCTTAGACGAACGGCCAGGCAGAGGTGTCGAACCGGCAAATCAAGCAAATTCTCCAGAAAATGGTTCAGCCTGACCGTAAGGATTGGTCCAACAAGCTGATTAACACACTTTGGGCATATCAGACCGCCTTCAAGGCTCCCCTTGGTATGTCTCCTTATAGAATCGTTTACGAGAAGCCTTGTCATTTGCCCGTGGAGTTGGAGCACCGTTGTTGAAGCGCGTTACTCCCCGGCAACAGTGCCATTTTGTTGAAGCGACATGGCTCGATCGTGTTTTAACAGTTATTGCGTCGTAGTATAGGTGATCAAGCGTCATCAACAAATAAAAGTTTTTATTACTCGAAAATCGGAGTATCCGAGGTCGAACACAGGGAGCAATTGGAATTTACTACTAATCTCAAATGTAATTGAACACTCTAATTTGCTCAAAAGTTTAATTCAAATGCATTTAAAAAGTAATCCAGGCAAAAGAGTAAAATTGGATGTCTGATCTTGTGATCAGATGTCATAAAAGTGTTTTCCCTTCTTTGGTTATTCCTCTTCTTCTGATCTTGCTTTCTTTCTTCTGCAGCCTTCACTTTGCTTCTTTCTCTTCTGTCTTCTTTCTATCTTCTGTCTTGGCCTTTCTTTTCTTTTCTTTTGATCTACAGGTCTTCTTCTTCCTTCTTCTTCTTGCCTTTGCTTCTTTTCTCTTCTGTCTTCTTCTTTTTCTCTGCAGTCCTTTCTTCCTTCTCTTCTCTGCCTCACTCAGCCTCTTCTTCAGAGTTTCTTCTTCTGCTCCTTCTCTTCTCCTTTCTGCGGCTAAGTCTCTTCTCTTCAACTCTCAGCCTACCTGCACAAGGAGCAAAACCTACCCCTTTCCCTCTACCCGCACGTCTCTCTCTCTCTCTGCAAATCGCTCTCAGGACGCTCTCCTAGAATCGCGGGTAATCGGGTCGGGCTTCGCATCCAGGACCAGGCACACTGGCGTGAGGGTGATGCACGAGGTGTACTCAGATAGGGTCGGGTCGGAGCCCGCTAGATCCACGAGATGAAGCCACGGATGAGGCGAGCGTGTGTTGGGTGAGGGACCTCACCCCTATGCGTTCGGAGGCGATAAGCGTATAACACAAAATCAATTTAAACCGTACCTGTGCCTCGTAGATTTCCGATGTGGGACTATTAGTCCCGCCCTGCTCTCGCGCGCGCCCGCAGAACCTTCGTGCAATTGCCACAGCTGCGGCCTCTGTTAGCGTTGATTTTTGGAGCAATGATCTTCGCGAGACCTGCCCCAATGCGCAGCACCTGAAGCCTGGACATCCTGAAGCCTGGAGCGAGCTTGGAGCTTCTTCAACTGTCGTCAATGGCGGCTGTAGCTCCAATCCTATCGTGCATGAATACGGCCTATTGGCCTAATCAAACCACCTGCAGACCTTCGCCGTGGCACGGCGAAGGTGATGCGACGTGCAGCAAGTCGCGAGGTGGCCTAGGCGTGCGTGCCTAGGTCGCCCTGTGACCGGAGGTGTGGGTGTGTTTGGGGGCTGTGGTGGAGGCGTAGAGGGATGGTGGATGGGCGGAGGTTGCTTAGTGAGGTGAGGCGGAGCTTCTGAGTTGGTTGGCGAGTCGTGCGGAAGTGTGGAGCGACGGGAGCGACTCGCAGGAGGTTGGTCAGAGGCGAGGAAGATGGCGGTGGTCAGCGACGGTCGAGGGTCGATTGATGAAATAAGGTGGGGGGAATGAAATAGGGGATAGAGGAGAATAGTTTAAACATAACTACAGGGACGAAGGGGGACGGAGAGGCGGACAGCTGTACCTGCTGTCACCGGAGAAGAAGCTACCCAGTGGAGGAAGACGGCGGCGACGACGGGTCTGAGGCAGCGTGCACGGGTATTGCACGACGCGGAGGAGAATCAGGAAGAAGTCTCTGCCACTGGTTTTGTGGCAAAGCGAAGAGGAAAGGAAAGAAAGCTCGCTGGAGCTCGCTGGGTACCCTGGCTGGGAAGGAAGAGACGAATCTGAGGTGAAACCCTGACCAGGTCGAGCTGAAAATGAGCGGCCGGGTTTGGGGGTTCTTTTATAGGCATTGGGTCGTCTATTCAGAGCTTGGAGGGCACGCCTTTGTCTCCGATGGCCCGCCAGAGAAGGAAAGTGGGTGGATACCCAAATCCCTTGTGCGTTCGCACGAGAGATTGGGATCAAATCAGAGATCAAGACTGGCCTCAGATGGAAGGGAATTCCTCAGAGAATCTCCCTTCCATTTCTGGGAGGGGATCTCTGAGGAATCAGAGAGTATTCCCTCTCTAATCCTTGCCGGAGCAGGATTCTGCCCCAATAATGGCGGAAGGACCTGATTGCAAGGTTGGCGAGGAAGTTAGGGGGTTCTCTGTGATGATTTTCAAAAGTTAGGGACCAAAATGTGATTTGGGTGTACTAAATTGCAAAGTAGGTCAAGATGACCTCCCCTTAGGTCCAAATTTTGGTAAAAACATAATTTGGACCTAAGGAATCCAATGGTGAAGTTGGATTTTAGGTTTGACCTCGTTTAACTTGATATTTTGCGTAAAAACCCAAATTAGGTCAATTAATGAGTTAGGACCCTATTCTAGGTCAAACTAGGTTCCAAAGGCCAAATTAAGTGTTCTAAACCTTAGAGGATATTTTTACATGAATTTTAGAGGTTTTACTTGAATTTTATACTGACCGGAACCTTGTTGCTTTAAGCATGTCTGTTTTAGGGTTACCAAATGTCATTTAATTCCTAGATTGCACATGAACCCATTTCTGATTGACTCAACCCACTTTTTATCTCATTTAGACCATTTGACCTATGTTTTGTCTCTGAGAACTCCCGTTTATGTACTGCAATGGTAAAATTGCAGTTTTAACCTTTATTTCATGTTTTCTTCTCAAAACACTTATTCCTTCATTTAGGCCTTCTACTAGGTTATGTAAGAGCTTTTATTCTCTTTATTATGTCAAAATGAGCTAGTTATGGCTCATGATGAGGCTCTCATCAACCGTGCTTATTGGGCGGTTCGCCAATGTAACCTCGACCCAGACCTGTGTGGTCGAGAAAGGAAACTCCAACTCCATGAGCTGGAAGAGCTCCGTCGTGAAGCCTATGATTCTGCCTTAACTTTCAAACAACGTACTAAGGCTTTTCACGACAGCCGTATTCAGCAGAAAGAATTTGAGCCATCTCAGCAAGTTTGGCTCTACAATGCCCAGCTCAAATTCTTTCCTGGGAAACTGAAGTCCAAATGGACTGGTCCTTTCCTGGTCTCAAGACCATTTCCCAACGGGGCCATTGAAGTTGAAGATCCCAAATCTGGGCATAAATTTACGGTCAATGGGCAGCGTTTGAAACCCTATCTTACTCAAGAACCTGCCCTCGTTGGAGAAACTGCTACCCTGCTGGAGGGTAACTAATTTTATGCCTCATTCTGAGTCCAGCTGAGGACATTAAATTTAGCGCTCATTGGGAGGCACCCCAACAACACTCACCATCCACCATCACTTTTCACGCCACTATCACGATCACTTCACTTTTCACTTCACCACCCACCATCCACCCACCCTACCACCCTGTTGTATACCCTGCACCTCAGCTCTCGTTACCTGATCTTTCATCCTTTCTCTACCCTACCCTACATGCATATGAGGACATAGCATCGTTTGGCATGGGGGGGTGGATAGGCATCCATAGGACCTGGGTATTTTATGGTATCATGCAGTTTTCATCTATATATATATATATAAATGGTGTTTACTAATGATCTGAAGCTGAAACAAAAATATAATAAGTGTTTATGGATATTCAACCACTATTTTGAAAACTTTCCAAGCCACAGAAGCTTGATTCGCTCAGGCTCGGCTTAATTCACTTGAGCATTGATAAGATAGATCGGAATTTCTCCTAACTAAGGACGTATTCTTGTACCTGAGACACCAGTACATGATTCGTTGGTTTGCTTCTACTTGAGAGCCTAAGTAATCTTGGTTCACACTACACATATCAAGAAAGACCAGGTGAACATAAGATCTAACCCTAGTGTTCATTAGGGAAGGTGGAGTCCTTACTTGTGCGCATAGGTAGACTTTTTATCCCAGGCTTTAGTCTTGTGTTTAGGAGAGACTCTTTCCACCAAGAAGGAACTCTCCCACCAAAAAGAAAAGTGTGCTCCTCCAAATAATGTTGTAAGAGATATACTGACAAGTGTTTCAAAAAAAGAAAAAAAAGGATGCAAATAAGTCAGTATATCTCACAAATGTCTGTAAATCTTCGTACAAAAAAAGTTCTTCAGGGCAAATACCCTGTTTTCTTTGAGCCACAAATGTCAGAAAATGGGAGTTGAGTTTTCCGTCATCTTTTTAAGGGTCAATCCGAAGACACGAGTTGAAACTACGACCAACCTGTACTTAAAAATTCGTGAAACCCTGGGCTTGAGTCTTAATGTTCATCTGGTCAGTCTTGATCCTTCACTAAGCACAAGCCATAATCTCTTGAGCTCTCGAGTATGGCAAAAACCTCATGGATCTTGGAAATCGTACTTAAGGTTTAAATATCCAGAGTCATGGTTAGTTGAGAGATGGTCTATGTCATGTGAGACTTAAAGTACTGGTAGTATTCTCTGCAATTGGTTCTCACAATATCCAAAAATAAACAAACCTATGTTGCCTTAGAAAAAAAAATCTTCAGCTTAAGATCATTTCCAAATACAATACAAAAAAATGTTTTGCTAGGGACTAGCAAAAGATAGGCATGGGGGTATGATTGCACAGCAAAAATACACTAGCAATTGTGCCATCTTGTGCTATTTCCTAGCATTACCAGTGCATATTAGGTATCCATAGTCGCATTTGTAAAAATACACGCATGCATGCAATTATTTGAGAGGGGAGGAGAGTGAATAAAATGGCCTTGTAAATGACAAATTCTTCAAGTACTACCTCACAAAATTTCCATCTTTATTTTTTTATTTCTATTTGATTTTTTTGAATTTCTTCTCCGCGGCTGCAATGCATGGCCTCTTCTTCCTCACGCCACTCCTAGCAACTACTTGCCCAGCAGCCGCATGCACAGCCATGCATAGCTAGGGCATAGCTGTGTATGCCTTCTTCCTCATTAAAATGGCACGGCTTCTTCTTTGCAAAGGGGAGCCTGGTCCAACACCAAAAACAAAGCAGCTTCCCTCCTTCCAGGCCGTCTCCTCCCCTCTCCCCTCCATACGCAGCCTCTCCTCCTTCTGAGGAGCCATGCTACGGGCAAGAGCACCATATAGTGGTGCATGATTGCACAGCAATCATAGGTCCAAATCAACCTAAATAATGTCTGAACCTATCTTAAATTGTGGATATTGCACTCATATCTTGCATATCATGCATTGCATCAGTCTATTTAGAATAAGATGAGATATCCTGCTAGTTATTGGTTTTTATTGCTATTTACAGATAATAAAGTGATCTAGGATGGAGATAGTAGAATAAAGCAATAAAGGAAGAAGAAGACTGATCCATATAAGAGGAGTGAGGAGAATAGCCTTATCCCTACCCTTAGAAACCCTAGGACAGCCTTCCCAAACCCAAAACAACCTCCATTAGGGCACCTTAGCCTCAAAACCCAAACATGGATAGCACTATCCATGTTCCTATCCCTCTCCCAAACACTTAGGAACCAAAACCAACCTTAGAAAACACAAAACCCACTCTCCAGCACCTTTTAAGACGTCCAGACATCTGGCTGGACGTCTGATTTTTGTAGAATAATATTCCAGGAAGCCAAAACCCATACTGACACAGAATTGGACGTCTAATTTAGTGTCCAGATGTCCAATTTTGTAGTATAAGACATCTGACCACTATCATGGATGTCTGATACTGCTGTCTGGTTCCTGATTTTGGGTGTTGGAAGCCCTAGCTTGCCTATTTTAACCTAGGAACCCCACTGGACACCCTAGGAAACCTAAGTAGAGACCTCCTAAGCCTAGTCCACTATCCATAGCCCTACTTGTCCTATCCCTAACCCAATTGAACCATCCCATACCTAATTGGGTGCATCTACAGTTGATTGGGTGCACCCGAGCCCAATTAGATCCACCCAGGATCTAATTAACTCATACCTATTAGGGTTACCCTAGCCTAATCACATGCACACATCTAATTACACTTGACTTAGACATAATTAGGTTCACTCCTACCCAATTAGACTTTCCTAAGCCTAATTAGGTCCACACCCACTTAATCTAGATTGACCCAACCTATTTAGCACCTAATCCTACCAAAACCCACAACCTAGCCCTACGAAAAACACACACACGCACACCTTCCCATTTTACTCCCACCAAACCCATGCACACTCTCTTGGAAACCCTAAAAATTTGTGTCAAACCTAGATCCAAAAATTATGGCATTTGCTATTTTTGGAGCCACCAAAAGTGGCAACCAAATGGAGCCTTCCATAAGGGCAAAGAGAGGGCTACGAAATTAGACAATCTCCATACACTCTCCCATCCATACTCTCCACTCTAAACTTGCTTCCACCCTCCAAAACCTTAAGGTCGTCCTCCTCATCCTCCTCCAAGGCTCCATGGACGGCTAGCTAGAGAAGCTTCTCTCCAAAGCTTCAAGGACGGCCATTGGTAGAGAAAGGGAGCAGCACCCTCCTCTCTCCATTTGGGTGCACTAGCCCCCATCTTCTTCTTCTTGGACGGCCATGAAGGCTCACCCATAGCCTCTTATGGCCGGCCATCTCTTTTTGGTAGGCGTGTAGACGAGTTTGCATACCCAAGGTCTAGCCTACACCCTCACACAAGGCCGATGGCCCTAGTGGCAACTTTCCGGCGTGAGGGATTTTCTTCTATTTATATGCTTTCTAGTGTAGATGATGTGTGATAAATTTCTATGCATAGATAATGTTTTTGTGATTGATTGTCCTCATGTTTGCTTGCTTATATGACACTTTGGTTTGTTCACACCATGCATGGCCACCATGGCCTCATTTAGATGCACATAGTCACCTAGGTTTTTGCTAGTTTATCTAGATCTAGGTTTCAATTCGCTTTTCGAAATAAAAAAAAATCAAAAACACAAAAAGACAAAAATAGTAGCTTAGGTTAGATTTAGGTTATAAAAGCCGATCCAAATCTCGATTCGTTTTCACGCCTCCCAGAGACGAACGACCGGGACTCAAGTTCTAAAAAGAATAAAGATCTACGAGAGTTTCGTTATCACAAATATCTTTGACGAGTGGTTTTTGCAACTATACTACGATTTCCAACGATTTCAAAATACGCGATTTCCACGACCGTCAGTGACAACCACCACTGTGAGTCCCACCACCGCCCAGCTCATCAAAGAGCCGGTGGGCGTGGTGGTTCTCTTCCCTGTTTCATCATTCAAATCATTTCCGCCATTGCCACAGGAGCTTCAAGCTTTGGAGCTCAAGCTCCGCAGCACCAGCAGCAAGGCGGCAGTAGCAGTGCACGCCTCCAGCGTGTGCCTGCAGGCCGCCCTCGCCTCCCGCTTCTTCACGCCCACACCCGCCTCATCGCGCAGCGCAGTGCACTGCGGTTCCTTCCTCCGCGCCCACTCCCTCCTGCGTGCGCGCACGTCTTCGCGCGCCTACGTGCCTGTGCGTGCGCGTGCGCCATCAGACGACGCCCTGAGGCTCCAGACGGCTTAACACGCACTTCTTCACTCCAACAGAAGCGAGCTCTCTCTCTCTCTCTCTCTCACAGCACTCTCTCACTCCTGCAGACACATACACACACACTCTCGTACACACACACCCACTCACTTATACACTAATATATACTTATTTATATATATACATACATATATATATTTATATATATATATTTATATACATATATATATCTATATATACTTATATCTATACATATAGTAGTACCTATATAACTGAGTATTAGTGTACATACATACATACAGACATACATACATATATATATATATATATACATATATATTTACATATATACATATAATTATATACGTATAAATATATATATATATCTATATATATATATTATTACCTATATAACTAAGTATAAGTATAGATACATATATATACATATATACACATATACTTATACATATGTATATATATACAAATATATATACTAACTATATATACATCTATATATATAGATATCTATCTACATATATCTATATACATATATTTACATATATAAATATATATATATATATTTTCAAATCACTTACCATACGTTGTATTGCGGGAATATCTGCTCCAGTTGCTGATATTCCCCGATACTCGCATACAGAAAGCGTGTTCTCACTCATCTTCCACCCATCCACCTTACACTCCACACGGCACTTCGTCCTGTTGGTTGCATCTTCCTAGACGACGACCGACTCGACACCGTACTACACGTCATCTCCACCTCCAACCCCACCCCTATATACATATATAATATATACATATATATATACTACATTTACTTTATTTTTGTTTCTCTTTCCTACCAGTAAAAAGATAAAAAAAAATATACAAAAGAGAAAAGATAATCCTTGACTTGCAGGTACTCAGTCTTGTGAATAGCAAGACCAGTTTTGGGAACCCTAATTTGGCTCAAAGCCAAGAACCTGATTTTGAGGGTGTACCTTAAGGACAAAAAGTATCTGAAAAAATCTTAAATAGAAAAACACCAAAAACACAGTAAACGAACGGAAGAGATTCACTATAGGAAAGGCGTAGAAACTTCTTCACTTCTAATCCCACTTCCCTGAGTTCGACCTTGGGCCTAAAAGTGACCAAGATAAAATCAAATAGGCTAGGAAAGAAATTTTGTAAAGAGATGGTTAGTCTCGATTTAGGTTAACCACTATACTCATTTCAATGATAAAATCATCATATTAACACAACCTATCTGGGCCCGAACATCTGCCAGGGGACATTGACGGTTAGCGCGTATCGCATGCGTTTTCTGGAGCTATCACGTTTTGCCTCGACAGCTATGTCTACTGAGGAGGAGCGCCTGTGGAGATTTACTAAGGGGCTTTGACCTGCTATTCAAGGGTATGTCAAACCCCTGAAGCTGCCCACTTTCTCTCGTGTAGTTGAGGCAGCCATGACTTACGAGGAGACCAACCCTACCTCACGAGACACTAACAGCGAACAGAAGAGGCCCTACCAGCCAGAGTACTCTCAAGGCCATCAGGAGAGGAGGCACACGACGCCTACAGGAGAGCCGTCTCGTTCTGCGGGGCCATCGGTGGCCTTTGGGGGCCCTAGACAGGGGCCAGTTGCTAGCACCGGACCCCCGCCCAGCCGCTAGCAAGGACCTACGAAGGGAGGAGGTCATGTACTCTGCTACCAGTGTGGCCAGTCGGGCCACATAAGGAGGGACTGCCCATCTAGGGCCGAAACACAGCAAATGCTCCCCGCATCGAGCGTTGGAGGCCGAGCTGGTGGTCGTGGTCACCAGGCGCATGGGGGAGGGCAACAATCATGAGGAGGGTACCGGCCAGCTATTGCTCGCCCGACCCAGAGTGTAGCTGCTTTGTCTGCACCGAGGGCTGAGGGGAGTATCAACGCCCTGACACACAAAGACGCCAGGGCCTCGGGTTCAGTGGTGCAGGTATGGTTACTGTTTCTAGCATATTAGTGTATGTACTTTTTGATTTCGGTGCCACGCACTCCTTCGTCGCTACGAGTTTTGCCGTCAGTTTGAGGCTGGGCAGTATACTATTAGAGGATTTGTTTGTGATCAGAGGCCCAGGTGGCCAGTTGTTTGTAGCCGACGAGGTCTACACAGACTGTAAGGTCAGTATAGGGAGACACAGCCTCCCCGCTAACCTGATTGTGATACAGATGGAGGATTTTGGTGTGATCCTAGGGATGGACTGGTTGTCCACCTATCATGCCTTGGTGGACTATTTCGGGAGAAAGATCATATTCTCCATACTGGAGTTGCCTCCCTTTGAGTTTCACGGACAGTCGGTGGACGAAGGTTTCAGGTGCATCTTTGCGCTTCGAGTGGCCAGGCTTTTGAGCCAGGGGTGTGAGGGCTTTTTGGCCTATGTAGTAGCAAAGCCTAGCCCCGTGGCTGACTTTCAGAGTATCCCAATGGTCTGCGAGTACCCCTATGTCTTTCCAGAGGAGCTGCCAGGGCTATCGCCTGAGCGTGAGATCAAGTTTGAGATCTCATTGGTACCGGGGACCAGCCCCATTTCTACTACACCGTACTGGATGGCACCGCTTGAGCTGCGAGTGCTCAAGTCACAGCTACAGGACCTATTGGAGAAGGGCTTTGTGAGGCCCAATGCATCCACGTGGGGAGCCCCTGTGCTATTTGTGAAGAAGGACGGTACCCTGCGATTTTGTGTCAACTACCGACAGCTGAATAGGGTCACCATCAAGAACAAGTATCCGCTGCCGAGGATTGACAACCTCTTCGACCAGTTGTGAGATGTCACAGTGTTGTCCAAGATAGATCTGAGGTCGGGTTACCATTAGTTGAGGATCAGGGAGACTGACATCTCCGAGACCGCTTTCCGTACCTGGTACGGGCACTAGGAGTTCTTTGTCATGCCGTTTGAGCTGACCAATGCCCCCACTGCCTTTATGGATTTGATGAACCAGGTTTTCAGGCCGTACTTAGATCAGTTTGTGGTGGTGTTCATTGATGACGTACTCGTTTACTCGCGGAATCAAGTGCAGCATGGACAGCATTTACGTATGATCCTAGATACCTTGAGGCGACACAGGCTGTATGCCAAGTACAGTGAGTGCGAGTTTTGGTTGAGGCAGGTGACTTTCTTAGGCCACGTGATCTCAGGGGATGGATTGGCTGTGGATTCTGCCAAGGTAGAGGCCGTACTCAAGTGGGAGAGGCCTCTCTCAGTGAAAGAGATATGCAGCTTTTTGGGACTGGCAGGTTATTACCAACGATTTACCAGAAGATTCTCTCAAATTGCGCATCCTATGACCCAGCTGACTCAGAAAGACGTGCCCTTTTCCTGGACAGACGAGTGCAAGGCATGTTTTCAGGAGCTGAAGGGGAGACTAACTTCAGCTCCTGTGCTTACCATTCCAAACAGTAGTGGCAGTTTTGTGGTTTACACCGACGCTTCGTTGCAGGGGTTAGGGGGTGTGCTCATGCAGCGGGGTGGTCGGGACCCGGATAGGTTGTGTTAATATGGTGAAATTATCATTGAAGTGAGTATAGTGGTTAACCTAAATCGAGCCTAACCATCTTTTTACAAAATTTTTAACTTGGCCTACTTAATTTTATCTTGGTCAATTTTAGGCCCAAGGTCGAACTCAGGGAGGCGGGGATTAGAGGTGAATAAGTTTCTACGCCTTTCCTACAACGAATCTCTTCCAAGCATTTATTATGTTTTTGGTTTTTTTCTATTTAATATTTTTTTTTTGCTGATAATTTTTTCCTTGAGGTACACCCTCAAAATTAGGTCCTTGGCTTTGAGCCAATTTAGGGTTCCAAAAAAAAGTTGGTCTTGCTATTCGCAAGACCGAGTACTTGCAAGACAAGGATTATCTTCTCTCTTTTACTATTTTTTTTATCTATTTAATAGCAAGAAAGAAAAGAGAAATAGAGGTCGCTTATAAAGAAATAAATATAGTCTATATATATACAAATATATATATAATATCTATATAGGGGTGGGGGCGGAGGTGGAAATGGCATGTAGCACGGTGTCAAGTTGATCAACGTCTAGGAAGACGCAACCAATAGGACAAAGTGCCGCGTGGAGTGTAGGATGGGTGTGTGGGAGTGTGTGCAGAGATGCTTTCTGTATGCGGGTATCAGGTAATATCGCAACTGGTGTGGATATTCCTGCAATATAACGTGCGGTGGAGTGTGTATATGTAGTTATGTATATAAATATATAGATATGTAAATATATATATAGGTATATATATATATTTATAACTAGATATATATATATTTAACTATATAGATATATATATAGTAATATATGTATATAGATATATATAGATATGTATATGTATATATGTATATAGATATATTAGTATAAGTATCTATGTATATATATACGTATGGATAAGTATATATAAGGGTGTACAAGTGAGTGTGTGTGTATGAGTGAGAGAGAGTCTGCTAGAGAGTGTGCGAGAGAGAGAGCTGGAGAGTTAAGGCATCTAGAGGCTGCACCCATCATCTGATGGCCAAGGAACAAGCGCGGTCTCGCGTAGGCACGCAAGGGTGCCCGCACGCGCTAGAGGGAGCAGGCGTGAGGGAGCGCAATGCAGCATGCTGTGTACTGGAGTGGACGCAGACGAAGACGCGGGGACGGGAGCGTGGGTAGGTGCGGGTGCTCGAGAGGAAGCGGTTGCAGACACTGGCGCGGGCACTGGAGCGGGTGCGGGTGCTGACGTAGGGACGGGCTGGAGGCGGTAGCGGCGCGGAGAGAGAGAGTGTGATGACTGGATAAGTGAGAAACTTTCGGTCACCGCACTGTAGCTACAGTGTCACGCAGAAATGCGTGAACAGTAGCTATAGTGCCCGCGCAACTTGGACAACCGATTGCGGCCAGTTCTGCCTGCGCGGGCACACTGGAGCGAGCCTGCGCATGCGAAAGGAGCTTGCGCCGACTGCTGGCTTGCGCGCGGGGGCTTGCACACTGCGTGGAGGCTACTTGTGTCGTGCTGCTGCTGCTGCTGAGCTCTGAAGCATGGAGCTACGGCAATGGCGTGAAGGGCTGAGCAGAGAAGACAGGAAGTGAAATTACCACGCCCACCTGCTCGTGGATGAGCAGGGCGATGGTGGGACTCATGATTGCACCGCAAAAATACACCTGCAATAGTGCCTTCTTGTGCTATTTCCTGGCATTACCTATGCATATTAGGTCTCCATAGTTGCATTTTAAACATACACGCATGCATGCATCTAATTGAGAAGGGAAGAGAATAAAATAAGTAGCCTTGCAATTTACATTTTTCTTCAAGTGCTTCACAAAATAAACCACCTTTTTATTTTTTTATTTCACTTGATTTTTAATCTTTCCTGCAGCAGCATCTTCTTCTCCTCCTCGCACCATGCTTCCCTACTCCTGCCCTTCCCTGCAGCTGCCGCTCCCTGTCAAAGCCATGCACAAGCCATGCACAGCCAGGGCATGGCTGTGCATGGCTTTCTTCTTCTATAAAAAGCCACGTCTTCTTATCAAAGGCAGCCTGGTCAACTTCAAAAAAAGAATCCGCAGCTCCATCTCCTTCCAGGCCATCCTCTCCTCCCTCTCCCTCCACACGCCGGCCCTCCTCCTCGGAGACACCCGGCGGACAAGAGCCCTCACTGTGGTGAACACCCACCACAGTGAGACTACCACCGCCCAACTCTTCAAAGAGCTGGTGTGCGTGGTGGCCTTCTTCATTGTTTTCTTCGTTTCCAGCATTCCAGCCATTGGAGCGCAGGCTTCAAGCTTGAAGCTCAAAGCTCCAGCAGCAGCGGCAAGGCGGCGGCAGCAGCAGACCCAGCCATTCCGCGCAAGCCTGCAGGCGCCCTCGTACCCAGCGCACATCTGCAGGCTCTCTCTGCCTCCCACTTTCTCCGCCCTGTCACGCTCGCTTCCGCCTGCAACCGGCCACCGCGCGTCACTACAGCGGCCGGCCAAGCCTCTCTGCGCGTCCCTGCCAACTCCCGCAAGCCTCCGCGCAAGCAGCAGGTCGCCCTCACCCTCCACCGCGCGCGACAGCAGCCTTCTCCACTCGCTCTATCGCAACCTTCCTCCTGTAAGCCACCAGCCAATGCCAATCTGCCGCACGCACCAAGCCGGCCACACTCACAGCACCGGTAGCAAGCGGTCGTGTGGCTTGGCAGACAACTGTAGCCACTGTTCAGGCCAGTTTGTGCGACACTGTGGCTACAGTGGCTTGACCGGAGAGTTCCTCACTTATCCGGTCATGCGGTGTGCCGCTACCGCCGTTCGCCCATACACGCACCCACCTGCGCGTCTCTGCCCGCATCGCTTGCACCAGCCCACGCGACTGCTTCGCCCACTCCCTTCGCCCGCACCCGTCTACTTCGCGCACTCCTTTTCCCGCACTTCCCAGTGCCTGCTCCAGCCTTCATGCAACACGGTGCGTAGTGTCTCCTCTCTGTGCCCTTTGCCCTCTAGGGCGCGCTTGTCTGCGTGCTTGCGCGCCTGCGTGCGAGCTTGAAGACCTCAAACGTCAGCCCTGGTCTGCAGATGCCTTAAACTTAACAGCGCCCTCGCCTCCAGCAGCGTGACTATTCTCTCTCCCACTCTCTCTCTCTCTCTCACTCTCTTCACCGACGCTTGCACACACATTCACTCACACTTTCACACACACACACACACCTATACACTATTATATACATATATATATACCTATATTCATACACATATATATATATACTTATATCTATATATATATAGTAGTATTTATATAACTAAGTGTCAGTATACATATATATATATATATACATATATACATATACTTATATATATATATATGTACATATATATACACATATACTTATACATATAAATATATACATATATTTATACATATATATATATAAATATACATACATACATACATACATACATATATATATATATATATATAACTATATATACATATATATATACATATCTAGCTACATATATCTTTACATACATATATTATTATATATATATATACATATATATATACATATACATCTATATAGTATCATATACATACATATACATATATATATATATATAGATCTATACATATATCTAGATATACATATACTTATATACATATATAGCTACATACATATATACATATACTTATATATATATATATATATATACACACACACACACATATATATATACACATATATATACCTATATATTTATAACCATATATACATATAGATATATTTACATATATACATACATATATATATATATTTTCACGCTACTTACCCTACGCTATATCGTGGGAATATCTGCACCAGTTGCTGATATTCCCTGATACACGCATACAAAAAGCGTGTTCGCATTCATCTTCCGCCATCCATCCTACGCCTTACACGCAGCACCTCGTCATGTTGGTTGCATCTTTCTAGACGACGACCGACTCGACACCGTGCTACACTCCATCTCCGCCTCCACCCCCACCCCTTTATATACATAATATATGCCTATACATATATCTACTTTATTTCCGTTTCACTTTCCTGTTAGTAAAAAGATAAAAAATATATATATAAAAGAGAAAAGATAATCCTTGACTTGCAGGTACTCCATCTTGCGAATAGCAAGACCCGTTTTGTAACCCTGTTTTGGCTCAAAGCCAAGAACTCAATTTTGATGGTGTACCTCAAGGACAAAGATTACCAGAAAAAAATCTAAATAAGAAAAACACCAAAAACACAATAAACGAACGGAAGAGACTCGTTGTAGGAAAGGCGTAGAAACTTAACTTGTACCCCACTTCCCTGAGTTCGACCCTGGGCCTAAAAGTGACCAAGATAAAATCAAATAGGCCAGGTTAAAAATTTTTGTAAAGAGATGGTTAGGTCCGAATTAGGTTAACCACTATACACACTTCAATGATAAAATCATCATATTAACAACCTATTCGGGTCCGACACCACACCTTTTCTGGCGCCGTTGCCGGGGAAGTGCTCCTTCAAGTAAGTTTCTATTCAATTCCTTTCAATTTTTCTCTTCTCTCTTCACAGGTGTCTCTATTTTTGGTGTGCAGGTGAACCTATTGCAAGGAAAAGGCAGGTGGACAAAGTCGGAGACGCGAGTAGATCCAAGGCGGGAACGAGAGCGTGAAGACGCCGACATCGCATTGGAGCTTTGCACATATTGCCGAACAAGTAGGTTTTCTTTTCTTAGCAACCTAGGTTAACTTGTAACCTTAACAAAAAAAAAACTAAAAAAACTAAAAACTAGAAAAACTTCTTGGGATCTCTTGGGGCAAGTGGACTAAAATTCACTTGTTTGATTGATTGTCTTCACTCCCACCGCCCCGGGATTTCCTGCCCTACTTCTCATAGCGAAAATCGAGAATCTTGATTCTTGAATTTTTCGCCATGTGAAGTATTCTTTGAGGCAAATGAAAAGATTGATTGCACCCCTCTTTTGCCTCATTTATCTACAATTCGGGATCACTTTTTTGGTGGGGAGACTTGGAATTGAGTTAATTCCAACCCCATCATGACTTTTCAACTTGCCTAAGATTCCATCCCGAATATTTCAACCCCAACAAATTGATTTTCTTTATCTTTTGGTTGAAGCCTCGTATGTGGAAATCATTTCTGGTGATTGGGAGCACTTGAATTGAAGTGCTTTGGCTCCCTTTCACACTAATTTAAAACTGATTCGTGCATCCACACATAGAAATCTCCATTTAGGGTAGCCCATTGCATTTTAGCATGCATTAACTAACTGATGTTGAAGAAGGGTTTGTTTGGCTTAGAAAGAAAACTTGTATTTCACAAAATCCGGAGATTGGTTGAATTGGTATTTCAGCGAAATCCTAAAATCCATACTACTTAAGGCTGAACTCTAAAAAGCATTCACCAATAAAAACTTCAATTCGGGGAGATTTCCCCGTTGCATGCTTGTTTTACACACTCTGAAAATCAATCACTTGGGCATTACCCGTAAACAACGCCCTTCACATTCCAAAAGCATTTGGCCCTAAGCCTCTAACTAAAACTAGTAGTAACTTGACCCTTCTTAAGGATTGGAGGTCTAACTACCTGCATGTAGCGGCTACGTGCTGGTGAGAGTTCCCGTGTGCTATCAGGTGTCTAAAACTGGGTCAAACGGTCTTTCAACCTGGCTCGGTGGTTCCACGGTGCTCGCATTCGATTTCGTAGTTCGTGATAGTAGGTAACTTAGATCTTTAGGGCTAAGGGCACACTGTAGAGGTTAGGAATTTGATTGAATTGATTTGTCATCAAGTGTACCTTTGCGGCATCATTTCTCTCATCTCCTTTCCCTTCTCATCTCCCCAGCTTTTCCTGCGGTAGTGCATGTTTGGGAGGAGGTCACAAAACCCTAAATTTAGAAAAGAAGCCGAATTGTCCTCCTCCACAAACATGGCTACAGCCCACCCCCAAATCCTGAGGGAGGAAATAACCCTCAGAACCCACCAGGTGGTGGAGCCTTAGATCCCATAACCCGCCTCCAAGCCTAAATGGAAATGTATAATGAGCAAATGGAAGCCATTCGGGAAACATTGGAGGAAATGCAGAACCCTCCCGAAAGAGAGGAGCCTAGGTCTTTTAGCTCTTATCAGAACCCTGCTACTACAGAGACCATAGGACAAATTCAGGTCCCCATGGGCGGGGACGACTTTGAACTGAAATCGAACATAATTGGCCTAATAAATTTTCACTTCCATGGTCTTGCAAGTGAAGATCCTTTTCTCCACTTGGAAGACCTAACTCGACTGGCTGAAATGGTTAAACCAAGAAATGTCGGGTTACCTATAGTCCTCATGAAAATGTTCCCATTTTCATTGCGGGATAAAGCGTCGCAGTGGCTACACACCCTTGGGAGAACCATCCATTCTTGGGAAGAGATGCTAACAGCATTTCTCAAGAAGTTCTTCCCAATCGAGCGAACCAATGTGCTTCGCCGTGCTATCACCTCTTTTACGCAACAAAACGGCAAATAATTTCATGAGGCATGGGGGAGGTATAATGACCTCCTCAGGAAATGTCCACACCACGATCTACCTAAGTGGCATATAGCCCAGATTTTCTACTACAGGCTAAATGAGACTTTGAAGCAGATTACAGATGCTTCCTGTGGAGGGAATTTTATGAATAAAGACGAGAATGGAGCATTCGAACTGTTTGAAAATATGAGCGAAAACTCAATGAACAATGCCTCCATTGTCGCCTTTAATCGTACCAGCCAGCCCCGTAATGTCCACAAAGTTGACATGGGACCTTCCTATTCATCCACTAATCTAAGCCTTATTGCACAAAAACTGGATGAAGTCTCCGCCATGCAAAAGAAGTTGGACGAGCTTCTTGCCAACCCCGCCCGATCTCTGGCAAACACCACCTCTTCACCATTTCGTCACAATCCAAATTCTTCCAACACCAGGCTTATCCCGAGAAACCCCGTACGAAATTCCTTACCAAGTGTCGCACCAAGCGACTCGATAAGTCATGTGGAACTAGCTTCTACGAGCCAGTATTTCGACATGGAGGACCAAGCCTCCGTGTGCTCAAATGCATATTTACATCTGGACGTGTCTTCTGGCAAAGAAGATGCTTGTACCCTGTGGAACAACCCGTTCTCTCCCACGTATAACCCAGGGTGGCATAATCATCCTAACTTCGCATGGTCCAACAACCTGCAGCGCCAAAACCCTGCGGGTGGACTAATGAGACCGTCCACACCAATCATCCCAAGGGCCCAGTCTAATCCTATGGCGAATCCTCCATCAAGCCCTTACGTACCGCAAGCAGAACACGCATAAAGCCCTCTTGACAAATTGATGCGAATGATGACGGATATGTCAAAGCGCCATGAAGAGAACATGACCTCCCTTCAGCACCAATTGGCGCAGCAGAATACTGAGATCAGTCAACTACGCATGGCGACTGATGTAAACACATTTACACTACTTAAAATGTCTATTTATGCATGTTCTTAAGCATAGGATTGCATTTCATGATATAAATATTGCATTACATGCATCATCTTGCATTTAGAGTAGTTTGAATAAAATGGAGGTTAATTGTCTCCTTTTATGTGCTTGGACAGGGAAAATATTTTATCGGGGCCTCGGATCAAAGATCCAACCGTATGGATATGATTAGGGTGACAATTGGAGTTCAACGACTCCAAGATCGCCCTAATCAGGCATCCGTAGCATCAGATAGAGATCGGGGAACCCTAGAAGATCAAGGGCCAGGATGGTGTAAATCCGCACTTCAGATGGCAAATCCAACCACACGGATGAATTCGGATCGACGATCGCAGCCCAACGACACAAAAATCGAGTCAATCCGACATCCGTGGCACCATCTACAACTTCCAGAAGATGGACGGCCAAGATGGCACCACGTGGCGCCATCTCAGCCGCCCAATTGGCCGCATGCGTCTGGTGAAGACCGCGCACCGTCTCCTCTCCGCCGTTGGATCTCGATCCAACGGCTGCGGTCGCTCGCGTTTAAAAGCGTCCCCGCGACCATTTCGCCCGCGTAGCGCAGCGGTGACGCAGCTGCGGGCGAAGCGGAGGTCGCGGGTTCGAGCCGCGGTGAGGGGGTGGAAGGCGCGGGCGAGCGGGCGCGCACGAGCGTCAGATGAAGATCCAACGGCTGCGCGCGCTCAATCAGGACGACGCGCAATTGGACGCCGGGCGTAATGCGCGATCGCACGCGGGCGGGCGCGCTACGCAGCGGGCGCGGACGCGATCTAAGCCGTCCGATCTCGCGATCGGACGGCTGAAAATCAAGCGACGTGCGTAGGCGTTACGCGCGCGGCCAGCCGAGCGGGCGCGGCGGCGACGGCGACGTGGGAGCTTTAGCGACGGTTTTATCCGTCACTAAAGACCCCTTATTTATTATTTTGAAGATGTAATGTCCATTTTGCCCCCACTCCTTGCAACTATAAAAGGAGACCCCCTCCATACGAAATTTTCATCCCTTCCTTCTCCTCTCTACCTCTCCAAAGCTCAAGAGAAGCTTGTCCCACACCCGGGATGCTTCTCGCGAGATAAAGTCCAAATTTTCGTCCCCCTTCGGAAGTGGATCCCGCGACGACGACGGCGTGCTGCTCCGTTCCCGTTCTTCTGCTTCGTCCTCCTTCGTCTCGCTTCGTCCTCCTTCATCCAGGCGTCGTCCCGTCCGGCTCGTCCTCCAAGCGACCGTCGAGGAGGATTCTCTCTCCCTATTCTTTTTACTACTTTCTAGAGTAGTCTATTCGTCCTCCGAGCGATCGTCGAGGAGGACATTTCTCCCTCCATTCTTTTAATGCTTTCTAGAGTAATTGTTTTATGTTTTCTAGTTGTAACGAAAGAACTCTTTTATGATAAATTCCTTGTCTATTCTACATCTCATTTTGATTTCCATGTATAGTATTCTTTCTCTCTCTCTTATTCCCTCTCTCTCTTTTATTTGTTGTAGATACTTAGATAGTTTAAATTGAATTTCTTCGTGACAAAATAAAAAGAAACGCGAAGTTTTTAAATCAAACGTTCGCCTCCCTGTGTTCGACCCGGAATTTTAATTTCGGTATAAATTTTATTTGTTGAACACGAATCCTTCGCTTTCGAACTACAACGACAGGTTTTCCAAAATCGAACACGTTAGCGTAGATTCTCGCGCTCTACATTTTGGCGCCGTTGCCGGGGAGGCAACGCTCTTTGATTTCTCTTCGCGTTTTGTAACTTACAAATCATTTACCTCACTTTTCTCCTTTTTTATTGTAATTGCAGGTACTCTTTCGAGATAGGCAAAAGCGGTAGATCGGAGTAAAGTGCTGTGGAAGGTTTTGTAAGTTATCCCCCACCTCCCACCCATTAGATTTTATTTCATCACATAATAATTCAAACATCAATCAACCTAGGTGTTTTTATAAACTCTAAGGTTAGATTGTTTGTTGTTTGACATCCATACTCACTCCAACCCCCACATTAAAAAAAAGAAAAAAATAAAAAAAAAATCTCACAGAGGTACACAACCTCATCTGATTTTCTAACTCAACCGGTAAACCAATCTTAGGAGCCGGTACTCACATCCAAACACATAATCGAGTAGAAATCAGATTGGGTAATCATTTGTGTGCCTAATTAGGTGGTGCATCAGGCCAGTTGTTTGAGTTGTTTGGGCCGCACCACTTCAAATAAAATCAACTCATCAAGTAGCTGCCAATTAGGTTCAACTCTTAGGGATCTACCAGGCACTCCACATTCTTTTTAAACTTTAAAGGAAAATATCTTCACCTGTGCTTGCAAAACTTGGTGTGCCAATGAAACTTGATTGAAAACACCTAAAGTTGAATCCTAAAAGCTACTAAGCAAGATTTGAACCTTAAAATTCACCACATCAAAAATAATCTTGCTTGAAAACCACTGGTTGTGCACGCACACACAAAGCAATCAATCATTAAGGGCACAACCCATTTAAAGGGCCCATCACATTCCAAAGCACATTCAAACCTAGCCCTAAATAAAACAGAGTAGACATTGGCCTTAAGGATTGGACTCGCTCTTCAGAACTCAGAACGAGATTATTTTCGATTAGTCTGTTTCTACTGTTCAATCTGATGTCTAGCTAGGGGAGCAGAGTCAAACGATCGCGGCTGGGGGGTACACTAGGAACCGGAGGCGCAAGCCGAAGGAAGAACCTTCTCCCCAGTCCCTCCTTCTAACTGGTTGGATTGAACAGACAGAAGTAGATCAAATCGTTCCTTTATCTCAAGATGGGTTTTGGGAGTCTGTAGGTCTGTAGGCTAACCTATTTAAGGACAGGTTTGATTGTTTGTATTGCAGGGCACCTTTCTTCCTCCCGTGTCTCATGAATCCTTCCAAATATTTCACGCATTCCCGCTCTTTCCCTCCTGTTGTAAATTATCCTCGACATGACAATTATCCCAACTCGTATTGTAATCGACCATCAGTTAGTTGGGATAATTCGGATTGGGGATACAATTCCGGACCCCCGTGTTTAGGGTCTAACCCTGAACACTTTGATTCTCAATTCTATCCTTCTCAGAGTTGCATCGATTATAGATCGTCCTCCTTTCATGAACAACCTAATGCGATCTACAATCAAGAAGGATACACTGATCCTTACCCATCCTCTGATTTCACTGCCTTTAGGTCATCTCCATCTTTTGAACAATCTGAAATGACCTATTATCAGGATGGGTATAACGAATCTCAATTCGTTAATTCCTCTACATTGATGTCAAACCCGCCCAACCCTGAACCAACTCATTTGGTTCAGGTTAATCAGGTTCAAGATAAGGTTCTGGCTAACTTGAGGAATATCATTCAATCTTTAGAAGTTCAGCCAATACCTTGCATTGAGAGATTGGAGCCCCTGATTGAAATGATTGATGATTTAAATAAGTCTTTGTTGGATTGGCTCCAGGATGTTAAGGATAAGAACCCAGGTGAGTTTCTACTTGGGAAATTAGCGAAATTGAGGATGAGATTCGTGGTTGCTTTGATTCAATCTTGGAATAATTCCCAGGATGAACTCTCTTCAGGAAAGCCAATGACAGAACCCGCTCAAGCACCTGTTGGGGGGGACACGTGTTACGAAGCTGACCAGATTGAATTAAAACAACCAATTAAGGATGATTTGATTTCTTCACCTGAAATCCTTGAGCCGGGTTACGAGGAAACGTATGTCTCCTTGGAACGCAAAGTGACAAATGATTTTGGGACATACATTGATACGGATCCTGATGGTGAAGATTCAAGTTGCGAAGTCTCACACGAGTTTTCAGATCACGATTTTTGTGAGACGATTGGGCCTGAGGAATCTGATAGATCATTTGATAGCCCAATAACTGAGGAAACTGATCTTATTAGGGCACACGATACAGATCCAGAATCGCATTTTCTGGAGGAATTAATTCAATGCCCTGATTATCAGTTACACCCTGTTGAGCTTATTGATGATTCTAATTCTGAGATAATTAGACCCAAGTCAATTTTGATTTTGCCACATCATCTAGACTTGGAGATTTCAGACGGGGTGATGAATATACAAGAGGTCATGGAATTTGATATGCCGAATGAGGAGGATAGGAGCTGGGAAATTCTGATTTGGGAAGTCAATTTTGGAGGAAATGGAAGATTGAGTCGAAGGGTTCCTTTTAAGCTGAAACCATCAAATCAGAACCCTTACGACATTTGTTTCGAGGATGTCAAACTCAAGCACACATTTAACGATTATCCTTTTGAGCTTCAATTCTCTGTAACCCGACATTTTGGCCTTGGGTTGCATCCTCACAAATCGCAGGCCCGACCCCGCTTGCATTCTGATTTTAGGTTTTGGGTAATTTTTATCCAGAACCTAAGATATTCTCGATTATGGGGGATGGGTCTGCACCACAATCTGGTCCACATCTGTGGACCTCTGCTGACAGGTCAGAGGATTCTTCTCTTCATTCTAATTCTGACCTGCACATGTGAATTCTTCATTTCTTTTCTTTGTATAGTGTGCCTAGCTGAAGGCACTAAACTCAACACATATACAGTTCTTTTTCATTTTCATCTCGGAGCGGACCCGATATCCACGCAATTCAGGTGCTTTCTACGCTTTTCGACTCTGTTTTATGTCTTTTTAATACAATGAGGACATTGCATTAGATAGGCATGGGGGGATGGATATTTATCTTTGAATTCATTCGTCAGCTCCGTAGATTTGTTTTATTTTATATAAAAAAAAAAAAATCAAAATTAGGAAAGAGAATTTGGGTTTAAGAAAATTTTCGATCTTAAGAAATACTATATTATGTTCTGAACACAAAGACCCTTCAGGTCTTTGGACTTAATCAGCCCGTATATCCACTAAAATGCGGATTTGTTTTTCGAGTTCTCGCCAACTTGAATTTCATTTTAATTGGAGTAAATAAGTTTGGGTGATAAGTACACGACTTATCAACCCGCCCTCTGATGTGAGGGAATTTTGAGTCTTAAGCATCTACACACTTTCTTTGCACTGACTCGTTATTTGGCGATTTTAATGGAAATTGGGTAGCTAATGAACCTTCTAGGGTGATATGGCTGGCAAGTTATCGTGGGTAACAGCCCATAGGTAGGTTGTCTAGAGCCCAGTCACTGACCTTTCTCTTTTTGCTGCCTTTAGGTAAATCTTAGACCAGGGAAGCCACCTACTTAAAAAAGAAGAAAAAAAAAAAAATCAAAAAGGAGAAAAGAACAAAAAGAAATAAGCCACACTTCGCCGCACGAGTATGGCTGGCAAGTTGTCGGTGGTAACAGCTCATCGACCGGTTGTCCAGAACCCAGCTCAGAAAATGCACTAAAAATTCCCAAAACACTCAGGAAGAAGCGGAGAAGTAGAATAAACCGGGGAGATATACACTGGATTCACCCTTGTGTTGACCCCGTTAACACAATAAAAGTAGGGAGAAAGCTACCGGTTGTAAAGATACACCTTTAGGCAGAATTCTTTTTGAGGTCACTTAGAGGCGTAGAAATCCGAAGTCCGTTCTAATTGCCGGTCAACGAGTCTATCACAATCACAATAAGATGCTTAAAACTTAGGGTTCTCATCAAATCTTGGGTGAGTTGAATGGCCGTAGAAAGCCACTCTTAAACCCTAAAATTTGAAAATCCAAAAAAAAAAAAAAAAAAAAAAAAAAAAAGAGAGTAAAAACAGAAAAAAATTTTTCTTTGAATAAGGCGAGGCTTGAGGCGGTCTGCATTTTGGCTGATACCCGGGCACTGTTGTGTCTTTGAAAGTTCAGTTCTTAAGTAGACAATTTCTTAATGATTGAAAATAACTCAGGTCCAAATAATCTAACCTAATTCTTTTATAAATAGCATATAGTTTTTGCTAGGGACTAGCAAAAGATAGGCATGGGGGTATGATGTAAACACATTTACACTACTTAAAATGTCTATTTATGCATGTTCTTAAGCATAGGATTGCATTTCATGATATAAATATTGCATTACATGCATCATCTTGCATTTAGAGTAGTTTGAATAAAATGGAGGTTAATTGTCTCCTTTTATGTGCTTGGACAGGGCAAATATTTTATCGGGGCCTCGGATCAAAGATCCAACCGTATGGATATGATTAGGGTGACAATTGGAGTTCAACGACTCCAAGATCGCCCTAATCAGGCATCCGTAGCATCAGATAGAGATCGGGGAACCCTAGAAGATCAAGGGCCAGGATGGTGTAAATCCGCACTTCAGATGGCAAATCCAACCACACGGATGAATTCGGATCGACGATCGCAGCCCAACGACACAAAAATCGAGTCAATCCAACATCCGTGGCACCATCTACAACTTCCAGAAGATGGACGGCCAAGATGGCGCCACGTGGCGCCATCTCAGCCGCCCAATTGGCCGCATGCGTCTGGTGAAGACCGCGCACCGTCTCCTCTCCGCCGTTGGATCTCGATCCAACGGCTGCGGTCGCTCGCGTTTAAAAGCGTCCCCGCGACCATTTCGCCCGCGTAGCGCAGCGGTGACGCAGCTGCGGGCGAAGCGGAGGTCGCGGGTTCGAGCCGCGGTGAGGGGGTGGAAGGCGCGGGCGAGCGGGCGCGCACGAGCGTCAGATGAAGATCCAACGGCTGCGCGCGCTCAATCAGGACGACGTGCAATTGGACGCCGGGCGTAACGCGCGATCGCACGCGGGCGGGCGCGCTACGCAGCGGGCGCGGACGCGATCTAAGCCGTCCGATCTCGCGATCGGACGGCTGAAAATCAAGCGACGTGCGTAGGCGTTACGCGCGCGGCCAGCCGAGCGGGCGCGGCGGCGACGGCGACGTGGGAGCTTTAGCGACGGTTTTATCCGTCACTAAAGACCCCTTATTTATTATTTTGAAGATGTAATGTCCATTTTGCCCCCACTCCTTGCAACTATAAAAGGAGACCCCCTCCATACGAAATTTTCATCCCTTCCTTCTCCTCTCTACCTCTCCAAAGCTCAAGAGAAGCTTGTCCCACACCCGGGATGCTTCTCGCGAGATAAAGTCCAAATTTTCGTCCCCCTTCGGAAGTGGATCCCGCGACGACGACGGCGTGCTGCTCCGTTCCCGTTCTTCTGCTTCGTCCTCCTTCGTCTCGCTTCGTCCTCCTTCATCCAGGCGTCGTCCCGTCCGGCTCGTCCTCCAAGCGACCGTCGAGGAGGATTCTCTCTCCCTATTCTTTTTACTGCTTTCTAGAGTAGTCTATTCGTCCTCCGAGCGATCGTCGAGGAGGACATTTCTCCCTCCATTCTTTTAATGCTTTCTAGAGTAATTGTTTTATGTTTTCTAGTTGTAACGAAAGAACTCTTTTATGATAAATTCCTTGTCTATTCTACATCTCATTTTGATTTCCATGTATAGTATTCTTTCTCTCTCTCTTATTCCCTCTCTCTCTTTTATTTGTTGTAGATACTTAGATAGTTTAAATTGAATTTCTTCGTGACAAAATAAAAAGAAACGCGAAGTTTTTAAATCAAACGTTCGCCTCCCTGTGTTCGACCCGGAATTTTAATTTCGGTATAAATTTTATTTGTTGAACACGAATCCTTCGCTTTCGAACTACAACGACAGGTTTTCCAAAATCGAACACGTTAGCGTAGATTCTCGCGCTCTACAGCGACTCGATCTCAGGGCACTCTTCCCGCCCAACCTATTCTCAACCTGCGAAATTTCGTACCCCGTGGTCCGCAACCACAGGTACAACCTTTTCAGGGGTAGGTTCATCAAATTTTGCAAGCTCTGAGCATTCCACTGGGATTTCAGGCTAATCCCACTGCAGCACCGCACTCTTATGTCCCTATTGCAAACCCTCCTCCGCCGTATGATCCCACTGGACCCACATCATCCAATGCTATCACTACGAGGAGCGGTAAGCAGACCGTCGATCCGCCTCGACCTGATCCTGGCCCATCTTCTTCATCGCCCTCTCATTCGGGATGCGCTCTGCATTCGCGAGAGGACGATACACCCAAATTGTTGCCAGAATCAATCCCATTCCCTAAGTCTCTACTGAGGAAGCCAAAAGGCAAAAAGAAAGATACGCAGACCTTTGATAACTTGCGTAATTTGTTCAAGGTACCCCTGCTCGAGGCTATCGACCATATACCTACTGTCGCCCGATTTTTCAAAGACTACACAACACCCAAGCGACAGTCAAAGAAAACTAAAAATCCAGTGATTCTCTCACCTCATGCAAGTTGTGCTATACTGTCAAACCTACCACCGAAGTTGAAAGATCCGAGCACACTGCTTATTTCCTGTAGCATCCAAGGCTGCAGTTTTAACCGTGCACTGCTTGATCTAGGATCTTCCATAAATCTCATACCGACCATCATGCTCAAAAAAATTTCCTTGGGAAATCTGAAACCCACCCCTGTCACATTACAGTTGGCAGATCGTTCTGTAAAAATACCGAATGGTGTGGTGGAAGACGTGGTGGTTAGGGTCAACAGTCTCTGTTTTCCTGTTGACTTTCTTGTTTTAGATATGGGAGTTCCTAACTCACTTTCTGATTGTCCGATCATCCTTGGTCGACCTTTCTTAGCCATAGCCCGTGCCCTTATTGACTGCGAGTCGGTCTGTATTGAAATTGCCGTTGGATGTGAAAAGATCAAGCTTAACATCTTCAAGGCAGCCAAGAACTTTGATTGCGATTGCATTGAGGATGACACGTCTGACGAGGACATGACCATCAGTGCATGTATCAGACTAATTAGGACCTATTCTGACTGCTGTGGATTACCTGACGACTGCCTGATCAACACATACTATGATGCTCACCCATCCCTCCCTTGTCCCGTACCTTCTCCTGACCATACTTCTGACGAGGTTTTCTCCACTTCCCATACCTCGTGGTCTGAGTCATATCCGGGCTACTCACCGCCGGTCCACACTCTTGAAGACCGGATTGCCCTTTCCTTCCCGCCAAATCAGGCGGATTTACAATTCCACACTGGGACCTTGAGCCCACATCTTACTCACTGGGGCTGTTCCTTTTTGGATCCATCTATCCAAGAAGCCCCTCTCCTTGGCCAATCTGAGGGCCAACTTCTTCTTCCCAACTTATTCTCCGATCCGCCTGGGACACTCTCGTCCCAAATAATGCCAGATCTTTCACCACCCACCATCCACCCACCCTACCACCCTGCTGTATACCCTGAACCTCAACTCTCATTACCCGATCTTCCGTCCTTTCTCTACCTTTCCCTGCATGCATATGAAGACATAGCATTATTTGGCATGGGGGGGTGGATAGGCATCCATAGGATCTGAGTATTTTATGGTATCATGCAGTTCCCACCTATTTATAAATATGCAAGAAAAAGAAAAAGAAAAAAAATATATATATATATAATAATAATAAATGGTGTTTAGTAATGATCTAAAAGCTGAAACAAAAATACAATAAGTGTTTATGGATATTCAACCTCTGTTTTGAAGACTTTCTAGGCCACTGAAGCTTGATTCGCTCAGGCTCGGCTTAATTCACTTGAGCATTGGCAAAATAGATTGGAATCTCTCCTAACTAAGGACGTATTCTTATACCTGAGACACCAGTACAGGATCCGTTGGTTTGCTTTTACTTGAGAGCTTAAGTAAACTTGGTTCACACTACACATATCAGGAAAGACCATGTGAACATAAGATCCAACCCTAGTGTTCATTAGGGAAGGTGGAGTCCTTATCTGTGGTGCAGGTAGACTTTTTATCTCAGGTTTTAGTCTTGCATTTAGGAGAAACTCTTTCTACCAAAAAGAAACTCTCCCACCAAAAAGAAAAGTGTGCTCCTCCAAATAAAGTTGTAAGAGATATACTGACATGTGTTTCAAAAAAAAAAAAAAAGAGATGCAAATAAGTCAGTATATCTCATAAATGTCTATAAAATCTTCCTACGAAAAGTTCTGTTTTCCTGTGAGTCGCAAATGTCAGAAAATGAGAGTTGAGTTTTCCGTCATCTTCTTAAGGGTCAATCCGAAAACACAAGCTGAAACTGGGACCAACCTTTACTTAACGATTCGTGAAACCCTGGGCTTGAGTCTTAATGTTCAATTGGTCAGTCTTGATCCTTCACTATGCACAAGCCATAATCTCTTGAGCTCTTGAGTACGGCAAAAACCTCCTAGATCCTGGAAATCGTACTTAAGGTTTAAATATCAAGAGTCCTGGTTAGTTGAGAGATGATCTATGTCATGTGAAACTTATAGTACTGGTAGTCTTCTCTACAATTGGTTCTCACAATATCCAACAATAAACACACCTATATCGCCTCAGAAGAAAATCTTCAGCTTAAGATCATTTCTAAATACTATTTTGCTAGGGACTAGCAAAAGATAGGCATGGGGGTATGATTGCACTGCAAAAATACACCTGCAATAGTGCCTTCTTGTGCGATTTCCTAGCGTTACCTATGCATATTAGGTCTCGATAGTTGCATTGTAAAAATACACGCATGCATGCATCTAATTGAGAAGGGAAGAGAATAAAATAAGTGGCCTTGCAATTTACATTTTTCTTCAAGTGCTTCTTCACAAAATTCACCATCTTTTTTTTTATTTCACTTGATTTTTAATCTTTCCCGCAGTAGCATCTTCTCCTCCTCGCGCCATGCTTCCCTACTCCTGCCCCCTGCCAAAGCCATGCACAAGCCATGCACAGCCAGGGCATGGCTATGCATGGCTTTCTTCTTCTATAAAAAGCCACGTCTTCTTCTTCTCAAAGGCAGCCTGGTCCACTTCAAAAAAAGAACCCGCAGCTCCACCTCCTTCCAGGCCATCCTCTCCTCCCTCTCCCTCCACATGCCGACCCTCCTCCTCGGAGACACCCGGAGGACAAGAGCCCTCACTGTGGTGAACACCCACCATACTGAAACTACCACCGCCCAGCTCTTCAAAGAGCCGGTGGGCGTGGTGGCCTTCTTCACTATTTTCTTCGTTTCCAGCATTCCAGCCATTGGAGCACAGTCTTCAAGCTTGAAGCTCAAAGCTCCAGCAGCAGCGGCAAGGCGGCGGCAGCAGCAGCAGCAGCCCCAGCCATTCCGCGCAAGCCTGCAGGCGCCCTCGCACCCAGCGTGCGTCTGCAGGCCCTCTCTGCCTCCCGCTTTCTCCGCCCTGTCACGCTCGCTTCTGCCCGCAACCGACCACCACACGTCACTGCAGCGGCCGGCCAAGCCTCTGCGCGTCCCTGCCAACTCCCGCAAGCCTTCGCGCAAGCAGCAGGTCACCTCGCCCTCCACCGCACGTGACAGCAGCCTTCTCCGCTCACTCTGTCACAACCTTCCACCCGCAAGCCACCAGCCGAAGCTACTCCGCCACACGCACCGAGCCGGCCACACTCAGCACCGGTAGGAGGTGGTCGCGCGGCTTGGCCGACCACTGTAGCCACTGTTCACGCCAGTCTGCGCGACACTGTGGCTACAGTGCCATGACCTGAGAGTTCCTCACTTATCCAGTCACGCGACACGTCGCTACCACTGTTTGCCCGTGCGCGTGCCCGCCTGCGCGTCTCCGCCCGCGTCGCCCGCATCATCCCATGCGTCTGCTTCTCCCACTCCCTTTGCCCGCACCCGTCTGCTTCGCGCACTCCCTTCGCTCGCGCTTCCCAGCACCAGCTCCAGCCTTCGCGCAGCATGAAGCACGGTGTCTCCTCTCCACGCCCTTCGCCCTCCAGCGCACGCTTGTCTGCATGCTTGCGTGGCTGCACGCTGGCTTGAAGTCCTCAGGCGTCGGCCCTGGTCTGCAGACGCCTTAAACTTAACAGCGCCCTCGCCTCCAGCAGCGCGGCTGCTCTCTCTCTTGCTCTCAGTTTCTCTCTCTCACTCTCTCTCACACCACTCTCTTCACCGACGCTTGCACACACATTCACTCACACTTTCACACACACACACACACACCTATACACTATTATATACATATATTTATATATATATATACATATACATATATTTTGATATATATGTACATATATATATATATACTTATATCTATATATATATACTAGTATTTATATAACTAAGTGTCAGTATACATATATATATATATACACATATATCTATATAGTTATATATATATATATACATATATATACACATATACTTATACATACATATATATACATATATTTATACATACATACATATATATATATATATATATATATATATATATATAGCTATATATACATATATATACATATCTAGCTACATATATCTATATATACATATATTATTATATATATATATATACATATATATATACATATACATCTATATTGTATCATATACATACATATATATATATATAGATCTATACATATATCTATATATACATATAATTATATATATATATATACACATATATATACCTATATATTTATAACCATATATACATATAGATATATTTACATATATACATACATATATATATTTTCACGTTACTTACCCTACGCTGTATCGTGGGAATATCTGCACCAGTTGCTGATATTCCCCGATACACGCATACAAAAAGCGTGTTCGCATTCATCTTCCGCCATCCATCCTACGCCTTACACGCAACACCTCGTCATGTTGGTTGCATCTTTCTAGATGACGACCGACTCGACACCGTGCTACACTCCATCTCCGCCTCCACCCCCACCCCTTTATATACATAATATATACCTATACATATATCTACTTTATTTCTATTTCACTTTCCTGTTAGTAAAAAGATAAAAAATATATATATAAAAGAGAAAAGATAATCCTTGACTTACAGGTACTCCGTCTTGCGAATAGCAAGACCCATTTTGGAACCCTGTTTTGGCTCAAAGCCAAGAACTCAATTTTGAGGGTGTACCTCAAGGACAAAGATTACCAGAAAAAAATCTAAATAAGTAAAACACCAAAAATGCAATAAACGAACGGAAGAAACTCATTGTAGGAAAGGTGTAGAAACTTAACTTGTACCCCACTTCCCTGAGTTCGACCCTGGGCCTAAAAGTGACCAAGATAAAATCAAATAGGCCAGGTTAAAATTTTTTTGTAAAGAGATGGTTAGGTCCGAATTAGGTTAACCACTATACACTCTTCAACGATAAAATCATCATATTAACAACCTATTCGGGTCCGACACCAACCCACAGTGGTGGTCGTGGGGCCACTGTGAGCTTGCTCTTTCCTGCAGCGTATCTCTTCAGTGGGAAGAGTTGCTACGTATGGAGGGGAGAAAGGGAGGAAGATGGCCTGACGAAGGTGGGTGCTGTGTCTTTATGTCCCAGGCTCCCTGTGCAAGGAAGCAGGGAGGGCTTTTTAAAGGAGATTGAGGCATGCACAGCCATGCCCTAGGCGTGCTTGCCCAACCATGCAGCTGGCATGCGTTGGCAGAGAATGGCACGAAGAAGAGCAAGCCATGCCCTGCAGCCATGCGGAGAAGAAGTTCAAAGCAAAATAAAAAATGAAGATGGTGAAATTTGCAAT
Organism: Thalassia testudinum; assembly: GCA_037157565.1. Classification (NCBI taxonomy): domain Eukaryota; kingdom Viridiplantae; phylum Streptophyta; class Magnoliopsida; order Alismatales; family Hydrocharitaceae; genus Thalassia; species Thalassia testudinum. The sequence continues at coordinate 157,207,701 of JAZHRO010000025.1, forward strand.
GCAACCCTTGATGAAGATGTCAATTACAAGGCTAATTATTCACTTTCCTCCCCTCTCAAATAAATGCATGCATGTGTCAATTTTTACAAATGCAACTATGGCTACCTAATATGCAATGGCAATGCTAGGAAATAACACAAGATGGCATTTTTATTGGTTTATTTTTGCTGTGCAATCATACCCCGATGCCTATCTTTTGCTAGTCCCTAGCAAAACATTTTGTATTGTATTTAGAAATGATCTTAAGCCGAAGATCTTTTTTTCTGAGGTGACAAGGGTGTGCCTATTTGTTAGATATTGTGAGAACCAATTGTAAAGAAGACTACCAGTACTTTAAGTCTTATGTGACAAAGACCATCTCTCGACTAACCTGCACTCTTGATATTTAAACCTTAAGTACGATTTTCAGGACTTAGGAGGGTTTTGCCATACTCGAGAGCTCAAGAGATTATGGCTTGTGCATAGTGAAGGATCAAGACTGACCAAATGAACATTAAGACTCAAGCCCAGGGTTTCACGACTTTTTAAGTGCAGGTTGGTCCCAGTTTTAGCTCGTGTCTTTGGATTGACCCTTAAAAAGATGACGAAAAACTCAACCCTCATTTTTTTTTCTTTTGTGGCTCAAAGAATATATGGTAGAAATAGGGTATTTGTAACTTTGCCCTGAAACATTTTTGAGGGAGACGAATTTACAAACATTTGCGAGATATACTGACTTATTTGCACGATTTTCTTTTTCTTTTTGAAACACATGTTAGTATATTTCTTACAACTTTATCTAGAGGAGCACACTTTTCTTTTGGTGGGAGAGTTCCTTTTTGGTGGAAAGAGTCTCTCCTAAACACAAGACTAAAGCTTGGGATAAAAAGTCTACCTGCATGCATAGGTAAGGACTCCACCTTCCCTAATGAACACTAGGGTTGGATTTATGTTCACCTAATCTTTCTTGATATGTGTAGTGTGAACCAAGATTACTTAGGCTCTCAAGTAGAAGTAAACCAACGGATCCTGTACTAGTGTCTTAGGTACAAGAATACGTCCTTAGTTAGGAGAGATTCCGATCTTATCTTGTCAATGCTCAAGTGAATTAAGCCGAGCCTGAGCGAATCAAGCTTCTGTGGCCTGGAAAGTCTTCAAAGCAGTGGTTGAATATCCATAAACACTTATTATATTTTTGTTTCAGCCTTCAAATCATTACTAAACATGTTTTTTTTTTTTCTGTACATATTTATAGATGATGGAGGCTGCATGATACCATATAATACCCAGATCCTATAGATGCATATTCACCCCCCCATGCCAAACGATGCTATGTCCTCATATGCATGCAGGGTAGGGTAGAGGAAGGACCAAAGATCGGGTAATGAGAGCTGAGGTGCAGGGTATTTAGCAGGGTGGTAGGGTGGGTGGATAGTGGGTGGTGAAGTGAAAAGGTGTGAAGTGAAGTGTATGTGACAGTGGCGGAGTGTTGCTGGGGTGCCTCCCAACGAGCATTGAATTTAACATCCCCAGTTGGACTCAGAATGAGGTACGACATTAGTTACCCTCCAGCAAGGCAATAGTTTCTCCAACAGAGGCAGGTTCATGAGTAAGATAAGGTTTTAAACGCTGCCCATTAACCGTAAATTTCTGCCCAGCTTTGCGATCTTCAATTTCAACGGCCCCGTTGGGAAATGATCTTGAGACCAGGAAGGGACTAGTCCATTTGGACTTCAATTTCCCAGGAAAGAATTTAAGCTGGGAGTTGTAGAGCCAAACTTACTGAGATGGCTCAAATTCCTTCCGCCGAATACGACTGTCGTGAAAAGCCTTAGTACGTTGTTTGAAAGTTAAGGAAGAATCATAGGCTTCACGACGGAGCCCTTCCAGCTCTTGGAGTTGGAGTTTCCTTTCTTGACCACACAGGACAGGGTCGAGGTTACATTGGCGAACTCCCCAATAAGCGCAGTGCTCCAACTCCATGGGCAAATGACAAGGCTTCCCATAAACGATTCTATAAGGAGACATACCTAGGGGAGCCTTGAAGGCGATTCGATACTCCCAAAGTGCGTCAATCAGCTTGTTGGACCAATCCTTACAGTCAGGCCGAGCCATTTTCTAGAGAATTTGCTTGATTTGCCGGCTCGACACCTCAGCCTGGCCGTTCGTCCGAGGATGATACGGAGATGCGATACGATGGTGGACTCCATATTTCCTCAGAAGTGCTCGAAAAGAAGCATGGGTAAAGTGGCTTCCTCCATTCGAGATAATGGCTCGAGGGACCCAACGACGTGACATTCGAGGGACCCATTCGTTGGAAGGAGGAAAGGGACCCATGAAATCAATTCCCCAAATGTCGAAAATTTCAGCAGCTAGGATGGGTTGCAAGGGCATCATGTCACGGCGTGACATTGACCCTAACGGCTGTCACCTAGTGTAATGTTTGGCATAATTGTGTGCATCCTGGTGAAGGGAGGGCCAAATGAACTCGCATTGCAACACCTTTGCTACAGTTTTCCTCCCAGAGAAATGGCCTCCGTAGACCTGATCATGGCAGAAGGATAGCACACTGGAGATTTTACTGTCAGGAATACAGCAACGGATGATCTGATCAGCACCTATTCGAAAAAAAGTGGATTATCCCAAAAATAATACTTTGCTTCTGCCATGAGACGCTCGCGCTGGTTTTTAGGCCAGCCACGTGGAAGGGAACCAGAAGCAAGGTAATTGGAAATGTCGACATACCAAGGTCCACTTGCCATATTAATTGTCAATAGGTGCTCATCAGGAAAAATCTCATTGATTGGTAGGGTAAGTCCAATGTGGTCAGGGTCTAGTCTCGAGAGATGATCGGCCATAACATTCTGGGCTCCGGCCTTATCGCGGATCTCAATGTCAAATTCTTGAAGCAGAAGGATCCAACGAATCAGTCTAGGCTTGGCATCCTTCTTGTGCATGAGATGGCGAATGGCTGCGTGATCAGTGAAAATAATAACATGTGAGCCTAGAAGGTAAGAGTGGAATTTCTCCAGCCCAAAGACGACCACCAGTAGTTCTTTCTCAGTGGTAGTATAATTACGTTGTGCCTCGTCCAACATCTTACTGGCGCAGTACACCACGAAGGGGTGTCTATCGCGTCTTTGTCCCAGGATGGCTCCAACTGCAAGGTCGGAAGCATCACACATGAGTTCAAAGTCGAGGGACCAATCCGGTGGTTGGAGAACAGGGGCCTTGGTGACAGCATCACGCAGCTGCGTGAATGCTCATATGCAGTTGGGGCCCATATCAATGGGTACGTCGGTCGATAGGAGATGAGTTAAAGGTCGAGAAATCTTGGAGAAGTCTTTGATGAATCTCCTATAGAAACCGACATGTCCCAGTTAGGAGCGGATTTGTTTGACAGAGCCAGGCACAGGTAAATCAGCAATTACATCAAGCTTAGCTCTGTCAACCTCGATACCCCTATCGGAGATGATATGCCCGAGAACAATTCCCTCGTGTACCATAAAATGACTTTTTTCCCAGGTAGGCATGAGGTTCACATCAATACATCTCCTAAGGATACGAGTCAGGTTAGCAAGATAGTCATCAAAAGAGGGTCCAAAGACCGAAAAGTCATCCAGGAAAACCTCGAGAAAGTCACCCACCATGTCATGGAATATTGCCAGCATACATCTCTGGAAAATTACTGGCGTGTTACAAAGTCCGAACAGCATTCTTCTAAATGCAAAGGTGCCGAAGGGGCAGGTAAAGGTTATTTTCTCTTGGTCCTGGGGGTCAAATTTCCACCTGGTTATATCCAGAGAATCCATCCAGGAAATAGAAAAAATTATTTCCTGCTAACCACTCCAGGATTTGGTCAATGAAAGGTAGCGGAAAGTGATCTTTCTTAGTTGCAGCATTGAGTTTCCTATAATCTACACACACTCTCCAAGATGTAAGAGTGCATGTAGGGATGGATTCGCCCCTGTCATTGACACGGATGGTGAGTCCCGCCTTTTTGGGCACGGCATGAATTGGATTCACCCAGGGGCTATCGCTAATCAGGTAGATTATACCCTCATCCAGCCACTTAATAATTTCCTTTTTAACAACCTCCCGCATGTTAAGGTTGAGACGATGCTGCATCTCACGAGAAGGTCGAGCCTCCTCCGTATATATACGATGAGTGCAGTAGGAGGGGCTAATGCCAGATAAGTCTGATAAAGACCATCCAATGGTTGCCTTGTGTTCCATAAGGACCTTTGATAGTTTTCACTCTTGCTCCTTGGTCAATTTTGAACTGATGATTACGAGGAGCATTTCATTCGATCCCAAGAAAACATACTTAAGTGTATCAGGCAGCTCTTTCAGCTCGGGAGTGGATGGTGAAAGATCTGGCATTTCTTGGGACGAGAGTGTCCCAAACAGATCAAAAGAAAATAATTTAGGAGGAACAAGTTGGCCTTTAGATTGGCCAAGAAGAGGGGCATCTTGGATAGATGAACCCAAAAAAGGATAGCCCCAGTGAGTAGTATGTGGGCTAAAGGTCCCAGTGTAGAATTGCAAATCCGCCTGATTTGGTGGAAAAGAAAGGGCACTCCGGTCTTCAAAAGTGTGGACCGGCGGTGAGTAGCCCGAGTATGATTCAGACCACGAGGTATGGGAGGCGGAGGAAACCTCGACAGAAGTCTGGTCAGGAGAAGGTACGGGAAAAGGGTGGGATGGGAGAATGTTACAATATGTCTCGGTTAGGCAATCGTCAGTGTTTAAAGGCAATCCATAACAGTCAGAATAGGTCCCAATTAGTCTGATACACGCGCTAACAGCCATGTCCTCATTAAACATGTCATCCTCGATGCAATCGCAATCAAAGTTCTTGGCTACCTTGAAGATGTTAAGCTTGAGCTTCTCAGATCCAACGTCAATCTCAATACAGCCTGACTCGCAGTCGATATGGACGTGGGCTGTGGCTAAGAAAGGTCCACCAAGGATGATCAGACAATCAGAAAGTGAGCTAGGAACTTCCATATCCAAAACAAGAAAGTCAATAGGAAAATAGAGACTGTTGACCCTAACCACCATGTCTTCCACCACACCCTTTGGAATTTTGACAGAACGATCTACCAACTATAACGTAACAAGGGTGGGTTTCAAATTTCCTAAGGCAAATTTTTCGAGCATGATGGTTGGTATAAGATTGATGGAAGATCCTAGATCAAGCAGGGCACGGTTAAAGTTGTAGCCTTGGATGCTACAGGAAATAAGCGGTGTGCCCAGATCTTTCTGCTTCGATGGTAGATTTGACAGTATAGCACAACTCGCATGAGGTGAGAGAACCACCAGATTCTTTGTTTTCTTTGACTGTCGCCTGGGTGTTGTGTAGTCTTTGGAAAATCGGGCGACAGTAGCTATGTGGTCGAAAGCCTCTAGTAGGGGTACCTTGATTTCAACATCCCTGAATAAATTACGCAGGTTATCAAAGGTCTGCGTATCCTTTTTCTTGCCTTTTGGTTCCCTCGGTAGAGCCTCAGGGAATGGAACTGATTCTGGCACCAGTTTGGGTGTATCGTCCTCTCGCAAATGCGGTGCGCATCCCGAATGAGAGGGCAATGAAGAAGATGGGCCAGGATCAGGTCGAGGCAGATCGACAGTTTGCTTACCACTCCTCGTAGTAATTGCATTGGACGTCGCGGGTCCAGTGGGATCATAAGGCGGAGGAGGGTTCGCAATAGGGACATAAGAGTGAGGTGCAGTTGCTGCGGGATTAGCCTGAAATCCCAGAGGAATGCTCGGAGCCTGCAAAATCTGATGAACCTGCCCCTGAGAAGGTCGTACCTGTGGTTGAGGACCACGGGGTACAAAATTTCAAGGGTTGGGAATAGGTTGGGCTGGAAGAGTGCCCTGAGATTGAGTCGCCATGCGTAGTTGACTAATCTCAGCATTATGCTACGCCAATTAGTGCTGAAGAGAGGTCATGTTCTCTTCATGGTGCTTCGACATTTCCGTCATCATTCGCATCAATTTCTCAAGAGGACTTGATGCGTGTTCTGTTTGTGGTATGCAAGGACCCGATGGTGGATTCGTCACAGGATTAGACTGGGCCCTTGGGATGACGGGTGCGGACAGTCACATTGGCCCACCCACGGGGTTTTGGCGCTGCGGGTTGTTGGACCATGCGAAGTTCGGATGATTTCGCCACCCTAGGTTATCAGTAGCAGAGAACGGGTTGTTCTCCAAGGCGTAAGCGTCTTCTAAGCCAGAAGACGAGTCCGCATGAAAATACGCATCCGAGCACACGGAGGCTTGGTCTCCGTGTCAAAATACTGCCTTGCAGAAGCCAGATCCACATGACTTACTGAATAGCTTGGCACGACGCTCAGTAAGGAAGATCTCATGGAGTTTCTAGGGATAAGCCTGGTGTTGGAAGAATTGGGATTGTGACGAAGTGGTAAGGAAGGGGTGTTTGCCATAGAACGAGTGGGATTGGCCAGATGCTCGTCCAGCTTCTTGTGCACGACAGAGACTTCATCCAATTTTTGTGCGATAAGGTTAAGATCAGTGGATGAATGGGAGGGTCCCGTGTCAACTCGTGAACATTGCGGGGCAGGCTGGTACGATTAAAGGCGACAATGGAGGCATTATTCATTGAGTTTTCGCTCATATTTTCATATAATTCGAATGCTCCATTCTCGTCTTTATTCATGAAATTCCCTCCACAAGAAGCATCTGCAATCTACTTCAAAGTTTCATTTAGCCCATAATAGAAAATCTAGGCTATATGCCACTTAGGCAGATCATGGTGCGGACACTTTCGGAGGTCATTATACCTTTCCCAAGCCTCATGAAACTGTTCGCCATTTTGTTGCGTAAAGGAAGTTATAGCACGGTGAAGCGCATTGGTTCACCCGATTGGGAAGAATTTCTTGAGAAATGCTGTTCGCATCTCTTCCCAAGAATGGATGGTTCTCCCAAGGGTGCGTAATCATTGCGACGCTTTATCCTGCAACGAAAATGGGAACATTTTCATGAGGACTATTGGTAACCCGATGTTTCTCGGTTTAACAGTTTCAGTCAATCGGGTTAGGTATTCCAACTAGAGAAATGGATCTTCACTTGCAAGACCATGGAAGTGGAAATTAATTAGGCCAATTATATTGGGTTTCAATTCAAAGTCATCCCCGCCCATGGGGACCCGAATTTATCCTATGGTCTCTGTAGCAGCGGGATTCTGATAGGAGCTAAGAGACCTAGGCTCCTATTTGGGAGGGTTCTACATTTCCTCCAAGGTTTCCCTAATGGCTTCAATTTTCTCATTATACATTTCCATTTGGTCTTGGAGGCGGGTTATGGGATCCATGGGTCCACCACTTAGTGGGTTTTGAGGGCGGTTTCCTCCCTCGGGATTTGGGGGTGGGCGTGCAACCATGTTTGCGGAGGAGGATGACGATTCGACTTCTATTCTTCTAAAATTATTAGACAATTCAAGGAATTCAGGGTTTTGTGACCTCCTCCCAAACATGCACTACTGCAGGAAGAATTGGGGGGATAAGAAGGGGAAAGGAGATGAGAGAAATGACACTGCAAAGGTACACTTGATGACAAATCAAGACAATCAAATTCCTAACCTCTACAGTGTAACCTTAGACCTAAGGATCTAAGTTACCTACTATCACAACCTATGGAACCAAATGTGAGCACCACAGAACCACCGAGCCAGATTGAAAGGCTGTTTGCCCTAGTCTTAAACACCCGATAGCATGCGGGAACCCTCACTAGCATGTAGGTGCTACACGCTAGTAGTTAGACCTCCAATCCTTAATAAGGGTCAAGTTGCTACCATTTTTAATTAGAGGCTTAGGATCAAGTGCTTCTGGAATGTGAAGGGCGTTGTTTACGGGTAATGCCCAAGTGCGTTGATTTTAAAAAGTGTGTAAACCAAGCATGCAACAGGGAAATCTCCCCGAATTGATGTTTTAATTGGAGAATGGTTTTTAGAGTTTCAGCCTTAAGTAGTATGGATTTTAGGATTTCGCTGAATTACCAATTCAACCAATCTCCGGGTTTTGAGAGAATACAAGTTCTTCTATGCCCAACAAACCCTTCTTCAATATGAGTTAGTTAATGCATGCTAAAAATGCAATGGGCCTCCCTAGGTGGAAACTTCTATGTGTGTATGCACGAGTCAATTTTAGATTAGTGTGAAAGGGAGCCAAAGCACTTCAATTCAAGTGCTCCCAATCACCAGAATGATGTTCCACACACAAGGCTCAACCACAAGATAAAGAAAATCAAAGCGTTGGGGTTAAAATATTTGGGATCCAATCTTAGGCACGTGAAAAGTCATGGTGGGGTTGGAATCAACTCAATTCCAAGTCTCCCCACCGAAAATGTGATCCCGAATTGCGGATAAATGAGGCAAGGAGGGATGGCAATCAATCTATTTATTCTTGCCTCAATGAATAATTCACACGGCGAAAGATTCAAGAATCAAGATTCTTGGTGCTTCGCTATGCAAAGTTTGGCGGGAAATCCCGGCGCGGTGGGAGTGATGGCAAACAATCAAACAAGTGATTTTTAATCCACTTGCCCCAAGAGATCCCAAGATGTTTTTTTTTTTAGGTTTATTAAGGTGACAAGTTGACCTAAGTTGCTAAGAGAGAGACTTACCTGTTCAGCAACGTGGGTGAAGCTCCAATGTGGTGTCGGCGACTTCTCGCTCTCGTTCCCACCTTAGATCTGCCACGTTTCCAACTTCCTTTGCTTGCCTCCTCCTTGCAACTGGTTCACCTGCACACCACCAAACAAAAAACACCCATGAAGAGAAGGGTGTAAGAAGAGAAAACTAAAGAATGGAGTAGAAACTTACCTGAATGTGTACCACCCCAGCAACGACGCCAGAAAAAGTATGGTCGGGACCCGAATAGGTTGTGTTAATATGGTGAAATCATCGTTGAAGTGAGTATAGTAGTTAACCTAAATCGATCCTAACCATCTTTTTACAAAATTTTTAACCTGGCTGACTTAATTTTATCTTGGTCACTTTTAGGCCCAGGGTCGAACTCAGGGAGGCGAGGATTAGAGGTGAATAACTTTCTATGCCTTTCCTACAACGAATCTCTTCCATGCGTTTATTATGTTTTTGGTTCTTTTCCATTTAAGATTTTTTTTTTGCTGATAATTTTGTCCTTGAGGTACACCGTCAAAATCAGGTCCTTGGCTTTGAGCCAATTTAGGGTTCCAAAAAAAAACTGGTCTTGCTATTCGCAAGATCGAGTACCTGCAAGACAAGAATTATCTTTTCTCTTTTACTATTTTTTTTATCTATTTAATAGCAAGAAAGAAAAGAGAAATAGAGGTTGCTTATAAAGAAATAAATATAGTCTATATATATACAGATATATATATATAATATCTATATAGGGGTGGGGGTGGGGGTGGAAATGGCATGTAGCATGGTGTCAAGTTGGTCGACATCTAGGAAGATGCAACCAACAGGACGAAGTGCCACGTGGAGTGTAGGATGGGTGTGTGGGAGTGTGTGCGAAGACGCTTTCTGTACGCATGTATCGGGGAATATCAGCAACTAGTGCGGATATTCCTGCGATATAACACGCGGTGGAGTGTGTATATGTAGTTATGTATATAAATATATAGATATGTAAATATATATATATAGGTATATATATATATATATTTATAACTAGATATATATATATATATAACTATATAGATATATATATATAGAAATATATGTATATAGATATATATATAGATATGTATATGTATATATGTATATATGTATATAGATATATTAGTATAAGTATTTATGTATATAGATATATATATATATGTACATATCTATGTATATATGTATATATGTATAAATATATGTGTATATATATGTGTGTGTATATATATATGTATATATATTTATATTTACTTGTATAGGTATTAATATGTATATATATATATGTATAAGTATGTATAAGGGTGTACAAGTGAGTGTGTGTGTGTATGAGTGAGAGAGAGTCTACTGGAGTGTGTGCGAGAGAGAGAGCTAGAGAGTTAAGGCGTCTGGAGGCTGCGCCCGTCGTCTGATGGCCAAAGCACAGGCACGGTCTCGCGCAGGCGCAGGCACGCAAGGGTGCGAGCGTGCTGGAGGGAGCAGGCGTGAGGGAGCGCAACGCAGCATGCTGCGGGTTGGAGTGGACACGGGCTGGAGTGGGGATGGGAGCGCGGGCAAGTGCGGGCGCTAGAGAGGAAGTGGTTGCAGATGCGGGCGCGAGCGCTGGAGCGGGCACGGGCGCTGACGCAGGGACGGGCTAGAGGCGGTAGCGGCACGGAGAGAGAGCGCGCGGTGATCGGATAAGTGAGAAACTTTCCAATCACTGCACTGTAGCTACAGTGTCGCGCAGAAACGCGTGAACAGTAGCTACAGTGCCCACGCGGCTTGGACAACCGGTTGCGACCAGTTCTGCATGAGTGGGCACACTGAAGCGAGCCTGCGCGCGCGGTAGGAGCTTGCGCCGGCTGCTGGCTTGCACGCAGGGGCTTGCGTGCTGCGTGGAGGCTGCTAGTGCTGTGCTACTGCTGCTGCTGAGCTCTGAAGCTTGGAGCTGCGGCAATGGCGTGAAGGGCTGAGCAGTGAAGACAGGAAGTGAAACCACCATGCCTACCTGCTCGTGGATGAGCTGGGCGGTGATGGGACTCACGGTGGTGGTCGTGGGGCCACTGTGAGCTTGCTCCTGCCCGCAGCGTATCTCTTTAGTGGGAAGAGTTGCTGCGTATGGAGGGGAGAAAAAGAGGAAGATGGCCTGACGAAGGTGGGTGCTGTGTCTCTATTACCCAGGCTCCCTGCGCAAGGAAGTGGGGAGGGCTTTTTAAAGGAGATTGAGGCATGCACAGCCATGCCCTGGGTGTGCATGCCTAGCCATGCAGCTGGCATGTGTTGGCAGAGAATGGCGCAAAGAAGAGCAAGCCATGCCCTACAGCCGCGTGGAGAAGAAGTTCAAAGAAAAATAAAAAATGAAGATGGTGAAATTTGCGATGCAACCCTTGATGAAGATGTTAATTACAAGGCTAATTATTCACTTTCCTCCCCTCTCAAATAAATGCATGCATGTGTCAATTTTTACAAATGCAACTATGGCTACCTAATATGCAATGGCAATTCTAGGAAATAACACAAGATGGCATTTTTATTGGTGTATTTTTGCTATGCACTCACGGGGTCATATTGTCGCTAACATTTCGCGGCAACTGAAGCCCATGAGCATAGCTACCCTACCCCTGACTTAGAGCTGGTAGCAGTTGTCTTCACGTTGAAGACATGGAGACACTACCTTTACGGTGAGACTTTCGAGATTTTCATAGATCATAAGAGCCTCAGGTACTTGTTTGACCAGAAGGAGCTTAACATGGGATAGAGACATTGGTTAGACCTCCTAAAGGGCTACGATTGCAGCATCTCTTACCAGCCAGGGAAGGCCAATGTGGTGGCCAACACCTTGAGCCGAAAGGTGCCGCCCACTTGGCAAGTTTACAGGCACAGAGTTGGAGACTCATGGAGGAGTTAGGTAGTTGGCGACCCCGGGAGTCATAGGGGTATTGTGGGATAGTGACAGTGATGCGGTAGACACAATCAGAGTTGATAGACTGCATCATCGTAGGCAAATGATAGATCTGTGCTTACAGACGCTGCGAGACAAGGTGTTGACAGGGGACCCAGGTGACTTTTCCTTATCAGATGAGATACTGCACATGAGGGGACGCTTATGCATTCCTAGGGATGAGGAGTTGTTGAGAGAGCTCCTGGCTGAGGCACACTGGTCCAGGTTCACCATAATCCCAGGAACACAAAGATGTACCATGATTTGCAATGTGACTTTTGGTGGAGAGAGATGAAGGGGAATGTTGGTGAGTTTGTGCAGTGATGATGATGGTGTAATGTGTGTAATGTGTGAATGACAATGATAACAATGACACCGATGATCTACAATGTGTATATAACACAATGGTTGTATGATGATGAATGATTATTGTTATGATCATGTCGTTGTAGTATAGGGTGTATAATATAACATTAAGGATGTCGTATAGTGGTGAGTATGGGTGAGTACCAGTCATTACAACCATTATTATCATTTGCTTATTTATCTAATTTTTACTGGTTTTGTTCCAGGTCGTTCTCTGGGAGGCAATTTATTGAATTTAATTCGGTCACTCTTTGATTATCTCCAAAATTGTCTTCTTATTCAAAAAGAAACTTTACACTTAAAGAATGAATGAATGTTTTATTTACCTGGTTACTAAGAAGTGCTTGCAAAAATACTAACTATGAACAAGCATCAAACAATCTATTATTATACTCTAAACTATGTATTTACAAGTTATACTATTAACACTAATATGTTAGTTCATACTACATTAGGATACCATAGTGTAAAAACTTAACTTACTAGTCTTTTATTTATAGTGACATATATATCAGTTTTAGTGACAGATATTAACGTCGCTAAATCTCAGAAAACACTATATACAACCTAAAGAAGCAAACTGAGGTCTTTAGCAACGTTTATAGTGTCGTTTTATTCTGTTAGTAATTATGTGGGTTTACTTATACGTATGTATATTACTTATTCTACTGCTGTATGTACAGTAAGTCTTTTCTGTTCATGTTATCTCGTGTTCTCTCTTTTTCTTCTCTTTGTGTTATAACTTAACTCGTCTGTTCTTTTCTTCTGTGTTAACTCTTCTGTCTTAAGATACTTCAGAGGCTGCGGTGGGGAGGGGGTTAGGCTAATGTCATTAGTTTAAAACGTGCTTAGTTTGCGGGCGCGCTTTTCGAGGGATACGCTGCACCCAGAGGGCGGGACCAGACCTCTACTAAGCGCGCCCTAATCTCGGATTAGGTGGCTTAATTACGTTTTCATACAGCGCCAGGCCTCAGCCCAACACCTTCAAGCTCGCACACGCTCGGGCCCCCGGCCCCACACACATATCAGAGTTCAGCACACATCGGGTAATCAGATCAAATCGGCGGTGTTTCGGGCGCCCTGCGCCCGTGACGACTGCTTAGCCTATAGCATAAATTATATTTATATGGCTGCGTTTGGTTTGCAGCACACGATGTGGCGCTATTCCAGCGCCACATCGTGCGCTGGAAATCAGACGCAGCTGCGTCTGTGCGCGTTTTTGGCCCTCGATTTGGGGGCCATAAATTATTAAAAAAAAATAAAATAAAATATTGTAAATAAAATATTTACATAATACTACATAATTGATTAATTAATTTTGAATTTTAAATATTTTTACTATACAAATAAATTCGCTAAACTAGGCTGATTATACAGGTTGATTTAGGTGATTAAATAGTTAATTACTTATAAAATAATTAGTACATGGTCTAATTGACCTTAAACAGTTTTAATTTACATACTTAAGTATTTAATACATATTTTTATTGTATTTTTACAAATTTATTTATGTTTTATTTAGGCTAAAATAGCAATTCTGTGTAGTTTATAATTAAAACTAAGTTACAGTAAGCTGTACTAGGTATAAATACACTTTAATTAGCTTAAATTACTTACTATAAATATTATCCTAAGTTTATAGATTTATTTGATTTAATTATAGCTCTAAATTATTAATTTAGCTAAGTTAATCTATAATCTAGCTACTAAATATGCAAATAGAAATCAGTATCTTTATATAAACATAATTAAGTAAATACATACATAATAGTTTAGTATTTATACATATATTTACATAGATTACATATGTACATAGATATATATATATACAAGTTTGTACAGTAATTACAGTATATCTATGTATTTATACTTACATAATTAGTCTATATATTATAGTTAGAATGATATAGATAGGTATATTTACAGTTTTAAAATAAGTATGTATAATTAGGTTTTAGTAGGAAGTTAGGAAATGAGGGAAGAAGGGTTAATTAAGTTTTGATTTCAACTTAAACAGCAGCTAAGCTACTGTCAGAGAAGATGGAGAGGGATGAGAAGGTGTGCTGTTCAGGGTGAGTTTTGTAGCAGCAGCAGTGGCTTAAACCACTGCCAAATGGGCTAAGTGCTGCTGCAGTTAGTCCACTTGAAGAGAGGGATGTATTCACAGATGAGAGGGGAATTGTAGAGAAGAGGAGAATTTAGAGATGGAGGGAAATGTAGCTGCAAGTTGCAGCATGTTACTGTATAACTAGGAATAAGAGAAAATTCAAAACAAACTAAAAATTTTGAAGAGTTGAAATCCAAATCTGATAAGGGTTTAAATCTCACGAAAATCTCATGTAAATTCAGCTCAAACACTCATTAGGAAAAACCCTATCACAAGCATCCTTTCAGATCAAAACTCAAACGGCATTGAGTTAGTCTTCCTAATGCCATAGACAGCATGAAGGAAGACTTAGCTCAATCAATTAAAACCAACAACATACAATCCCAGTTTCTTGCAACCTTAAGGAGTATGGAAAACTCCTTAGGTTAGAGAATCACCATACAGAAATGATCATCAACACAAATAGTGTATGGCAGTTCTGAAATAGCAAAAAGAGACTAAGAATGCATTAAGGAAATTTAATGGAAGCTGGCGAATGCATTCAAAACAAAGTATAAACAGAATCATGAAAGGCTCTTCTGATTGGTTCTCTGTCACCAGAGAACTTCTCAGAGTCCTTGCCCACAATGAAAACCAAAAATCCCTTCAATTTGTCAGATCTGTCAAAACATTTCAGAGAGTAAAAATCCTTTAAAATCCAAATCAAAAGTGCTCTGACAAACTGAGGAAATCCATTTAAAACAGAGGGGCTTTTGTGAAACAAATGGAGTGAGTGAGAAGCCCCAAATGGTGCTTGTGACGCCACTTTCAGATCTGAGGCAGTGCGCCATCAGATCTGAAATTGGGTCAGGATGTGTGGGTGATTGATGAAAAATTCGTCGTTAAAAGGAAAAACAAGAATCAGAATTTGGATGATGGAAAAACAAAACATGAAGAGGGAGATAAATTGAACAATGAACAGATGATTCTTCCCCTCTGATCTGGACTGATCAGAGGAGGTGAGGGAGGGGATCTAATACTAATTCTACTCCTAAGACTAATCTAACTACAGCTAACATTAAACACTAACAATTAAAACTAAATCTATTCTAAACTACTGCAAACTAAATCTAACACTACTTGTGTAGAATTAAAAAAACTAAACTAAAAGGAAGAATGGGACCTATGGGTCCTTAGCCGGCGGCTAAGGAGGAAGAAAGGAGGAGGGTGACTCCAGCGTAGGGAAGAGTCTGCTAGTGAGACTCCAGGGTCGTCCTCAGGTGCTACGAGGTCCTTAGCGACGAGGAGGGTCGAGAGCAGGCGATGATTCCACAGCCGGTGGTTGTGAAATCAGGGTCTAGATGAGGAGGAGAGACTGGAGTGGACGAACTGATCGCTAAGAGATGTAGGAGGGAGCGATACTTTGCGCGCGACACCACTGAGGTGCTTAAGTAGCAGCTCAGTGATTGGAATCACCGCAAGGGTGAGGTTAATCAAAATTAAGCCGGCGGTGAGGATGAAATGGTAGAGCGCGCGGCGAGTCAAGAGAGAGATCTGACCGTCAGATGAGATCTGGGAAGAGAGGTGAACGCACGCACTGAATCGCGCGAAGGTTCCATTTGATTCCAGCCGCAGATCGAGATCAAAAGTGCGATGGACGGTCGAGAATGGCTGTGTTCTTCGCGTGCTACAGTGCGTGTGAAGAACACAGGCTTCTCTCTGAAATGAGGGAAAACTTGCAGGAAGACCCTTGAACGAAGGGGTAGAAGAATAGCGTGCAGGTCCAAAAGTGAAAAGAACTATAACTGGAAGGGCCTTGCAGTCATACAGAAGGGTCCCTGCGGCTTGCAAAAAGGTCCAAGAAGGAGTTTTGAAGGGTAGAAATGTAATGCATGAAGGACCTAATTGTAATCTATTTATTTCTAAGCCTAAATGATGTCCAATTGCTTTCAAATTTTTACATGTGCTTAATTGAACATTTAAGACATTGATTTTACTTCTGATTTATCTTTTCAAACTTGTTTATGTGTTCAATTGATGCATGGATCATCATTTGTTCTTTAGTTTTCAGAATATCTCATTTTTGTGACCTAATTAGGAGGTTTTAACACACATTAAAAGTTTTAGGTCTTTTCTTTAATTCCCACACTTAACCCTTTTTATATGTTAATTTGATATTGTTTTGCTTAGTGTCTAGCTTAATTTCGACCTTTTAGCTATGATGAGTAGCCACTCATCATGCAGCTGTGTTTGGTGTGCCAGCAGGTGAAGGCTGAGCATCAGAGGCCTGCAGGGCCATTATAGCCACTTCCTGTGCCAGAGTGGATGCGGGAGAGCATCACCATGGACTTAATGGTGGGTCCACCAGTTACCCAGTGGAGACACAACTCAGTCTGGGTGATAGTTGACAGGTTGACAAAGACGGTGCATTTCCTACCAATCCAAGTCACCATGGGACCAGCACAGTTAGCAGAGAGATACATCCGAGATGTGGTGCGCTTGCAAGGAGTCCCACATGAGATTGTATCCAACAGGGATACTCATTTTACTTCCCAGTTCTGGGCTGAGTTTCAGTAGGCTTTGGGGACACGTTTGAGGTTTAGTACTGATAAACGCCAGTTTATCATCATTCTTATCCATTAAAACAAACCTAGCTCTTAGGATTTCACTCCGTAAATGGGATTTTGGGCTGCATTTAGGCATAAAATAGGTTAGACATGCATTGCATTTTTTTATTGTATTTTTAATATGTTTTTGTGAGTGTTAGGGATGTACAGATATATAGATCCCTAAAACCCTAGCACTCAAGAAGGAAAATGGTGAAGGAAAAGCCCAGACTAGCTGGAACTCAGCCTGATCCAGCTCACCTCAGCTTGATCCAGCTCACCGCAGCTGGAACCTAGCTTACTTGAACTAGGGTTAGCTCATCCCAGCTCCATTCAGCTAATCTCAGCTAGATGGCAGCTCAAGAGAGTTCACCTTAGCTCACCCTAGCTCAAGTCAGCTCAGATCCAGCTCAACTTAGTTGAGTCTAGCTCATCTCAGCTCCCACTAGTCCACAGGGAGCTCTAGCTAGCTCAGCTAAGTTGGCAGGAGTTCACCCCAGCTCAGACCCAGCTACATCCAGCTCCACTCAGCTCCAGCCAGCTGAAGAAGAACTCATCCCAGCTCAGGAAGCTCAAGTCCAACTCCCGGGGACTCAGCTTAGCTCAACTCAGTTGAGATAAGCTACCTTAGCTGCCTCAACCAGCTTGATTTTCCCCGGGAGCACCAGACCTAGCTCACCTCAGCTCATTTTGGTAGAAGCTAGCTTAATTTAGCTTGGTTTAGTAGCTAGCAAAGAACTAGCAAGCTAAGCCAGCTAGAGTAGCTCCATGCCAGCCTCTTCAGCAGCAACCAGCTCCAATTTCAGCTCCAGACTTCTCCTCAGCTCTTCCCTCCAAACCCTAGCTCCAACACCTTCTCCTCTACTCCTCCTTTAGCTAAGCTAGCTTAGCTTAGCTTAGCTTAGCTATGCTCCAACTTCCTTGGCTTGTACCACCCCAAAAAACCCCCCTACCAACTCCACCCAACTAGCTCCACCTAAGCTCCACATAAGCTAACCTACTTGGCACCAACCTAACCTACCCACCACCTCCAAAAGACACCTAAAAGTGGCGCCAAAAACTACCCATAACCACCCCTTAATGGCGCCACTTTTCCCTCCAAAATCTCCCCTCATCTCCACCACACAATCCCACTTGAACCCATCTCCACCCTCCACCTAACCCCCCTTCTAGAAGACCCCATGTTGGCGCCAACATGGGGGTGTCTCTCCACCACCAAAAGACACCAACACCACCATAACCACCCCCTTTAACACCCCTTGGGTTGGCGCCAACTCACCCTAGCCATAGGATCACCAACCACCCTCATCCTTCCATCCTAGCCCTCCATTTCAAGGGGCACCTTAACCCCCCATCCTACCCTATAAAAAGACCACTACCCACCACCATTCAAGTCATCCTTGGCTAGCAATTTCACTCTCATATTCCACCAAGAAGCCCACGTCCAAGAGAGAAGAAGAAGAAGAAGATTAAGGGGATATTCTGTCCCCTTGGTGCCTTCCCCTCTTCCCTTCTCTCTTGGGTCACGCCAGCCAAAGGAGAAGCCAAGCAAGGAAGATCTTGGAGGAGATCTTGAAGGTGGTCACGCCACCTTGGAGGAGTTTTTGAGGGTGGTGCACGCCCACCCCTTTGGAGAGAGCATTAAAGGTGGTAGCTTCCACCTTGGAGGAGCTCTCAAGGAAGGAGGAGAAGGAAGCCCTCTTTTCAAGCCAAGGAGCAGCTAGGCTTGGAGCAAGAAGACAACCTTCTTCACCATTTTTACAAGAGGATTTGTGTTTCTTTCTTGCTTTTAGATTGTTTAATTCTAGTAGAAGCATTCCTCTACTTGTCCTTGAAAAGAACACTCATTTTACTCAATCAAAATTGCCTTCTTTTAGCTTTTTATTGCAGTTGTTTGTTTTGGTTCTAGCACTTGTTTCACCTCTTCTTCCTAATTACCCTAGGCCTCCACTTGCCTAGAGTGAGCTTAGGAAGAAGATATTTCTATCTTTTAGATTTTAGTTAATCATTTGTAGGTGTTAGTTCTTTTAGCTACAATCTGCAGTTTGCCCTCGTCTTTTCAAAATACAAAAAAATTACATATTGAAAAATATCAAAAAGAAAGTTGAGATCTATCTATAAGAAAGAGGATTAATTTTGCAATTTTTTCCTCCTTGGATGACCCTAGATACTCCCCTATCTAGGATATAAATTTAAAAGCGAAAGCGGATTCGCGTATTACAACGACGTTAAAAACCCACTTTTACAAATCACGTGCATTTCGCAATCACTTTTTCTCTTGCTTGAAGTGGATCTCATCCCCTTCTCTTTCTTTCTTTTGTGTGTGCAGAAACTATAGCGGGGAGGCGGGAATCTGGAAGCGAGAGCTCAAAGATCTTTTTCTTCCCACGGAAATTCAAGTTGGTTCGTCTTTCTGGTCACATAATTAAAACTACCAAAAATATATTAAACTTAGCTTTCATGACCCTAAACACTTTAATTAAGTGGAGTGGTGCACTATAAAATCCATTGTTTGCTTGTATGCTTCTTTAGCACCATTCCATTGCAAGTATTGGTGTTCTGTTTTTCGGGTCCAGATTTCTGTCTGGACTTGAAAAATCGATTCCTATAACCCCAGGCCTCCTAAAATCATAAAATTTCATAGAGTGATTCCCAATTAAGTTAGGAACATCTTTTCCAAATTTCAAAACAATTGGATTTGTATTTAATTTTTAAAAATTCGTGGATAGCAGAGGAGTCACACCCTCTAATCTTCCTATTTTGCTACTGTCCGTAAATTTTCAGAATTTTTATACTCATCCAATTTTTGAGAAATTTAGCTTAGTGGAATCCTTGTGAAATTTTACACATCATATAAAATTATAAAAATTTTCTGAGTCAGTGGTAATACTGAAAAGTCCAAAATACCCACAGGTATCATTTCTGGACTTTGACACAAGTACAATTAAAAATTCAAAATAATTATCAAACAAATTCTTAAAATCTTACAAAAATCTTTTTTGCAATCCTTGTTTGATTCTCTTCAAAGTAGTGGTGTTGTTTGACTTGTTTGGACCACTACTTAATTCTGGAAGCCTAAAAATAATTCATTGGTAGTTAAATTTCTGTCTCAGGGATAATTGGCTTAGGGTTTCTTGTTTCTCTTTAGAGAATCAATTAAAAGGAAATATACAATCACACATACAACTTGTCTTTCCTTTGATTGTGAAATTTCAAACTTGTTTGAAAGCTTAAAGAGAGAAACCCTAAAACTCATTTAATTAAATTGAATCCTAAAAGGCATAAATACAAGAAAATTTTGTGACAACTTGATTTCCATTGGAGCCACTCTCCAATTCCTGCACACACACACAAAAAAATCAAATAACAGGGCAACAACCCAATAAATGCCCTCCACATTCCGTGTGCACTATAGCATCTTAGACCTAATTAAAATTTGTAGCAACTTGACCCCTAAGGCTTGATCAACTTAGGCTTGCTATTTAGGTCTTAAGTTCTCTTTAGTTAATACTAATTTTGTCATCTATATCTGGTGTTCAGGCTGAAGGGCTGTGTCAAACGACCAGGCGCGGGTTTGTACAAGCACCTGGGGTCTTCCCTGGGAAACGTTTGGGCCCAAACCTCCCCTTAAGCAACTTGGCTAGATTTGTTAACAGAACGGGTATTCACTATTGACTACTTATTTCCTATAAAGACTAAGTCTTAGGTTATTAGGGAATCACATTTAAGTTAGGTCTAGTTTTGTTTGTTTGATTTGCACACTTTCTCTCATCTCTATCTCTTCTCCTCCCCTCCAAGTCTTCCAAGTAGTGCATGCACGGGCGACGGTCCCAAAAGCCACACCTCGAGGGACCATCTGATTTCACCCCCCGCAGCAAGAAATCATTGTTTTCTTCCCCCTCGTCTTCTAAAAAAATGGAAAACCCAGGAAGCCGTCAAAAAAATTCTGCTTCCACTTCTAACCCGTCAGCTGACCCATAAGCTGACTCCACCCTCCCTCACCTTCCTAACTTGGAGCAACCAGAAATACCAGCAGGGCCAGGTGGCCCTCCAATTATAACCCATAATACAAATCCCTTTGCATTAATGGTCAACCATTTGGCTCGACTACAACAAAATCAAGAAGATCTAGCTAGGACTGTCATGAACCTAGCTAATCAAGGACAAAATCCACCACCCCGCCAACAGCCTATCGTTCCTCTTAAGGATTTCTATGATCCTTTTAATTATGAGGAAAGACCAGGGGTGGTAATACCACAAGGGGATTTCAAAATCAAACCCGCCATTCTAAACCTTATAAAGCATTTTCATGGTCTTCCGAGAGAGGACCCTTTTTGTCATCTCGAGGAATTAACTGCCCTCGCTCAAACCACTCGTTCCTGCAATGTGCAGGAAGACATGTGGTTAATAAGACTCTTTCCTCTCTCTCTTAAAGACAAAGCATCACATTGGTTTAGAACAGTTGGGCGTCCTATTACCACCTGGCCCCAATTAAAAAGTGCTTTTCTTAAAAAAAAAATTCCGATCGGTCGAACAAATGCATTAAGAAGATCTATAACGACCTTTCAACAAAAAATTGGTGAACCCCTCCACGAAGCCTGGGAAAGATTTCAGGAACTTCTAAGAAGTTGTCCCCACCATGAAATTCCACAATGGCAGCTAGTGCAGATCTTCTATCACGGATTAGAAGATCTATTAAAACCATTTGCGGATGCCTCATGTGGGGGCAATTTTCTTAACGAAGACGCCGAAAGTGCCTATCTTCTCTTTGAAGAAATGAGTGAAAACTCATTTAACATGACTTCAATGGACACTTTTGGCAGATCACAAAACCCCAGACACGGAGTCCATGAAATTGACTCCAAAACCACCTCTATTCTAGTCACACAAGATGATTTATATATGTTAGCTCAACGACTGGACCAGATGCAAATTCACCAAAAGAAAATGGAAGAAAAGCTCACAAACAAACAAGCTCCACACGTCCACTCTCCACACACTAACCCCCCACACATTCTCCGAAGAGAAAATCTACACAATATCGATGCCACATCTGTTGGCCAGCAAATCCCGGCTGATTTCCCACAAGATTTAACCGGGAATTTTGACCCAAATATTTTTGATTCCACCTCGGAAAATATTTATGCTCTCCAGGAGAAATTTAGAAACCCCTCCAACACTTCCAATCAAAATTGGAGGACTAACCCGAATCACTCCTGGAAAAACCTGAATCCGATTCCTTTTCCCAAACAAAACTATTTTGGGAATTATGGGCAACCTTTGTATCAACCTGGACCATCCCAGGATGATATTAATAATCAGGTCATGAAAACTCTGCAAGGAATGCAGACTCAAATGACAGAAGTAACCCGTATGATTACCAATTTACAACACCAAGTTAAGGTTACTCCTGATCATCGACCTATTGGGAATTTTACTATTTTTTGGACGGTTATTCTGGCTATAATCAAGTGGCGGTTCATCCTGAGGACCAGGACAAAACAACTTTCACCTGCCCCTTCGGAACCTTTGCTTTCCGAAGAATGCCCTTCGGTCTTTGCAACGCACCTGCGACTTTTCAAAGGTGCATGCTTGCAATTTTTTCAAACCTAGTAGGTGAATGTTTAGAAGTTTTTATGGATGACTTCTCTGTTTTTGGGGATTCTTTTGACCATTGCCTCAAAAATCTTGAAAGAACCCTCCAAAAGTGCATAGAAGTTAATCTGGTCCTCAGCTGGGAAAAAAGTCATTTCATGGTCCAAGAAGGTATTGTCTTGGGCCATGCTATTTCTAAATAAGGAATCGCGGTAGATAAAGCAAAAATAGATGCTATATCTAAGCTCCCACTGCCCACTACTGTCAAACAAATTAGATCCTTTTTGGGTCATGTGGGTTTCTACCATCGATTCATACAAAACTTTTCCCAAATCTCCAAGCCTTTAAGTCAGCTTCTTACTAAAGACCAGCCATTTGATTTTAATAATAAGTGCCTGGAGAGTTTTTTGAGGTTGAAGAAAGAGGTTACTGAGGTGCCAATATTGCAGGGACCTGATTGGAATAGTCCCTTTGAATTAATGACAGATGCCTCAGATTTTGCTGTAGGGGCCGTTTTCGGGCAAAGAATTGGCAAGAAGCCCGTTGTGATCTATTATGCTAGCAAAACCCTTGATGATGCACAACGGAATTACACGGTTACTGAAAAGGAACTTCTTGCCATTGTATTTGCCTTAGAAAAATTTAGATCTTATCTGTTGGGGTCACGTGTCATTGTTTATACAGACCACTCAGCAATTAAATATTTGCTGACAAAGAAAGATGCGAAACCCCGCCTTATCCGTTGGATTCTGCTGCTCCAGGAATTTGACCTGGAAATCAAGGATAAGGCGGGATTGCACAATGTAGTGGCCGACCATCTCTCTCGTCTTATGACGAATGACATAATGACCCCGCTAGATCAGTTCCCTGATGAAAATATTTTAGCTGCTACAACCCTCCCTTGGTTTGCGCCCATTGCAAACTACTTAGCAACAGAACAAATCCCCGTTGATTGGCCAAAAACAAAACGGGATAAGTTCTTTGCTGATATTAAATATTATTTTTGGGAGGAGCCCGACCTTTTCCACATTTGTGCCGATCAGGTCATTCGACGATGTGTCCCCGATTCTGAAATCCATGATATCTTAGCACATTGTCACTCAATGGCCTGTGGCGGACATTTTTCGGGCAAGAAAACTGCAGCTAAAATCCTTAATGCGGGATTTTATTGGCCCAGCTTGCACAAAGATGCCCATGACTTCGTTGGATCCTGTGTGCGTTGCCAGAGCATCGCAACATGACTCGAAAGGATATGATGCCCCTTAATCCTATTTTAGAAGTTGAAATTTTTGATGTTTGGGGCATTGACTTCATGGGACCGTTCATCAACTCTGGTGGGTATTTGTATATATTAGTTGCAGTCGACTATGTTTCTAAATGGATAGAAGCAATACCCACCCGCACTAGTGATCACCATGTGGTTGTCGAATTTCTTAACAAAAATATTTTCTCAAGATTCGGCATACTAAAAGCCATTATCAGTGACGGGGGCTCACATTTCACCCACTCACAATTCCGTCACCTCCTTTCTAAATACGGGGTTAATCATAAAATTTCCACACCATATCACCCCCAAACTAATGGCCAGGCTGAAGTTTCTAACCGGGAAATTAAAAATATTTTACAAAAGACGGTTAGGCCCAACCGTAAAGATTGGTCCACCAAATTGGACGACGCTTTATGGGCCTACCGTACTGCTTTTAAAACTCCACTTGGCATGTCTCCCTTCCGTCTAATTTTTGGGAAGGCATGCCATCTCCCGGTAGAATTAGAACATAGGGCTTTTTGGGCAATAAAACAACTCAATATGGATTTATCTGACGCCGGTAACCATAGAAAATTACAATTAACTGAATTGGAAGATTTACGTAATTTTTCCTATGAAAATGTGAGGATTTATAAAGACCGAATAAAGAAATTTCACGATAAATATATTGTTCGAAAACACTTTGACGTTAATCAATGTGTTTGGCTTTTCGATGCGAGATTACGTCTTTTTCCTGGCAAATTAAAATCTAAATGGACCGGCCCCTTTATTGTCCATAAAACATATCCATACGGCGCTGTTGACCTGTTTGATCCCAAAACTAATTCGACATTTCAAGTCAATGGCCAGCGTTTAAAGCCCTATTTTGACCATATGCCTAGAATTCCATCTGAATCTTTTAATTTTACTGAGCCAGCCACCCTTGATCACTAGTGCACATCACGCCCGGCTGAATGGCGTAAAACATAGCACTAGATGGGAGGTAGCCCATCAATTTTTTTCTTGCTCTCTTTTTTTTTTTTCTTCTTCTTCTTCCAGGTTTTGTTCATCCTAAACCCGACCGTTCTTCACTAAGGTGATCCCTTTTCCTTCCTAATGCATGAGGACATGGCATTTCTTAAGCATGGGGGGGCGTTTTTAAATTTTTACGATCAATTTAGGATGTTCAAAACCTAAAAACATACAATTTTCTTTATTTCCTGCTTGCATACCCAAAAAAATAAAAATGTTGAAAACTTTTTGATGAAAAATTTTGAAATCGGGACTAAGGTCGAAAAATTCACTGTTGGTACAATGGGATTTAATCTTTAACAAACTAGGGATAAAGATATGGATCTGATCATTAGAATTCTAGGGTCTATTTTAGACTAGATCAGATATCCTTCTCTAAAATTCCACCTGAACTCATGATAGTTCAGGTGACTTGATCCTATTTTGTAATACGGAAAGTATTTGACTTAGTTTCTGATTCAAAAACTTGCGTATCTTAAGAAACTTCTTATGTCTATTTTCACACACAAGCCAACACTTAAAAATAATTAAAAAATTTTTTGAAAAATACCCGTGTTTGGATTTAGTAAAAGTCTAAAGCAGATCATTGGTTTGAGTTCCCATCGCCGACAAGAAGGAAAATACCTTCTTTGAGGACGCGATGTCAACATGTTACCGCCTCGGCGCTGCTCTATATCTATATTTCATATCTTTAGACGGAGCATTAAAGCGCATTTTAGCAGCTCAAGTGTCTTGGACGGTGCTCTACCTATAGCGTCGGAGCAAGAGCTTGAGTTTGCTTGGAGCGCCCCTTTCCACCGCATCGTGTTTTGGGGTTGTGAGCTCCTGGGTGGTGTCATGGACAGTGCTATCTCGAAGTACTGGTGCCAGAGCCCCCTCAAGGAATGGTAACGGGAATGATGATCCTGACACATCTGTTGTAAGACTAAGCTAAAAATAAGCATGGGAGAAAAAAAAAAAAAATATATATATATATAATAATAATAATACATCCTTATAAATGTTGGCTTTTCACAATCACAGACACAAGGTTTTAAAGGATTTTGCAAGTTGAGAATCAGATTCATGAGCCAAAAAAATCCTAAAAACAAACATTTCAAGTCATCTGAATTAACAAGGGGTTAATTTGAGAATTTTATGGAGGATATATTGATCCCGTTCTGTCTAATGGTTGAATCCAAAAACAAATCCCGATGTTTATCTTTAACAAATCCCGTACCTCCAGTGTTTTAATCTACCAAGGTCCATTAATCTCTTTTTCTCCTCAAAAGTCGAAAAAATTAGATTTCACAAAAATTCCGTTTTAAGTTTTGCTAAGAGACTAGCAAAAGATAAGCATAGGGGTGTGATAAACACCAGTTTATCATCATTCTTATGCATTAAAACAAACCTAGCTCTTAGGATTTTACTCCGCAAACGGGATTTTGGGCTGCATTTAGGCATAAAATAGGTTAGGCATGCATTGCATTTTTTTATTGTATTTTTAATATGTTTTTGTGAGTGTTAGGGATGTACAGATATATAGATCCCTAAAACCCTAGCACTCAAGAAGGAAAATGGTGAAGGAAAAGCCCAGACTAGCTGGAACTCAGCCTGATCCAGCTCACCTCAGCTTGATCCAGCTCACCGCAGCTGGAACCTAGCTTACTTGAACTAGGGTTAGCTCATCCCAGCTCCATTCAGCTAATCTCAGCTAGATGGCAGCTCAAGAGAGTTCACCTTAGCTCACCCTAGCTCAAGTCAGCTCAGATCCAGCTCAACTTAGTTGAGTCTAGCTCATCTCAGCTCCCACTAGTCCACAGGGAGCTCTAGCTAGCTCAGCTAAGTTGGCAGGAGTTCACCCCAGCTCAGACCCAGCTACATCCAGCTCCACTCAGCTCCAGCCAGCTGAAGAAGAACTCATCCCAGCTCAGGAAGCTCAAGTCCAACTCCCGGGGACTCAGCTTAGCTCAACTCAGTTGAGATAAGCTACCTTAGCTGCCTCAACCAGCTTGATTTTCCCTGGGAGCACCAGACCTAGCTCACCTCAGCTCATTTTGGTAGAAGCTAGCTTAATTTAGCTTGGTTTAGTAGCTAGCAAAGAACTAGCAAGCTAAGCCAGCTAGAGTAGCTCCATGCCAGCCTCTTCAGCAGCAGCCAGCTCCAATTTCAGCTCCAGACTTCTCCTCAGCTCTTCCCTCCAAACCCTAGCTCCAACACCTTCTCCTCTACTCCTCCTTTAGCTAAGCTAGCTTAGCTTAGCTTAGCTTAGCTATGCTCCAACTTCCTTGGCTTGTACCACCCCAAAAAACCCCCTACCAACTCCACCCAACTAGCTCCACCTAAGCTCCACATAAGCTAACCTACTTGGCACCAACCTAACCTACCCACCACCTCCAAAAGACACCTAAAAGTGGCGCCAAAAACTACCCATAACCACCCCTTAATGGCGCCACTTTTCCCTCCAAAATCTCCCCTCATCTCCACCACACAATCCCACTTGAACCCATCTCCACCCTCCACCTAACCCCCCTTCTAGAAGACCCCATGTTGGCGCCAACATGGGGGTGTCTCTCCACCACCAAAAGACACCAACACCACCATAACCACCCCCTTTAACACCCCTTGGGTTGGCGCCAACTCACCCTAGCCATAGGATCACCAACCACCCTCATCCTTCCATCCTAGCCCTCCATTTCAAGGGGCACCTTAACCCCCCATCCTACCCTATAAAAAGACCACTACCCACCACCATTCAAGTCATCCTTGGCTAGCAATTTCACTCTCATATTCCACCAAGAAGCCCACGTCCAAGAGAGAAGAAGAAGAAGATTAAGGGGATATTCTGTCCCCTTGGTGCCTTCCCCTCTTCCCTTCTCTCTTGGGTCACGCCAGCCAAAGGAGAAGCCAAGCAAGGAAGATCTTGGAGGAGATCTTGAAGGTGGTCACGCCACCTTGGAGGAGTTTTTGAGGGTGGTGCACGCCCACCCCTTTGGAGAGAGCATTAAAGGTGGTAGCTTCCACCTTGGAGGAGCTCTCAAGGAAGGAGGAGAAGGAAGCCCTCTTTTCAAGCCAAGGAGCAGCTAGGCTTGGAGCAAGAAGACAACCTTCTTCACCATTTTTACAAGAGGATTTGTGTTTCTTTTCTTGCTTTTAGATTGTTTAATTCTAGTAGAAGCATTCCTCTACTTGTCCTTGAAAAGAACACTCATTTTACTCAATCAAAATTGCCTTCTTTTAGCTTTTTATTGCAGTTGTTTGTTTTGGTTCTAGCACTTGTTTCACCTCTTCTTCCTAATTACCCTAGGCCTCCACTTGCCTAGAGTGAGCTTAGGAAGAAGATATTTCTATCTTTTAGATTTTAGTTAATCATTTGTAGGTGCTAGTTCTTTTAGCTACAATCTGCAGTTTGCCCTCGTCTTTTCAAAATACAAAAAAATTACATATTGAAAAATATCAAAAAGAAAGTTGAGATCTATCTATAAGAAAGAGGATTAATTTTGCAATTTTTGCCTCCTTGGACGACCCTAGATACTCCCCTATCTAGGATATAAATTTAAAAGCGAAAGCGGATTCGCGTGTTACAACGACGTTAAAAACCCGCTTTTACAAATCACGTGTATTTCGCAATCAAGTACCGCTTACCACCCCCTGACAGATGGTCAGTTAGAGCGCACCATACAGACACTTGAGGACCTTCTGTGACCTTCTGTGTGCTAGACTGGAGAGGCTTCTAGGAGGAGCATTTTCCCCTAGTAGAGTTTGCATACAATAACAATTACCACTCGAGCATCGGCATGGCACCTTACGAGGCTCTATACAGGCGGAGGTGTACTACACCCTTGAGTTGGGTTGAGGTGGGGACCAAGTGGGAGGTTGGTCCCAGGCTGATCCGACAGAGTCAGGAGGTGATAGAGCAGATTCAAAGACGACTTCTCACTATCAGGAGCAGGCAGAAGAGCTACACTGATTGGAAATGCAGAGAGGTGCAATTCGAGGTTGGGGATCACGTCTTTCTCTGTGTTTTTCCCATGAAGGGCTTGTTGTGTTTTGGGGTGAAAGGGAAGCTTACGCTGAGGTTTGTGGGGCCCTTTGAGGTCCTAGAGTGGGTAGGACTTGTTTCTTACCGGCTTGCCCTTCCTCCCCAGCTTTCTGGAGTACACAACGTGTTCCATGTGTCCAACCTCAAGAAGTACATTGCCGATCCCAGTCACGTTCTGAGCCACGAGAGCATCGAGGTGGGTGACGACCTGACCTACCCCAAGAGACCAGTACAAATACTAGACAGAGCCATCTGGAGTCCGAGACGGAAGCAAGTACCACTGGTGAAGGTCCTATGGAGAAGCCAGTGGTACGAGGAGGCAACTTGGATGCCTGAGGTGGGGATGCGAGAGTGATACTCGGAGCTTTTTGAGGGTACGTCTTTTCGGACCTACTTCGGTCCTCTTTAAAGTTTGTCATGAGCTTTTACTTTCCTTTTTTCGCACCTTAGCTAGCTCAAGTTTCAGGGACAAAACTTCCTTTAAGTTTGTTATAATATATTGACCTTTCCATTTTTTAGCCGGATAAGACGTCTGGAGTTTCAGTTAGACGTCTGTCCAGATGCCTGGACAAGTGCCCGAATGTCTGAAAGTGAGATTTTCGTACTGCGCTTTGCACTCTGTGCGCCGGCGGCATGCAGAGGCCACTCTCTCTCTCTCCTTCACCCCTCACCCGAACCCAAACACCCCTCTATATAAACCCCCTCCCTTCTCTTCTCCTCTCCTTTCCTCCTCACACCACTCCATCCACCGCCACCTCCACCTTCTCCTGCGACAGCCACGTTCCCCTCCATCTTTATTGCACCCACAGCAAGGAAGGAGAGCCACCGGCGAGGGGAGAGCGGGGAGGAGAGAGAGCGAGAGAGTGCGAGGGAGTGAGAGCAGGGGAGGAGGAACACGACTGCGGGAGCTCGATGGAATCAAGGAGGAGATTGTGGGAGAGAGGAGGATGCTGACAAGGAGCTGCTCAAGCTCCTACGGTTGCTAAAGCTACCACTGCGGGCGGAGGGCAAGCGGGGAGAGCGGCGTGCAGAAGTTATGATACTGGAAGTTTCTGGTATTAGATGTCTAGAGTGAAGTCCAGACGATAGGCAAGGCACCAGGACATTCGAAGCTGAGGCTGGACGTCTGAAAGCACGTATTGCGCGAGGTACGTACATTCCTACGCTGATTTCTGCGAAGTAGAAGATATCAGCGCAAAAGTTGTTGGGCTAAAACCGTGCCTGCATTTTCGTATGTAGGTGCAGGCTTTGGGATGGCATGCAGTGCGCTTTCCCAAGTACTTTTGGACGTCTGATCACGTCAGCAAACATCTGGAGGTACTTCCAGACAACTCGAAGTAGGGTGAGACGTCTGGAGCTACCCTCAAACGGTCGCAAAGGGAGTTTGGACATCTGATCAACCGCAGGGAACACAAGGTGAGTTCTGACGTCTTTTAAGACATTTGGGATTAGTCCCAGACGTCTGATTTTGGTCAGTAACCACATTTTTAGCCTATTTAAGGCCCAAACGGAATTAGATTTTCGCAAACGAAGTACCGCTGTTTTCCACTCGAGTTCCTCCAGGTGTTCGTGTTGAGTATCTACTATTTTGAGCTCGTCTAATGTACATTGGTTGCTGTTACAGGTTGTTGGTGCTAAAGCACCGCGATCATTTGTTTTGATGATAACAAAACACGTGTCATTTAACATTTGCACTTGGAGTCTTAGATTTCAGGTCAATTGCAAATGGAGACGTGGTTAGACGAAGTTCGAGCTCGCATCCAGGATGGATTGGAGGAGCTTGATTGAGAACAGAGGAGCTTCGCAAGGAGCGATAGCTTGAAGAAGGAAGGAGATGAAGAATAGAATAGATTTCCTTTCCTTGTAATCTTTGTATTTTCGTTTCTTTTGTTGCTCTTTATTTTGTTACTTAGATTCATGTTAAAGAGCCTCAAAGAACCCTAATAGTAGTCCTAGGAACACTTACACAACCCTAGGATGAAGGTTCTCCCTTCGAGGAGGGGTGACGTAATAAATGCGGAAATAAAATATAAAGCAATATCACAGAATAGACAACCACACAAAGTACACAAAGATTTTTAGGTGGAAACCCAAACCGGGTGAAAACCACCACCTAACCCTCTCGAGTTAGGATTTTCCAATCAACCTAGTTGATCAAATCCACCAACCGAATCACCTTAAAAAGAGGGTGATTCAACCTCAGTACAACCACGCTACAAGTACGAGAGTAGCGTTCCTCAACCCCTTCTCTCCACGAGAAGGATTTTGTCCCACGAAGGAGACGGGAATTCGCAAAGCGAATACCCAACCAAAAGACAAAGGTAAAATAAACAACAAACCTATAGAGCCAACAAAGTAATAAACCTAAGCTTCTATAGGATTTAGGAAACTCCCCTTTGCAAGGAGTGCGCTGACGACGACGCGGGTGCATGAGCCACGCAACGGCGCAATGTCGCTCTCGTGAACAACGGCGAGAGAGCGGGTGCGCGAAGTCTTGATGCTCTCAAGATGATGGAGCTTGAGCTTAGAGAGCAAGATCTTTTCTGGACACAAAAGAGTGTGGAAGTGTGTAGCTAAGTGTATCCAAGTGTGTCTCTTGTGTTTCTAAGTGTATATTTGTGTTGCAAAGGTTCCCCTCTATTTATAGAGGCCTTAGGAAGGCTTTGGAAGGCTTAGGAAAGGTTCTATAGCCGTTGGGAACAAAGCCCAAGTGAATCAGCCCGAAATCAGGAACAATCATTGTTCTGACAGGCTTATCAGACGTCTAATTCTAGAATCAGACGTCTGGAAGTTCACTTTAAGATGTCTGATTCCAAGGTCAGACGTCTGATTTTGGGCGGGTCTCTCCCTGACTTGGATCAGATCTAAACAGGGTTTATACGCAAGTCCATCAGACGACATACAGGACGTCTGGCACTATGTCTGGACGTCTGGAAACCTACTTTTACTGTGGGAATTGATTTTCAAATGTTGCAACAGCTAGAAAATCTCTGAGAAGAGATTTTGGGTCAGCCGAGGCAAAACGGTCATTTATCAGACGTCTGGAAAGTCCTATGGACGTCTGATAAGGCTCTAACGGTCATACCTTTGAGTGCCTGCTAAGCCAGCCAACGGTCCATTAACTGGACGTCTGGCAAATCCATCAGACGTCTTCTAAGACATCTGGTCTAAGGTCTGGACGTCTGATTTCATCAGACAGAACTACTATCTCCAGCCTAACAGTTATCGGACGTCTGAAACAACAGTCAGACGTCTTAAAATACATTATCAGACGTCTGATTTGGGAATTAGACGTCTGGAAGTGCTGTTTGAACCCTATATTGGTTTTCTAAGTATTCTACAGAAAACCTAAGTATCCTAAGGTTGTGCCGGTGTTCCTAGGACTACTGTTAGGGTTCTTTGAGGCTCTTTAACATAATTTCTAAGGAAAATAAAGAGCAAGAAAAATAAAGATAAAAGTACATGAAAGGATTAAAAAGAATCTATCCTATTCTTCTTGTCTTCTATCTTCAATCTGTCGCTCCACGCGAACCTCCTCTGTTTTCCATCAAGCTCCTCCAATCCGTCCTGGATGCGAGCTCGAATTCCGTCTAAACACGTCCACATTTGCAATTGACCTGAAATCTAGGACTCAAATTGCAAATGTTAAATAACACGTGTTTTGTTATCATCAAAACAAATGATCGTGGTGCTTTAGCACCAACAATCTCCCCCTTTTTGATGATGACAAAACCGTAAATAATGCATAAAAATCCTCCCCCTTTTTGACATTATCAAAAAGGTTTAATTGATTTTATATTTCCTATAACTCCCCCTTAAAACATGCTCTTCTATGAATTTATTTTAACAAAGGTAATGTCCTCCCCCTTTTTGTAACAATGAGATAGCTATTATTTTTCTCCCCCTTACTAAAGGAAATTTAGCTACCTTATATCTCCCCCTTAAAAATTGACAATTAGCTCATTAATTTTAACTCCCCCTATCTAAATGCTTATGATAAAAAGATAGGGTAAAGGGTTTTACCTCACCTACCATGGCCAATAAAATTGCCCGAATGGTGGTGGTGGATGCCACATCGGATGGGGCTCCCATCCGTAGCTTGGAGGCCCGGGCATCGGCACCGGTCTCCAATCTGGTGGTCGACGTGCGGCGGGTCCGTCGTTTGTTCGCCGTCTCGTCGGTCTTCTTGTTCTCCTCCTTGGTCTACTCCTTGGTTCTCCCAACTTGAGTTGACCAGACTTGAGCTTGTAGGTCCAGTCCTTTATGTTGTAATTATCCTTGAACCCTACAAAACAAGATTCTAATTCCTTTTTCGGTATCCAAGTGGGCTTGGATCCGGATTTGTTAGCGGGTCTCCTTGATGGAGATCCTTTCTCAATCTTAGGGCTATAAAAATTATCTACTTTATTGATTAATTTGTTGGAGTTTTCCCTAAGACATGCAATTTCTTTTTCTATAATACTCATCTTAGTCTTTAAATTAGAGATTTCTAACTTTAGACTATCATTTTCCTCAATCAATTTATTATTTTCATTGATGAGGTCTTGATTTTCTAATAATAGGTTATCATTTTTAGGACTAGCTTCTATGTCCTTAAGTTATTTTTCTAACCTATCATTTTCATTTTTAAGAAAACTAAGGTTCTTCTTCATGCTTTTGTTTTCTATTTTTAGTGATTTACTAATCTCAAATAATTCATTAAAAGCTTCTTGTAAATCAAAATTTACCTCATTGTCGCTGTCGCTTCCGCTTTCGTTGTCGCTATTGCTTCCTCTGGCCATGAAACCAAAGCAAGCGGTTTCTTCTTTTTCTTCTTCTTCTTCCTCCGAGCTTGTCTCCTCATGAGTGCCTTCCAACCTCCTCCATATCTCGTGGGCGGTGGTGTACTCTTTGATTTTCTCGAACTCCTTCAGACTCAATGTGCAATACAGGGCATTCATTGCCTTTGCGTTGAGTGAAAGCTCTTGAATCTGCAGTTGCGAGTAGCCTCCTTGGGGTCGCTTCGGGATCTCGTATGGGGTTTCGCAACATCCCCATATCTCAAATTCAATGGCTTGGAGCCACGTCTTCATCCTCAACTTCCAATATCCAAAGTCTCTCCCGTCGAAATAGGGTGGTCGGACGGTGGACTGCCCTTCGAAGATTCTGATTGCTGATGTGCTTCCCTCCATTTGATCTCTTGCCGGGTGTTACTCCGATCTCGCAAGACCTGCTCTGATACCAATTGAAGGTTCTCCCTTCGAGGAGGGGTGACGTAATAAATGCGGAAATAAAATATAAAGCAATATCACAGAATAGACAACCACACAAAGTACACAAAGATTTTTAGGTGGAAACCCAAACCGGGTGAAAACCACCACCTAACCCTCTCGAGTTAGGATTTTCCGATCAACCTAGTTGATCAAATCCACCAACCGAATCACCTTAAAACGAGGGTGATTCAACCTCAGTACAACCACGCTACAAGTACGAGAGTAGCGTTCCTCAACCCCTTCTCTCCACGAGAAGGATTTTGTCCCACGAAGGAGACGGGAATTCGCAAAGCGAATACCCAACCAAAAGACAAAGGTAAAATAAACAACAAACCTATAGAGCCAACAAAGTAATAAACCTAAGCTTCTATAGGATTTAGGAAACTCCCCTTTGCAAGGAGTGCGTCGATGATGACGCGGGTGCGTGAGCCACGCAACGGCGCAATGTCGCTCTCATGAACAACGGCGGGAGAGCGGGTGCGCGAAGGCTTGATGCTCTCAAGATGATGGAGCTTGAGCTTAGAGAGCAAGATCTTTTCTGGACACAAAAGAGTGTGGAAGTGTAGCTAAGTGTATCCAAGTGTGTCTCTTGTGTTTCTAAGTGTATATTTGTGTTACAAAGGTTCCCCTCTATTTATAGAGGCCTTAGGAAGGCTTTGGAAGGCTTAGGAAAGGTTCTATAGCCGTTGGGAACAAAGCCCAAGTGAATCAGCCCGAAATCAGGAACAATCATTGTTCTGACAAGCTTATCAGACGTCTAATTCTAGAATCAGACGTCTGGAAGTTCACTTTAAGACGTCTGATTCCAAGGTCAGACGTCTGATTTTGGGCGCGTCTCTCCCTGACTTGGATCAGATCTAAACAGGGTTTTTACGCAAGTCCATCAGACGACATACAGGACGTATGACACTATGTCTGGACGTCTGGAAACCTACTTTTACTGTGGGAATTGATTTCCAAACGTTGCAACGGCTAGAAAATCTCTGAGAAGAGATTTTGGGTCAGCCGAGGCAAAACAGTCATTTATCAGACGTCTGGAAAGTCCTATGGACGTCTGATAAGGCTCTAACGGTCATATCTTTGAGTGCTTGCTAAGCCAGCCAACGGTCCACTAACTGGACGTCTGGCAAATCCATCAGACGTCTTCTAAGACATCTGGTCTAAGGTCTGGACGTCTGATTTCATCAGACAGAACTACTATCTCCAGCCTAACAGTTATCGGACGTCTGAAACAACAGTCAGACGTCTTAAAATACATTATCAGACGTCTGATTTGGGAATTAGACGTCTGGAAGTGCTGTTTGAACCCTATATTGGTTTTCTAAGTATTCTACAGAAAACCTAAGTATCCTAAGGTTGTGCCGGTGTTCCTAGGACTACTGTTAGGGTTCTTTGAGGCTCTTTAACATAATTTCTATGGAAAATAAAGAGCAAGAAAAATAAAGATAAAAGTACATGAAAGGATTAAAAAGAATCTATCCTATTCTTCTTGTCTTCTATCTTCAATCTGTCGCTCCACGCGAACCTCCTCTGTATTCCGTCAAGCTCCTCCAATCCGTCCTGGATGCGAGCTCGAATTCCGTCTAAACACGTCCACATTTGCAATTGACCTGAAATCTAGGACTCAAATTGCAAATGTTAAATAACACGTGTTTTGTTATCATCAAAACAAATGATCGTGGTGCTTTAGCACCAACATAGGATACTTAGGTTTTCTGTAGAGAACATAGAAAACCAAAATAGCGTTCAAACAGCCTTTCTAGACGTCTAATCCGAAAATCAGACGTCTGATAATTACTTTTAAGACATCTGAATGTTGACTCAGACGTCCGACTATATTTAGGCTGGACTTAGTTAGTTCTGTCTGATGAAATCAAATGTCCAGACCTTAGTCCAGACATCTGATGATTTTGCCAGACATCCAATTAGTGGACCGTTGGCTACCTTAGCAAACACTGAAGGAAATGACCATTGGCTCGTATCAGACGTCTGTAGAGGACACCAGACGTCTGATATATGATCGTTTTGCCTCGGTTGACCCAAAATCTCTTCTCAGAGATCTTATAGCCGTTGCACTCTCTTGGAAATCCATTCCCGCAGAAAAGTAGGTTTCCAGATGTCCAGACTTAGTGCCAGACATCCTGTATGTCGTCTAATGCAAATTCACTAGAGCCCTATTTTGATCTGATTCAAGTCAGGAAGGAAACCCGCCTACAATCAGACATTTGACTTTGTTCCCAGACATTGTAAACTGGTTTTCCAGACGTCCAATGATAGGATCAGACATCTGATAACCCTATCAATGTAATGATTAACCATGATTTCGACCTGATTTTCTTGGAGCTTGCACCCAACGGCTATGGAAGCCTTCGAAAGCCTTCCAAAGCCTTCCTAGAGTCTCTATAAATAGATGGGAACCTTTGCCACTCAAACATATACCAAGACACATCCAAGCTACATACTTTCCACTCTTTAGTGTCTAAAAGAAGAAGATCATATAGAAGAAAGCTCTTGATCTCCAAGCTTAGTTCTACATTTAGAGAGCTTGATTCCTATTGTGCACCTGCTCTCCCACTGCGATTACGAGAGTGACGAAGCGCTACCGCGTGGTTCACGCATCTGCGTCGTCGATGCACTTCCACCAAAGGGAAGCATCCTTACTCCTATAGAAGCTTACTTTTAGAATATCTTTGTTGGCTCTATAGGTCTATTTGTAATTTACTTTGTTATTTGGTTGGGTATTCGGTTGCGAATTCTCGTCACCTTCGTGAGACAAAATCCTTCTCGTGAAGAGAAGGTGTTTGAGGTACGCTACCCTCGTATAAAGTAGCGTGGTTGTAATTGAGGTTGTACTACCCTCATTTAAGTAGTATGTTAGTGGATTTGATCAACTTGGTTGATCAGAAAATCCTAACTCAAGTGAGTTAGGTGGTGGTTTTCACCTGGTTTGGGTTTCCACCTAAAAATCATTGTGTACTTTGTGTGAATGTCTATTTTGTGAGGTTGTTATATTTTAATTCTACATTTTTATGTCACGCTGATCTCACCCCCTCCAAATAGGGATTTACAATTGGTATCAGAGCAGGTTCTTGCAAAATCAGAGTAACACTCGGCAAGAAGATCATGGAGGGGAGCAGTTCCACAATCCAGATCTCCAAGGGGCAGTCCACGACCCGTCCGCCATTCTTTGACGGGAGCAACTACCCCTACTGGAAGCTGCGGATGAAGACTTAGCTTCAAGCCAATGACTTCACGTTTTGGGCTAGGTGCGAGATGCCATTTAACATCCCAGAGAAACCAGCGGGAGGCTACTCGCAACAACAAATTCGTGAACTCTCTTTGAATGCGAAGACCATGAACTCCATCTACTGCGCACTCAGCTCGGAGGAGTTCAACAGAATCTCGTAATGCATCGCAGCATACGAGATTTGGCACACACTTGAGGTAACTCACGAAGGTACCTCTAACGTAAAAACTTCTAAAATAAATTTACTTTCTCAAGAATTTGAATCATTTTCTATGAAATCTAACGAATCTTTTAGCGAGATGAACACTAGGTTCACTCTCATTGTAAATAATTTGAAAGCTTTAGGGAAGATCTTCATCAAGGGGGAGCTTCAAGGAAAGCTACTCCGTTCCCTTGGACCAGAATGGGAGCAGAAGGTCACTGCAATTGAGGAAGCAAATGAGGTGGAGGAGCTTAACATGGAAGATCTCCTAAGTAATCTTATGGCCTACAAGACAAAGCTGAATCAAAAGAAGGATACACCAGAGCCAAAGCCAAAGAAAACGCTTACATTCAGAGTTGCGTCAGATAGCGAGGTAAGTTCCAACGACAAAGACTTTAAGATTTTACTTAAAAAGTTTTCCAAGTTTTGTAGGGAATCAAAAAAAGAAAAGAAGGAGAAGAAGGAAAGCCTGAGACGTTGCTACCACTGCAACGAGAAAGGGCATCTACAACCAGAATGCCCTCTTCTCAAGAAGGAGAAGAAGAAGTCTAAGAAGAAGGTGTTCCAAGCAACTTGGAACCACTCGAGCTCATAGGAAGAAGAAGAGCAGAAACCCGAGGAAGAAACCACTTGTTTTGGTTTTATGGCCAGAGGAAGTGATAGCGATAGCGAAAGCGGAAGTGACCCCGACAAGGAGGTAAATTCCGATTTACTAAATACTTTTAATGAGCTTTTTGAAGTTAGCAAATCACTTAAGGTAGAAAATAAAAATATTAAAAAGAACCTTAGTTTTCTTAAAAATGAAAATGAAAGATTAGAAAAAAAACTTAAGGATCTAGAAGCTAGTCCTATAAATGATGACTTGATCAATGAAATTACTAAATTGATTAAAGAAAATGCTTGTCTAAAGCTAGAAATTTCTGATTTAAAGACTAAGATGAATACTATAGAAAAAGAAATTGCTTGTCTTAGGGAAAAATCAAATAATTTGATAAATAAGGTAGATAACTTATATAGCCCTAAGGTTGAGAAAGGATCTCCGTCAAGGAGATCTACTAACAAATCCGGATCCAAGCTCACTTGGATATCGAAGAAAGATTTGGAATCTTGTTTTGTAGGTTTCAAAGGTGACTATAATACAAAGGACTGGACCTACAAGCTCAAGGTTGGTCAACTCGAGTTGGGAGAACCAAGGAGTAGACCAAGAAGGAGAACGAGAAGACCGACGAGACGACGAACAACCAAACAACTCGCCGCACGTCGACCGCCAGACTGGAGACCGGCGCCAATGCCAGGGCCTTCAAGCTACGGATAGGAGCCCCATCCGATGTGGCATCCACCACCTCCATTTGGGCCATTTTATTGGCCATGGTAGGTGAGGTAAAACCCTTTACCCTATCTTTTTATCATTAGCATATAGATAGGGGGAGATTAAATTATGAGCTAACTGTCAATTATTAAGGGGGAGATGTAAGTTAGCTATATTTCCTTTAGTAAGGGGGAGAAAAATAATAGCTATCTTGTTGTTACAAAAAGGGGGAGGGCATTATGACATGCACGTGATGCGTGTGTTTTGAAGAGTTGTTATAGCTTGCACTTGCGACGTCGGTTTTAAAATAAAGAAACGAATGTGAGTCCGAGTGTCGGTCTCAGG
Organism: Thalassia testudinum; assembly: GCA_037157565.1. NCBI lineage: Eukaryota > Viridiplantae > Streptophyta > Magnoliopsida > Alismatales > Hydrocharitaceae > Thalassia > Thalassia testudinum. The sequence continues at coordinate 157,246,578 of JAZHRO010000025.1, forward strand.
GAGGCGTGAAAATCGAATTCTTCTTGTCACTTATTGTCACGAAAATCGTGGGGTTTTGCTTGCGAAAAGGCGCGGGTGAAAAGCAAGAGAGAGAGAGGGAGAGAGAGAATAGGGTTAGAATGTCTTCATTCACAGCATGCAATTCAAACATAAAAGAGAGCAATCAATTGAATAGAAAACAACTTCATTTAACATGCAACTTTAGTTCATAATTACAGCACTAGATGAATAATTGAACATAAGTAAAGTAAAGCTTAAAAGAATGAAAGAGAGAGAGAGAGAGGGGACGACGAGGCAGCCACGGTGGTGGAGAAGGCTCCGTCAGTGGCTCGTTGACTCTGACGATTACAAAAGGGCTTAAAGGTAGCTAGGAGGGAGATAGAACACTTGCAAGTGGAGTCAATGCTCCCCATGGGTGGTTGGAAGGGGTTTAAATAGGAAGAAAGGCTTTCCAAATGAAGAAGGGGTTTTAGCGACGTCCGGGACGTCGCTAAAACCCTTCCCAAAATGTCAATGAAGGCCCCTGCCCACAGATCGCTCGCCCGCTGCAGAGCTTCTTCATGCCTGATTCGCGTGCGCGCGTCGTAAGCCGTCTAAACGAAGATCGAACGGCTGAGATCTCGCGCGAGGCACGCACCTGGATCGAGCCCACGCCCCCACGTCATCGCGGGAATCAGCTTTGGACACGCGAGATTGCGCCACGTTGCTCTATCCGCGCCGTTCGCTGCCGATCGGGCGATCCAATTTCTCCCGCACGCGCCTTCGCCTTCGATTTGGTGCACGAGGCGTTTCGAACCCGCGCCCCCTGGTTGCGTGGTTGAGGCGCCGACTGCTACGCTACCCTGCGTGGATGGTTGCGGTTGCACATCAGTGCTCAGCTGCTACCAACCGTTGGATGGAGATTCGACGATCATGATTTGCTCAGGCGAGGAGTGCAGTGATGGCGCAGGCGATGGTGCAGTGTTCTCAGCCGTCCGATTGAAGATTGGACGACTCAGATCGTTCTATGGTTGATGGAGGGGGCTGGGCAAGGCATGCGAGCGTAGCGAGCGGGCGCCATGTGGGGCACCATGGGTCGTTGATCATCAGATCAACGGTCAAAACTTCTTGGGCCCATTGCGGGAGATTCGGATGTCAGATTTGGCCGATTTTGAGTCCGTTGGACTCCGTTTGTCGCTCTGAATCCATCCGTGCAGTCCGATTGCTCATCTGAGGCCTGTTTTGATAAGTGCTCATACAAATGGCCATTAATACTATTCTATAAGCAATCTTAATGTGTGATGCATGCAATGCTCCCATTCCTATTTATGATGCGTTATCTATGCGTTTTGTTCTTAAGATAAACCCCATTTAACAGAGTTATCACTCTGAGATGCAGTGTTATCATACTCCCATGCTTACTCCTTGCTAGTCCCTAGCAAGGTTTATTCTAGCCTTTATTTCCAATCAAAATTTAAGAAGTAATCTACTTAGACATTTTGTCACTTGCCAATAGGAGGAAATATACTAAGATCTTAATCTACAAAGACTAAGTAGTGCCTGGGTGTCTGCCAAAATACGAATCGCCTGAATCCTTGCTTTAAAACATATATATATATATATTCTTATTTTTAGATTTTTTTGGAATTAAGAGTGGGTTGGTAACTTTTTACAGCTACCCAACCCACCCAAAACTCAGACAACACTCTAAATTTCAAGCATCTTGGTGTGAAGATTGTGATATACTCACTCAACGATAATTTAGACAGACTCCGAGTTTCTACGCCCCTAGGTGACCGGAAGAGGAAGTGTTTTGCCTGAAGGTGTATTTGTTCGATGGGTAGCTTTCTCTATACATTTGTTTTAATTAGGGTCAACAAAAGGATTTTTCCAGTGTATATCTCCCCGGCTTGTACTACTTTCTTGCTTCTTCCTTAAGTGTTTTGGTTCTTTTTGTGCAATTACCAAGCTGGGCTCTGGACAACTGACCAATGAGTTGTTACCCACGATCACTTGCAAGTCATACTCCTGCGGTGAAGTGTGGTTTATTTTATTTTCTTCTTCTTTTTTTTTATTTGGTAGGTGGCTTTCTTGATCTCAAATTTACCTAGAGGCAATGAAGAAGAAGTGGTCCCATGGCTGGGCTCTGGACAACCTGCCAATGGGCTGTTACCCACAACAACTTGCCAGCCATACCACCCTAGAGAGTTCATTAGCTACCCAATTTCTGTCAGAATCTCCAAGGAGTGAGTCTGTGCAAAAATGTGTGCAGATGCTTAGACTTAAAGTCTTTTTGAGTTAGAGGGTGAGTTGATAAGTTGTATACTTATCACCTTATTTAGTTGGTGGATTAGAATAGCTTAAGGTTGCAAGGATTTGAAGCTAAATCCATATTTTAACAGACACCAGGGCTGATTAAGCCTGAAGGCTTGAAAAGTCTAAGTGTTCAAGTTCTTTTTGTATTATTTCCCACTATTGACAAATTTTTAATGCCTAAGTTTCTTCCTAAATTTAATTTTTTTAAATTTAATTTTAATTTTATTCTATTCAGACTGATTAAATGATCTCAAGATCATGCAATTTACCACCCTCCCCCATGCTTAAGTTGGACAATGTCCTATTTGGCAAATACATGGATGCAACAGGGGTTCAAAAAGATATTACCTGAGTGACATAGAATACCAGATCAGTCTGAATCCTCTGGATTGCCTCCCAGGAAGCACTGAGTTTAATGCCTCCAGCTGGGCGGTGCTTCGTGTCATCCCTCAATGAGGGTGACACTCTCCTTTGGGGGAATCTGGACTAGGAAATGTTTCAATCTTTGGCCATTAACTGTAAAAGTGTACCTAGTGTTCAAATCAATGATTTCAATCGCCCCATTGGAGTGAGGCTTGACCACCCTAAATGGTCCTATCCACTTGGACCTGACTTTCCCTGGAAAGAGTTTTAGGCGGGCATCAAAAAGCCAGACTTGTTGGTTAGGCTCAAAGGTCTTTCTATGGATGAGTCGGTCATGGACAGCTTTCATTTTCTCCTTATACAGTCGACTATTCTCAAAGGCGTCCCGACGAATTTCTTCGAGCTCAGAGAGTTGGAGCATCCTCTGCGCACCGGCTAACTGGGAATCCATGTTACACTGCTTGACAGCCTAGTAATCCCGGTGTTCCAATTCGACAGGAAGGTGGCATGCTTTGCCAAAGACCAGGCGATAAGGTGACATGCCTATCGGGGTCTTGAAAGCAGTCCTGTATGCCCACAGGGCATCATCCAGTCATGTGGACCAGTCTTTCCTGTCAGGTCTCACAGTCTTCTATAATGTGAGACCTCGGTCTGCCCATTTGTTTGCAGATGATACGGGGTAGCAATGCGGTGGTTAACCCCGTATTTTCTAAGTAGGGCACAGAATTGGGAGTGAATAAAATGACTTCCACCATCACTGATCATGGCCTTTGGTATGCCAAACTGAGAAAAGATGTTCTATTTAACAAAGTCCATGACAGTCTTATGATCGCATCGGTTGGTGGCGACGACTTCAATCCATTTAGAAACATAGTCTACTGAGACTAGGATGTACTCAAAGCTGTTGGATGGTGGAAAGGGGCCCATAAAATCAATACCCCAAACGTCGATGATCTCGACAATCAAAATAGGCTAGAGGGGCATCATATCTTTTCTGGTCATGGTCCCCAGTGTTTGGCAGCATGAGCAAGTCTTGGCAAAGTTGTGTGCATCCTTAAATAGGGAAGGCCAGTAAAATCCGGACTACAGAACCTTCGCAGCCGTTTTCTTTCCAGAGAAGTGGCCACCACAAGCTTGATCATGACAAAAAGATAGCACACTCTAAACTTCATTCTCGAGGATACACCTCCTGATGATCTGGTCAGCATAGAGGCCAAACAGCATGGGATCATCCCAGAAATAGTGCTTGGCCTCGGCCAAGAATCTGTTCCGTTGCTGTCTGGACCAATTATGTGAGGTCTGTCCTACAACCAGCTAGTTGACATAGTCAGCATACCAAGGCAGTTTCTTGTCTTGCACAGCCAAAATGTGTTCATCGGGGAAGGTGTCATATAAAGGCATGGAGGGTTCAATGTGGTCTGGGTGAAGTCTAAACAAGTGGTCAGCTACCACATTCTTTGATCCAGCTTTGTCATGGATTTCCAGGTCAAATTCCTGCAAGAGCAGGATCCATCTGATGAGCTTGGGCTTCGCGTCCTTTTTAGCCAACAGGTGCCGGATGGCTGAATGGTCAGTATAGATGGTCATGTGGGATCCCAGCAAGTAAGGTCGAAACTTCTCAAGTCTGAAAACTACAGCGAGCAATTCTTTTTCTGTGACTGTATAATTTCGTTGGACCTCGTCCAACGTCTTGCTCGCGTAGTAGATCACCATGGGTTTCTTGTCTTGTCTTTGTCCCAGGACAGCGCCTATGGTGAAATCTGATGCATCACACATAATCTCAAAGTCTTGGGACCAATCCGGGGGCTGAAGTATAGGTGCTATGGAAACTAAGTCCCGGAGAGTGTGGTACGCCTGGATACAATCAGAGGTCATGTGGAATATGGCGTCGTTGGCTAGAAGGTCGGTTAAGGGTTTAGAAAGCTTGGAGAAGTCTTTGATGAACCTTCGATAGAAACCAACATGTCCCAGGAATGGGCGGATCTGTCGGACCGAGCTAGGCGGAGGATGTTTGGAAATCAAATGAACCTTAGCCTGATCCACCTCAATGCCCCTATGCAATACGATGTGACCGAGGACAATTGCTTCTTGAACCGTAAAATGGTTCTTTTCCCAACTTAACACCAGATTAACCTCAATACATCGTTTCAAGATTTTCTCCAATTTGCTCAAACAGTGGTTGAATGAATTCCCAAATACAGAGAAATCATCCATAAAGACCTCCAGGTATTCACCCACCATTTCTGAAAAAATGGCTAGCATGCAACGCTGAAAGGTAGCAGGTGCATTGCATAACCCGAACAGCATTTGACGGAATGCAAACATGCCGTACGGGCAAGTGAATGTGGTCTTCTCTTGATCTTCAGGAGCAATTGCGACTTGGTTATATCCTGAATATCCATCCAGGAAGCAAAAATACTTTTGCCCTGCCAATCTTTCAAGGATCTGGTCAATGAATGGCAAGGGAAAATGATCTTTCTTGGTTGCTTCATTGAGCTTTCTGTAATCAATACACACCTGCCATGAGGTGGTGGTGCGGGTGGGGATGGATTGACCATGCTCATTGGTAACAACGGTGAGCCTGGCTTTCTTTGGAACCACTTGAGTGGGGTTCACCCAAAGGCTGTCAGAGATGGGATAGATGATGTCGGCATCAAGCCACTTGATAATTTCTTTCTTGACAACCTCCCGCATATTTGGGTTTAACCATCTCTGCATCTGGTGGGAGGGTCATGCCCCGTCTTCCAGATAAATCTTATGAGTGCAATAGGCAGGGCTAATTCCTCTCAAGTCTGAAATGGTCCATCCAATGGCGGCCCGATGTTCTGAAAGGGTTGCGATCAACCTGAGTTCCTAATCCTTGGTTAGATGAGAGTTAATAATCACAGGGAAAGTCTGGTCAGGTCCCAGGAAGACATACTTGAGATTCTTAGGTAGTGGCTTTAGTTCGAGTGCGGGTGGAACAACAGTCGACGAGAAAGGGAAAGGCGGAGTTGATCAACATCAATCTCCTCGAATGGTGTTGTTTGATGGCAATCAGTCCTACAGAGGTCCATGGGCAGCGATGGTGACGGGTCAGAATAGTCATTACAAGATTGGTGGTCTGAGACAGAACTAATGGTGAGGCATTCCTCGACCAAAGGTTCCACGGGATCATGTTCCTCAACACAATCGTAATCAAAAGACTTTTTCGCCCGGAAGATATCCAACTGCATTTTCTTGTCTCCGAAGGCAATTTCCAAACATCCCGTGTCACAATCAATGTTTGCCTTAGCCGTAGCTAAGAAAGGTCTGCCTAAGATTATGGGTGTGCTCTATAATTTTTCAGGGACGTCCATGTCAAGTACTAAGAAGTCGACCGAGAAATAGAAGTCCTTGACCCGCACAATCACGTCCTTGACAACCCCCTTCGGGGTCTTCACAGATCTGTTAGCTAGCTGGATGGTGACAGGTGTGGGTGTCAACTCTCCGAAACCAAATTGGTGGTACAGGGTTGTTGGAATTAGATTGATAGAAGCACCTAAGTCCAAAAGCGCTCTATCAAATGTCATGTCCCTGATATTGCAAGATATCAAGGATGCTCCTAGGTCAGTTTGCTTGAGCGGAAGGTTGCTTGATATTACGGAACTTGCTTGCTCAGAGAGCACAACCTTCCTAGGTGCTTGAGGTCTTGGCTTACATTTGGGTGTACAGGCATCCTTTAAAAACTTGGCGTAAGCCGGGATGTGCTTAAAGGCTTCGAGGAGCAGAATATTAATTTGAACCTGCTTAAAGATCTCCAAAAGCTCCTCAGTTTCCACAACACTTTTCTTCTTCTTGATTGTCTCCAAGGCCTCAGGGTAGGGTGTCTGAACATGGATAGGATCTATTTCTGGGTCCTTGGGTTTTTCCAGTGCCTCCTCTGAGCCGGGTATTTCAGCTAGTGAAGTCTCAGGGAGAGTCGGCCATTTGGGATCCTGGGTTTTGGTGTCGCTTCTCAAGGTTACCGCATTCACAAAGGCATTGGGACCATGGGTTGATCCTTGAGAAGATGAGGACGAAGAAGCACCAAACCCAAGGGGTGTTTGTGGCGCTGGCTGGACCATGTGAGCCTGCCCAGGATTGCCCTGGAACCCTTGCGGGTTAATCACGTTTCACAGGTTCGGTTGTGGCTGGGAAGGTAGGGATCGTTGTTGTTTATAGTACAAAAGTTGGCTTAACTGTCCCTTTACTAAGGTCATTTCCTCCTGATGTTTCTGGTTCATTTCAGCCATCATCTTTATCAGGGTGTTCATTTGGTTCTGCGGGGGAGGGGCCACCCTGTTCTGATTGTATGGGGGTTTAACTGGTGGTCCTTGTTGATGGGGGGCAAGTTTGGCTACTGGTTTGGCCTGGGATGGTTCTGGAATTGAGGTGGTTTCTGGTTTGTCCAACCAAAGTTGGGGCGATTACGCCAGCCAGTGTTGTAAGTGTTGGAGAAAGGGTTAGGTTTAGCATAACCTTGGACAGCTTGCACATCTTCAAGGATAGCAGATGTCGATGGGGAGGGAAGAGAGTAATCAAGGGTTTAGGGAGTAAAGGTCCCTCCCTGGAATGTGGTCAGGGGTTGTTCCAGGTTCAGTTGGCTTAAAGGCTGGACCAGGTCAACATTATGTGCTCCCTTTGCTAGGGAGAAGGTCTGTAACGGATTCCTGGTCTAGTTCAGTAGCTCGTCAATCTTTTTATCAACCAATTCCACTCGATCTAGTTTCTTGGCAATGATGTCCATGTCAACCATTCCAGAATTTGGTTATACCTCATAAATCCTACCACGGGGTTGACTAGATCAGTTAAACTGGGTCATGGAGGCATTGTTGAGCGAATTTTCGCTCATAGACTCAAAGAGCATAAACGCGCTCTCCTCATCTTTATTCAAGAAGTTCCCCCTACATGAGGCATCGACGAAGTTCCATAGGTTACTGTCCAGACCGTGGTAGAAGATCTGGACCAATTGCCACCTTGGTACTTCGTGGTGTGGGCATTTCCTCAAGAGTTCATTAAATCTTTCCCACGCCTCATGGAACTGTTCCCCACCGTGGAGTGTAAAGGTAGTAATGGCTCTTCTGAGGGCATTGGTCTTTCCTATGGGGAAGAATTTCTTTAGAAATGAATGCCTCAGTTCTTCCCCAGTGGTGATGGGTCTACCTAGGGTTCTAAGCCAGTGGGATGCCTTGTCTCTTAGTGAGAAGGGGAACATCTTAATCAAAACAATGTCAAGGCTAATGTTCCTAGGTTTCACAGTTCGGGCTATCCGGTCAAGATCCTCTAAGTGCTGGAAGGGGTCCTCATTTGAGCTTCCATGTAAGTGGCTCTAAATCAGACTCAAAACATTTGGTTTTAGCTCAAAATCATCTCCCCCTTCGGGGATCCTAAGATGCGGCTCGACTCTAATAGCGGAAGGATTATAGAAATCGCGGAGGGGCCTTGGTTGATCCTGGAATGGTGGTAGATCAAGTGGCGGTTGCCCTTGTGGGCCTTGGAAAGGTGGTGGTGGTTGCTCTTGTGGGTTCTATAACCGATGTATGGCTTGCATGATAGTGTGGATCTGTTGCTGCTGAAGCTGGTGGTTTGCGTTAATCTGGGCTTGGATGATGGCCATTATGTCTGGTGGGGGTTGGTCCTCAACCTCATCTACCCTAGGTTCAGCCATGTTTCTAGTAGAATCAAGTCGCCTGGATTCCCATCCCAAAATAAACAACTCGAGATGCAGTGAGCATCTCCCGTGCATACACTAGAGAAGAACAGGAGGGGATGCAGAGAGCGACAGATGCGAGAAGTGTGTGTTCAACCAAGCAAACACGCCTAGTCCTTATGGTATATTCCTTAGGGGACCTAGAAATCTCCAAAAGGGTGATTAAGTTCGTAAGCACTAGACTCCCCTTCCCAAAGCTAATCTGGCCAGGTTGATTACGAGGGGATTGTAGGGAAGGTTCTTCCTTTAGCTTGCGCCACCAGTTCCATAGACCCCACAACCGTGGTCGTTTGACACTGCCCCGTAGCTTAGTCACCAGATTCTACTAAGGGAATGAAAGCCAAGTGCCTAGCGAACAAAACCTCGCCTCTCGAGACTTAACCCATTCTTGCCTAGGGCACGTCTACTCTATTTTAAAAGGCTAGGATAGTGCTTATGCTAGGGTTATGTGATGAGGCGTTGATTGGGGTAGTGCCTCTTAGCTTTCCACTTTCAGTGTGTGTGCTCCTATCAAAACATGGTTTTCAAGCAAGGATCTTTTTTTAGATGTGGTGTCTTTTAATGTTTTATCCTTACTTTAGTGTCTTTTAGGATTGACGTGCCTTAATATTTTCAAACAAGTTTCAGTGGGCACGTCAAGTTTTGCACACAATTCGGTGAAAGTAGATTTCCTTTTATTGTGTAGAGGCTCTAAAACCCTAATGTACTCATCCTAATGATCATGCAGCTTCTACTAGATGAGTTATTTTTAGGGGTGAGTGGTGCGGCCCAAGTCAATCCAAGATGGCTTCACAAACACCACTCAAAAAGAAAAAAGAGCACTCCAAGAATTTATTCAAAATGTTAAAGTATTTTTTTTGTTGGGTGATGTGTTAAGGATGTGGGTCAGGCAATCATACACCATGCCAATTTTTTTCAGTTTTACAATTTTTTTAGGTTTTTAAGCAAGCAAACAACCATTAGTGAAAAAATACTCACGACTGGTCCTTGTTGCACTTACTCTTTCATTACCGTCATGAGTTGCACTACTTCGTCTCCCAAGCGTCGAATTCCTGCAACCATCAAGTAGGAGACAAGGCGTTTGACGATGTAAGCATGGATGTAAAATGGAAGTAACAAAATAAATCCATTGCCTCCCCAACAACAGTGCCAAAAACTGACGTGCGCGTGACGCGTGTGTTTTGAAGAGTCGCTATAGCTTGCGCTTGCGACGTCGGTTTTAAAATAAAGAAACGGATGTGAGTTCGAGTGTCAGTCTAAGGGAGGCATGAAAATTGAATTCTTCTTGTCACTTATTGTCACGAAAATCGTGGGGTTTTGCTTGCGAAAAAGCACGGGTGAAAAGTGAGAGAGAGAGAGAGGGAGAGAAAGAATAGGGTTAGAATGTCTTCATTCACAGCATGCAATTCAAACATAAAAGAGAGCAGGCAATTGAATAGAAAACAACTTCATTTAACATGTAACTTTAGTTCATAATTACAACACTAGATGAATGCTTGAACATAAGTAAAGTAAAGCTTAAAAGAATGAAAGAGAGAAAGAGGGGACGGCGAGGCAGCCACGGTGGTGGAGAAGGCTCCGTCGGTGGCTCGTCGTCTCCGGCGATTACGAAAGGGCTTAAAGGTAGCTAGGAGGGAGATAGAACACTTGCAAGTGGAGTCAATGCTCCCTATGGGTGGTTGGGAGGGGTTTAAATAGGAAGAAGGGCTTTCCAAAGGAAGAAGGGGTTTTAGCGAAGTCCAGGACGTCGCTAAAACCCTTCCCAAAATGTCGGTGAAGGCCCCTGCCCACCGGTCGCTCACCTGCAGCTGTGCTTCTTCGCGCCTGATTCGCGTGTGCATGTCATAAGCCGTCCGATCGAAGATCGGACGACTGAGATCCCGTGTGGGGCACATGCTTGGATCGCGCCCACACCCCCCGCGTTATCGCGGGCATCGGCTTTGGACGCACGAGATTGCGCCACGTTGCTCTATCCGCACCGTCCGCTGCCAATCGGGCGGTACAATTTCGCTAGCGTGTGCCTTCACCTTCGATTTGGTGCGCGGGGAGTTTCGAACTCGCGCCCCCTGGTTGTGCGGTTGAGGCAGCGACCGCTGTGCTGCCTTGCGTGGATGGTTGCGGTTGCACGTCAATGCTCGGCTGCTACCGACCGTTGGATGGAAGATCCGACGGTCGTGATTTGCTCTGGCGAGGAGTGTAGTGATGGCACAGGAGATGGTGCGGTGTTCTCAGCCATCCGATTGAAGATCGGACGACTCAGATCATTCTGCGGTTGATGGAGGGGGCTGGGCGAGGCATGCAGGCGTAGCGAGCGGGCGCCATGTGGGGCACCATGGGCTGTTGATCATCAAATCAATGGTCAAAACTTCTTGGGCCCATTGCGGGAGCTTCGGATGTCGGATTTGGCCGATTTCGAGTCCGTTGGACTCCGTTCGTCGCTCTAAATCCATCCGTGCAGTCCGATTGCTCATCTGAGGCCTGTTTTGATAAGTGCTCATACAAATGACCATTAATACTATTGTATAAGCAATCTTAATGTGTGATGCATGCAATGCTCTCATTCCTATTTATGATGTGTTATCTATGCATTTTGTTCTTAAGATAAACCCCATTTAACAGAGTTATTACCCCGAGATGCAGTGTTATCACATTACTCTTGTTAAAAGAAATTCAACTCATTTTTAGAAGAGATGTTTTAAGGGGAGTTATAGGAAATTTAAAATTAATTAAACCTTTTTGATAGTGTCAAAAAGGGGGAGGATTTTTTGCATTATTATTTATGATTTTGTCATCATCAAAAAGGGGGAGATTGTTGGTGCTAGAGCACTGCAATCATTTGTTTTGATGATAACAAAACACGTGTCATTTAACATTTGCACTTGGAGTCTTAGATTTCAGGTTAATTGCAAATGGAGACGTGGTTAGACGGAGTTCGAGCTCGCATCCAGGATGGATTGGAGGAGTTTGATTGAGAACAGAGGAGCTTCGTAAGGAGCGATAGTTTGAAGAAGGAAGGAGATGAAGAATAGAATAGATTTCCTTTCCTTGTAATCTTTGTATTTTCGTTTCTTTTGTTGCTCTTTATTTTGTTACTCAGATTCATGTTAAAGAGCCTCAAAGAACCCTAATAGTAGTCCTAGGAACACTTGCACAACCCTAGGATACTTAGGTTTTCTGTAGAGAACTTAGAAAACCAAAATAGGGTTCAAACAGCCTTTTCAGACGTCTAATCTGAAAATCAGACGTCTGATAAATACTTTTAAGACGTCTAAATGTTGACTCAGACGTCCGACTATATTTAGGCTGGACTTAGTTAGTTCTGTCTGATGAAATCAGACGTCCAGATCTTAATCCAGACATTTAGAAGACATCTGATGATTTTGCCAGACGTCCAATTAGTGGACCGTTGGCTGCCTTAGCAAACACTGAAGGAAATGACTGTTGGCTCGTATTAGATGTCCGTAGAGGACACCAGACGTCTGATGTATGACTGTTTTGCCTCGGCTGACCCAAACTCTCTTCTCAGAGATCTTATAGCCGTTGCACTCTCTTGGAAATCCATTCTCGCAGAAAAGTAGCCTTCCAGATGTCTAGACTTAGTGCTAGACGTCCTGTATGTTGTCTGATGACAATTCACTAGAACCCTGTTTCGATCTGATTCAAGTCAGGAAGGAAACCCGCCTATAATCAGACGTCTAACTTTGTTCCCAGATGTCTTAAACTGGTTTTCCAAACGTCCGATGCTAGGATCAGACGTCTGATAACCCTGTCAGTGTAATGATTAACCCTAATTTTGGCCTAATTTTCTTAGAGCTTGCACCCAACGGCTATGGAAGCCTTCCTAGAGTCTCTATAAATAGAGGGGAACCTTTGCCACTCAAACATAAACCAAGACACATCCAAGCTACATACTTTCCACTCTTTAGTGTCTAAAGGAAGAAGAAGATCATATAGAAAAAAGCTTTTGATCTCCAAGCTTAGTTCTACACCTAAAGAGCTTGATTCCTATTGTGCACCCGCTCTCCCACTACGATTACGAGAGCGACGAAGCGCTACCACATGGTTTACGCATCCGCATCGTCGACGCACTTCCACCAAAGGGAAGCATCCTTACTCCTATAGAAGCTTAGTTTTAGAATATCTTTGTTGGCTCTATAGGACTATTTGTAATGTACTTTGTTATTTGGTTGGGTATTCGTGTTGCAAATTCCCGTCTCCTTCGTGAGACAAAATCCTTCTCGTGAAGAGAAGGGGTTTGAGGTACGCTACCCTTGTATAAAGTAGCGTGGTTATAATTGAGGTTGTACTACCCTCATTTAAGTAGTACGTTAGTGGATTTGATCAACTTGGTTGATCGAAAAATCTTAACTCGAGAGGTTTAGGTGGTGGTTTTCACCCGGTTTGGGTTTCCACCTAAAAATCATTGTGTACTTTGTGTGATTGTCTATTTTGTGAGATAGTTATATTTTAATTCCGCATTTCTACATCACGCTGATCTCACCCCCTCCAAGTAGGGATTTACAAAGGTTACTAGCCAGTGGCATGTTCGGGGCCTGCGGAAATGACGAGATTAGCGACACAGGCCCCCATTCCTCTCGTGATACCCGGTAGTGTGGTTTAACTCAGTTGTTAATATTTAAATAAGAATATGCTTGCTTGGAATAATCAGATTGAACTCTAGGATGTGGAATGAACCCGAGGGTAGAAATGAATGAGCCTGTTTGAGCTATACTATTTACTTGAATGCATGGTTAAGATAAAATGCTAGCAAATGCCTTTAGTATAATTACGAGATGCATGTTAAAATATGAGCTGCCTGTATGTAAATGAGAATTGAATCGTGAAACTACAAGTTTCATGTTATGATTAAGAACTGAATTACGAAAACACAAGCTGCCTATATATGAATGAGGAACGAGTTATGAAACATGAGATCTAGACCTGCATAAATGAGATGAATATGAGACCGAACCCTACAGGGAATTAGGAGTAGAACTCCTATAGATGAAAGGAAATCTGGAATGTAGACAGGAAGTATGCTAACCCTTGTGTACACAGTACCAAGGAGAGCAACTATTCCTTTTTAGTGTAGAGCAGAGCTAGCCTCCCTTGGGTTGAGACCTGGGGTTAGGATTGCCCACTCTACACCGACTCCTGTTGGCCCTCATGTACATGGTACCGAGGCGTGCTACTAGTGTAGGGAGGGAGCTAGCCACCCCACGGGACCTGGGGTTCAGTTAACCACCCTACACCGACTTTGTTAGGCCCTTTGGGCAAATCGGGGTAGTCAAATGAGGGTGCGCGGACTATGGAAAGGCGAGACCCCTGTTTGATTCTGAGGGACGAGACCCTTGCTCTGAGAGGGTAAGGCCCTATTGTTGAATGTTAACGAATCTTTACGCTAACGTGTTCGATTTTGGAAAACCTGTCGTTGTAGTTTGAAAGCGAAGAATTCGTGTTCAATAAATAAAATTTATACCGAAATGAATTCCGGGTCGAACACAGGGAGGCTACGTTGATCTATATTCGCAATTATATTTTTAAGGATTTTTGATAAGCAAGGCGATATAATTACAATAGAGCTATCAGACTAAAAGAAAGAGATAGAGAGAGAGAGAGAGAAAGAGAGAGAGAGAGAAAGAGAACATGCATTCAATATTTCAACTGTTTATATAATCAAACTAAATAAAAGTTACACTAGAAAGCAGAAAATCAATTACACTATAAAACAGGAAAATTCTACACTAGAAAAGCTGTAAATAAGAATGGGAGAGAGAAGTTATCCTCCTCGACGATTGCTTGGAGGACGAGCCGGACGGAATGACGTCTGGACGAAGGAGAACGAAGCAGGACGAAGGAGGACGAATCAAAAGAATGGGAACGAAGCAGCACACCGTCATCGTCGCGGGATCCACTTCCGAAGGGGAACGAAAATTTAGGCTTTATCTCGCGAGGAGCATCCCGGGTGTGGGATAAGCTTCTCTTGAGCTTTGGAGGGGTAGAGAAGAGAAGGAAGGGATAAGAATTTCGTATGGAGGGGGTCTCCTTTTATAGTTGCAAGGAGTGGGGGCAAAATGGACATTACAACTTCAAAATAATAAATGAGGGGTCTTTAATGACGGATAAATCCGTCACTAAACCCCCAACGTGGGCGTAGCTTCCGCGCCCACGCACGCCGCTTCAGCTGCCCCACGCTCAATGCCATCGCACGCACTTTGATTCTCACGATCGGACGGCTTAAGACGCATCTCCGCTCGCTGCGCTGCGCTGCGCTCGCCTGGCGCGTGCGATCGCGCGTGACGCCGCGCGTGACGCCGCGCGTTCAATCGAGCGTGAATGCTATTGGGCGCGCGCGGCCGTCCGATCGCGATTCAACGCCCACCTGTGCCCAATCGCTCGCGCCTCCAGCCCTCTGCTGTGGCTCGAACCCGCGCCTGCTGGTCGCGTAAGCGCGCTCGACCGCTGCGCTACGGGGCACGGATGGTCGAGCGGACACTTTTAAGCGCGGCCGACCACAGCCGTTGGATCAAGATCCAACGGCGGAGAGCGAGCGGGTGCGAGGCCTTCGTAGAATGCGTGCGGCCGTTTGGGCGGCCAAGATGGCACCACGTGGCGCCATCTTGGCCGTCCATCTTCTGGAAGTTGTAGATGGTGCCACGGATGTCGAATTGTCTTGATGTTTGTGTCGTTGGGCTGCGATCGTCAATCCGAATTCATTCGTGCGGTCGGATTTGTCATCTGAAGTGCGGATCTTCACCATCCTGGCCCTTGATCTTCTAGGGTTCCCCGATCACTATCTGATGCTACGGATGCCTGATTAGGGCGATCTTGGAGTCGTTGAACTCCAATCGTCACCCTGATCACATCCATACGGTTGGATCTTTGATCCGAGGCCCCTATAAAATATTTTCCCTGTCCAAGCACATAAAAGGAGACAATTAACCTCCATTTTATTCAAACTACTCTAAATGCAAGATGATGCATGTTATGCAATATTTATATCATGAAATGCAATCCTATGCTTAAGAACATGCATAAATAGACACCTTAAGTAGTGTAAATGTGTTTACATCACCTATACTGTTCCATACTATACTTTGGGCATACCCGCTAGCGGAAATGACTGACCACGTGTCAGTGCGCGGTAACTATCCGTGCTCTTATCACGCGTGCCGTAGTCATCACTACGTCTTGACAGTGATCTTGAGGTGGTTGACTGGGTGTAGGACTACCCCGAGGGACTCTCCCGGCTAAGAGAGCATCACATGTACCTTCTACTCTACGGAAAAGACTACAATCAAGATCGTTCTCATGAGGAACATGCAAGATCAAGAAATGTCTGGATACTTGAGAAATAAATGAACAAGAAACATATAAATGAGATAAATAGAAATGAGAAATAGACCTGTTGTTATTTTACTGTACTTGCACTTAAATAATGTAAACACCACTCTACTCAGTGTTCGCTGACTCTGTTTTTTCGTAATCTTGTTCAGGACCAGGAGTTGAGCAGCCCGAGTTTGCAGTTACAGAGGGCGCTGGGCCTAGCCAAATCCTGCCGTAGTCGTTTTTCAGCTCTTTCGTTTTCTACTGTTGTAATGAGTAATGGACACAGTTTACTGTTCATGTTACTTTCCGTCTTTTGTTGTTGTTGTTGTGGCATGTACTATATTTTGAGATAGTTGTTCTACTTTCTTTACTGCTTCGTACTTTTTCTCTGGTTAGTTATATTGCATGTGTGAATGTGGTTTATTTTCCCTACTTTTGGTTATTTCTTGTTGGATGACTAGGTCTTGGGATTAGTCTAGGCAAGCCGGTCTCGGATCCTGTAGGGATCCAGGAACTGGGTCGTAACATGTGTTTTGCAAGACACATTGCAACACACATTTCTTTACTTGTGTGCTTTATAAAAGCTATCAAAAATTTTATAATTGTTTCTTAATTAAATCTAATGATTTTACATAAAACTTCTAAAATTACAAGATGTAGTCCCAAATCTTTAAAATGCGTTAATGTCACCCTTGATTTTTCTAATTGTCTCAATGTTGTTCCTTTGATGTCATTTATTAATATCAAAGTTGATTTATATACCACATTTTGAGGTTATTATTAACCTAAATTTAGGTTGAAAAGGTTAGTAAGTGATAATTATGTTAGATTGAATAGTGAAAGGGAGAACCATATATATCGATGTAAGACAAAATGTTAAGGATGTCAATATTGAAGTTTATCAAGGTCCACACACCACATTGAATTCTAGGTGTAAGCTGAGGAACTTAAACTACTAATAAATTTTTACAAACATAATGCATTTGCATATCATTTACAAAATATCTTATAACTTTTTATAGAGTAACTTTATGATATCTTCTTCCACTAAGATGTGTGCAAAGATCTTTTCTAATCTTAGCGAAATTTCACACGCAGTATATGTAAATACTAAACCCTCTATCGATTTGGTTGAACTTCTCATACAATTTTCAAAATTGATCAAATATCACATTAACTCTCAACAATTCGATCCCTAGACTCATTAAAAGGTTCCTCCGTCACACACACGCACACACACATGGACGCGTGCACGCGTACGTTGTCTTTGAGAAATACCATGTATGTGGATATATACATATGTGGCCTTATAAAAGCTAATATCTTTATTTAGACACACATTCTCTAAATAATTCATTATCTTTGAGCTTGCACGTCGACTCCCTTCTGTCTACCTCACGTTCCTCGCCCGATGGCCAGTGCAGCCCCCAACAAGTTGCTGTTTTGCCCAATTAATTCACTCCCAGATTTGCCTGAGAGAGAAGTGAGCAAGTCCCTCCTTTTGTGGCTCGCGGCAACTTCCACGTGATTAGTTCATGTCTCGACTCAACTCCATAAATACCTTCAACACCATTAACGCTGCCCCCCACCCACTTGAGCACCACCCTCCTTCACCTCGCACTTTCTACAGTACTGTAGCGACGCTGCTTTATTTTCATCAGCATGCTAATGAGAACCACTCACGCACCAAAATAAAAAAGAAAAAGGCAGTTGCACAAAAAAAGATTACCAATGTGATTACTTGGGACCAGTTCGAGTTGTATTTACTACGAGATTTGAATTAATTATCATTTCACGTTCTCAAATGATTTGTTTAGGGTTAGTTTACATTGTGAGATGTCTTTTATGGAATAAAAATTTGTAAATAGTAAATATATTGTATTGGTGTTTACGTGTAATCTTGGATGATTATATGAGGATGTTTACGTAAATAAAGGATAAGATAGAAATAAGTTGAGGATGGAAATCTAGAGTGTTTACTTGGAGACAAGGGATGAAAGAAAAGATAAGTCGTCAAAAGATAACTACACTCCTAGAGTGGTTGTTATGTTGGTTAGTGATTTTTTTTTCCCTGAGGGCAAGGAAGAAAGGGAGGGCAAATGCGAAAAAAGTGTCAGATGCGGAGAGGAGAGTTACAAGGGATTAGCAGACAAGATAACTTATTTCTCACCCATACTCAGATATGAAAAAATTTGAATTTAGAGTAAAATATAGATTCACTTATTTTCCTTCGTAGATACGGGATATCTTACGAAAACATAAAATATCCCATGACACAAATAGGCTCATAGGTTCCACTTGGACCAAAATCCAATAAGTGCATGCTTAACTTAAGACGACTTTGTTTCCCCCGTAATTAACGGTACTAATTCTGATATGAGCCACCCAATTCAATGATTCTATTACTCGCGATTTAAAAAGCATCAGTAAAGGCATGCATGAATGTGCATAGGTGTTTCTGACTTGGTATTGTGAGTACGAGGAAGGGAATATGTATGGTTGCTTGGTGACATTGAGTAGGTGTGTAGTGCATGGAAGAAGGATGACGTGGGAAGAGAGTGGAGAACGTACATATGCGCTTTAGTGAGAGGGACGTGTGATAGGGTTGCAGTGAGAGTTGGCAAACATTGTCGTCGCCTTAGCATGAGGCATTTATGTATCATGGGAAACAATGTCATGTCTTTTACCTGAGGGACGGCGGGTGATAACGTGTATATATATATATATATATATATATATATATATATATATATGTATATATATATTATCTTGTGAGCTGTGTTTAAAAAACAACCCATTTAAGTACCAATTTGTGATTGTCCAGATGAGAAATAAGATCGATAAAATTACTTACATATTTTGGTACTAACTTTTATATAATAATTGAAATTATGTTATCAAATAAGAAAATTATTTATTTATTTTTAATATAATATATAAGGATATTATATATATGTTAGGTTTACTAACAATAGTGTTAGAGTTTTCGTCTCGATTATTTTGAAGATTATTATTCACAACTCACAGTTTTATTTCTCTGTAGATGCATGAGATTCAATTTTAAAGGTACCCATCCTCAAATCGACATTTTGAACACTGCATGCGATTAATTGTATATATTAAGGTAAGCTTTCTAACCGCGCTATTATTATTTTTTTGTTATTGATTGTTCTACGTATTGAAAAGCAAAATCTCATAAAATCATTGCTTCATACATACAATGGTTGCAATAGATAATGGATCGATAAAACACTTGATAATTCGAAGCCAAATAATTCAATTACATTTCAGTACAACAATCTTGTCAATCAAGTTGCAAGTAAATTACAAGATTATACCTAATTTGTATTACAATATTGGATTGTGGTAACTTTCATGTAAGCATCATATAAAGTGTATTATAGAACTTAAAGAATGAAATATTTTGTAATACAAATATACTTACCATATAACAAACATATTCATTGCAATGGTTGTAATTTATGCTATCACAAAAAGCATTTATTTATATTACATGTTTAGGCATTTGTTGTAACACAACGAAACAAATGGATTATTTAGTAATACAAATACACTTAACATACAACGAAAATGTCCACAAGTCATTTGTTTAAAAGTCATTATGAGAGTTATACAAGTTTCATGTATTACAACATTATAATTATAGTGTTTTACACTAAAACACACTTAATGAAATTGATTAACAAATGTATGATAATTTTTTATTATATGTTGTTCTTCATATCATTGCTTGCTATCATGTATTATATGTTATTTTTCATATTATGCACTGCTACTCCGATGATATACTTTTTATTGATGTAATCCATTAATTTTGTATTTGTCATATGTATTATTGTATTACGTATTACAACAAACGTATAGATTTTACATCTTTACATCATTATTTTTTCGTTACAATGACTACGCTTTATTGTTACAAAATATATTTCAATTTTTACAACACAAGTATACATTTGTTACATTACATGATTTTCTCATTACAAAAGATCTTCTATTTTACAGTCATTTTCAATACTTTGCATGATGAGGATGCAAGGAGTTATTTCCATAGCTGCAAATTTATTATTTATTTTAATTAGTATCATTTTCATAAATCCAATTGATGACATGCTATGTAAAATCATCCATCAAAATAAATGATTTTTGTATTGATGGAGAAATCTTCATCTAATGACTGTCATGTAGAACTTATTTATCTTTTTTTTTTTTTAGCACTGTGCGTAAGTAATATATATATGCCAATTCTACTGGCTCCCAAAAAGAAAACAAAAATTACCGCTACATGTGTTGGTTGTCGTCTTGGCTTCATGATTTTCACCTGGTCTTCTCTGTGGACCATGTGGGTATCTATATAGGGATTAATATCTAACAAGTTGTGGAGCAGGTTTTGACAACTCAATCCCCGATCCATCTCGCAAAAGGGGTTGGGAAAGAGAGCTTATCCCTATCCACATTGTGAAGATTAGCGGGAATCCCGCAGTGTTGCATTTTTAACTACCTAGATAAGGATGGTAGTGCACTTGGAATAATCGATTAGACATGATGTATCGTAAGTCATTCTCAAAGGAAACGGATCTGAAGTAAATTCTATAAACAATGCCCACCATGACCAACATTTGAGTTCAATACTCTCGACGTTTGAGATGGTTCCATCTAATTTCTAACCATTTTAAGATTATCGTTGTCATTCTCCATCATGTGGGGGGGAACAAGAAACCACTTGTTCGGAGTTTGGAACAACAATATCTCCTTTCTCAATTAATTTGCTATAAGTTAAAAGAAGAATCAAGAGAGATGAAAATATACATATTGTGAGCAAGATAATGACATTCTCTTGCAAAGGATTTCCAAAGTAGCCATAAAGTAGCATTTCTAGAGGATTATGGGATGCAGAATGAGGGTTAACACTAACTTCTTGTAAAAATTGAAGGACTAAGTTGAAGTCTCCTTTATAACTTAGGACCATATCCAAATTGGGTCGAAGTTTGTATTTCATTATGTTATTAGTTATTCTATTTGTTAAAAAATGGACATTTTGGTGTAAGAAGGTGAGATCGTGTAACGATAATTAACTTCGCCCTTATGCGATGAAATGTAACTCCTTGCATAATAGAATTTGTCAAGGATACAAGTTTCCTTTCCAACAAAAGATGTCTTGAATATCTTTTACTTAGCAAAAAATAATTAAATTGCCATGTCATTAACTACTAAGTACATGACATTTGATGAGTGATGTTAATCGTCCTAGTGACTATCCATCAATTCCCAAGAAGCACTAAGTACCCCTTTTTTGTAGAGAAGAAATATCACACAACTAAGTACCCCCTTTTCTGTAGAGAAGAAATATCACACAACTGTTGGTGCAAGGGTATCACGATCGTTATTTTGATGATAACAAAATAGTTGTTATTTAACATTTGCATTTGAGATTATGAGTTTCAGGATAATTGTAAATGGATACAAGTGTGAAGGAGCTCAAGCTCGCGTCCATGGTGGATTGGAGGAGCTTGATGGAGGAGAAAAAGCTTCACTTGAAGTAAGAACTTGAAGAAGTATGGAGATGAAGAATAAGATAAAAGTGTATTCTGTTCTTGTGTTTTGTCTTTGTATTTGTCTTTTTATTATTTGCTTTTTATTTTCTTAGATCATTTATTAAAGAGCCCCAAAGTAACAAAATAATAGTCCTAGGAACACTTACTCTACCCTAGGATACTTAAACAAACACTTAGAAAACTTAGTAGGCATCAAACAGCCTGATCAGATGTCAAATCTGAACATCAGACATCTGATCTTAGATTTTAAGACGTCTGATTGTTTGATCAGATGTCTAAACCACTTAGGTTGGAAACCCACTCTTTGTCTGCAAGTTTCAGACATCCAGCCCTTAGTCTAGATGTCTTAGAAGACGTTTGAGGACCTTGCAAGATGTTCAACTAAAGGACTGTTGGTTTATCTTAGAGGATTAACCCCTAGTCTAATTTACATCTACCTTTAGACATCCATAGTGTATCCTAGACATCTGATAAATAGACGTTAGGCTAAGATCTGACCCTAATTACTTCTTATCATACCTTATGGCCATTCGAGCCTTGGAAAATCCATTCCTGCAATGATTTGTGTTTTCAGATGTCCAATCCTTTTGCTGGACATCCGATCTGTCGTCTGTGCAACTTAACACTAGAACCTTGTTTCGATATTAACAAAATAGGATGGAAACCCGTTTAGAATTAGACATCCGATTAGATTCCTAGACGTCTTAAAACACCTCTTTAAACGTTCGTCTTGATCTAACCCAATCCAGACCTTCCACCCTTCTAGATTAGATGATCGATCCCTAGATCAGACGATGAGCCAGACGTCTGATAAGAAATTTCGACGTCTAATAACCATGTTAGAATCATTAATAACCCTAATTTTAACCTGATTTGCCTTGGGATTTTTCCCAACAGCTATAGAAGCCTTCCAATAGCTAGAAGAGGCTTCTAAACCCTTCTTAGAGTCTTAATAAATAGAGGAGGACCCTTACTTTGTTACACACACACCTAAGAATATTACTTCCACACATATTGTGTCCAAAAAGAGATTATCAAGTGCTAGAAGTGGTTTTGCTCTCCCGTCTATACAATCTTCATTCGAGAGTACCGATCCGCTGTGCACTTCACTTCCATCTAAGGGAAGTACCTGTTGCCTATAGAAGCTAAGTTTAAGACATTTATTTGAGGCTTTATAGGATACTGTTATATTGTCTTTATTGGGTATTCACCTTGCGGATTCTCGTCTCCCTCGCGAGACAAAATACTGCTTGTGAAGATGAGGGGTTTGAGGTACTCTACCCTTGTTCAAAGTAGCATGGTTGTAAGAAGTTGTACTACCCTCGTTTAAATAGTACGTTAGTGGATTTGATAGGCTAGGTCGATCGGAAAATTCTAAGTCGAGAGACTTAGGTGGTGGTTTTTACCCGGGCTTAGGTTTTCACCTAAAAATTCTTGTGTGCTTGTGTGTTTGCTTTATTTGCGAGATTGGTTATATTATTTTTGCTTTATTTATTAATCACACAAATCTCACCCCCTTCGTTAGAACCTACAACAACTTCATGGAACAATATTTTAAAAATTAAATCAAGGCAACTAGTTCAATCGGTTCAAACGAAAATCGATGCCTTATCGATTAGACTGATTGATTCAAGCAATAAAAGTCAAAATCTGTTAAGACCCATGCTGTTTGAGCCTTTTATGACGTCTGGATTGTGGGTCAAACGACTGGTAAGATGTTTAGACTGTGGATCAGACGTCTAGATACCTTCCCAAATATCTGGAAATCGAAAATCTTTGGGTACGAGTTCGCGTCTGCATACGTGCTACGCGCAGACAGTACCTTCTCATTTTTCCTCCTTCTTCTCTCTCTTCCCCCACCTCTAAGAAAACCCTAAACCCAACCTTATATAACCCTCTCCTCCTCTCTCGTTTCCCCCACTTCTCAGCCACCAGCCACCTTCCTTCTTCTTCCCTCCAACGAGAGAGGCAGCGCGAGAGAGAGAGCGCGCGGGCAGCGTCGAGGAGGAGCGGCGTGAGGAGAGGAGGAGGAGAGCAAACTCGTGAGCTCGCGTGGGAGCTCACCGATGAGTGCATGGACGGGGCAGCGCGTGCGCGAGGAGGAGTGTGTCGGGGAAGTCCTCCCCGACATTGCTGCAGCCGGAGCTACAGGCGAGAGGGCGCGGTGCGGGAGAAGCAGAAGCAGGTTCTGGTTCTGGGTTTTTTCCAGAATCAGACGTCTGGAGTGACCTCCAGACGATGGTGCGGACGTCTGGAGGTGGTGCTAGAAGTCTGAGGAGAAGGGTTTGTGAAGGTACGCTTTCTTTATGGATACGGCCATGCAAGATGCTCTGCTGATCCCTTTTTGCATGCCCGTTTTGAGAAGATCGGGTATCTGCGTGCATGATTCGCTTCGGGAAGGCGCGGGACATGCCCTCCCACGCTTTTCAGACGTCTGGGCTACATACCATACGACGGGAAGCGCTTCCATATGTTCGGAGAGGTGGTCGAACGTCTGGAGTTGGGTCCAAATGGTCCAGAAGAGTTTGTAGGCATTTGAGGATTGGCGCAGAGACTTAGGTACATTACTGGGCCCTTTTAAGACGTCTGAAAGATGTTCCAAACGTCTGATTTGAAACAGAAACCCTATTTTTGACTCATTTAGGGTCCGTTTGAGTTCCGTTTTACGCAAATAAGATACGAATATGTTCCTTGTGAGTTCCTCTACTTGTGTAACGAACGCGTGCCCCAGACGCCATTTAAGACGTCTGGGAGGTGGCCCAGACGTCGGACAAGACGTCTTGGATCACATCCAGACGTCTGACCAGACGTTCGGGATCGTTTACAGACGTCTGGAAAACAGTTATGTTCGCACGGGAGATTCGTCTGCGCGCCTGTGCGCGCAGACCTGCGATTCCTCTCTCTCTCCCTCTGCGGCTGCAGGCACGCTGCGACCACCTTCTCTCTCCTCCTCGCGCGGCCTTAAAAGGGCGCGCCTCCCCTCCCGTCTCCACCGTATCCTCCTTCTTCTCCTTCCTGAGCGCGAGGGCGAGCGAGCGCGAGGGCGGCAGCGGCAGCCGCAGTGAGCGCGGAGGAGGTGCGGCGTGCGAGGGCGGGGCTCTGCCGTGAGGGCGAGCTCGCCGGAGCGGCTTGGCCGGCCGGCGGAGGGCGCAGGGGGCGTGGAGCGATGCGGAGTGGGACCTGCTGCGGGCTGAGCAGCAGACGCGCGAGGTGCGACGCGGGCGGCGTCGCGAGCGGAGGCCGAGCAGGGTTCTGATTCTGGAAAGATTTCCAGAATCAGACGTCTGGGTTGATAGCCAGACGGCAAGGTCGACGTCTGTAAGATCATACAGACGTCTGAAAGGTAAGTTTCCGCTTTCTTCTTCCTTCTTCTCGACTGACCGTACTGAGGGAGGGGGGGTTGGCCGTGCGCAGGTCGCTGATTCGCCATCCTTTGCGAATCAGACGTCTGGAAGTTGTACCGGATGGCGGGAGTGATCTACAGACGTCCGTGTGTACCATCGGACGTCTGGGGTATAGGACAGACGTCCCCGCAGGCTTCTGGACGTCCGGGGAACCAAGCTGAACAGGTAATTCTCTGATCCACCATTTAAGACGTCTGGAAGGAGTTCCAGACGTCTGATTTTGCACAGTATCATCTTTTTCGACCCGTTTAGGGCCCGTTTGGGCTCCGTTTTCCGCGATTCGAGTTGCGTTCTTTTCAGAATTAATTCCTCTACCCGTCTACAGTAGCTATATACTGTTCTGAGACACTCCTTGTGTTTGATCCTTGTGATAGGACCTCGTTCGGTTGCAGTCTTGAGAGTCGCGGAGGCACGCGGGATTCCCGATCACGCCCCCACTACTTCCGTTGTACCTGGTAGAGTGGCTTTAAGTATTAATAAAATCTGTTAAAGTATGGAACCATAACTAGAACCTAGGGCATTGCATGAATCCTAGGAATGAGAAATATATGGAATGATAGCTCCTAGGTGTTGCATGAATCCTAGGGCCGGAAAACTAGATTGTATGATAGATCCTAGGATATGGCATGAATCCTAGGGTGGAAAAACTAGTGGAATGTATATTACTACAGTCTTGGGAAAATGGAAAGGAATATATATAAAGCTGCTTGTAAATTTAATTAACAGCTGCCTGTTATGAATAAAGAAACATGTTTGAGATCATGGATTTTGAGAACGTGAATCTGGAAAGTAAAACATATGATGTTCTGAGATAAAGAGCTGGAACCCTACGGGGAATTAGGAGTGGAACTCCTGGAAAGAAAAAGGAATGGAACTGAGATGTAGTTTGTACTGTCTCTTGGGTACGCAGTACCAAGGGAAGTACCTGTACCTGTTTAGTGCAGAGTGGAGCCAGCCGCCCCAGGGACCCGGGGTTAGGATTGGCCGCTCTGTACCGACTTGTTGGCCCTCGTGTACGTAGTACCGAGGAGAGCTACTAGTGTTAGGAGAGTACTAGCTACCCCACGGGCCCCGGGGTTCTGCTAGCCTCCTTCACCGACTTGTTAGGCCCATTAGGGCAAACCAGGGTAGTCAGGCGAGGGTGCGCGGACTGTGGAGGGGCAAGGCCCCGGTTTGGTTACTGTGGAGGGGTTGGACCCCTGTTACTGAGAGGGCTCTGCCCTGGTTTCGTGCTGTGCTTTGGGCGTACCCGTTAACGGAAACGACTGACCGCGTGCCAGTGCGGGCTAGCTACCTGTGCGTCTATCGCGCGTGCCGTAGTCACCGTTACGTCTGTCAGTGACCTTGGGGAGGTTGACTGAGGGTAGGATCACCACGGGGGACTCTCCCGGCCAGGAGAGCACCACGTGCTACTTCTACTTTTGGAAAAGACTGCAATCAAGATCGTTCCCACGAGGACATTCGAGATCAAGTAAAGGATCTGAGAAATAAAAGAAATAGTGAGAAAAAAATTGAAAGATGTGAATAAAGGAAGTAATAGAACATAACAGCTACTGTACACTCTACTGTTGCCTTTAGTTAGTTTGCCACTCTACTCAGCGTTTTGCTGACGTGTTACACTCGTTACCTTTTTCAGGACCAGGTGTTGAGCAGCCAGGGTCGGCGGCTGCAGAGGACGCTAGGCCGAGTAGGGTCCAGTAGAGTACCACAGCCTTTTTGTACCCCTTTTGTTTCTGTTCTAGTGAGTAGTTTTTGTTTCCGCTGTACCTTCTTTACCTGCAGTTCTTGTTATATGATAAATGCTGTTTTACTGTTGTGGTGGTACCTACTGTAGTAGTTTCTTTCCTTACTGCTGTACTTTCTTACTGTTAGTTATATTCATGCTGAATGTGATTTATTTTACTGTCTTTTGGTTACTTCCTCGTTGGACGACTAGGTCTTGGGATTAGTCGAGTCGGTCCGGTTCTCGTGTCTCGTAGGGACTCGGGAACCGGGTCGTTACAAGATGGTATCGGAGTTGGAGCCTTTTGGAGGAGGTGGGCAGTTGGCGACCTCTAGAGTTACGAGGGTACTGTGGGGCAGTGACGGTGACACGGCAGACCAGGCCAGAGTTGTTAGACCACATCATCACGGGACAGATGGCCGATCCGTACTTGCAATCTTTGCGCGACAGAGTACTATCAGGGGACCCAGGGGACTTCTCTTTCACAGACCAGGTGTTATGCTTGAGGGGACGGTTGTGCGTCCCCAGAGACGAGGAGCTGTTGAGAGAGCTCCTGACTGAGGCACACGGTTCCAGATTCACCATACATCCCGGAAACACGAAAATGTACCATGACTTGAGACGCGAGTTCTGGTGGAGAGGGATGAAGCGGGATGTGGGTGAGTTCGTGCAGCAGTGCTTAGTGTGCCAGCAGGTGAAAGCCGAGCATCAGAGGCCTGCAGGGCCGCTTCAGCCGCTTCCAGTGCCAGAGTGGAAGTGGGAGAGCATCACCATGGACTTGGTGGTGGGCTTACCTGTTACCCAGCGAGGACACGACGCAGTCTGGGTAATAGTGGATAGATTGACGAAGACGGCACGATTCTTGCCGATCCGAGTCACTTTGGGACCAGCACAGTTGGCAGAGAGGTATATCCGTGATGTGGTGCGACTACACGGAGTTCCGCGGGAGATCGTATCCGACCGGGATACCCGCTTTACGTCCCAGTTTTGGGCTGAGTTTCAGCAGGCTTTGGGGACGAGGTTGAGGTTTAGCACGGCTTACCACCCCTAGACGGGCGGACAGTCGGAACGCACGATACAGACACTTGAGGACCTTTTGCGTGCCTGTGTACTAGACTGGAGGGGCTCTTGGGAGGAGCACCTGCCCCTGGCGGAGTTTGCATACAACAACAGTTATCACTCGAGCATCGGCATGGCTCCCTACGAGGCTCTGTACGGACGGAAATGCACGGCACCCTTGAGTTGGGTTGAGGTGGGGACCAAGTGGGAGGTTGGCCCCAGGTTGATCCGGCAGAGTCAGGAGGTAGTCAAGCAGATCCACAGACGACTCCGCACTGTCAGGAGCAGACAGAAGAGCTACGCAGATCGCAGACGCAGAGAGGTGCAGTTCGAGGTTGGGGACCACGTCTTCCTTCGTGTTTCGCCCATGAAGGGCTTACAGCGGTTTGGGGTGAGAGGGAAGCTCGCGCCGAGGTTCGTGGGGCCCTTTGAGGTCCTGGAGCGGGTTGGACCCGTTGCTTACAGACTTGCCCTTCCCCCGCAGCTTTCTGGTGTGCACGATGTGTTCCACGTGTCCAACCTCAGGAAGTACGTAGCCGATCCCAGCCACGTACTGAGTCACGAGAGCGTCGAGGTGAGCGACGACCTGACCTACCCCGAGCGGCCAGTGCAGATCCTAGACCGAGCCGTCCGCAGGTTGAGACGAAAGCAAGTACCCCTGGTAAAGGTTTTGTGGAGGAGCCAGCGGTACGAGGAGGCTACCTGGGAGCCTGAGGCGGCAATGCGGGAGCGGTACCCGGAGCTTTTCGCGGGTACGTCTTTTCGGACCGGCTTCGGTCCTCTTTGAGTTTGTTATGGTTATTTGGACATCTTTTTCCCGCACCCTAGTTGGCGCAAGTTTCGGGGACGAAACTACCTTTGAGTTTGTTATATTGTAATGAACGCGTGCCCCAGACGCCTTTTAAGACGTCTGGGAGGTGGCCCAGACGTCGGACAAGACGTCTTGGATCACATCCAGACGTCTGACCAGACGTCCGGGATCGTTTACAGACGTCTGGAAAACAGTTATGTTCGCACGGGAGATTCGTCTGCGCGCCTGTGCGCGCAGACCTGCGATTCCTCTCTCTCTCCCTCTGCGGCTGCAGGCGCGCTGCGACCACCTTCTCTCTCCTCCTCGCGCGGCCTTAAAAGGGCGCGCCTCCCCTCCCGTCTCCACCGTCTCCTCCTTCTTCTCCTTCCTGAGCGCGAGGGCGAGCGAGCGCGAGGGCGGCAGCGGCAGCCGCAGTGAGCGCGGAGGAGGTGCGGCGTGCGAGGGCGGGGCTCTGCCGTGAGGGCGAGCTCGCCGGAGCGGCTTGGCCGGCCGGCGGAGGGCGCAGGGGGCGCGGAGCGACGCGGAGTGGGACCTGCTGCGGGCTGAGCAGCAGACGCGCGAGGTGCGACGCGGGCGGCGTCGCGAGCGGAGGCCGAGCAGGGTTCTGATTCTGGAAAGATTTCCAGAATCAGACGTCTGGGTTGATAGCCAGACGGCAAGGTCGACGTCTGTAAGATCATACAGACGTCTGAAAGGTAAGTTTCCGCTTTCTTCTTCCTTCTTCTCGACTGACCGTACTGAGGGAGGGGGGGTTGGCCGTGCGCAGGTCGCTGATTCGCCATCCTTTGCGAATCAGACGTCTGGAAGTTGTACCGGACGGCGGGAGTGATCTACAGACGTCCGTGTGTACCATCGGACGTCTGGGGTATAGGACAGACGTCCCCGCAGGCTTCTGGACGTCCGGGGAACCAAGCTGAACAGGTAATTCTCTGATCCACCGTTTAAGACGTCTGGAAGGAGTTCCAGACGTCTGATTTTGCACAGTATCATCTTTTTCGACCCGTTTAGGGCCCGTTTGGGCTCCGTTTTCCGCGATTCGAGTTGCGTTCTTTTCAGAATTAATTCCTCTACCCGTCTACAGTAGCTATATACTGTTCTGAGACACTCCTTGTGTTTGATCCTTGTGATAGGACCTCATTCGGTTGCAGTCTTGAGAGTCGCGGAGGCACGCGGGATTCCCGATCACGCCCCCACTACTTCCGTTGTACCTGGTAGAGTGGCTTTAAGTATTAATAAAATCTGTTAAAGTATGGAACCATAACTAGAACCTAGGGCATTGCATGAATCCTAGGAATGAGAAATATATGGAATGATAGCTCCTAGGTGTTGCATGAATCCTAGGGCCGGAAAACTAGATTGTATGATAGATCCTAGGATATGGCATGAATCCTAGGGTGGAAAAACTAGTGGAATGTATATTACTGCAGTTTTGGGAAAATGGAAAGGAATATATATAAAGCTGCTTGTAAATTTAATTAACAGCTGCCTGTTATGAATAAAGAAACATGTTTGAGATCATGGATTTTGAGAACGTGAATCTGGAAAGTAAAACATATGATGTTCTGAGATAAAGAGCTGGAACCCTACGGGGAATTAGGAGTGGAACTCCTGGAAAGAAAAAGGAATGGAACTGAGATGTAGTTTGTACTGTCTCTTGGGTACGCAGTACCAAGGGAAGTACCTGTACCTGTTTAGTGCAGAGTGGGGCCAGCCGCCCCAGGGACCCGGGGTTAGGATTGGCCGCTCTGTACCGACTTGTTGGCCCTCGTGTACGTAGTACCGAGGAGAGCTACTAGTGTTAGGAGAGTACTAGCTACCCCACGGGCCCCGGGGTTCTGCTAGCCTCCTTCACCGACTTGTTAGGCCCATTAGGGCAAACCAGGGTAGTCAGGCGAGGGTGCGCGGACTGTGGAGGGGCAAGGCCCCGGTTTGGTTACTGTGGAGGGGTTGGACCCCTGTTACTGAGAGGGCTCTGCCCTGGTTCCGTGCTGTGCTTTGGGCGTACCCGTTAACGGAAACGACTGACCACGTGCCAGTGCGGGCTAGCTACCTGTGCGTCTATCGCGCGTGCCGTAGTCACCGTTACGTCTGTCAGTGACCTTGGGGTGGTTGACTGAGGGTAGGATCACCACGGGGGACTCTCCCGGCCAGGAGAGCACCACGTGCTACTTCTACTTTTGGAAAAGACTGCAATCAAGATCGTTCCCACGAGGACATTCGAGATCAAGTAAAGGATCTGAGAAATAAAAGAAATAGTGAGAAAAAAATTGAAAGATGTGAATAAAGGAAGTAATAGAATATAACAGCTACTGTACACTCTACTGTTGCCTTTAGTTAGTTTGCCACTCTACTCAGCGTTTTGCTGACGTGTTACACTCGTTACCTTTTTCAGGACCAGGTGTTGAGCAGCCAGGGTCGGCGGCTGCAGAGGACGCTGGGCCGAGTAGGGTCCAGTAGAGTACCACAGCCTTTTTGTACCCCTTTTGTTTCTGTTCTAGTGAGTAGTTTTTGTTTCCGCTGTACCTTCTTTACCTGCAGTTCTTGTTATATGATAAATGCTGTTTTACTGTTGTGGTGGTACCTACTGTAGTAGTTTCTTTCCTTACTGCTGTACTTTCTTACTGTTAGTTATATTCATGCTGAATGTGGTTTATTTTACTGTCTTTTGGTTACTTCCTCGTTGGACGACTAGGTCTTGGGATTAGTCGAGTCCGTCCGGTTCTCGTGTCTCATAGGGACTCGGGAACCGGGTCGTTACAACTTGTTAGAAGGTTTTCCATACTGTTCTGATAGTTCCATTATGATTGTTTCTTGTGATAGGACTTCGTTCTATTGTAGGTTCGAGGCTTGCTGAGGTACGTGAGCCTGCCGTTCAAGCCCCCAATACTCCTGGGTTTATTGGTAGAGTGGCTCCCCCCTAAATTAATTATAACCTAAATGCATGTGTGGAATGAATGATTAGAACCTAGGATATGGCATGAATCTTAGGATGAGAAACACTTGAAATGTCTGTAATGGATGATTGAATTGCAGTCTTGAATGAGTAGATAGATTAATAACAATTGTCTATAAATAAATAACAACTGCCTGTGAAATGTAAAGTACTTGTGCTAGCAAACTATTGCATGTAAAATTCCTGTTGTATATGTTAAATGACATAATACGAGCTGCATGTATATAAATTGAGAATGGTAATGTGAATTATGGAAATACGAGCTACCTATGTATAACCTGTGTATGGAAATGTGAATGATAGCAATACGAGCTGCATATGTATAACCTGAGAATGGAAATAGAAATGATGAAACCTGGTATGGCTTGGCATGGGGAATATGAGCATGAACCCTTCGGGGAATTAGGAGTAAAGCTCCTGGAAATAAATGAAATGGATCTGGAAATGTGAGTGGGGAAGTGAGCTAGCCCTTGAGTACGGAGTACCAAGGAGAGCGACTGTCCCCCTATTTAGTATAGAGCGGAGCTAGCCGCCCTTGGGTTGGGACTCGGGGTTAGGATTGGCCACTCTATACCGACTTCTTGGCCCTCGCATACCCAGTACCGAGGAGAGCTACTAGTGTAGGGAGAGAGCTAGCCACCCCACGAGACCCAAGGTTCAGCTAACTACCCTACACCGACTTGTTAAGCCCACTGGGCAAACTAGGGTAGTCAGGCGAGGGTGCGCGGATTGCGGAGGGGCGAGACCCTTGTTTGGTTCTTAGGGGTTAGACCCTTGTTACTGAGAGGGTAAGACCCTATACTGGTTCCGTGCTGTACTTTGGGCGCACCCACTAACGGAAAAGACTAACCGCGTGCCAGTATGGGGTAGCTACCTATGTGCTTATCGCACGTGCCGTAGTCACCGTTACGTCTATCTGTGACCTTGAGGTGGTTGACTGGGTGTAGGATCACCACGGGGGACTCTCCCAGTTAGGAGAGCATCACATGTGCCTTCTACTCTTCGAAAAAAAATGCAATCAAGATTGTTCCCATGAGGAACATTCGAGATCAAGAAAGTGACCTAATAAATAAACCAAGTGGTGAAAAAGAATAATTAGTTAAAGAAAGTAAATGGAAAAATAACAGCTACCTGTCCACTTTTACTGCTTTAGTTAGTTGGTTGTCACTCTACTCAGCGTTTGCTGACTTTGTTACTCATAACCCTTTTCAGGTCCAGGTGTTGAGCAGCCAGAGCCCAGTAGTTGTAACTTCTTGTTGTACTTCTTTCTATTATAGAGAGTAGACTCTTATATCTTTATATTCTGTTCTTTATGCTCTTATACCTGGTTACTTTTCTACTATTGTGGTGGTGTGTACTGTAGTAGTTTTACTTCTTTACTACTGTACTTTTGTTACTGTTAGTTGTTTAGCATAGTGAATATGGTTTACTTTCTTGCTTTTTGGTTACTTCCTCGTTGGATGATTGGGTCTTGTGATCAGTCGAGTCAGTTCTGTCTTGTGTCTTGTAGGGATTCGGAAATCGGGTCATAACAAAATCAGTGTAAATCGATTAAAATCAGGTCTGACAAGCCGGTTTGATTCAACCGATAATCCAATTTGGTCATTCTCTTAAGAGCTAAAAAATTAAAGAAAAAAAAGGATAAATGCATGTAACTTTAGAACTTCAAACAAAGATTCAAAGATCTATGTGTTCTTCAAGGTTAGACTCTCAATTTTAATTACACATTTTATTTTTATTCAATATTTGATAAAATTATATCAATTTTAGTATAATTAAAGTTGTAAAATAATTTTCCCTACTACTTATCTTTAATGATTTTTTATTTAACATCGATTTAACCTTGTTAGACTTAATTGAACCAATACAAACTAATCCAAAAGTCTTATAGTTTGATTTTCTCACATGCTGACATCATCATTGGTTCAACCGACACAAACTACCAGTTGAACTACTAAAAAACTAAATCAGCACTTGATTGGTTTAATGATCGATTTGATTTTTAAAACATTGTCATGGAGCCAAGCTATATGAAGATGAGATGAAAGTGTTTGTTGAGAAACTTAAAGTTATCGCCAATTCTTAAGCTTCAATTATTACCGCATGGCTTATTTGACTATTTGTGACATTCTCCAAGTAGTATTATTACTCAATGAGTTTGAACATTTGTTGTTATAATAGTCTTTTAAGATAGACAAAGACAATGATTTCCACATATAATGAACATAATATCATACATAGTAAAAGGGATAGGAGATTCTCTCATTGATGAATTATTCCATTGTACATGGATGGCAAATCAAATTTAGGTCTCTAAATCAAAATGCAAACGAGCCAATCAGCAATAAAGTAAGACATATAAGCATCTAGATGCATCCAAAGGATTACAAGTCAAGAAAAATGGTGACTAAAATCGATTAATAGTGATCCAAGTCAATTCCGACATAAACCTAGCTATAAATAGGTCATACTCCTATGAAGATGTATTTTTCATACTATTCATATTCTTTTGTCCTTAATATTTGTTCCATTGTCAACAACTTGGCTAGAGAAAATCTACTTGTAAATTTCTAATAGACATTCCTTTTTGAGTGGGGTCTTGACTACGTATTCTTTTGTGCGATTATTATAGCTTTTGGGTGATCTCCGAGAAGTCTTTAGCCCACCAAGCACACATGGGCTGTTTAGCAAGAAAAAGATTGAAATAAAAAAAGGTAGAATATATTAAAACATACGCAGAAATAAAAAAAAAATTACAGACACACAGCATCTTCACGTGAGGTGTCTCAGATGGATGTAGAAAGAAAAAAGGCCCAATGAAGCTATTTGCTTCAAAAGGGCCCATTAAGAACACATAACCAGGCCGATCATAAGAGAAAGAGAAGACAAATATCTAATACCTATTTGAGCTGCGTACTGGGCCAGAAAAATTGAAGGGGGGTGGAAAAAGGTATTTGATGAGAATTTTTGCCCAGAAATCCTAACTCCCAATCGGATTTCATGATTGTTATTCCTAATATATTCTAATCTAACACTAATATGGAAATAGGGCTTAAAACTCTCTGTAAATCCATCTCCTTCTCTAGCATGGTGGCCTCCACCCTCTTCTGCTCGTTCCGCTCCTTTCTGCGTCATCTATGATATCAAACCTCTCTATTTTCCATCTTCTCCTCGTTCATTTGCATTTTTTATTTCTACATGTTTTTAATTCTCATTTTGACTTTAGTTATTTAATTGTATTCTTACACATTTTATTGTCAGCAATATTTAGTTTGAGCTATTTTTCTGATTTCAATAGCTACTTGCATCTTTATTTTACAGTTGGTAATTAATTTTGTACGTTTCTCTTGGTGTTCCCTACTTGGATTTAGCTTTTAACTGTCGTTACTCTTTCTACATTTATTTCGCCAAAAATATACATGCTAAAGTTCTCGCTTCAATGACAAAGCTTGCCCATAGATTTGTTACGAAAAAAAGTGATAAAATCATTGGCATTCTAATCTCTTGCATTGTTACAATTGAGCCTTTAAAGAATCCTTAGGATGTTTGGATTTGCGTGAGATTTTGTATAAAGTTTCTTCGCTAAGTCATTTTTCTTATATTTTTTGGATTTTCAAAAAAATATTTGTCATATAGGCCAATGGTCTACATTTTAGTTCCTTCTTTGAGTTTAAGTATCGTTCCCTCCTTGTAAACATACCAAAAAATCTAAAAACTAAAGATACAAAAAAAAAAAAGTTTATACAATAATTAACAATGTTAGGTAATTGGTTTCGTTGAGGTTTAACTCGAACTCGAACTATACTCAATTTTAACTTATTTCTTCATATTTTGGAATGATTAAACAATCATAATTTCGTATTAAAATGACAAATTAACCAATGCGAACCCCTTAGAATCACTTTCTAGTGCTACTGCTGAACCAAGTTGCTTTTTAGTTACTTTTCTTTTTACAGTCTAGGTTGCTCATAGGTCTGTATTTGTATCTGTGTAGGTTTATTTGCAAGAGAGTGGTGCAAGGCTTCTCTAAGCATGAATTAAGATTGGTAGTCGTGTACTCACACATTTTTATTCGATTGCATACTGGTGATAGTAAATATTATTTGTAATTAAGTAAAAGGTCAATCTATGACCTAAATCTTACTAAATTTGTATTGCATACTAGTTGCATTTTCTTATGGTAATTTCTTAAGTTTGCATTGGGATTATTATTAAAAGAATTAAGCACACTAATA
Source organism: Thalassia testudinum (assembly GCA_037157565.1). Taxonomy (NCBI): domain Eukaryota; kingdom Viridiplantae; phylum Streptophyta; class Magnoliopsida; order Alismatales; family Hydrocharitaceae; genus Thalassia; species Thalassia testudinum. Next base: position 157,282,036 of record JAZHRO010000025.1, read on the forward strand.
AAACCCCACATTAAGCCTCAATTCTAGAATCCATCCTCATGTGCAACTCTTCTTAATACATTAATCAAAGCTTGAACCTTTTTTAAGGAAAATCTTAATTTCTAAAAGGACTTGTTTGCTTCATAGTTGTTACAGCATTTACTTGTTGAATTGCTCTTTAAGGACCCAACCCCTAAGAACATCTACATCATCTCAAGCATCTACATTACTTAAGTCCCCAAAACTTAGTAGACTCTAGCACCAAGATTGGATAAATTTTCATTTAGTTAACTAATCTGGTTCCTAAGGTAAATCCAATGTCTAGGTTGTAGGTACCATAGACAAATGACTTAAGTGGGTTAGAAGTTACTCAATTAGTACCTTAGCTAAAGTTTTGAAAATGTTCCCTTCACCCCACCCAAAAGAAGGTGTAATTGGTTGTAAACCTACTTTGTCTCCTAGACTTGTAGGTTTAGTAAAGTCATCCTTTAAGCTCTAGTTTGAATGCTTAATTAGGGCACATATTTCTTCTCATCGCATCTATCAAGTCTTCTTTTCATGCATGCACATGTGGCAATTCTTGCATTCATTGCTTTTGGCACATATGGCACGCATGCATAGAAGATACATTTCTCCCACTTGTACTTTCAGGGCTTTTCATACAAAAGGCCTAATTAGAAAAGCAAAGATAGTGGATCAATTATCTTGAATGGTTTTGGATAGTGGGTACAAGATATAGATCTTTATATGATAATTATTATTAACTCATTGTCTTAATCATAGTTTCCAATCTAAGAAGAGATGGCAATCTTCTTGATTTATAATGTAAGACTTACACCTAATTGACTTCCTGATGGAAGGAGTTTCATAGGGAATGGAGATTCCATAATTGACTTGTAAGTGATGAGGTGTGACTCATTATAGCTAAAATGCCTAAGTTAAGCTAGAATCTAGGTTAAACACTATCAAATTAACACAAGAAATGAGTTAAGTGTGGGAATTAATAAAAATGACCTAGAACATAAAAAATGTGTTAAAAATGCATAATTAGGTCTATTTTGAGATATTCTATACCTAAAATACACTTGGATGATCTAAATGCCATTTGAACACAATTTTCTAATATATTCAAAATAGTTGCCATAAAAGTTTCATTGCATTTTAACATCATTTGGACCTTGGATTTAGTGTTTTTCATATAGGTCCTTCCTATATAATCATCCATTCATATTTTCTAAGCATAAAACCTGTCAAGGGCTTATTTGCAGGCATGCAAGAACCATTCTGCATTGAAAACCCATCACTTATGGGTCTATGCACAAATCTTCCACTGTTTTGCACCTGAGGGCTTCACTGCAAAACCATCAATACACCTGGGAGCCTCTTCTTGTGCACTATTCATACCAAAGAACACGAGCCCTGGTAGCTATTCGTTCCTTCCTGATTTGATCGAACAACTAATTCTCGACCATCCTTTAAGTGCTGGTATGAGCACCTTTGCTCCAAGTTTTAGATCTGATCCAAGAGCTATCTTTCATCCTAATCCTTTCCCACCTCCTTAGACTCCATCCAAACCCTTCATCCACTACGATCCTAATCCTCTGATCCCGTCACCTGATCCCTTCCTTGCCTATATAAACTCCTTCACTACCCCCTACACGTGCCCATTAGCTCCCTTCCCCCAGAGTTGGTCCCTTTGTCCACCCCCACTACAAGAATAGTGAGTATTGCCGACCATTAAAAATGGTCGACAATGTTCAAATAACCATCGAGAAAAAGGGTCGAGGAATGTATTATTGCTATTGGGTTTTCTTGACCGTTTTTCGACATTACTATTGGGAAAAAGGCAGATTACCACTCGATATTTGGTTATTTCTCTCGTTTGTTTTCGACGGTCGAGAAACCTTTTTCTTGACCGTTACAAATTAACGGTCGATGAAAATATTTATGTCGACCGGTATTTAGGCGATCAACTAAGATCATATTCTCGATCGTTTATCAATAATGGTTTAGAATGTTTGTATTGTCATTTGTTTGTCAATGGTCGAGAATATTAATATTATCAGTCGTTAGTATATAACGGTCAGAAATTTCAATATTCTCGTCCAATTTCAAACGGTCGAGAATATTAATATTGTCAATGTTTCTTAAATAACAGTTGAGAAAGCTAATATTGTTGTCCGTTAAAAATGGTCGAAAAGTATTTTTTTTTTAATTTGTTTAATTTATGTGGAAGACCTATAAAGAACTACAAATCTAGTAAAAATATAATCAATCACATAACTTAAAATATTTTCGCATCTAATTAAAACACACAAAATCAAAATAAAAATTTTATATATGAAATAACGTATATAGAGTTCATTACAAACGATAATGTATAAAAAAAAGTATAAGCATGCTATGGCACCAATGCCTCCACCATCGCTACCACATATATTGTTGTCATCACGACAATCTCTATACTGGTGAAGGGACAGGTGATCAATACTCCCTTCTAAAGTAATGCCAGCAAGTCCTTGATGGACTTGTTGGATTCTTTGGTTTGCATTGCGTTGTCCCCGACTAGCATCGTCAGCTCATCTATCCGCTGGGCATTCTCCTCGTCTTTGCGGCGTAATGCCGTAATCTCTTTCCTCATCTCGTGCACTTCAACTGAAGAGGATGATGCTCCCCTTCTCCTATACCACCCCGAGATGACCTCGCTCCTCCCTACGCTACGGAAGTACCCACCATGCTCAAGTGGTATGACGGTCTGGTAAGCTCCTCTGTTGTCAGTGGCTGTTGAATTGTAGTAGAGTTGGCATTTTCAGGAGGATGCACTAAGTTGATCATATTATCTTGAAAGATATTGAATTACGTTAAGTAATTTCATTTAATTATATAATTACGAAATCAAATAAAAGTATTATCTTTTTTAACTAACGTGTCTTTGTTGGTATGTGTTGTGAAGCTACTCTCTATTTCCATCATCACTCATCTTGCTATGAGTGGCCTCATATACTCTCACTCGATCAAGCTAGGCACCTTGATGCTTGGTGGACTACAATAAGTTGAAACAGTTAATTTTAACAAAATTAAAAATTTTTGTAAGGTTTAAAAAAAAATAATAATTAAAGGTACTTACGTATATGGATTTCACTCCTCCTACCTAAGACATGGGTCTTTGGTGGAGCCTTAGACCTATTTTTCTTATTCTTCTTGGCCTACTCCTAAAATAAAGATATAATTTATTAACTTAGAAATTAGTATTAGTTAAATAAATGATAACATATTAAATACTTTTACCTACGCCGCTGGTTCATGCCAATGCTCGTACGCCTTCTTTCAAGTGTGCGGCTGTATTAAAGGAGGCACATTATGTAATGCCTCATCATGATTCATATTCTTATAATACTAAAAAAAATAATTGTAATGTTAGAAATAACATTTGAATTATGGTAAAGGAAATAAAATAATACAGTTAAAATATATCTTTTACCTTATTCTTCATCTCTAATCTCCAATCTTTATGAATCTTCGCTGCGTGCTTAAGGATATATTTGGTGATGTTCGGATCATCGCCCCAATCGAAGGTGGCTTGCATTAGTAAGAGAATAGAAATTGTTACATAATTTGAACTTATACAAGGCAATGTACATAAGTTATTAATTTTTATCAATTACCTTTAACTCTCAAATGAGCTGCATTTTCAAGTCCTTTGGCACCTTCCTCCAATCAAAGTAGGACAGTAGGATGATTGCCTTTGTCAACTTACCTAGTCACCGATGAATTGAGGATAGTCCACTGCTTCCCCCGCTGGTGTGTTCCGCATTGAAATGCGGACCCCATGCAGAATTCTCTCTAAGTCCCTGTTCCATATGGGACCTCTTCCCCTATGTGCATCTATAAGACAGAATTATAACATAAATTAAATAACAAATAAATAAATAAATTGTAACATTTACCAAACCTTAAATTCATACATAAATTGCGGAAGGGTGGTGGTGGTGCAGAACATCCCGGCTAAGAAGGATTTGGGTCAGCCGTCTACTTTAGCTGATCATTCAAACCAACATCCTCCTCATCAATTGAAGTACTATCCTCCTCCTCATTAATAGTCACATCCTCCTCATAATCATAATCCTTTGCTGATAAATTCGTTGGAGGAGGCATCGGACTCTTCCCCTTCCCCCTACCTCCTTGCCCCTGACTCTGGAAATATCGCGCCACATCTCCAGGCCTCAAAAACTGATGGCGAGGTGCCTGGGGCTGCGTGGGCTGCTACCGGTGGTGAGCCTGTGGCTAAGGCTGAGGCTACTGGCGGGGGGCCTCAGGCTGCTGGGAGGCTTGAACCTCATCCCTGCGACTCCTATTAGCCTTCTTCTTGAAAATAACCTACGTAAAACATCACAAATAATAAGATGTTTTTTAAAAGAATTCGACAGCATTTCCCCTATATATTGTGATATTTCAAAATCCTGTATAAAATAAACACATAAATAAATGAAAATGAAATAAGCGTATATAAATGAAACTGAAAATGAAATGATATCTCCCTTCCCCTCTCCCCTTCCCTTCCCCTCCATTTCCCTCCCCTTCTGCCTTCTTCTTTCTTCTCCTCTTTTTCTCTTCCCCTTTCCCCTTCCGATTCCTCCATTTCCCTTATCTTCCCCTTCATTTCCCTCCACTTCTCCCTTCCTCCTTCTTCTCCTTCTCTCTCCCTTCTCCTTCCCATCCCTCCATTTCCATTATCCTCCCCTTCATTTCCCTCCCCTTCTCCCTTCTTTCTTCTTATGTTTTTCTCTTCCCCTTTCCCCTTCCCATTCCTCCATTTCCCTTCCCCTCCCCTCCATTTCCCTTATCTTACCCTTCATTTCTCTCCACTTTTCCCTTCCTCTTTCTTCTCATTCTATTTCTCCCTTCCCCTTTCCCCTTCCCATCCCTCCATTTCCCTTACCCTCCCCTTCATTTCCCTCCCATTCTCCCTTCCTCTTTCCTCTCCTTCTCTTTCTCCCTTCTCCTTTATCCTTCTCCTCCATTCACCCCTCTATTTCCCTTTCTCCTTATTCTTCTCCACATTCAACAGAAAACATTCAATATACAAAAAATAAATAAATGCATCATTCCACACAAAAAATAAATCTAAGTGGGCACACCTCACACAAAAAATAAACCTAAGTAGGCACACCCCACATTTAACATCCATACAGATATGTAAAGAAAAAAGTATTAAGAAATTCACCATAGTGACAAAATGATCCACAAACTGTGCACAAAAGGTATGAGAATGCGAAGAACCTATATGAGAAGGCAATAAAATAAATTTCAGTTTTGAAATATAAATGAACATAAGCTTTGATAAAAGATAAAATAATTTAAAGGAAATTTAAACAAAACAGACAACTAAGAATTTCTTAAATTATTTATATTTATAGTTATGTATTAATACTTTTGACAAATTACCATATATGTCAATGTCAGTTATATCAGGGGCAAGTTCTTCACTTTGTGGGTTTTGTTGATATGCTTCAGATTCAACATCTAGGTGTAAATCATTTCCTGTATTGTATTGTTCATGCGGTTGAGCTCTAACTGGTATAATCCACCCATTTCTACTATTATTAGTCATGTAGAATACTTGTGCTACCTGACAAGCTAGTGCCAATGGTTCTGATGATTGGAGGATGTGACGGTTCTTACTTAAGCTCAAGAAATCGTGTTTCTTATTGATTTTGAATCTAATGCCTTCTTTAAAAACATCAAACCAATCACACTTGAATAAAACCACCTTACGGTCAAACCTGAAACTCATTTCCACAATATCTTCAATTTGACTGTAATACCCATCATAACTAGTGCTTAGGTCACAACTGACGACAACTCCCACCTGCTGCGTGGCCTTCGCATCATTAAAGGATCATATTCTGAATCTGAAATCGTTAATTATGTATCTGGAATGGTAACGTCCGTATGTCAAAGGTGTATCAGCAATTATATCAAAATCTTGTACCCATCGTTGATCCCCACCTTCTTTCAGTTTATTTGCACAATCCTCAAACCAATCAAGGAACTGCAAGTCGTGTGTAGATGACACAGAGGATGCTTTGAATTCATTATAAAATTCATTCACTTCTGGAATTTGCTCTAAAATGTACAAGTGTGCCAATCATTGGTCCATTACGGGCTTAACCTTCATCCAGAGGATCGACCTTCCTCCGATATTAAATGTCTACAGACAATCTTTGGCTGCTACTCTCGTCTATAGTTCTAATATTTCTAATATTTCATCGTAGTATAGTATAGAGGAGCGGTTACCAGTTTAATACAATTTGTTACTTGGAAAATAAAAGTTTTCTCGAGGTCGAACTCAGGGAGCAAACTGTATTCTAGAAGTACAAAGTTTCTATTACAAAAATGAAAGAAAGAGAGAGAGAGGGATTTGTCTTGTTGGCTTTTTCTTCTTCTCTTCTTTCTTGTCTTTGTCTTCTTCTCTTCTCTTCTCTTTGGTTCTTCAGTCTTCTTCCCTCTTCTTATTTCTTCTTTCTTCCAAGCTTCTTCTTCTCTTTCTCCTCGTGTTCTACTTCTCTCTTCTTTGTCTTCTTCCTTCTGTTCTTCTTCTTTCTTTCTTCTGGGCGTCGTCTGATTTTTCAATCAGACGACTTAAGTAGCCTTTGCTACAGTGCGTCCTCCTTCCTTCTTTCTTCTTCTTCTTCTTTGCCTTTCTTCTGCTTTGCTTCCAGCAGCCACGGCTCTGGCTGCTCCTTCCTTCTCTTTCTTCTTCCTCTGCGGTCTGCCTTCTCTTCTTCTTCTTCTGTGCCTGCACACTCATAGTTGGGTCAGGGCAAAAACCTACTCTACCCTCCCCTGCGTCTCTCTCTCAGAATTCACTCGTGGGATAGCTCTCCCAGAGCTGCCGGGTATTCGGGTACGAGTCACGCCCGGGTCCAGGCCCACCGGCGTGCGGTGGTGGGCGAGGAGTGCAGGTCGGGTAAACGGGTCGGGCCAGGTCCGCGGGGGGTGGTCGCGGATGAGGCCGGGTGAGCGGGTGAGAGGGACCTCACCCCGTGTGCTGAGGAGATAAGCCTATAGCACCTTTTGCATTTATGCAGGTGCGCGGCTTCAGAATCCACTGAGGTGGGACTAAATGTCTCACCCCAATTTGGCACCTACAGCTGAGAAAGCTGCAGGCAATCGCGGCTGTGTGCGAAGCCTTCACCCCAGCTGCAGGCCTGGGCAGCTGCGTAAGGGTGAACCGCGCGTCTTGGCGAGTCAGACCTTGGCGAAGCGAGGCTGCAGCTGCAGGCGGAAGAAGCTCCACCTGCTCAGCAATGGCAGCGGAGGGCGGGTGACCTGTTCACAGCAATACGGCCCCTCGGCCTAGTCAGAAGGTGCAGGGAGCTTCGCCAGAGTGCGGCGAAGCTCGTGCAGGTGGTGGCGAGGCGTGGGGCGGCATGCAAGGGCTGCCCTAGGTCGGACTGTGGCTGGGGGAATGGGTTTGTTCGGGGGGTCTTTAGGCAGCGAACGGCAGGGAGTGAAGGGGTGGAAGTGGTTTAGCGTGAAGAGGCGGAGCTTTTGGGTCGGTCGGCGAGTCGTGTGGGGTGGTGGAATGATGGGAGCGAGTCGCCGGAGGTTGGCTGGAGATGGAGAAGGTGAGGGTGATTAGGCGCGGTCGAAGGGTTGTTGAGCAAATTGAAGTAGGGAAAAGAAAGAGGGGAGGAAAGGAAAGAACTGTACCTACTTGGAGGGACGAGAGGGGAACGAAGCAGGGCGACAGTCGTATCGACTGTCGCCGGAGAAGAAGATGCCCAAAGAGAGGGGCGGCGGAGAGGAGAGAGCTGGAGAGCGCGCGCTGGGTACGGCGCGGCGCGGGAAGAGCGGGCGAAGGCGACTCTGCTGCTGGTAATGCGGCAGAGTGACGAGGAGGAGGAGGAAGAACCGCCGGAGCTGGAGGGCTTCTGCCGGAGTGGGAAGAGAGGAAGGAGGGGGGTGTTTCTCCGTTAGATCTGAGCTGCCGAGTGCGGTAGAGGGAGGCGGCTTTTATAGAGATGAAATCAGAGAGGAGGGCGGAGGGAGGCGACGTGCCTCCCTCGCCGGAGGATGCCGGAGATGGAGACCCATACCTTCCGTGCATTCGCACGGGAGGTATGGGCAGCCGCAGAGACCATGGAGGTGTCCCTGCGACAGCAGACGTCGCAGGGAACCCCCAGTTGTCTTGGCAGAGGACCTCCCTCACCCTGCGCGGCGCCATGCTCCACGCAAAGTCGCCGGAGCATGGCGCTGCTCAGGGTTTTGCAGGGAGGACCCAAATGCAAAGAACGAAGAAAAATTAGGGGCCAAAATACGAGGGTTTCAAAAGTTGAGGGCCAAAAATTAATAGATAAGGATCAAAATGTAAAGTTGGTCAAGAAGGTCTCTTCTTAGGTTCAAGTTTTTATACATGACTAACTAGGACCTAAGGATTCTGATGGTGAATTTTATTTCTAGATCAGACCTTGTTTGATAGGTCAATTTACGTAAAAACCCAAATTAAGTTATTAATTGGGCATGGTTCTAAATGTAGGTCAAAATGGGTTCCTAAGGCCAAATTGAAGGTTCTAAATCCTAGAGATTATTTTTCTATGAATTTTAGAGGGTTTAGTCAATTTTTTATTTACCTCGAACCTCGTGAATTGAAGTGGGTTTGTTCTTAGGTTTACAGGATGTCATTTAATTCCTTGGAGTTGTAGCCCTTATTGGATCAATTCATCCCACTTTTCTTCTTATTAGGTTGGTTTGACCTATGTTTGGACCCTGAGTTACCCTGTTTTCAGATTGAGTTGGTGAAATTGCATTTTTACCCCTTAGTTTCTATTTTCTTCACAAACTCAGAATTTCTCTGAGTTAAGCCTTTCTATAGTTATGTAGGAGCTTTTTCTTGCAAATCTGGGTTAGATGGTGCTAGTTTAGGGTTTATGACGAGGTTCTCATCAATCTTCATCATTACCATTAAATTCTCCTTTATAATTTTGTTCAAGATGATTAAATTGATTGTCTGTTTCATTGATGCACATGGCATAGAAGTTAATACAGTCTTCTACAAGATAGCCTTTAACAATTGACTCTTCTTGCTTAGCTTTATTCAAGACATAATCTTTCAATTTTTTCAAATATCTTTCAATTGGATACATCCATCTGTACTACACGGGTCCAGCAATTCTCACTTCATTCGAAAGATGAAGTGTGACATGAACCATCACGTCAAAGTATGCAGGTGGGAAAATCTGTTGTATTTTACAAAGTGTGATCATAATTTGCTTATCCCAATAGCCTAGCAATTCAGGATCTAATGTCTTTAAACAAATGACTTTAAAATATCTGCTCATCTCCATGAAAGAATCGATTACCGGATTAGGCATCACTCCACGTATTGCTAGTGGGAATAAGATTTGCATGTACACATGGGAATCATGACTTTTTAACCCAGTAATCTTCTTTTGTACTTCATTTACGCAATGTGAAAGTTGCGATGCATACCCATCTAGAATCCGAATGTCTTTAAGGAACGAGAAAATCCTTCACCTTTGCCCTTCGGTAAGACTGTATATAGCTTCTAGAAAGTGAGACCCTCCTTCAATGTGCAACTCAGGACGAATATCCAAAATTTTCATATCATTCCTTGTTTTAACTGTATCCTTTAGGCTATCTATTAGGTTTAATATATCAAGAATGTTGTCCATTATATTCTTCACAATATGCATAACATCTAAATTGTGTCACATTGTTAAATCCTTTCAATATGGAAGCTCCATAAAAAAAATGCTTTTCTTCCTAAACCATGAATGTTACAAGGAAGACAAGTCATTCTTGAAAAGATGACCCAAACGTATTTCTCCAAGCTATTGCAATGTCTCCATGATTTTCATCCCTGACAGCATAATAGAACATGTAGTGAGTTTATTCTTTGGATTCCTCGACGAATACCAACATGCTTTACCATTAAATTTGTCTTTGAATTGTTAGGTTCACCATTTGTGTTCAATGGGAAAAAACCTGCGGTGCCCTAAGTAGTAGAACTTCTTACTTTTAGGCAATCTCAGGTGATGAGTATCATCTATATAGATTGGACAGGCGAACTTCCCCTTCGTACTCTATCTTAACAAATTCGCATATGTTGGAAAGTAATTGATTATCCACAATAATGCTGTGTGTAGCTGAAAGAATTGTTTCTTCTATGCGTTATTGATAGCGATTTCACACGGTTTGTTAAATACGTCGTTGTAACGCGCCAAATCGATCAACTCTTAAATTTATATCCTAGATAGGGGAGTATCTAGGGTCATCTAAGGAGGCAAAAATTGCAAAATTAATCCTCTTGCTTACAGATATATCTCAACTTTCTTTTTGATATTTTTCAATATGTAATTTTTTTTTGTATTTTGAAAAGACGAGGGCAAAATGAGAATTGTAACGAAAAGTACTAACACCTACAAATGCTTAACTAAAATTTAAAAGATAGAAATATCTTCTTCCTAAGCTCACTCTAGGCAAGTGGAGGCTTAGAGTAATTAGGAAGAAGAGGTGAAACAAGTGCTAGAACCAAAAGTAACAACTGCAATAAAAAGCTAAAAGAAGGCAATTTGATTGAGTAGAATGAGTGTTCTTTTCAAGGACAAGTAGAGGAATGCTTCTACAAGAACTTAAACATATCTAAAAGAAAGAAAAGAAACACAAATCCTCTTGCAACAATGGCGAAGAAGGGCGTCTTCTTGCTCCAAGCCTAGCTGCTCCTTGGCTTGAAAAGAGGGCCTCCTTCTTCTCCTTCCTTGAGAGCTCCTCCAAGGTGGAAGCTACCACCTTTAATGCTCTCTCCAAGGGGTGGGCGTGCACCACCCTCAAAAACTCCTCCAAGGTGGTGTGACCACCTTCAAGATCTCCTCCAAGATCTTCCTTGCCTGGCTTCTCCTTTGGCTGGCGTGACCCAAGAGAGAAGGGAAGAGGGGAAGGCACTAAGGGGACAAAATATCCCCTTAATCTTCTTCTTCTTCTTCTCTCTTGGACGTGGGATTTTTGGTGGAATATGAGAGTGAAATTGCTAGCCAAGGATGACTTGAATGGTGGTGGGTAGTGGTCTTTTTATAGGGTAGGATGGGGGGTTAAGGTACCCCTTGAAATGGAGGGCTAGGATGGAAGGATAAGGGTGGTTGGTGATCCTATGGCTAGGGTGAGTTGGCGCCACCCCAAGGGGTGTTAAAGGGGGTGGTTATGGTGGTGTTGGTGTCTTTTGGTGGTGGAGAGACACCCCCATGTTGGCGCCAACATGGGGTCTTCTAGAAGGGGGGTTAGGTGGATGGTGGAGATGGATTCAACGAGGATTGTGTGGTGGAGATGAGGGGGGATTTTGGAGGGAAAAGTGGCGCCATTAAGGGGTGGTTATGGGTAGTTTTTGGTGCCACTTTTAGGTGTCTTTTGGAGGTGGTGGGTAGGTTAGGTTGGTGCCAAGTAGGTTAGCTTATGTGGAGCTTAAGTGGAGCTAGTTGGGTGGAGTTGGTAGGTGGGTTTTTGGGGTGGTACAAGCCAAGGAAGTTGGAGCATAGTTAAGCTAAGCTAAGCTAGCTTAGCTAATGGAGGAGTAGAGGAGAAGATGTTGGAGCTAGGGTTTGGAGGAAGGAGCTGAGGAGAAGAAGTCTGGAGTTGGAGCTGGAGCTGGCTGCTGCTGAAGAGGCTGGCATGGGGCTACTCTAGCTGGCTTAGCTTGCTAGTTCTGTGCTAGTTGCTAAGCCAAGCTAAAGTGAGCTAGCTTCTACCAAAATGAGCTGAGGTGAGCTAGGTCTGGTGCTCCCGAGGAGAATCAAGCTAGTTGAGGCAGCTAAGGTAGCTTAGCTCAACTGAGTTGAGCTAAGCTGAGTCCCCGGGAGCTGGACTTGAGCTTCCTGAGCTGAGATGAATTCTTCTTCAGCTGGCTGGAGTTGAGTGGAGCTGAATGTAGCTGGATCTGAGCTGGGGTGAACTCCTGTCAACTCAGCTGAGCTAGCTAGAGCTCCCTGTGAACTAGTGGGAGCTGAGATGAGCTAGACTCAGCTAAGTTGAGCTGGATCTGAGCTGACTTGAGCTAGGGTGAGCTGAGATGAACTCTCTTGAGCTGCCATCCAGCTGAGATTAGCTGAATGGAGCTGGGATGAGCTAACCCTAGTTCAAGTAAGCTAGGTTCCAACTGCGGTTAGCTGGATCAAGCTGAGGTGAGCTGGATCAAGCTGAGGTGAGCTGGATTAGGCTGAGTTCCAGCTAGTCTGGACTTCTCCTTCACCATTTGCCTTCTTGAGTGCTAGGGTTTTAGGGATCTGTGCATCTGTACATCCCTAACACTCACAAAAACACATTAAAACGACAATAAAAAATGCAATGCATGCCTATCCTAATTTATGCCTAAATGCAGCCCAAAAACCCGTTTGCGGAGTAAAATCCTAAGAGCTAGGCTTGTTTTAATGCATAAGAATGATGATAAACTGACGTTTATCACACCCCCATGCTTATCTTTTGCTAGTCTCTTAGCAAAACTTAAAATGGAATTTTTGGGAAATCTAATTTTTTTTGACTTTGGGGGAGAAAAAGAGATCAATGGACCTTGGTAGATTAAAAACACTGGAGGTATGGGATTTGTTAAAGATAAACATCGGGATTTATTTTTGGATTCAACCATTAGATAGAACGGGATCAATATATCTTCCAAAAAATTCTCAAATTAACCCCTTGTTAATTCAGATGACTTGAAATGTTTGTTTTTAGGAATTTTTTTTTGGCTCGTGAATCTGATTCTCAACTTGCAAAATCCTTTAAAACCTTGTGGCTGTGCTTGTGAAAAGCCAACATTTATAAGGGCGTGTTAATTTATTTATATATATATATATTTTTTTTTTTTTCTCCCCCAAGCTTATTTTTAGCTTAGTCTTACAACAGATGTGTTGGGATCATCATTCCCGTTACCATTCCTCGAGGGGGCTCTGGCGCCAGTACTTCGAGATAGCACTGTCCATGACACCACCCAGGAGCTCACAACCCCAGAACATGATGCGGTGAAAAGGGGCACTCCAAACAAACTCAAGCTCTTGCTCCGACACTATTGGTAGAGCACCGTCCAAGACACTTGAGCTGCTAAAATGCGCTTTAAGGCTCCGTCTAAAGATATGAAATATAGATATGGAGCAACGCCGAGGTGGTAACATGTTGACATCGCGTCCTTAAAGGAGGCATTTTCCTCCTTCTCGGCAGTGGGAACTCAAACCAATGATCTGCTTCAGACTTTCACTAAGTCCAAACAAGGGAGTTTTTCAAATTTTTAGTTATTTTTAAGTGTTGGCTTGTGTGTGAAGAGTGACACAAGAAGTTTCTCAAAACATGCAAGTTTTTGAATCAGAAGCTAAGTCAAATAATTTCCATATTGCAAAATAGGATCAAGTCACCTGAACTATTATGAGTTCAGGTGGAATTTTATAGAAAGATATCTGATTTTGTCTAAAATAGACCCTGGAATTCTAATGATCAGATCCATATCCTTATCCTTAGTTTGTTAAAGATTAAATCCATTGTACCAAAAGTGAATTTTTCGACCTTAGTCCCGATTTCAAAATTTTTCCTCAAAAAGTTTTGAACATTTTTTTTTTTTGGGTATGCAAGCAGGAAATAAATTAAACAAAAATGCATGTTTTTAGGTTTTGAAAATCCTGAATCGATCGTAAAAATTTAAAAACACCCCCCCATGCTTAAGATATGCCATGTCCTCATGCATTAGGAGGGAAAAGGGATCACCTTAGTGATGACGGTCGGGTTTAGGATGAACAAAACCTGGAAAAAGAAGAAAAAAGGAAAGCAAGAAAATGATGGGTTACCTCCCATCCAGTGCTATCTTTTACGCCATTCAGCCGGGCGTAATGTGCACTAGTGATCAAGGGTGGCTGGCTCAGTAAAATTAAAAGATTCAGATGGAATTTTAGGTGTATGGTCAAAATAGGGCTTTAAACGCTGGCCATTGACTTGAAATATCGAATTAGTTTTTGGATCGAAAAGGTCAACAGCGCCGTATGGATATGTTTTATGGACAATAAAGGGGCCGGTCCATTTAGATTTTAATTTGCCAGGAAAATGACGTAATCTCGCATCGAAAAGCCAAAGACGTTGATTAACGTCAAAGTGTTTCCGAACAATATATTTATCGTGAAATTTCTTTGTTCGGTCTTTATAAATCCTCGCATTTTCATAGGAAAAATTACGTAATTCTTCCAATTCAGTTAATTGTAATTTTCTATGGTTACCGGCGTCAGATAAATCCATATTAAGTTGTTTTATTGCCCAAAAAGCCCTATGTTCTAATTCTACCGGGAGATGGCATGCCTTCCCGAAAACCAAACGGAAGGGAGACATGCCAAGCGGAGTTTTAAAAGCGGTACGGTAGGCCCATAAAGCGTCGTCCAATTTGGTGGACCAATCTTTACGGTCGGGCCTAACCGTCTTTTGTAGAATATTTTTAATTTCCCAGTTAGAAACTTCAGCCTGGCCATTAGTTTGGGGGTGATATGGTGTGGAAATTTTATGATTAACCCCGTATTTAGAAAGGAGGTGACGGAATTGTGAGTGGGTGAAATGTGAGCCTCCATCACTGATAATGGCTTTTGGTATGCCGAATCTTGAGAAAATATTTTTCTTAAGAAATTCGACAACCACACGGTGATCACTTGTGCGGGTGGGTATTGCTTCTATCCATTTAGAAACATAGTCTACTGCGACTAATATATACAAATACCCACCAGAGTTGATGAACGGTCCCATGAAGTCGATGCCCCAAACATCGAAAATTTCAACCTCTAAAATAGGATTAAGGGGCATCATATCCTTTCGAGTCATGTTGCCGATGCTCTGGCAACGCACACAGGACCGAACGAAGTCATGAGCATCTTTGTGCAAGCTGGGCCAATAAAATCCTGCATTAAGGATTTTAGCTGCAGTTTTCTTGCCCGAAAAATGTCCACGACAGGCCATTGAGTGACAATGTGTTAAGATATCATGGATTTCAGAATCGGGGACACATCGTCGAATGACCTGATCGGCACAAATGCGGAAAAGGTCGGGCTCCTCCCAAAAATAATATTTAATATCAGCAAAGAACTTATCCCGTTTTGTTTTTGGCCAATCAGTGGGGATTTGTTCTGTTGCTAAGTAGTTTGCGATGGGTGCAAACCAAGGGAGGGTTGCAGCAGCTAAAATACTTTCATCAGGGAACTGATCTGGCGGGGTCATTATGTCATTCGTCATAAGACGAGAGAGATGGTCGGCCACTACATTGTGCAATCCCGCCTTATCCTTGATTTCCAGGTCAAATTCCTGGAGCAGCAGAATCCAACGGATAAGGCGGGGTTTCGCATCTTTCTTTGTCAGCAAATATTTAATTGCTGAGTGGTTTGTATAAACAGTGACACGTGACCCCAACAGATAAGATCTAAATTTTTCTAAGGCAAATACAATGGCAAGAAGTTCCTTTTCAGTAACCGTGTAATTCCGTTGTGCATCATCAAGGGTTTTGCTAGCATAATAGATCACAACGGGCTTCTTGCCAATTCTTTGCCCTAGAATGGCCCTTACAGCAAAATCTGAGGCATCTGTCATTAATTCAAAGGGACTATTCCAGTCAGGTCCCTGCAATATTGGCGCCTCAGTAACCTCTTTCTTCAACCTCAAAAAACTCTCCAGGCACTTATTATTAAAATCAAATGGCTGGTCTTTAGTAAGAAGCTGACTTAAAGGCTTGGAGATTTGGGAAAAGTTTTGTATGAATCGACGATAGAAACCCACATGACCCAAAAAGGATCTGATTTGTTTGACAGTAGTGGGCGGTGGGAGCTTAGATATAGCATCTATTTTTGCTTTATCTACCGTGATTCCTTGTTTAGAAATAACATGGCCCAAGACAATACCTTCTTGGACCATGAAATGACTTTTTTCCCAGCTGAGGACCAGATTAACTTCTATACACTTTTGGAGGGTTCTTTCAAGATTTTTGAGGCAATGGTCAAAAGAATCTCCAAATATAGAGAAGTCATCCATAAAAACTTCTAGACATTCACCTACCAGGTCTGAAAAAATTGCAAGCATGCACCTTTTAAAAGTCGCAGGTGCGTTGCAAAGACCGAAGGGCATTCTTCGGAAAGCAAAGGTTCCGAAGGGGCAGGTGAAAGTTGTTTTGTCTTGGTCCTCAGGATGAACCGCTACTTGATTATAGCCGGAATAACCGTCCAAAAAATAGTAAAATTCCCGTCCGGCTAACCGCTCCAAGATTTGATCAATAAAAGGGAGCGGGAAATGATCCTTCTTGGTGGCGGTGTTTAATTTTCGATAATCTATACACACGCGCCAAGAAGAAGCGGTTCGAGTGGCTATATTCTCCCCCTTTTCATTGGTGACAACTGTTGGTCCAGCCTTTTTGGGGACAACTTAAGTTGGACTAACCCAGGAGCTGTCAGAAATGGGGTAGATGATATCAGCATCCAGCCACTTAATAATCTCCTTTTTTACCACCTCCTGCATAATAGGATTCAAGCGCCTTCGTGGTTGGCGAGAGGGGCGAGAATCGTCCTCTAAAAATATACGGTGCATACAATAGGACAGATGAATGCCTTTAAGATCAGAAAGGGTCCAGCCAATAGCTTTTCGATATTTACTCAAAACCTGGAGAAGTTTGTGCTCTTGTGCCCCAGTGAGTCCAGAATTTATAATCAGGGGCAGGGTCTGATTTGGACCCAGGAAAACATATTTAAGTGAATCGGGCAAAGGTTTTAATTCCAATTGTAGGCCCGGTTCCGAAAGAGTTTCTGCTTTGTGGGTTAGAGGTGAGGTGAGAGTGAAAGGGTCAGCTGGAATGTTAATTGGTCGTGTGGTTGAGGTGGAAGGGTGAGAAAAAATAGATTGTTCAGGAACCATATTTACAGCAAAACAGGAACCTAATTGGGAAATCTGCAATGTTTCCTCCACA
Source organism: Thalassia testudinum (assembly GCA_037157565.1). Classification (NCBI taxonomy): domain Eukaryota; kingdom Viridiplantae; phylum Streptophyta; class Magnoliopsida; order Alismatales; family Hydrocharitaceae; genus Thalassia; species Thalassia testudinum. The sequence goes on from JAZHRO010000025.1 coordinate 157,298,993, forward strand.
ATGTTTTCTATTTCTGAATCCGAATCATCAAAGAAATCTGGTTCCTGGAATCACCTAGAGGCTTAAAAAATGTCTAGGGTTACAGATTCACCGCCACACATGATCTTCATCATTCCAGAATCACAATCAATATTGGCGCGGGCGGTGGCTAAGAATGGTCTTCCAAGAATAATGGGGGCAAACTTAAGTGCTTCAGGTACCTCTATGTCCAGGACTAAAAAGTCTACTGCGAATAGACAAATTTTGACCCGGACAAGAACATCTTCAACAATTCCCCTCGGTTTAATCGTAGATCGGTCGGCTAATTGGAGAGTAACCTCAACAGGTTTCAATTCACCGATCTTAAATTCCTCAAAAATAACTGTGGGGATAAGATTAATTGAGGAACCAAGATCCAGCAGAGCATGATCAAATGAGGTATCATTAATGATAACTTGGATTAGGGGGGCGCCGGGATCTTTTCTCTTAAGAGGCAGTCGGCTCTGCACAACTGAGCTGACTGTCTCTGGAAGAATTACCTTTCCTAAATTCTTGGGCTGCCTTTTTGGAGTACATAAATCTTTTAAGAATTTTGCATAGGCAGGGATATACTTAATGGCATCTAGAATAGGGATATTAATTTCTACTTGCCCAAATAAATCCATTAATTCCTTCTCAGTGGGCTCAGATTTTGTTTTTTTCTTTTTTGAAGAGTGGAGGGCTTGTGGAAATGGGGCAGGGTTGCCCTGTTTTGCATGAATTGGTTCCTGAACAATAGGAGGGGAAGAGTTAATCTGTGTGTCATTAGAGCGGGTTTCTTTAACAGGCAGGGTATTTTGAGTGGTTTTCCCATTCCTCAAGGTAACTGCATTTGCAGTCTGGTTGTTTCTAGGATGAGGACGGGGGGCCTGGCTGTTATTGAAACCTGGCGGATGCTGAGGTGCTGGCTGAATAGGTTGACTGTGATATCCACCTTGGAATTGATTCCTTTGATTATTTGGGTTGGGCATGGGTTGGGATGGTAAATTCCCAATAGGTCGATGATCAGGAGTAACCTTAACTTGTTGTTGTAAATTGGTAACCATGCGGGTTACTTCTGTCATTTGAGTCTGCATTCCTTGCAGAGTTTTCATGACCTGATTGTTAATATCATCCTGGGATGGTCCGGGTTGACACAAAGGTTGCCCATAATTCCCAAAATAGTTTTGTTTGGGAAAAGGAATCGGATTCGGGTTTTTCCAGGAGTGATTCGGGTTAGTCCTCCAATTTTGATTGGAAATGTTGGAGGGGTTTCTAAATTGCTCCTGGAGAGCATAAATATTTTTCGAGGTGGAATCAAAAATATTTTGGTCAAAATTCCCGGTTAAATCTTGCGGGAAATCAGCCGGAAATTGCTGGTCAGCAGATGTGGCATCGATATTGTGTAGATTCTCTCTTCGGAGAATGTGTAGGGGGTTAGTGTGTGGAGAGTGGACGTGTGGAGCTTGTTTGTTTGTGAGCTTTTCTTCTATTTTCTTTTGGTGAATTTGCATCTGGTCCAGTCGTTGAGCTAACATATATAAATCATCTTGTGTGACTGGAACAGAGGTGGTTTTGGAGTCAATTTCATGGACTCCGTGTCTGTGGTTTTGTGATCTGCCAAAAGTGTCCATTGAAGTCATGTTAAATGAGTTTTCACTCATTTCTTCAAAGAGAAGATAGGCACTTTCGGCGTCTTTGTTAAGAAAATTGCCCCCACATGAGGCATCCACAAATCGTTTTAATTGATCTTCTAATCCATGATAGAAGATCTGCACTAGCTGCCATTGTGGAATTTCATGGTGGGGACAACTTCTTAGAAGTTCCTGAAATCTTTCCCAGGCTTCATGGAGGGGTTCACCAATTTTTTGTTGAAAGGTCGTTATAGATCTTCTTAATGCATTTGTTCGACCGATCGGAAAATTTTTTTTAAGAAAAGCACTTTTTAATTGGGGCCAGGTGGTAATAGGACGCCCAACTGTTCGAAACCAATGTGATGCTTTGTCTTTGAGAGAGAGAGGAAAGAGTCTCATTAACCACATGTCTTCCTGCACATTGTGGGAACGAGTGGTTTGAGCGAGGACAGTTAATTCCTCGAGATGACAAAAAGGGTCCTCTCTTGGAAGACCATGAAAATGCTTGATAAGGTTTAGAATAGCGGGTTTGATTTTGAAATCCCCTTGTGGTATGACCACCCCTGGTCTCTCCTCATAATTGGAAGGATCATAGAAATCCTTAAGAGGAACGACAGGCTGTTGGCGAGGTGGTGGATTTTGTCCTTGATTAGCTAGGTTCGTGACAGTCCTAGCTAGATCTTCTTGATTTTGTTGTAGTCGAGCCAAATGGTCGACCATTAATGCAAAGGGATTTGTATTATGGGTTATAATTGGAGGGCCACCTGGCCCTGCTGGTATTTTTGGTTGCTCCAAGTTAGGAAGGTGAGGGAGGGTGGAGTCAGCTTGTGGGTCGGCTGACGGGTTAGAAGTGGAAGCAGAATTTTTTTGACGGCTTCCTGGGTTTTCCATTTTTTTAGAAGACGAGGGGGAAGAAAACAATGATTTCTTGCTGCGGGGGGCGAAATCAGATGGTCCCTCGAGGTGTGGCTTTTGGGACCGTCGCCCGTGCATGCACTACTTGGAAGACTTGGAGGGGAGGAGAAGAGATAGAGATGAGAGAAAGTGTGCAAATCAAACAAACAGACTAGACCTAACTTAAATGTGACTCCCTAATAATAACCTAAGACTTGGTCTATATAGGAAATAAGTAGTCAATAGTGAATACCCGTTCTATCAACAAATCTAGCCAAGTTGCTTAAGGGGAGGTTTGGGCCCAAACGTTTCCCAGGGAAAACCCCAGGTGCTTGTACAAACCCGCGCCTGGTCGTTTGACACGGCCCCTCAGCCTGAACACCAGATACAGATGATAGAATTGGTATCAACTAAAGAAAACTTAAGACCTAAATAGCAAGCCTGAGTTGATAAAGCCTTAGGGGTCAAGTTGCTACAAATTTTAATTAGGTCTAGGATGCTATAGTGCACACGGAATGTGGAGGGCGTTTATTGGGTTGTTGCCCTATTATTTGATTTTTTTGTGTGTGTGCAGGAATTGGAGAGTGGCTCCAATGAAAATCAAGTTGTCACACAATTTTTTTGTATTTTTGTCTTTTAGGATTTGATTTAATTGAATGTATTTTAGGGTTTCTTTAGTTAAATTTTCAAACAAGTTTGAAAACCCACTGGCAAAGGAAAAGAAGTTGTATGGGTGATTGTATATTTCCTTTGAATTAAGCCTCAAAAGAGAAAGAAAGAAACCCTAAGCCAATTACCCTAAGATAGAAATTTAACTACCAATGAGTTATTTTTTAGGCTTTCAGAATTAAGTAGTGGTCCAAACAAGTCAAACAACACCATTACGTTGAATAAAATCAAACAAGGATTCCAGAAAAGATTTTTGTATGATTTTAGGAACTCGTTTGATAATTGTTTTGAATTTTTAATTGTACTGGTGTCAAAGTCCAGAAATAATACTTGTGGGTATTATGAACTTTTTAGTATTACCACCGACCTCAGCAAATTTTTATGATTTTATATGATATATAAAATTTCACAACGATTCCAACAAGCTAAATTTCACAAAAATTGGATGAGTATAAAAATTCTGAAAATTCACGGACAGTAGCAAAATAGGAAGATTAGAGGGTATGACCCCTCTGCAATCCACGAATTTTTAAAAATTAAATACAAATCCAATTGATTTGAAATTTGGAACAGATGTTCCTAACTTAATTGGTAATCACTCTATGAAATTTTATGATTTTAGGAGGCCTGGGGTGTTAGGAATCGATTTTTTTCAAGTCCGGATAGAAATCTGGACCCAAAAAATAGAACACCAATACTTGCAATGGAATGGTGCTAAAGAAGCATACAAGCAAACAATGGATTTTAAAATGCACCACTCCACTTAATTTAAGTGTTTAGGGTCCTGAAAGCCAAGTTTAATATATTTTTGGTAGTTTTAATTATTTATGTGACCAGAAAGAGGAACCAACCTGAATTTTCGCGGGAAGAAAAGGACCTTTGAGCTCTCTCTTCCAGATTCCCGCCTTCCCGCTGTAGTTCCTGCACACACAAAAGAAAGAAAGAGAAGGGGATGAGATCCACTTCAAGCAAGAGAAAATGAGTTAATGCAAAGCTGTGCCTCCCCGGCAACGGCGCCAAAAAGTGATAGCGATTTCACGCGGTTTGTTAAATACGTCGTTGTAACGCGCCAAATCGATCAACTCTTAAATTTATATCCTAGATAGGGGAGTATCTAGGGTCATCCAAGGAGGCAAAAATTACAAAATTAATCCTCTTGCTTACAGATATATCTCAACTTTCTTTTTGATATTTTTCAATATGTAATTTTTTTTTGTATTTTGAAAAGACGATGGCAAAATGCGAATTGTAACGAAAAGTACTAACACCTACAAATTATTAACTAAAATTTAAAAGATAGAAATATCTTCTTCCTAAGCTCACTCTAGGCAAGTGGAGGCCTAGAGTAATTAGGAAGAAGAGGTGAAACAAGTGCTAGAACCAAAAGTAACAACTGCAATAAAAAGCTAAAAGAAGGCAATTTGATTGAGTAGAATGAGTGTTCTTTTCAAGGACAAGTAGAGGAATGCTTCTACTAGAACTTAAACATATCTAAAAGAAATAAAAGAAACACAAATCCTCTTGCAACAATGGCGAAGAAGGGCGTCTTCTTGCTCCAAGCCTAGCTGCTCCTTGGCTTGAAAAGAGGGCCTCCTTCTTCTCCTTCCTTGAGAGCTCCTCCAAGGTGGAAGCTACTACCTTTAATGCTCTCTCCAAGGGGTGGGCGTGCACCACCCTCAAAAACTCCTCCAAGGTGGTGTGACCACCTTCAAGATCTCCTCCAAGATCTTCCTTGCCTGGCTTCTCCTTTGGCTGGCGTGACCCAGGAGAGAAGGGAAGAGGGGAAGGCACCAAGGGGACAGAATATCCCCTTAATCTTCTTCTTCTTCTTCTCTCTTGGACGTGGGATTTTTGGTGGAATATGAGAGTGAAATTGCTAGCCAAGGATGACTTGAATGGTGGTGGGTAGTGGTCTTTTTATAGGGTAGGATGGGGGGTTAAGGTACCCCTTGAAATGGAGGGCTAGGATGGAAGGATAAGGGTGGTTGGTGATCCTATGGCTAGGGTGAGTTGGCGCCACCCCAAGGGGTGTTAAAGGGGGTGGTTATGGTGGTGTTGGTGTCTTTTGGTGGTGGAGAGACACCCCCATGTTGGCGCCAACATGGGGTCTTCTAGAAGGGGGGTTAGGTGGATGGTGGAGATGGATTCAACGAGGATTGTGTGGTGGAGATGAGGGGGGATTTTGGAGGGAAAAGTGGCGCCATTAAGGGGTGGTTATGGGTAGTTTTTGGTGCCACTTTTAGGTGTCTTTTGGAGGTGGTGGGTAGGTTAGGTTGGTGCCAAGTAGGTTAGCTTATGTGGAGCTTAAGTGGAGCTAGTTGGGTGGAGTTGGTAGGTGGGTTTTTGGGGTGGTACAAGCCAAGGAAGTTGGAGCATAGTTAAGCTAAGCTAAGCTAGCTTAGCTAATGGAGGAGTAGAGGAGAAGATGTTGGAGCTAGGGTTTGGAGGAAGGAGCTGAGGAGAAGAAGTCTAGAGTTGGAGCTGGAGCTAGCTGCTGCTGAAGAGGCTGGCATGGGGCTACTCCAGCTGGCTTAGCTTGCTAGTTCTTTGCTAGCTGCTAAGCCAAGCTAAAGTGAGCTAGCTTCTACCAAAATGAGCTGAGGTGAGCTAGGTCTGGTGCTCCCGGGGAGAATCAAGCTGGTTGAGGCAGCTAAGGTAGCTTAGCTCAACTGAGTTGTGCTAAGCTGAGTCCCCGGGAGCTGGACTTGAGCTTCCTGAGCTGAGATGAATTCTTCTTCAGCTGGCTGGAGTTGAGTGGAGCTGAATGTAGCTGGATCTGAGCTGGGGTGAACTCCTGTCAACTCAGCTGAGCTAGCTAGAGCTCCCTGTGAACTAGTGGGAGCTGAGATGAGCTAGACTCAGCTAAGTTGAGCTGGATCTGAGATGACTTGAGCTAGGGTGAGCTGAGATGAACTCTCTTGAGCTGCCATCCAGCTGAGATTAGCTGAATGGAGCTGGGATGAGCTAACCCTAGTTCAAGTAAGCTAGGTTCCAGCTGCGGTGAGCTGGATCAAGCTGAGGTGAGCTGGATTAGGCTGAGTTCCAGCTAGTCTGGGCTTCTCCTTCACCATTTGCCTTCTTGAGTGCTAGGGTTTTAGGGATCTGTGCATCTGTACATCCCTAACACTCACAAAAACACATTAAAATGACAATAAAAAATGCAATGCATGCCTATCCTAATTTATGCCTAAATGCAGCCCAAAAACCCGTTTGCGGAGTAAAATCCTAAGAGCTAGGCTTGTTTTAATGCATAAGAATGATGATAAACTGGCGTTTATCACGCCCCCATGCTTATCTTTTGCTAGTCTCTTAGCAAAACTTAAAACGGAATTTTTGGGAAATCTAATTTTTTTTTACTTTGGAGGAGAAAAAGAGATCAATGGACCTTGGTAGATTAAAAACACTGGAGGTACGGGATTTGTTAAAGATAAACATCGGGATTTATTTTTGGATTCAACCATTAGATAGAACGGGATCAATATATCTTCCAAAAAATTCTCAAATTAACCCCTTGTTAATTCAGATGACTTGAAATGTTTGTTTTTAGGAATTTTTTTTTGGCTCATGAATTTGATTCTGAACTTGCAAAATCCTTTAAAACCTTGTGGCTGTGCTTGAGAAAAGCCAACATTTATAAGGGCGTGTTAATTTATTTATATATATATATATATATTTTTTTTTTTCTCCCCCATGCTTATTTTTAGCTTAGTCTTACAACAGATGTGTTGGGATCATCATTCCCGTTACCATTCCTCGAGGGGGCTCTGGCGCCAGTACTTCGAGATAGCACTGTCCATGACACCACCCAGGAGCTCACAACCCCAGAACACGATGCGGTGAAAAGGGGCGCTCCAAACAAACTCAAGCTCTTGCTTTGATACAATAGGTAGAGCACCGTCCAAGACACTTGAGCTGCTAAAATGCGCTTTAATGCTCCGTCTAAAGATATGAAATATAGATATGGAGCAACGCCGAGGCGGTAACATGTTGACATCGCGTCCTTAAAGGAGGCATTTTCCTCCTTCTTGGCAGTGGAAACTCAAACCAATGATCTGCTTCAGACTTTCACTAAGTCCAAACAAGGGAGTTTTTCAAATTTTTAGTTATTTTTAAGTGTTGGCTTGTGTGTGAAGAGTGACACAAGAAGTTTCTCAAAACATGCAAGTTTTTGAATCAGAAGCTAAGTCAAATAATTTCCATATTGCAAAATAGGATCAAGTCACCTGAACTATTATGAGTTCAGGTGGAATTTTATAGAAAGATATCTGATCTTGTCTAAAATAGACCCTGGAATTCTAATGATCAGATCCATATCCTCATCCTTAGTTTGTTAAAGATTAAATCCATTGTACCAAAAGTGAATTTTTTGACCTTAGTCCCGATTTCAAAATTTTTCCTCAAAAAGTTTTGAACATTTTTTTTTTTTTGGGTATGCAAGCAGGAAATAAATTAAACAAAAATGCATGTTTTTAGGTTTTGAAAATCCTGAATCGATCGTAAAAATTTAAAAACACCCCCCCATGCTTAAGATATGCCATGTCCTCATGCATTAGGAGGGAAAAGGGATCACCTTAGTGATGACGGTCGGGTTTAGGATGAACAAAACATGGAAAAAGAAGAAAAAAGGAAAGCAAGAAAATGATGGGTTACCTCCCATCCAGTGCTATCTTTTACGCCATTCAGCCAGGCGTGATGTGCACTAGTGATCAAGGGTGGCTGGCTCAGTAAAATTAAAAGATTCAGATGGAATTTTAGGCGTATGGTCAAAATAGGGCTTTAAACGCTGGCCATTGACTTGAAATATCGAATTAGTTTTTGGATCAAAAAGGTCAACAACGCCGTATGGATATGTTTTATGGACAATAAAGGGGCCGGTCCATTTAGATTTTAATTTGACAGGAAAAAGACGTAATCTCGCATCGAAAAGCCAAACACGTTGATTAACGTCAAAGTGTTTCCGAACAATATATTTATCGTGAAATTTCTTTGTTCGGTCTTTATAAATCCTCGCATTTTCATAGGAAAAATTACGTAATTCTTCCAATTCAGTTAATTGTAATTTTCTATGGTTACCGGCGTCAGATAAATCCATATTAAGTTGTTTTATTGCCCAAAAAGCCCTATGTTCTAATTCTACCGGGAGATGGCATGCCTTCCCGAAAACCAGACGGAAGGGAGACATGCCAAGCGGAGTTTTAAAAGCGGTACGGTAGGCCCATAAAGCGTCGTCCAATTTGGTGGACCAATCTTTACGGTCGGGCCTAACCGTCTTTTGTAGAATATTTTTAATTTCCCGGTTAGAAACTTCAGCCTGGCCATTAGTTTGGGGGTGATATGGTGTGGAAATTTTATGATTAACCCCGTATTTAGAAAGGAGGTGACGGAATTGTGAGTGGGTGAAATGTGAGCCTCCGTCACTGATAATGGCTTTTGGTATGCCGAATCTTGAGAAAATATTTTTCTTAAGAAATTCGACAACCACACGGTGATCACTTGTGCGGGTGGGTATTGCTTCTATCCATTTAGAAACATAGTCTACTGCGACTAATATATACAAATACCCACCAGAGTTGATGAACGGTCCCATGAAGTCGATGCCCCAAACATCGAAAATTTCAACCTCTAAAATAGGATTAAGGGGCATCATATCCTTTCGAGTCATGTTGCCGATGCTCTGGCAACGCACACAGGACCGAACGAAGTCATGAGCATCTTTGTGCAAGCTGGGCCAATAAAATCCTGCATTAAGGATTTTAGCTGCAGTTTTCTTGCCCGAAAAATGTCCACGACAGGCCATTGAGTGACAATGTGTTAAGATATCATGGATTTCAGAATCGGGGACACATCGTCGAATGACCTGATCGGCACAAATGCGGAAAAGGTCGGGCTCCTCCCAAAAATAATATTTAATATCAGCAAAGAACTTATCCCGTTTTGTTTTTGGCCAATCAGTGGGGATTTGTTCTGTTGCTAAGTAGTTTGCGATGGGTGCAAACCAAGGGAGGGTTGCAGCAGCTAAAATACTTTCATCAGGGAACTGATCTGGCGGGGTCATTATGTCATTCGTCATAAGACGAGAGAGATGGTCGGCCACTACATTGTGCAATCCCGCCTTATCCTTGATTTCCAGGTCAAATTCCTGGAGCAGCAGAATCCAACGGATAAGGCGGGGTTTCGCATCTTTCTTTGTCAGCAAATATTTAATTGCTGAGTGGTCTGTATAAACAGTGACACGTGACCCCAACAGATAAGATCTAAATTTTTCTAAGGCAAATACAATGGCAAGAAGTTCCTTTTCAGTAACCGTGTAATTCCGTTGTGCACCATCAAGGGTTTTGCTAGCATAATAGATCACAACGGGCTTCTTGCCAATTCTTTGCCCTAGAATGGCCCTTACAGCAAAATCTGAGGCATCTGTCATTAATTCAAAGGGACTATTCCAGTCAGGTCCCTGCAATATTGGCGCCTCAGTAACCTCTTTCTTCAACCTCAAAAAACTCTCCAGGCACTTATTATTAAAATCAAATGGCTGGTCTTTAGTAAGAAGCTGACTTAAAGGCTTGGAGATTTGGGAAAAGTTTTGTATGAATCGACGATAGAAACCCACATGACCCAAAAAGGATCTGATTTGTTTGACAGTAGTGGGCGGTGGGAGCTTAGATATAGCATCTATTTTTGCTTTATCTACCGTGATTCCTTGTTTAGAAATAACATGGCCCAAGACAATACCTTCTTGGACCATGAAATGACTTTTTTCCCAGCTGAGGACCAGATTAACTTCTATACACTTTTGGAGGGTTCTTTCAAGATTTTTGAGGCAATGGTCAAAAGAATCTCCAAATATAGAGAAGTCATCCATAAAAACTTCTAGACATTCACCTACCAGGTCTGAAAAAATTGCAAGCATGCACCTTTTAAAAGTCGCAGGTGCGTTGCAAAGACCGAAGGGCATTCTTCGGAAAGCAAAGGTTCCGAAGGGGCAGGTGAAAGTTGTTTTGTCTTGGTCCTCAGGATGAACCGCTACTTGATTATAGCCGGAATAACCGTCCAAAAAATAGTAAAATTCCCGTCCGGCTAACCGCTCCAAGATTTGATCAATAAAAGGGAGCGGGAAATGATCCTTCTTGGTGGCGGTGTTTAATTTTCGATAATCTATACACACGCGCCAAGAAGAAGCGGTTCGAGTGGCTATATTCTCCCCCTTTTCATTGGTGACAACTGTTGGTCCAGCCTTTTTGGGGACAACTTAAGTTGGACTAACCCAGGAGCTGTCAGAAATGGGGTAGATGATATCAGCATCCAGCCACTTAATAATCTCCTTTTTTACCACCTCCTGCATAATAGGATTCAAGCGCCTTTGTGGTTGGCGAGAGGGGCGAGAATCGTCCTCTAAAAATATACGGTGCGTACAGTAGGACAGATGAATGCCTTTAAGATCAGAAAGGGTCCAGCCAATAGCTTTTCGATATTTACTCAAAACCTGGAGAAGTTTGTGCTCTTGTGCCCCAGTGAGTCCAGAATTTATAATCAGGGGCAGGGTCTGATTTGGACCCAGGAAAACATATTTAAGTGAATCGGGCAAAGGTTTTAATTCCAATTGTAGGCCCGGTTCCGAAAGAGTTTCTGCTTTGTGGGTTAGAGGTGAGGTGAGAGTGAAAGGGTCAGCTGGAATGTTAGCTGGTCGTGTGGTTGAGGTGGAAGGGTGAGAAAAAATAGATTGTTCAGGAACCGTATTTACAGCAAAACAGGAACCTAATTGGGAAATCTGCAATGTTTCCTCCACAATGTTTTCTATTTCTGAATCCGAATCATCAAAGAAATCTGGTTCCTGGAATCGCCTAGAGGCTTAAAAAATGTCTAGGGTTACAGATTCACCGCCACACATGATCTTCATCATTCCAGAATCACAATCAATATTGGCGCGGGCGGTGGCTAAGAATGGTCTTCCAAGAATAATGGGGGCAAACTTAAGTGCTTCAGGTACCTCTATGTCCAGGACTAAAAAGTCTACTGCGAATAGACAAATTTTGACCCGGACAAGAACATCTTCAACAATTCCCCTCGGTTTAATCGTAGATCGGTCGGCTAATTGGAGAGTAACCTCAACAGGTTTCAATTCACCGATCTTAAATTCCTCAAAAATAACTGTGGGGATAAGATTAATTGAGGAACCAAGATCCAGCAGAGCATGATCAAATGAGGTATCATTAATGATAACTTGGATTAGGGGGGCGCCGGGATCTTTTCTCTTAAGAGGCAGTCGGCTCTGCACAACTGAGCTGACTGTCTCTGGAAGAATTACCTTTCCTAAATTCTTGGGCTGCCTTTTTGGAGTACATAAATCTTTTAAGAATTTTGCATAGGCAGGGATATACTTAATGGCATCTAGAATAGGGATATTAATTTCTACTTGCCCAAATAAATCCATTAATTCCTTCTCAGTGGGCTCAGATTTTGTTTTTTTCTTTTTTGAAGAGTGGAGGGCTTGTGGAAATGGGGCAGGGTTGCCCTGTTTTGCATGAATTGGTTCCTGAACAATAGGAGGGGAAGAGTTAATCTGTGTGTCATTAGAGCGGGTTTCTTTAACAGGCAGGGTATTTTGAGTGGTTTTCCCATTCCTCAAGGTAACTGCATTTGCAGTCTGGTTGTTTCTAGGATGAGGACGGGGGGCCTGGCTGTTATTGAAACCTGGCGGATGCTGAGGTGCTGGCTGAATAGGTTGACTGTGATATCCACCTTGGAATTGATTCCTTTGATTATTTGGGTTGGGCATGGGTTGGGATGGTAAATTCCCAATAGGTCGATGATCAGGAGTAACCTTAACTTGTTGTTGTAAATTGGTAACCATGCGGGTTACTTCTGTCATTTGAGTCTGCATTCCTTGCAGAGTTTTCATGACCTGATTGTTAATATCATCCTGGGATGGTCCGGGTTGACACAAAGGTTGCCCATAATTCCCAAAATAGTTTTGTTTGGGAAAAGGAATCGGATTCGGGTTTTTCCAGGAGTGATTCGGGTTAGTCCTCCAATTTTGATTGGAAATGTTGGAGGGGTTTCTAAATTGCTCCTGGAGAGCATAAATATTTTCCGAGGTGGAATCAAAAATATTTTGGTCAAAATTCCCGGTTAAATCTTGCGGGAAATCAGCCGGAAATTGCTGGTCAGCAGATGTGGCATCGATATTGTGTAGATTCTCTCTTTGGAGAATGTGTAGGGGGTTAGTGTGTGGAGAGTGGACGTGTGGAGCTTGTTTGTTTGTGAGCTTTTCTTCTATTTTCTTTTGGTGAATTTGCATCTGGTCCAGTCGTTGAGCTAACATATATAAATCATCTTGTGTGACTGGAACAGAGGTGGTTTTGGAGTCAATTTCCTGGACTCCGTGTCTGGGGTTTTGTGATCTGCCAAAAGTGTCCATTGAAGTCATGTTAAATGAGTTTTCACTCATTTCTTCAAAGAGAAGATAGGCACTTTCGGCGTCTTTGTTAAGAAAATTGCCCCCACATGAGGCATCCACAAATCGTTTTAATTGATCTTCTAATCCATGATAGAAGATCTGCACTAGCTGCCATTGTGGAATTTCATGGTGGGGACAACTTCTTAGAAGTTCCTGAAATCTTTCCCAGGCTTCATGGAGGGGTTCACCAATTTTTTGTTGAAAGGTCGTTATAGATCTTCTTAATGCATTTGTTCGACCGATCGGAAAATTTTTTTTAAGAAAAGCACTTTTTAATTGGGGCCAGGTGGTAATAGGACGCCCAACTGTTCGAAACCAATGTGATGCTTTGTCTTTGAGAGAGAGAGGAAAGAGTCTCATTAACCACATGTCTTCCTGCACATTGTGGGAACGAGTGGTTTGAGCGAGGACAGTTAATTCCTCGAGATGACAAAAAGGGTCCTCTCTTGGAAGACCATGAAAATGCTTGATAAGGTTTAGAATAGCGGGTTTGATTTCGAAATCCCCTTGTGGTATGACCACCCCTGGTCTCTCCTCATAATTGGAAGGATCATAGAAATCCTTAAGAGGAACGACAGGCTGTTGGCGAGGTGGTGGATTTTGTCCTTGATTAGCTAGGTTCGTGACAGTCCTAGCTAGATCTTCTTGATTTTGTTGTAGTCGAGCCAAATGGTCGACCATTAATGCAAAGGGATTTGTATTATGGGTTATAATTGGAGGGCCACCTGGCCCTGCTGGTATTTTTGGTTGCTCCAAGTTAGGAAGGTGAGGGAGGGTGGAGTCAGCTTGTGGGTCGGCTGACGGGTTAGAAGTGGAAGCAGAATTTTTTTGACGGCTTCCTGGGTTTTCCATTTTTTTAGAAGACGAGGGGGAAGAAAACAATGATTTCTTGCTGCGGGGGGCGAAATCAGATGGTCCCTCGAGGTGTGGCTTTTGGGACCGTCGCCCGTGCATGCACTACTTGGAAGACTTGGAGGGGAGGAGAAGAGATAGAGATGAGAGAAAGTGTGCAAATCAAACAAACAGACTAGACCTAACTTAAATGTGACTCCCTAATAATAACCTAAGACTTGGTCTATATAGGAAATAAGTAGTCAATAGTGAATACCCGTTCTATCAACAAATCTAGCCAAGTTGCTTAAGGGGAGGTTTGGGCCCAAACGTTTCCCAGGGAAAACCCCAGGTGCTTGTACAAACCCGCGCCTGGTCGTTTGACACGGCCCCTCAGCCTGAACACTAGATACAGATGATAGAATTGGTATCAACTAAAGAAAACTTAAGACCTAAATAGTAAGCCTGAGTTGATAAAGCCTTAGGGGTCAAGTTGCTACAAATTTTAATTAGGTCTAGGATGCTATAGTGCACACGGAATGTGGAGGGCGTTTATTGGGTTGTTGCCCTATTATTTGATTTTTTTGTGTGTGTGCAGGAATTGGAGAGTGGCTCCAATGAAAATCAAGTTGTCACACAATTTTTTTGAATTTTTGTCTTTTAGGATTTGATTTAATTGAATGTATTTTAGGGTTTCTTTAGTTAAATTTTCAAACAAGTTTGAAAACCCACTGGCAAAGGAAAAGAAGTTGTATGGGTGATTGTATATTTCCTTTGAATTAAGCCTCAAAAGAGAAAGAAAGAAACCCTAAGCCAATTATCCCTAAGACAGAAATTTAACTACCAATGAGTTATTTTTTAGGCTTTCAGAATTAAGTAGTGGTCCAAACACGTCAAACAACACCACTGCTTTGAATAAAATCAAACAAGGATTCCAGAAAATATTTTTGTAAGATTTTAGGAACTCGTTTGATAATTGTTTTGAATTTTTAATTGTACTGGTGTCAAAGTCCAGAAATAATACTTGTGGGTATTATGAACTTTTTAGTATTACCACCGACCTCAGAAAATTTTTATGATTTTATATGATATATAAAATTTCACAAGGATTCTAACAAGATAAATTTCACAAAAATTGGATGAGTATAAAAATTCTGAAAATTCGCGGACAGTAGCAAAACAGGAAGATTAGAGGGTATGACCCCTCTGCAATCCACGAATTTTTAAAAATTAAATACAAATCCAATTGATTTGAAATTTGGAACAGATGTTCCTATCTTAATTGGGAATCACTCTATGAAATTTTATGATTTTAGGAGGCCTGGGGTGTTAGGAATTGATTTTCTTCAAGTCCGGATAGAAATCTGGACCCGAAAAATAGAACACCAATACTTGCAATGGAATGGTGCTAAAGAAGCATACAAGCAAACAATGAATTTTAAAATGCACCACTCCACTTAATTTAAGTGTTTAGGGTCCTCAAAGCCAAGTTTAATATATTTTTGGTAGTTTTAATTATTTATTTGACCATAAAGAGGAACCAACCTGAATTTTCGCGGGAAGAAAAGGACCTTTGAGCTCTCTCTTCCAGATTCCTGCCTTCCCGCTGTAGTTCCTGCACACACAAAAGAAAGAAAGAGAAGGGGATGAGATCCACTTCAAGCAAGAGAAAATGAGTTAATGCAAAGCCGTGCCTCCCTGGCAACGGCGCCAAAAAGTGATAGCGATTTCACGCGGTTTGTTAAATACGTCGTTGTAACGCGCCAAATCGATCAACTCTTAAATTTATATCCTAGATAGGGGAGTATCTAGGGTCATCCAAGGAGGCAAAAATTGCAAAATTAATCCTCTTGCTTACAGATATATCTCAACTTTCTTTTTGATATTTTTCAATATGTAATTTTTTTTTGTATTTTGAAAAGACGAGGGCAAAATGCGAATTGTAACGAAAAGTACTAACACCTACAAATGCTTAACTAAAATTTAAAAGATAGAAATATCTTCTTCCTAAGCTCACTCTAGGCAAGTGGAGGCCTAGAGTAATTAGGAAGAAGACGTGAAACAAGTGCTAGAACCAAAAGTAACAACTGCAATAAAAAGCTAAAAGAAGGCAATTTGATTGAGTAGAATGAGTGTTCTTTTCAAGGACAAGTAGAGGAATGCTTCTACTAGAACTTAAACAAATCTAAAAGCAAGAAAAGAAACACAAATCCTCTTGCAACAATGGCGAAGAAGGGCGTCTTCTTGCTCCAAGCCTAGCTGCTCCTTGGCTTGAAAAGAGGGCCTCCTTCTTCTCCTTCCTTGAGAGCTCCTCCAAGGTGGAAGCTACCACCTTTAATGCTCTCTCCAAGGGGTGGGCGTGCACCACCCTCAAAAACTCCTCCAAGGTGGTGTGACCACCTTCAAGATCTCCTCCAAGATCTTCCTTGCCTGGCTTCTCCTTTGGCTGGCGTGACCCAAGAGAGAAGGGAAGAGGGGAAGGCACCAAGGGGACAGAATATCCCCTTAATCTTCTTCTTCTTCTTCTCTCTTGGACGTGGGCTTTTTGGTGGAATATGAGAGTGAAATTGCTAGCCAAGGATGACTTGAATGGTGGTGGGTAGTGGTCTTTTTATAGGGTAGGATGGGGGGTTAAGGTACCCCTTGAAATGGAGGGCTAGGATGGAAGGATAAGGGTGGTTGGTGATCCTATGGCTAGGGTGAGTTGGCGCCACCCCAAGGGGTGTTAAAGGGGGTGGTTATGGTGGTGTTGGTGTCTTTTGGTGGTGGAGAGACACCTAGAAGGGGGGTTAGGTGGATGGTGGAGATGGATTCAGCGAGGATTGTGTGGTGGAGATGAGGGGGGATTTTGGAGGGAAAAGTAGCGCCATTAAGGGGTGGTTATGGGTAGTTTTTGGTGCCACTTTTAGGTGTCTTTTGGAGGTGGTGGGTAGGTTAGGTTGGTGCCAAGTAGGTTAGCTTATGTGGAGCTTAAGTGGAGCTAGTTGGGTGGAGTTGGTAGGTGGGTTTTTGGGGTGGTACAAGCCAAGGAAGTTGGAGCATAGTTAAGCTAAGCTAAGCTAAGCTAAGCTAGCTTAGCTAATGGAGGAGTAGAGGAGAAGATGTTGGAGCTAGGGTTTGGAGGAAGGAGCTGAGAAGAAGTCTGGAGTTGGAGCTGGAGCTGGCTGCTGCTGAAGAGGCTGGCATGGGGCTACTCTAGCTGGCTTAGCTTGCTAGTTCTTTGCTAGTTGCTAAGCCAAGCTAAAGTGAGCTAGCTTCTACCAAAATGAGCTAAGGTGAGCTAGGCCTGGTGCTCCCGGGGAGAATCAAGCTGGTTGAGGCAGCTAAGGTAGCTTAGCTCAACTGAGTTGAGCTAAGCTGAGTCCCCGGGAGCTGGACTTGAGCTTCCTGAGCTGAGATGAATTCCTCTTCAGCTGGCTGGAGTTGAGTGGAGCTGAATGTAGTTGGATCTGAGCTGGGGTGAACTCCTGTCAACTCAGCTGAGCTAGCTAGAGCTCCCTGTGAACTAGTGGGAGCTGAGATGAGCTAGACTCAGCTAAGTTGAGCTGGATCTGAGCTGACTTGAGCTAGGGTGAGCTGAGATGAACTCTCTTGAGCTGCCATCCATCTGAGATTAGCTGAATGGAGCTGGGATGAGCTAACCCTAGTTCAAGTAAGCTAGGTTCCAGCTGCGGTGAGCTGGATCAAGCTGAGGTGAGCTGGATCAAGCTGATGTGAGCTGGATTAGGCTGAGTTCCAACTAGTCTGGGCTTCTCCTTCACCATTTGCCTTCTTGAGTGCTAGGGTTTTAGGGATCTGTGCATCTGTACATCCCTAACACTCACAAAAACACATTAAAACGATAATAAAAAATGCAATGCATGCCTATCCTAATTTATGCCTAAATGCAGCCCAAAAACCCGTTTGCGGAGTAAAATCCTAAGAGCTAGGCTTGTTTTAATGCATAAGAATGATGATAAACTGGCGTTTATCAGTTATATGTTTGAACACCACTGAACCACAAGACTTTCAATTCATCAATCAATGGCTGCAGATAAACATCTATTGCATTTCCTGATTGCTTGGGTCCTGGGATAAGGAGTGTCAACATCATGAATGCAAATCACATGCATAGCCATGGGGGTAAGTTATAAGTTACCATGACCACCGGCCATATGGAATATGATGGATACATGCTCTTGAATGGGTTGAATCCATCGCTTACAAGACCTAGTCTCACATTTCGTGACTCCTCTGCAAATAATGAGCAATTCTCATTGAATCTGTTCCACTCATCAGAATCTATTGGATGACAGATGCATCCATCTTTTGATTTATTATCCTGATGCCACGATATCAGTTTTGCTATTTTACTGAAAATGAATAGGTGTTGTAGCCTAGGGATCCGTGGAAATAATAGAGAACCTTCTCTGGTTGTTTCTTCCTGTTGGTGTTTGCTGACTTACACACCTTATATCTCTCCTCACCACATTCAGGATAGTTAGTCAACCCTGAGTATTCATTTCTGTACAGGACACAGTCATTAGGACAGGCATCAATCTTCTTGCATTTCATTCCAAGCCCATGTGTCTGCTTCTTCGCATCAAACCATGACTTTTTTTTTGAAAAGATGATGAGTGCTATCGAAGATGACAGCAGACCAGTGATATTTTATTCATGAAACAAATAAAGGAGTTACAAGGAATCACTCCACTCCTTAATAATTCTCCTACACTCCCTTATAATACTCCCAACATTCAACGAGCCCCCATTAAACAAAAGCTCATTGCGAGAACGCCACACACACCACATTACCCCCACTATCTTCACCTGCTCCCCTCCTTTCATCAAAAGGCACCTCCATAAGTCATCCCATGTGGGTAGAGCATCCCTACAAATGCCCCTCTAGACATGGTCCATTACAAGGCATGAAGAAAACAAATGCATCTTGTCATCAGACAGAAATGCACAAAGGAGGCAATTTTGGGTAGGTGTTCCCATCCTTTTGGATCTTATTTCTCCGATGATAAGACGATCACGATGACACAGCCATAGAAATACTTTAATATTTAAGGGGATCTTCAACAACCAAATCTTGGGGTAGTCCATCTCCTCTCTTGAGTAATCCGCATTCATGGAGACCATCAACCTTTTGTACGCCTTGGTCGGTGTGAACACACCATGCTTCCACCTAAAACCATCTTCCTCATCACTGGTTGAAATGCCTCCAGATCTGCCATTAACCTCTCTTGTTCGGCTGGAGTTCACCCTTTCTCTTGCAGACTAGCGCCTGAGAAGTTCCACTTATCTCTTGCAGTGTCCCAGCAGTCAGCAATAGAAACACTATTGTCTGGCGTAGCTGCATAAGCTCTTAGGTAAGCCTCATTTAGTTTGCCCAAGTGCAACCACCTATCTATCCAGAATCTAAAATATCTCCCATCTCCCACAACAGGGTCAAATTCTGCCATATTCTCTTCCATTACTTTCCAGATAGAATGCCAAAAAGGTGATGGGCGATGAGGAGGGGTTGCCCACAACTGAACTTGCGAACAACCATGTGCCTCCTTTATCAATTGTGGCCACATCTTCCCTTCATCTGTTGCCAATTTAACTGCCCATTTCAATAACAGGGCATCGTTAAACTCCTTGAGGGAACAAATCCCCATCCCTCCTTGAGAGCAAGGTTTACAAAGATGTTGCCATTTCATCGGGTGCATGAATTTGCCTTCCACCTTCACACCTTTCCAAAAAGAAGCATTTCCTCATGACATCTAACCTCTTCCAAACTGCCTTCGGGGATTTGAATAATGAAAAGAAAAAATTAGGGATTGAGGTGATGACCGAGTTGAGGAGAATTAGTCTCCCTCCCTTGGACAAAAATTTGTTGCTCCAGCCCTCTAGTTTAGTAGACACTTTCTCAAACAAGATGGCCCAATCACTCTTCTTTAGTTTAGCTTCTCTTAGTAGCAAGCCCAAGTACTTAATTGATAGTGTCGCCATAAAGGTTTGTAGGATGGTTGAGATTGTTTCCCTCTCCTATCCTGGCATACCAAAACATACCAGAGATGACTCTACGCCATTGACCCTAAGGTTTGTGATCTCCCCAAAAATGCTTACCATAATAAAGATGCTCACCGCCTCATCCCTCTGTCCAACAAAGAAGACTGTGTCGTCAGCGTACTGCAAAATTTGAGCCAGTGCCATAGAGTTGGAGATAGAGTAGCCCCTCACCAAACTTGCACTGGCCAACTTACAAGAAAATTGAGCCAGTGTGTCCATGGTTAAATTAAAGATTAAAGGGGCCAAAGGGCACCCTTGACGTACACCACATTGTGGCTACAACCAAACCCCGCATGGTCTCCCATTAAATAGGGGTGGAAAGGAGGAACTGACTATGCATCTTTTCATCCACTGGGTCCAGAGCGGTGGGAAGCCTCTCCTCTTGAAAATTTCCCACAAGTACGACCATGCAACTTAATCATATGCTCCACTAAAATCAACCTTCCACATGTATGTCTTGCTCTTTCTTCTATGCCACCTTGCCACCATCTCTTGCACCATGATGGACTCTTGGAGCGACTTGTTGGGGAGGAAAGCTGATTGCACAGGACTCACCAGATCAGATAAGACTCTTTTCAGCCAGTTTGCAAGCACTTTATTGATTATTGGTAGATTGAGTTTGAAAGTGCTATGGACCTAAAATCTGACATTTTCTCTGCTCCACATATCTTTGGCAAAAGAGAAAGGTATGACTTATTCAGTCTCTCCACACCTAAGTTTCCATACTAGAACTCCTTGATGACCTCCATTACATCCCCTTTAACAGTATGGCAAAACTCCTTGTAGAAAAACACTTGAAACCCATCCGGGCTTGGAGAGCCTTCAGCATTCAAACCAGCCATGGCCTCTACCACTTTCTAATCGGTAATGTTTTCAGTCAACTTACTTGCTGCAGAGTCACATACCTGGGTAGGCTTGATGCAACCATCTTCCATCCTCCCCTCCCTATCGCCCTGATGGTTTCCTTAAAGTACCAGACAACCTCTCCATGAATGTCCTTAGAAGAGGTTAGAATCAGATCGTCTTTCTTCAAGGAAGATATGAGATTCACCCTTCTCCTGGAGCTCGCTGCCATGTGAAAGCACTTCGTATTCGCATCACCCTCTTTCAGCCATAGTTGCCTCGACTTTTCTCTCCATTCCACTTCTCTCGCCAAGTCTTCAACGTGAACCACCCCTTCCCAAAGCCTTCTCTGCGCCAATTCTTCATCAGACAATAAACCACTATTTTCTCTCTCATCCAGGACATGTAGCATTGACAAAGCTTTGGTCCTCCACTGGTTTCTCACCACCTCAATCGTCTGCCTGTACTCCTTCAACATTGACCTCAGATCCTTCAATTTCCTTGCCAACCGATAAGTTGTTGAACCTTTAACATGCATTTTCTCCCACCAATGGCTAACCATTTCTTTAAATACCTCCTCAAGCCAAGATTTCTTGAATTTAAAATAAGTACCTGTGATAGATTCCTCCCTGCTATCCCACAACAAGGGAGTATGGTCCGAGAAAGGTCTAGGCATTCCTGTCACAGTAGCAAGTTGGAATCTATCTAGTAGTTTCGCATTCCCAAATACCGTGTCCAACTTTGAAACCAGCCCATTCCCATTCCTCCATGTAAATTCAACCCCTGTAGAAGGGTACTCATTCAGTTCGAGCTCGGACACCACAAGTTGGAAACCAAGGGAGGCACGGTCCACTCTTCCATTCCCTCTATCATTCTCTGATAGAACACAATTGAAATCTCCACCCACGAGCCACGACACACCATCTATATTGCTTGCCATCTGACGCAATTCAGCCCTTAAGTTATTCCTCAAGTGATCTGCACAAGGGCCATAAATACAAGAGATGATCAAGTCCTGGTCGTCCCCCATTGACTGGAACCTGTATGACACCTGAAAATGGCCCTTCCATACTTCTTTCAGAACCAGTTTAGAGGTCTTCCACCACACAGCCAAGTCGCCAGACCTCCCCTATGAGTCCACTGCCCTGACATCCACTTGGCCACCTTGAAGAAGTGACTACCGCATAGAAGCTCCTCCTTCAATGTGGGTTTCCTGTAGCAGCGCATAGTCCACCTCCCACTCACGAAGGTAGTGAGCCAATGAAGCTCGTATCACCCCATTATGCAACCCACGCACATTCCATGTCATAATCCTCATCCCCTAAGTTCTTTAACCCCTTGCTGCTCTCCAGCCCTCCTCTCTACACTTAGTATGGCTGCTATCTTCTCTTTCTTAGATCTCTAACCACTACCAGTAGTTCTTCCCCAGAGCTTATAGGGGGAGTGCGCTGCCTTAGCCTTTGAGGAAGATCCCTCTTCATAACTTGGACCCTCTAGAGTCATAAAGGAAAAAGGATCTAAACTATGTGTCAAGGTTGGCCACACAACCTCCTTCCCCTGTTGGTCTGAATTCACCACTACAAGATCCCTACTTGTTTCTGCATCTTGCATCATGGCACTCTCTGTTGATTGTTGTTCCACCCCCTTCATCTCTTCCTTCGGCGCCTCTGAGAAGTAGAGTTCCTTTCTCTTCTTGGCTTCTGGCCAGTTTGATTCGAGGGGCTTGCAGTTGTTGTCAACGTCGTGCGCACCAGTCTCCTCTTGTGTACCCTTTTCTACCCATGTTGTTGTCCTTCATCACGAAGGAGAGATAGCTTTAGCCGGAGAAGCCATGACCTTCCCCCACACCTTAATATAATCTTGTCTGGAATTGGGCCCCCCCCTCAGCACCTTCACCTCCACCTTGATCACCCTCCTGTCCCCTTCGCAAAGGCCCACCCTTGCATTCTCAGCCAGGGTGGCAAAGCCTGCCATCGCCCCTGCCACCACCACTTTGGTCCAAAGATTTAAAGGAAGCCCCCAAAGCTCCATGTTGCCCCTCCTATACTCCGCCCTCAGTGGAGGTTGGTCCTGCAAGGCCCCATCGAAAGGGGACATTGGCCTCCACAAAACTATCGTCCCCTTGAACACTATTGTGCGGAAGCGAAGACCTTCCACGATTAGCATACCCAAGTCGAATAGCACAAAATGAGATCCACCTAAGTGTGCCACCTTCCACCCCTGAGAAGATAAGAATAGAGATCTTACCAGGTTTTGGTTCTGCTCAAAGGAAAAGGAGCCAATTATAATCTCTTCGATCAGGGCACCCCTTATTGCCATCTCTACCACCTTAACATCCTCCGTTTGAGGGACTTCTACATCATAAGCTTGCCCCATACCCACCGGTGGTGGTGGCGGCACCTCTGCGTTCACTCCTTGGCCCCTAGGTTGTCCACCTTCATTCGGATCCCTCTTCCCCATCCTCCTGCACGAATCCTTCTTGTGGCCCCATTCCCTGCATGACAAACATAGTGTTGGATATCTGCATATCGCCGCCATGTAACTCCTTCTTCGGCTCCAGTAACACACTATCTTGGCATTCCCTCCTCTCCGCCTCTTCCAGGAGTCACCGATCCCATGAGTCGAATGGGCGTTTGCCCAACCAGCCTCCATCCTTTCTCTCTGGTGCCACCTCTTGGACCTCCACACCCTCTAGCCGTTGCCTTCTCCCCTAACCCTAGCCTCCATCTGCCGCATCATACCATGACTTAGGATACCCATTAGGATTATTCAACAGATCTTCAATGAATTCCAGAACCTCAGACATTAATTTCATTGTGGCTCTATTCATCACTTTCATTTGAAACAATTTTAGAAGGAATGACAAATTCAACATTGATGTTATTCCAGGAGTAATAGGATCTTCTGCTGCCTTGATTGATCGTATAACTCATTACAATCTTGTAATGTCTCATCGTCATCTGCATCCTCATGGTTTGCTACTCTCATATCATGTAATATTTCATCCAATTCATCTCCTTGATTATCATCACTTCCTTCAAAGATTTCAATTCTCTCATTTCTAATTTCCCTTATTTGCTCACCATGAGTTGTCCAATTTACGTAATATTGCCACCAACCGTTACATATCACATCTTCCAAAACTGTGTCCCGGTCATAGAAAAATCCATTCAAACAGTGTCTACATGGGCATAAAATCAGCTGAAGGAATTCAACCCGTCTAAGTGTCTTCCTATCATCATGAAATGCCCACTCCAGAAACAAAATCACTCCACTCTTGTATTCATGGTAATTCGAATTCCTCATACTGATCCATGACTTATCCATGATAATTAAACTAAATATAAAAAACAACCACTCATAAGTTGGACTCGAATAAGGTAAAAATGTGTATTTTAAGATACTCATAAGTTAGACTTGAATAAGGAAGAAATACGTATTTTAAGAAGATTTTTACTTGATAACCCATCCTTGAAGATTTGATCACAGCATTACTTCTTACATGCAACCAGTGTTTGGAGAAATTTCGGGAGCACTAAAGGTTCTGAATTAATATTTTATGCATAAAATGACCTCTTTTCCCATTCAAACTTCACCTATAAATAACCCTACGACCCCCACACTTTCTTCATCCCTTCCTCTCTTCTCTCACTCCCTCCAAATCTCTAAGAGCTTGTCCCAAACCCAGGATGCTCCATTAGAGTTAAAAATACAAATTTTCCACCTTCTCACCTCCTTCGTGGAGCATCCCGTGGTGGTCCTCTCACCACCATTCGGGAAGCGAATCCCGCTACAATGTCATCCTGCCCCATTCTCCATCGTCCTTCATCATTCTCCTTCATCCCACATCTCACCACCTTCTTCCTGGCACTCCGTCGTTGCGGCTTGTCCTCCAAGCAGATATCGAGGAGGATAAGTACTCTCCACCTTCTTTTACTGCTTTCTAGTGTAGTTTTTTTGCTTTCTAGTGTAACGAGTAGTTGTAGCAAGTAGTTGTAATGAACATTGTTCAATGGTAATGAAATCCATGTTTATTCTATCTATGTTTTCTCTTTATTTGCAATATTCTCTTTCTTTATTCTATTATTTATTCTTTAAGTAGATAGCTAGTTTAGATTCAATTCGACCGACTAATCTACTTCATGACAAATAAAACAAATGCGATTTTTAATCAAACGTCCGCCTCCCTGTGTTCGACCCGGAATTCTTTTCGAGTTTTGGTTCAAATTTATCTATTGATGATTTTTCTCACAAATCGCACTACAACAACGGGTTTTCAAAACTCAACTCCGTTTGCGTAGATTTTCCGATCCAACAAGGTCTAATCCCCCCATCCGAAATAAATGGGAAGCTTTTTTTGGACACACAACCTTAAACACTAAACCCTAAAATGTAACTTAAAAACAAATAACCATAATTAAACCCTACTCCTAAACACGAAACCCTAAACACAAAATCCTAAACCCAAAATGTAAAATCTAATCACAAACCCTACTCCTATACTTGTAGCAAATTGTAAGCCAAAAAATTTTGGTAGAGTTTCCACTATAATATGGGATTTCTCTTAAATCCTACCTACACAATGCATCACAACTAATGTGGGTACACAAATAACAATTACCAACCATTTCACTAAACCATATGTGGGCACACCCCACAATGACAATTATTAACAATTACTAACAATTATCCTACATATGTAGGCACACCCCACAAATAACAATGACTAACAATTTAACTAAACTAAAAATATAAACTAATAACATGTTATTGCATTCACATATAAAAATCAAACCTAAGTACTTAATAAAAAAAAAAAAACCTAGCTTTTGAGAGGACGAGGGAAGTGGTAGAGGGTGCTGGTGTTGGTGGCTGCAAGGGGTGGTGGCCATGGTGTTTGGGGTGATGATATGGGGTGGTGGTGCTGGTGGGAGAGGCAGGGGGTGGTGGTGTTGGTGGTGGGTGGTGGTGGTGGTGTTGGTAGTAGCGGTAGGGGCAGGAGGTGGTGGTGGTGGTGTTGGTGGTGGTGGCCGTAGGGGGTGGTGGTGTTATGGGTGGTGGTGGTAGAGGTGCTGGTGGTGGCGGCAAGTGGTGGTGGTGTTGATGGTGGGCAAGGGGGAGGGTTAGGGAAGGTTGGCGACGAGGGGGAGGGGAAGGAGGAGGCGGGCGGAGGAGGAAGAAGAGGAGGACGGCTACCACTTGAGGTCGTGAAGGAGGAGCCGAGGTGGAGGACCCATAGCGATGCTCGCAGAGGAGTTGAGGGGAGGAGGTCTTGCGGAGGGGAGGGGTAGGAGGAGGTCGCGAGGTGGAGGAGGAGTTGCTTCAGATTTAGGACGAAGGGGGAGGGAGTTGGGTCTGCGCTAGGGATTTAACTCAACATTCTTGACCGTTCCTAATAAACAGTCGGTGATACTCTTATTGCCAACTATTAATAACAATCAGCAATAACTCCTTTTTTTACCGTTAAAGTCGAACAATCGATGATAGACTTTGAAAATTTGCCTGCCCGTGCTCGTGGGTTATGAAAACATTATCGTCGACTGTTAATATGGAATTGATCGACTATATTATTATTGTCGACCATTATAAACGATCGACAATGGTGTCAACCAGACATCTTAGTTTTACTTCACTTTCTCGTCCGTTGATAAACACACATGAATTTATGATAAAATGCTTATTTATGATAGTTCATAGGTCTAACATTGAATATCATAGTATAAATATTGCATGACATTCATTGTATTGCATTTAGGATAGTTTGTATATTCTGTATATTAATTCCAACATTTTATATGGTTAGAAGGTAGTGCGACATCTTTATGGGCTTTAGATGAAGAATCCAACCATACGGATGGATCTCAAGTGATGATCGCAGTCTGTCAGTGCGAAAATCACCCCGATCAGAGCTTTGTAGCATCCTTTATCAGAAGTAGACGATGGATAGCCCAGATGGCACCATTCAGGCCACTCTACATGAGCCACAGCTTCCCCAGCTTCATGCAAGGAGCGATCTAGCTGTTGGATCTCAATCCAACGGCTAAGAAATGCTCTACATCGGCTGGTCTCTACTCCAAAGCACAACAAGGAAGGCATGCGGCCGTTCTTCATCCAACGGTCAAGGTGCGTGGCCGCACCTCACCTCCACACGACAGAGCAACTCTGTGGCCAAACGGTAAAGCACCCGCTCCGCAAATGAGAGGCACAAGTTTGAGCCTCGATCCTCCATGCCCTCTCTTGCATCAGCTAAATTGGACCGCTCGATCTTGATTGAGCGGTTGAGATGATGCACGCGCGCTGGACAACGATGCACAATCGCATGCCAAGGCAGATGCGTGCCATCTGGAGCACTCATTTAAGTCAACTGGGTGCATTATCCATCGTCCGATCTTTGTGATCGCGCGATTCAAATCTCACAAGAGGCAAAATCTGCACGTGCTCCTCAGCCACACGATCAAGATTGAACGGTAGAGATGGTTCCTCGACTAGCGAGCATGCGATTTGAACAATCACGAGGGCACGATCTATAGGCACCCCCAGCCGTGCGATGGTTCATCCAACAGCCACCAGTGAGCACGCAATTTGAATGCAAGCAAGCACGTGCTTCTGTTGGTGCTAGAGCACCACGATCATTTGTTTTGATGATAACAAAACATGTGTCATTTAATATTTGCGCTTTGAGTCCTAGATTTCAGGTCAATCGCAAATGGATACGTGATTAGACGGAGTTCGAGCTCGCATCCAGGATGGATTGGACGAGCTTGATGGAAAACAGAAGAGATTCGCGAGGAGCGATATATTAAAGATGGAAGGAAATGAAGAATAGGATAGATTTCCTTCTTTTGTACTTGTTGTATTTTTCGTTTCTTTTGTTGCTCTTTATTTCCTTAGATATTTCATGTTAAAGAGCCTCAAAGTACCCTAACAGTAGTCCTAGGAACACCTGCACAACCCTAGGATACTTAGGTTTTCTGTAGAACACTTAGAAAACCAATATAGGGTTCAAACAGCACTTCCAGACGTCTAATTCTCAAATCAGACATCTGATAAAGTTTTTTTAAGACGTCTGACTGTTGTTTCAGACGTCTGATAACTGTTAGGCTGGACATAAGTAGTTCTGTCTGATGAAATCAGACGTCCAGACCTTAGACCAGACGTCTTAGGAGACATCTGATGGATTTGCCAGACGTCCAATTAGTGGACCGTTGGCTCGCTTAGCAAACACTCAAGATTATGACCGTTAGAGCCTTATCAGACGTCCTTAGGCCTTTCCAGACGTCTGATAAATGACCGTTTTGCCTCGGCTGACCCAAAATCTCTTCTCAGAGATTTTCTAGCCGTTGCAACGTTTGGAAAATCCATTCCCACAGTAAAAGTAGGTTTCCAGATGTCCAGACATAGTGCCAGACGTCCTATATGTCATCTGATGGACTTGCGCTAGAACCATGTTTAGATCTGATTCAAGTCAGGAAGAGACCCGCCCAAAATCAGATGTCTGACCTTTAAATCAGATGTCTTAAAGTGAACTTCCAGACGTCTGATGCTAGAATTAGACGTCTGATAAGCCTGTCAGAGCAATGATTGTTCCTGATTTCGGGCTGATTCTCTTGGGCTTTGTTTCTAACGGCTATAGAACCTTTCCTAAGCCTTCCAAAGCCTTCCTAAGGCCTCTATAAATAGAGGGGAGCCTTTGCAACACTAAGAAACACCTAGAAACACCAAGACACACCTTGCAATATACTTTCAAACCTTTTTGTGTCTCTCTTGCTCTCTAATGAGACGGTGGCTTCGAGAGATAACCGGGTTTTATTGTTATAGCGTTGTAGTATAGCCAGTTATTGCCAACATTTCAAATATAATTTTTTTACTCGAAAAATAAAAGAGTTCCCGAGGTCGAGCTCAGGGAGCAAGTTGTATTCTAGAGATATACATGTTTCTTTTACAAAAATAAAGAAAGAGAGAGGGAAAGAATTTGTTGTCTTCTTTTTTCTTTGTTTTCTCCTCGTCTCAGATCTTCTTCTTCTTTGTCTGCAGAGGTGATGTCTTTCTTCTGCAATGGTGATGCTCTTCTTCTTCTTCCAGCTGTTCCTGCTCCTCCTTTTTCTTCTGTCTTTCTTCAGATCTTCTTCTTTCTTCTTTGTTTTTCTTCTTTCAGTTCTTCCCTTGTTCTTTTGTGTTCTCCTCTGCCTCGCCTTCTTCTGTTGTTCTTCAGATCTCCCTCCTTCTTTCTTCTTTTCTTTTTCAGTCAGGACGTCGCCCCTCCTTCTTTCTTCTTCTCCCTTCAGGACGTCGTCTGATTTCCAAATCAGACGACTTAAACTGCCTGTTGCTACAGTGTCTCCCTCAGCTTCCTTCTTCCTCCGCGGTTCTTCTTCTTCACCTGTGCCGATGTGGGACTAAATGCAGACCTTTCCTCGCGTGCGCCTGCTGGGAGACCACGACCTGGCTTCTGCAGCTGCGGCTTCGATTTGCGTAGGTTGCTGGCTGGCTGCCTTCGCAAGACTCCCCGTACTCCGCAGCAGCTGGAGACCTGGAGTCCTCAAGCCTGGAGCGCGGGAGAAGCTGCTTCAATGTGCGTTAATGGCGGTCGAACCTCAAAACCTGTCGGACACGAATATGGCCTCTCGGCCTGATCAAACCACTTGGGAACCTTCGCCGTGGCACGGCGAAGGTGAGGAGCTGCGCGGCAGGCCGCAAGGTGGTGTCTGGCGGCAGCCCTAGGTTGGACTGCAACCGGAGGAATGGGTTTGTTCGGGGGAGCGTTACGGAGGTGTGGAGTGGCAGTGGAGGGGTGGGGGGTGCTCAGTGTGATGAGGCGGAGGTTCGGTGAGGGTCGGCGAGGTGTGTGAGGCTGTGGAAAGATGGGAACATCTCGCTGGAGGGTGGCCGGAGTCGAAGGGGGTGACGATGGTCAGGGTCGGTCGAGGGCTTAATTGAACAAATTGAAACCAGGGAAAGAAAGAGGAGAAGAAGGGAAGTAGTTCTAACTTACTTGCAGGGACGTAGGGGGAGCAGTAGGGCGACAGTCGTATCGACTGTCGCCGGAGAAGAAGATGCTCAGGGAAGGAGGCGGCGGCGAGCAGAGAGCCGGAGAGGCGCCAGCTGGGTGCGGCGTGGCGCGGGAAGAGCAGGGGAGGAAGTCTCTGCTGCTGGTATTACGGCAGAGCGAAGAGGAGGAGGGGGAGGAACCGCCGGAGCTGGTGAGCGTCTGCCGGAGAGAGAAGAGAGGAAAGTTGGGGATTTTCTCCGTCAGATCCGAGCTGCCCCGGCCTGTGGAGCAACGGGGGGTATTTATAGGGATCAAAACAGGGAGGGAGGCGGAGGGAGACGACGTGTCTCCCTCGCCGGAGGATGGCCGGAGACGAAAACCATACCATCCGTGCGTTCGCACGGCCGGTATGGTGGGCTACAGCGACCAGGGGGGGTGTCCCTGTGACGGCTGACAACGCAGGGCACCCCTGGTTTACTTGCGAGGCTTTCCCCCTCACCCTGCGCGGCGCCATGCTCCGCGCAAGGTCGCCGGAGCATGGTGCTGGCCGGTTTTGCAGGGGGGACCTGAATGCAAAGAACGAAGGAGAGTTAGGGGCCAAAATGCGACGGTTCAAAAGTTGAGGGCCAAAAAGTAAATATATGAGGACCAAAGTGTAAAGTCGGTCAAGGAGGTTTCTTCTTAGGCTCAAGTTTTTATACATGATTAATTAGGACCTAAGGAATCTGATGGTAAATTTTATTTCTATATTAAACCTTGTTTGACCGGTCAATTTATGCGAAAACCCAGATTAAGTTATTAATTGGGTATGGTTCTCAATGTAGGTCAACATGGGTTCTGAAGGCCAAATTGAAGGTTCTAAACCCTAGAGATTATTTTTCTATGAATTTTAGAGGGTTTATTCTATTTTTAATTTGCCTCGAACCTCGTGAATTGAAGTGGGTTGTTTTAGGGTTACAGATTATCATTTAGTTCCTTGGAATTGCTGTAGCCCTTGCTAGATCATCTCATCCCACTTTTATTCTTATTAAGTTGCTTTGACCTATGTTTGGACCCTGAATTACCCTGTATGCAGATTATACTGGTAAAATTGCATTTTTACCCCTTATGACTTGTTTTCTCCTTAAACTCAGAATTCTTTGAGTTAAGCCTTTCCTTGAGTTATGTAGGAACTTTTATCCTTTGTATTGGGTCAAAATGAGCTAGTTATGGCTCATGATGAGGTTCTCATCATACCCCCATGCCTAGCTTTTGCTAGTCCCTTAGCAAAAAGTTAAGGTTTCAACCCTTGTTCTAGACCATGAAGTTCTTAATAGCTTTAGATAAGTGCTTTTTTATTTGAGCTTAGATTAGGTTAGAATGCTGACCATAGGCCTAAAAGGTACTCTAGTACCAATCAAGATCCAAATCTGTCTAGCCTTAGCCTCAGTCTCTAGCAAAGGTTTTTAAGGTCCACAAGAACTAACCTAAGGTTTATTGGACTTTGTGGTTAAAGCACCTGTGCTTGAAATGATTTTAGCCCTGGCTCAGTTCGCAGTGCGTTTGTAAGAGAGAGATAGAAAGTTTTTCTGTTTGGAGAGTTCTCTCTCTTTTTCTTTTTAGTTCTAGCCTAGGATTGGCTTTTCAACACGGTCTGTATCAGATTCCTTTCTCCCATCATCAATCCTCAAGGGTTCCTGGCGATCAATGCTTCGAGATAGCACCGCCCATGGCAACCCCCGGAACCCTGGCTATTGAGATTTCGAGATAATCCCATCCATGGTGTTCCGTGGCCGAATCCAGACCCTGGCAATTGACACTTCGAGATAATGCCATCCATGGAATCTGAACCAGCAGAGTGCTTACATGCCCCCAGTAGGATATGTAAATATCCTAAGAAACAAGCACCGAGGAGATGATATTTTGTTACGCATCTTCGAGGGGATTTCCCGCCTCTCCGCGCTGAGAACTCGTCCAAATCAACTTGTGTTGATCGGCCGCTCCTATTCTAGGTGTTCTTTTCAGAATTTTGCGATGTTTCTGCGTGATTCTGATTTTTACGCTTACTGAACCAGGCTGTGTGTGAGGTTAGGGTGCTTAGGTTACTGAGTCCCGTAAATCAAAAATTAGTTAACGAGGCCAAATACTCCCTAAGCCTTAGACCTAATACTTCAGCTTTTCATTTTCCTCAACCTCTTGAGGAGTGTCTAGATCTTAATGGGTACTAAGAGTCTATTCAAGAATGCCTAAGGTTTGCGTTCTTACTAATCTCATTATGCACTTTTCAGTTATTTTCTTGAATGAGGTCTAGAACTTAGGTTAATTCCTTAGTTCCTTACTAATGACTATCACCTTTTCTCTTAATTTTTGTGCTCCTTTTTCATTTTGTTTCTTTTCTCCTTCACAAAATTTCCTTCTCCTCTTTTCCTCTTATTCTTTTTCGAAAAAAATTTTTTTTTTTTTTTAATTTTTATGGTGTTTTTGTCATATGTGAATTTTTTTGTTTGAAACCTTTTCTTACAAGTTTTGCACTTCCATACCCCCCCATGCCTAAGATTTGCAATGTCCTCATTGTAACCTAGGGGGTTTTTATTTAACTTAGTTCATTCCTTAAGACAGAAATTTGGATGAGTGGATGGGTTGGGTTGAATTTTTGTGGACGATTTCTAATCCCAGATGCAAGCATCTGAGGTGGGGGCGGCTGTCTACAAGGGTGAACTTTGAGTGCAAAAAGGTGTCGGAACAAGTTTCAGGTTTTTAAAGAGAATGATGGGCTGCCTCCCGTTAAGCGCTGAGTTTTACGCCATCGGCTGGGCGCAATAAGCTCAAGGGGAAAGGAGGATATAAGATGCCTCAGCCAAATCAGTAGAAGTTACATCAATGAACGGCTTGAGTCTCTGACCGTTCACGATGAAAGGTTCAGAATCGTGGCTGAGTGGACTGATTTCGATTGCTCCATTTCCAAAAACCTGTCGGACCAAAAATGGTCCGACCCACTTGGATCTCAGTTTTCCTGGGAAGAGTTTTAGTCGGGCATCAAAGAGTAGGACCTTTTGACCAGGATGAAAGATCTTTCTCGAGATGTGTTTGTCGTGGAAGGCTTTAACCCGCTCCTTGTAGATTTGCGAGTTCTCGTACGCGTCTAGGCGTAATTCATCGATCTCGCTGATTTGGAGTTTTCTGTGGGTCCCAGCCTTGGAAAGATCGAGATTACAGTTCCGTACTGCCCAATAGGCTTTATGCTCCAGTTCTACGGGAAGGTGGCATGCCTTTCCGTACACCAGTCTAAAGGGAGACATGCCCAATTGGGTCTTGTGGGCGGTCCTATAGGCCCACAATGCTTCCGGAAGTCGGGACGACCAGTCCTTCCTGTCAGGTCGAACAGTGACTTGCAGGATTTTCTTGATCTCCCGATTAGACAGCTCAGCTAGACCATTAGTTTGGGGGTGGTAAGGAGTAGAGATTCGGTGAGACACCCCGTATTTGGTCATCAGTGACCTAAACTGAGCATTTGTGAAATGGGTCCCTCCATCAGAGATTATTGCACGAGGAATCCCGAACCTTGAGAAAATGTGTTGATGAATGAATTTGAGAACAATTTTGTGATCACAGGTTCGGGTCGGTATGGCTTCGATCCATTTGGATACGTAGTCCACAGCCAACAGAATGTATTCGAAACCATCCGAAATAGGAAAGGGGCCCATAAAATCAATCCCCCAAACATCAAAGATTTCGCATACTAGAATCGGTTGCATAGGCATCATGTCGCGATGGCTCATGTTGCCCAAAGTCTGGCAACGACTGCATGCCTTGCAGTGATTGTATGCGTCTTTGAACAGTGTGGGCCAGTAAAAGCCGCACTGGAGGACTTTTGATGCGGTTTTATGCCCGGCGAAATGGCCACCGCATGCCTGGTCATGGCAGAAAGAGAGGATATTGTTGAATTCCCCCTCCGGGACACATCTCCGGATGATCTGATCGGCACCTATGCGGAAGAGGTACGGGTCTTCCCAAATGTAATACTTGGCATCGGAGCGTAATTTGTCTTTCTTGGCCTTCGGCCAATCGGACGGGATCTGATGAGATGCCAAGTAATTTACTACATTAGCAAACCATGGAAGGCTAGTACCAATAGTCAGCAGGTGCTCATCGGGAATATGCTCAGTGATGGGTCCGGAAGGGTCAATTATTTCAGAAGGAAGACGGGACAAGTGATCAGCTACCACATTTTGCTTTCCCGCTTTGTCGCGAATCTCAAGGTCAAATTCTTGCAACAGCAAGATCCATCGGATTAATCGAGGTTTCGCGTCCTTCTTTGCAAGGAGATGCCTCACAGCTGTGTGATCCGAGTATATGATGACACGGGAACCCAGAAGGTACGATCTGAACTTTTCTAGGGCAAATACTACAGCTAGCAGCTCTTTCTCAGTAACCGTATAGTTACGCTGAGCCTCATCGAGTGTTTTGCTGGCATAGTAAATGGCTACAGGTTTCCTGTCAATTTTCTGCCCCAAAACCGCTCCTACAGCGAAGTCGGATGCATCGCACATGATCTCAAAGGGTTGAGACCAATCAGGGGACTGTAGGATCGGGGCTTGGGTGACTCGGTCACGCAGGATTTCAAATGCTTGAGTGCATTCCTTGGAAATTTCAAAAGGAACATCCTTGGAGAGAAGAGTGGTCAGGGGGCACGCGATTTTTGAAAAATCCGGGATAAATCGTCGATAAAAACTGACATGCCCTAAAAAGGAACGGATGTCCCTGATCGAGCTAGGCATAGGAAGGTGAGAAATCAGATTAACCTTAGCTCGATCCACTTGGATACCTTTCTCCGAAATCGAGTGTCCCAGGACAATTCCCTCAGGCACCATGAAATGGCTCTTTTCCCAGGAAAGAACCAAATTCACATCGATGCACCGCCTGAGTATCTGGACCAAGTGTTGGAGGCAATCGTCGAATGATGCTCCGAAAACTGAAAAGTCATCCATGAAGACTTCCAGATAATCACCTACCATATCTGAGAATACGGCAAGCATGCATCGCTGAAAAGTAGCGGGTGCATTGCAAAGACCGAAAGGCATCCTTCGGAAAGCGTATGTTCCGAAGGGGCAGGTGAACGTGGTCTTTTCTTGGTCCTCAGGATGGATTGCCACCTGGTTATAACCGGAGTACCCGTCAAGAAAGCAGAAGAACCTATTTCCCGCAAGTTTTTCGAGAATTTGATCAATGAAGGGTAGTGGGAAATGATCCTTCTTTGTGGAGGAATTTAGTCGGCGGTAATCTATACAGACTCTCCACGAGTTGGCTAATCGGGTAGGAATGATTTCTCCGGTCTCAGTCGTTATAGTGGTGAGTCCTGCCTTCTTGGGCACGACCTGAATTGGGCTCACCCAACGACTGTCGGAGATCGGGTAGATGATCCCGGCATCTAACCACTTGATGATCTCCTTTTTCACGACCTCCTGCAGATTGGGGTTTAAGCGTCTCTGCATTTCACGAGAAGGTCGTGTGCCCTCTTCTGAATAGATATGATGAGTACAATAAGAGGGACTTATTCCAGTCAAATCATCGAGAGTCCATCCGATGGCTCTGCGATGTTGCTGGAGGACAACAATCAGACGGGATTCCTGTTCAGGACTGAGGTTGGAATTGATAATCACAGGAAGGGTCTGATTAGAACCCAAAAAGACGTATTTCAAGTGAGCAGGAAGGGGTTTCAGTTCGAGGATGGGGTTTTCAGCAGCAGCGGGTGGTTCAGTATAGATGTGAGGTTCAAGGGTGGGAGTTACTGGGTTGTTCACATCTGGATTCGACTCCTCTGTTTGCGGGTCAAGATCCTTCTGTGGTTGATGAGGCATACTCGAGTCATTCTGGAGGTGTGATTCATCAACCAAAGTCTTGATGTCACAAATTTGTTCGATGACGCCGCAATTAATTCCTTGTTGGGCCTTAAATATATCAATTTTCAGTGTTTGATCTCCAAACTTAAGCTCTATTTGGCCCTCCTCACAGCTGATGTTGGCTCTAGCAGTAGCCAAGAAAGGTCTCCCTAGAATGATTGGTGTATCCCTAGGGTTCTCCGGTGCATCCATATCTAAGACTATAAAGTCCACTGGAAAATAGAAATCCCGCACTCTTACAATAACATCCTCGAGAATCCCTTTTGGTGACTTTATAGATCGATCTGCTAATTGTAATGTCACCTCGGTTGGTTTTAGCTCAGATTCTTCTAGATGGTCAAGTAAGGATGTGGGTATCAGGTTTATGGATGCACCCAAGTCTAACAATGCTCTATCAAATTGGGTACCACCTATCTTACAGGAAATCAGGGGAGTCCCAGGATCTTTTGCCTTGGGTGGGAGTCTACTAAGGATTACAGAGCTGGCTTGCTCTGACATAACAATTGGGCTCCCTCCCTTGGTTCGCGGCTTACGCTGGGGTGTACATATATTCTTTAGAAATCGTGCGTAAGCTGGTACGTGGCGGATTGCATCCATCAAGGGGATGTTTATGTGGACCTGCTCAAAGAGCTTGACCAGGTCCTCCTCAGGGGCCATGGGTTTGGTGGTCTTCTTTCCCTTGGTCAAGGCCTCGGGAAACGGGATCTTGGTTGGTTCTTCTAGGATAGGTCCAGGTTGTGGATCCGGAACAGCGGTATCTTGGATAACTATCCTAGGGTCATGGTTATCAGGCTTGGAGTGGTTTGGATAATGCGGGTCTTCAGTTGTTTTACCACTACGTGTTGTTACAGAATTTAATCCGGCCTGATTCTGGTTTGGGTTTGGTAAGAGGGGTGGCTGCTGCTGAAATCCCGCATAAGAAGTTGAGGCTTCCATCTCGTCTGGAGATGGAGCAGTAGGGGCCTGATAAATCCATTGAGCGTGGCCTAAATTTGGATTCATAACGCGCTTCTGGGTTGGCACGTTATTTGGGTTAGGAAGAGGTTGGGAAGGGAGTGTGCCTGGCTGGCGAGAATTTGCCAACTGGGCCAGTTGAGTTTTAACTTCAGTAAGCTCGTCCTTGTGCTGTTTTTGAATAGCCGCATTCGTTTTTTGAATGTCAGCCAGAGTCTGAAGGATTAGGGACATTTGATCCTGATTTGGCCCTGATGGATAAGTAGGGTTGGGCCGAGGCTGAGGCGGCTGGTAATGACGAGGGGGCTGTGGGCGGGAATGAAAAGGTGGTCTTTGAGTTTGGGAATTTCCTGCCCACTGAAAATTGGGATGGTTTCGCCATCCAGGGTTGTAAGTGTTGGAGAATGGGTCGTTCTGGATGGTGTTGAGGTCCTCGCAGGTTTGAGGAACCTCCTGAGAGTCAGGGAAAGGGGGAATGGAGTTCCCCCGGCTGGTGTAGAAAGGATCGGATGATCCTCCGATCCAAGAATCAGATGGGGATGGATATGGATCCATCCCAGGGGAAGGTCGGTGGAGGATGTTTTGCACAGTTTCCTGTGTGGAGGGAGGTTGTGCAAAGGAGTTACGCGCGGAGGTGGCTTGCTGCAAGTGCTGAGTCAGCTCATCCACCTTCTTTTCAATGATTGAGACCTTGTCCAATCGACTGGCCATTAATTCCAGGTCGACTGATGCGGACAGGCCCTGCGTCTCATGTGCTCCCTTAAGATTCGTCGCTGCGCGGGTATTCGTCCTGTCGAATAATCCCATGGAGTCATTGTTGATGGAGTTCTCGCACATATTTTCGAGAATTTCCCATACGGTGTCTTCATGTTGACCCATGATGTTTCCTCCGCAAGTTGCATTGACGAAAAGGCGGATGTCCTCACGGAGTCCCTGGTAAAAAGATTGGACTTGTTCCCATTTAGGAACTTCGTGATGGGGGCACTTTCTCATGAGATCCTGAAAGCGATCCCATGCCTCATGGAGAGGTTCTCCTGATTGTTGAGTGAAGTGTGTAATCTGATGGCGCAAGGCGTTGGTCCGACCAACGGGAAAAAACTTTTTCAAAAATTCGGATTGAAGTTCTTCCCAAGTGTTGATCGGCCGGGTCTGAGTTTGATACCAATGGGCGGCCTTGTCCATAAGAGAAAAGGAGAACATCTTCATGAGAAGAATATCCCGATTTTGCGCATCTGATCCAAAAGTGTGGGCCAGATGCTTTAGCTGTTTGATGTGCTGGAAGGGATCTTCAAAATTAAGCCCATGGAATTTAGGTATAGCATGAATCATGTTGGGCTTTAATTCGGAATCAGGTCCTCCAGTCGGGATTCTGACTCGAGGCTCAATGGCCACCGCAGCAGGATTGTAGTGGTCCCGCATCATAGGACGCTGTGGTGGGTGCACGAAGTTTTGGAAGAGGTCATTGAGTCGCTGGAGCTGGTGTTCCAGATTATTTTCTTCCTCAACTGGCTGAGCCATGATGGGGGAAGAAGAACTTGGTTCTGAATCAAAAGAGAGAATAATGTGAGGGTGTTGCTGCACAAACACGGGCGTCGAGGCTTGGCCTTGACGAGAGCGAATTTCTAAAGGAGGTCTTAAGGGTGGTCTTAGGGACCTCCTTCCGTACATGCACTGTTGGAAGAGGTAAGTTTAGAAGGTGCTGGACCCAATCAAGACACCCAAAAATGTGTTGGGTGACTATAGAGGTGTGGGGCAGATGGACCCCTTGATCAGAAAGATCGTCCACCTGAGAATTACCTGGGCAGCCAGAGAGGGAGAGTCCCGCGAAGACCCCTACACGGTAGAGCGTCCCCACGGGTTACAGGGTTTCCCCCACCCGACCTCTCTTGTCACTGCGGTTCCAGGTAGACCAGAATGGGGATCTTGACCTCTTAAGTCTACTAATTTTAAGATCAGGGTGCTTAAGGTTTCACTTGAACTTTAGGTGTTTTTGTGAACAAAGTGGCCTAGTTTGAAGGTTGGTTGACCCCAGGGGTTAACTTCACCTAGTGGTTTCCTTGAGAAGTTAGGCCTTGTTTTAGGGTTCAAGTGTTTACAGAGAGCCAATTGTTTAGGATTTTTCTTGTTAATTATTTTCAATCAATGGCTTGGGCACACCTCTTTTGGATTTCCTCAATTCTTGATTAAGGGGTGTGTCTCTACTGAAATCCTAATGTTTGACCTTATGTTGGCTCTACTTGGTCCATTTAACTCTTTGTTGGGCAATTAGGGCTCAAGCAAGAATGTGTTAGCCCTTAAATACCCTTAATAGTGTGCAGGAGTGATGAGTTGAAAACATGCAACTCTTTATGGTTACTAAGTATGGAAGACAGGTTAGTCCTATATTGCTTGTTATTTTCTTTTCTTCCTCTTTAGAGTTTAGGGGTTAATAGCGAGAGGAAAAATTTACCTGTCTTCGGAGTGGTTGTCGTGTGGTTGCTTGTCTTCTTGAGTTCCTGTAGCTGCACAAAAGAGAGGAGATTATCAGAAATTAAAAAAAAGAAACAGGAATGTTTACCTCTAGAATAGCCGTTGCTCCCTGGCAAGGGCGCCAAATAATGAGACGGTGGCTTCGAGAGATAACCGGGTTTTATTGTTATAGCGTTGTAGTATAGCCAGTTATTGCCAACATTTCAAATATAATTTTTTTACTCGGAAAATAAAAGAGTTCCCGAGGTCGAACTCAGGGAGCAAGTTGTATTCTAGAGATATACATGTTTCTTTTACAAAAATAAAGAAAGAGAGTGGGAAAGAATTTGTTGTCTTCTTTTTTCTTTGTTTTCTCCTCGTCTCAGATCTTCTTCTTCTTTGTCTGCAGAGGTGATGTCTTTCTTCTGCAATGGTGATGCTCTTCTTCTTCTTCCAGCTGTTCCTGCTCCTCCTTTTTCTTCTGTCTTTCTTCAGATCTTCTTCTTTCTTCTTTGTTTTTCTTCTTTCAGTTCTTCCCTTGTTCTTTTGTGTTCTCCTCTGCCTCGCCTTCTTCTGTTGTTCTTCAGATCTCCCTCCTTCTTTCTTCTTTTCTTTTTCAGTCAGGACGTCGCCCCTCCTTCTTTCTTCTTCTCCCTTCAGGACGTCGTCTGATTTCCAAATCAGACGACTTAAACTGCCTGTTGCTACAGTGTCTCCCTCAGCTTCCTTCTTCTTCCGCGGTTCTTCTTCTTCACCTGTGCCGATGTGGGACTAAACGCAGACCTTTCCTCGCGTGCGCCTGCTGGGAGACCGCGACCTGGCTTCTGCAGCTGCGGCTTCGATTTGCGTAGGTTGCTGGCTGGCTGCCTTCGCAAGACTCCCCGTACTCCGCAGCAGCTGGAGACCT
Source organism: Thalassia testudinum (assembly GCA_037157565.1). Lineage (NCBI taxonomy): Eukaryota > Viridiplantae > Streptophyta > Magnoliopsida > Alismatales > Hydrocharitaceae > Thalassia > Thalassia testudinum. The sequence continues at coordinate 157,338,531 of JAZHRO010000025.1, forward strand.
GGAGTCCTCAAGCCTGGAGCGCGGGAGAAGCTGCTTCAATGTGCGTTAATGGCGGTCGAACCTCAAAACCTGTCGGACACGAATATGGCCTCTCGGCCTGATCAAACCACTTGGGAACCTTCGCCGTGGCACGGCGAAGGTGAGGAGCTGCGCGGCAGGCCGCAAGGTGGTGTCTGGCGGCAGCCCTAGGTTGGACTGCAACCGGAGGAATGGGTTTGTTCGGGGGAGCGTTACGGAGGTGTGGAGTGGCAGTGGAGGGGTGGGGGGTGCTCAGTGTGATGAGGCGGAGGTTCGGTGAGGGTCGGCGAGGTGTGTGAGGCTGTGGAGCGATGGGAACATCTCGCCGGAGGGTGGCCGGAGTCGAAGGGGGTGACGATGGTCAGGGTCGGTCGAGGGCTTAATTGAACAAATTGAAACCGGGGAAAGAAAGAGGAGAAGAAGGGAAGTAGTTCTAACTTACTTGCAGGGACGAAGGGGGAGCAGTAGGGCGACAGTCGTATCGACTGTCGCCGGAGAAGAAGATGCTCAGGGAAGGAGGCGACGGCGAGCAGAGAGCCGGAGAGGCGCCAGCTGGGTGCGGCGTGGCGCGGGAAGAGCAGGGGAGGAAGTCTCTGCTGCTGGTATTGCGGCAGAGCGAAGAGGAGGAGGGGGAGGAACCGCCGGAGCTGGTGAGCGTCTGCCGGAGAGAGAAGAGAGGAAAGTTGGGGATTTTCTCCGTCAGATCCGAGCTGCCCCGGCCTGTGGAGCAACGGGGGGTATTTATAGGGATCAAAACAGGGAGGGAGGCGGAGGGAGACGACGTGTCTCCCTCGCCGGAGGATGGCCGGAGACGAAAACCCATACCGTCCGTGCGTTCGCACGGCCGGTATGGTGGGCTACAGCGACCAGGGGGTGTCCCTGCGACGGCTGACAACGCAGGGCACCCCTGGTTTACTTGCCAGGCTTTCCCCCTCACCCTGCGCGGCGCCATGCTCCGCGCAAGGTCGCCGGAGCATGGTGCTGGCCGGTTTTGCAGGGGGGACCTGAATGCAAAGAACGAAGGAGAGTTAGGGGCCAAAATGCGACGGTTCAAAAGTTGAGGGCCAAAAAGTAAATATATGAGGACCAAAGTGTAAAGTCGGTCAAGGAGGTTTCTTCTTAGACTCAAGTTTTTATACATGATTAATTAGGACCTAAGGAATCTGATGGTAAATTTTATTTCTATATTAAACCTTGTTTGACCGATCAATTTATGCGAAAACCCAGATTAAGTTATTAATTGGGCATGGTTCTCAATGTAGGTCAACATGGGTTCTGAAGGCCAAATTGAAGGTTCTAAACCCTAGAGATTATTTTTCTATGAATTTTAGAGGGTTTATTCTATTTTTACTTTGCCTCGAACCTCGTGAATTGAAGTGGGTTGTTTTAGGGTTACAGATTATCATTTAGTTCCTTGGAATTGCTGTAGCCCTTGCTAGATCATCTCATCCCACTTTTATTCTTATTAAGTTGCTTTGACCTATGTTTGGACCCTGAATTACCCTGTATGCAGATTATACTGGTAAAATTGCATTTTTACCCCTTATGACTTGTTTTCTCCTTAAACTAAGAATTCTCTGAGTTAAGCCTTTCCTTGAGTTATGTAGGAGCTTTTATCCTTTGTATTGGGTCAAAATGAGCTAGTTATGGCTCATGATGAGGTTCTCATCACTCTCTAAGCTCAAGTTCTACATCTTGAGAGCATCAAGCTATTGCGCACCCGCTCTCCCACCGTAGTCCACGAGAGCGAAGTTGCGCCGTCGCGTGGCTCACGCACCGCGTCATCAACTCGACGCACTCCTTGCAAAGGGGAGTTTCCTAATTCCTATAGAAGTTAGGTTCATAATTACTTTGTTGGCTCTATAGGACTTGTTGTTTCTTTTATCTTTGTTATTTGGTTGGGTATTCTCTTTGCGAATTCCCGTCTCCTTCGTGAGACAAAATCCTTCTCGTGGAGAGAAGGGGTTGAGGTACGCTACCCTCGTTTAAGTAGCGTGGTTGTAATTAAGGTTGAATCACCCTCGTTTAAAGTGATTCGGTTAGTGGATTTGATCAATTAGGTTGATCGGAAAATCCTAACTCGAGAGGGTTAGGTGGTGGTTTTCACCCGGTTTGGGTTTCCACCTAAAAAATAATTGTGTACTCGTGTGATTGCTTATTTGTGAGATTGTTTATTTTATTTCCGCAATTATTACGTCACCCCCTCCTGGTAGGGCAGGAAACTTTCAGCTTCCTCCTCGCATTTTCAGCCATCCACGCCTGATCCAACGGCTGGAGATCTCCGTGCACTGTGCCAGCTGTAGCTACGCCTCCTCATGCCAGCAAAGGCTCTTGAATGTATAGCGACACCCAAGGTGCATGCTTAGCGATGTTTTAAATGTTGCTGAAGACCCGTGCATGCAAAACACCTCCGTTCCACCACTATATAAATACCATGACCCCTTCCCTTCCAAACCATCTCTACCTACTCTACTCTCACCTACTCCTAAGCTCTAGTAGCCTACCAAAGCTCTCTTAGAGCTTATTCCCAAGCTCCAAAGGCCTCTTATTAGTGTAATGCTCCTATACCCCACCAAATATTCATTCTCCATCTCACCACCTTCATAAGAAGCCTTAGAGCCGTCCTCCCACCTCCATTTCGGTAGAAGATCACCTCCATCTCCTCATCCCCATTCGGAAGCCTTAGTGAAGCATTCCTCTACCCGGCGTCCTCCTGCATCTCACCTCTGTTGTCTATCAACTTACCCTTTTCGTCTAAGCTGCCGCCATGCACTATCGTCTTGCCAAACAATCGATTTGGGAGATTTCTTCTCATTCCTATCTCTCTTTTGTATTTCTTAGCATATTGTAATAAACATTTGCATGTTATGTCAGATTTGTTTCCATCTCCTTTATGAGTTATCTTGCTTGCCTTTTTCTTTACAAAAACACCAAAAAAATTACAAAAACCTAAAACACCAAAAAGAAACAACACGAAGTGCAGATTTCAATGAAAGTAAACGTTGCCTCCTTGTGTTCAACCTGAGACTCCCTTGGAGTTTTGGTTAAAAATCTTATTTGATAATGTGTTTTGTGAACTACGAACGAAGAGTTCTTGAAACCCTGATTTTACTTTGCCAAAACTCGTGCATCATTTTGGCACCGCTGTCGGGGAGGAAATGAAATTTTCTTTCTTGTTTTCCATGTTTCTTTTCATTTACTTATTATTAACTCCGCTTGTCTCTAATTTACTATCTCGTAGGTACCCTAGCAAGGACATCCGAGTGCGGTAGATCAGAGTAAAGTGCAGGTAGAGTAATTTCTAAGTGCCCGCACATTTTCCCCCCACTAATTCACTTTCGCAACATTCATAACCAAGACTTCATTTACTTAGGTGTTTGCATAAACCCTAGGATAGAATTTGTTTGTCTTGTTTGTCACCTCCACTCATCTCACCCTCTCATATTAAAAAAAAAAAACAAAAAGGCACTTCGTGTGGCACAAATCAACATACACACTACATACACCCACATTTGAGGCACATAACCTAACTTGATTTTTATCTACTCAACTGGGATTCCAACCTGTGGAACCAGGACATGCAAATCAACACATAAAGGAGTAGAAATCATACTAGGTTAATCATTTTTTTTGCATGCCTAATGGGTGGTGCATCTGGGTCACTTGCTTGAGCTGTTTGGACCGTACCACCCAATTTAAAAATAATTCATTCTGTAGTTGCTCCATAGGATTCAATATTTAGGTCAAGCCAAGCACTCCATATTTCTTTTTGATTTGGAAAGGAAAACACTTGAACTCGTGATTCCAAACTTGGTTTGCCTCCTAGAAATTTGATTGAATCTACCTAATATTTGAACCCTAAAAGCTACTAAGTAAGATTCGAACCCTAAAACTCATTTCATCATCAATAATCTTACTTGAAAACTTTTTGGTTGTGCACACACACACATTTTCAATGAATCATTAAGGGCACAACCCATTAAGGGCCCATCACATTCCGAAAGCACTAAATATCCCAAGCCTAACTAAAATTGATTGGACGTTGGCCTTAAGGACTAATTCACTCTTTGGGGCCCAGATTGAGATTATTCACGATTAACCTACTTGTACTAGTTAATCTGATGTCTAGCTAGGGGAGTAGCATCAAAAGACTGTGGTTTGGTGGATACACTAGGAACCAGAGGTGCAAGTGATTGCGCAGCAATCATAGGTCTTAATTGACCTAAATTAGGTTAGGACTTAGCACAAGTTAGGGTAATTCATGCATGTATAAGCATTATCTGCATCTTTACTACTTTCCATTAGCTATGCATAAAATAATATTATAATGTTCTGATTAAGTGCATTATGTTGATTGCAGGGAATAAGCTAATCAGGAGCTAGATCTGGAGCTGGATCTGAAGTTGGATCAGGAATAATGGATGTTGCAGCAGAGCTGGAGCAGAAGGCTTAGATTAGATGTAGGAATAATAATGTAGGGGAGTTAAAGGTTTGCTATGCTATTAAGTAGGAATAAAGCAGTAAAATGTGAAGAACTTAGGTCCATCCTAGCCCTAGGATAGCCTAGAGACTTCCCCAAGCCTTAGCCACCCTTAGATTAGGTCACAACACCCTAGGAAGCCCTAAAACCCTAGTTCCAACCCTTATCTAGATGTCCAGATAAGTTATAGGACATTCAGCACCCTTAGCCATCTCCCACACACCTCAAACCCACTTCTGCAATGTTATTGGACGTCCAGACACTTTGTCAGATGTCCAATTTCTGCAGAATACCCAAAACAGAACCCAAAATCCCTCCTGACTCTGATTGGACGTCTAGACAACAAGTCTGGACTTCTAATTTTTAAGTATAAGACATCTGATACTGCTCTCTAATTCCTGTTTTGAGATTTAAGCCTTGATCTTGGATCTCTAGGTCCTTAAACCCAATTCCAAGCCCGTAGGAACCTAAATTAAGGTGCCCTAACCCTAGTACATCACCTCTAGACCTTCCTAAGGACCTAATTAGGTCATCACTAAACCTAATTGACTTGTATCTTAGTCAATTCCATCAGCCTATTCGATTGGATTCATTGAGTCCAATTGAGCCCTGATCTCAGCACACACTGTCCAATTGGACTCAGTGAGAGTCCAATTGAGCTAAACCTAAATTAATTGAGTTGTTTTACTCTCAATTAAGTTTCCACACACCCAATTAAACTTGTATTAAGTTTAATTGCACTTTACCTTAGTGAATTAGGGTTATAGCAACTGAATGAATGAAAAATGCATTTATATCTATATATATCTCTATCTGTTTGAAATCACCATGAGCTTAATGATTGCTATTATCTTTTGTGTGATTAATGTTGCCTGTTTCTAACTCTTAATCTTCTTGCAACTAAGAATGTTGTACTTAAATACGTAATAATCACAAATCGTTATGTGATTCTAAATAGAGTAATAGAAGATTGATTTCAGAAGTAAACAAATGACTCCCAGAGATGAATGACCAGGACTCAAAGTCTTGTTATTTTTACAAACTTATTTTTGACGAATGTTTTTGCGCGACTATACTACGATTCCGACGACTTTCAAAATGCGTGAAAACACCTTCCGTTAGTAAGCCAAAGGAAGAACCTTCTCCCCAGCCCCTCTTTCTAACTGGTTGGATTGACTGTATACAAGTAGAGTAAATTGTCTAAATCTTAAGACAAATTCTGAGAGTCTGTAGACCTTTAGGCTACCCAACCTAAGAATAGGCTTGTATTTTGTGCTGCAGGGTTCCTCCACTCCCTCGTCCTTCTGACTTCCTTCCAATGTATGCTTGGAAGGAGGTCATTGAACCCTTGCTTGGAAGGACCTATAGATCATTCCCGAAGGCGGAGGTTGAGTTATAGCCAAGTAAATCCCATGGCTGATCAACAACCACCTCCCTTGCCCTGAACTAGCAGGAGCTGATTCAGAGGTAGTTAAAAGAATTACAGCAGATGCATCAATGGTTCCAACGAATGAATGGTCAGGGAGCTTGGCCCTTGAAGGATTTTTATGATCCTTCTAATTATGAGGATTGTCTCGGCATTGTGGTCCCTGCCAATGATGTTGAGATCAAGCCCCAGGTTTTGAGTCTAATTAAACACTTTCACGGGCTTGGCTTGGAGGACCCATTCTAACATTTGGAAGGCCTGATCACTCTGGTTCAGACCACTAAATCACGGAATGTGGATGAAGAATAGATGCTCATGAGGCTTTTTCCCCATTCACTCAGGGATAAGGCCGCACATTGGTATTGTACCATTGGAAGACCGATTGCTACCTGGAGAGCTTTGAAATCAGCCTTCTTGAAGAAATTCTTTCTAATTGGGTGAACCAATGCATTGCGACAAGCAATTACCACTTTTGCCCAGTGGCTGGGGGAACCGTTTCATGGGGCCTAGGAGCAATTCCAAGTTCTATTGCGGAAGTGTCAACACCATGAGATGCCTAAATGTCAACTTGTGCAGATTTTTTATCACAGGTTGAATGATCAACTCCGTAATCATGTGGATGCATTTTGCGGAGGCAATTTCCTCAACAAAGACGTAGATAGTGCATATGATTTGTTTGAAGAAATGATCAAAATCTATTTAAACCATGCCTCCATGGAAACCTTCAACTGATCCCAACAAACTGGATCAAATGCCAATGAGGTCCAAGATTCTCATACATTTGATATGGAATTGATCTGTAATAAATTAGATAAGGTGGATCTGGCTGCTAAATAAATGGAAGAGTGGATGTTCAGAAACTCTAATTTTTCTAGATCCACTCAATCCTAGGGCTCAGGATTCCATTTTTCGCAAGCTCCTATGGGACGAGAGTTTGTGAACCAGCTGGAGTCGACTTGACCTTCAGGCCAGCTCTTCTCGAAACCTTATGAGTTCCAAACTGGGGCCTTTGATCCCAGTTTTCTGATCCTTCTTTATCCTCATCTTATGAGAATGTTCATGTTGTACAAGAGAATATTAGGTCCAACCCTTACTCAAATTCCTACAATTTTGGTTGGAAAAAACACCCTAACTTCTCTTGGAAAGATCAGGGGCAAAAGAACCAATATCGACCCAACAATTATGTACCGCAAAAACCAATGGGTCAGGGTCATGTATATACTCAGTTGCTCCTGAATTAGGTTAATTAGTCCGTGTGGAATGCTCAACAACCCATCGGGCAGGCTGATTTAAACCTGAAGATGGTAGAAATGCAAGGGTCAATGCTCTAGCTCATGCAACAAATAAAAACTTCGCTAGACATCTTGCAATGCGGACTCAGTGCAAACAACCAACAGCCTGGATCTGTACCATCACAACTTATAGCAAACCCAAGGAATGCACAGAATCGAGGTATTGGGCCTCAAGGGTTTGGTAATGGTGGGGAGCTGCATGCTTAAACTCATGCTATCTATCAGGCTACCCCAGCCACTCCTGGAGCGAACCAAGTTCCCACCATAATCAACTGGGAGCCTCTTGTTTTTCCCAACCCTCCCCAAGGCACTAACCAACAGCATTTTTCCACTGCAAATACCATCACCTTGAGGAGTGGTAGTAGACACAAGGGACCTACCCAACCCCATGACAACACGATTAGGCCCCGTAGTAAGAATTCTAGACTCCCAACTAAGAATGTGATCAGTAAAACATCAAAGTCTGATTTGGGAGTATGTTGTTGTTGTATAGGAAAATAGAAAAAAGTCGAAGGAGAAATTGGAGGAAATGATGTCCTTACTTTAGGCTTTCGAATTGACAATCACTTTACTCATCGCGGCTATCAGATCAATCCTTGTCTATGCCATACGTTTACTGAATTCATATAAAGAAAAGCGTAGAGTAGAATCTGAAAATAATAGGAGAGTAGTCTTGTCTGATAACACAAGCACACTAATCTTAAACATGCTACCCCCTAAGAAGCAGGACCCATGAGCCCCGCTGATTTCCTGCACAATAGGAAACATTACTTCTGACCAGGCCCTCCTCGACTTGGGTGCTTCCATTAATGTGATCCCCACCTCACTGCATATGGAACTAGGTCTAGGCTACCTGAAACACACTGACATAACCTTGTAGCTAGTTAATAGATCCATTACAAAACTAAGGGGTCTTTTGGAGGATGTTTTAGTCAAGGCTAATGATTTGCATTACCTTGCTGATTTCATGGTCCTAGACATGGAAGCACCAAAATAGCTCAACCACACCCCAATTATTTTGGGAAGATCATTCTTGGCTACTGCCAAGGTAAGGATTGATTGTGAATCGGGAAATATAGAAATGGCCTCTGGGAATAAAATAAATCGATTTAATATTTTCGAGGTCTCAAAGAAGGATAAAATTAAGTGTGGTTTGATGGAGGAGCTTGCAGAATAGAGGAGGTAATGGCCATACAGACCTTAGACAACCTTTTAATGGCTAACTCAACCCAAACTTAGGAAGAAAATCACACGGTTGCAGGGATAATTGAGGATAATGAAGACATACAACAAATTGTGGCAACCCAGGATGACGAAGATATTCATGAAATTGGAAATTTGTTGGATGATTCACATGATCAACTTAAAACCTAACAATGTCCTCATCCTGAATTTTTAGAGTTTAAGGTTCAACTTTTGGGTTGGAATCATGAGGATCAGGATGGTTGGATTAAGCACCCTGATTGTGAGGATGAAATTGAATTTTGGGGAGAAACTCTTGAAACGTTAGGTATTCTAGAGTACCCACAAACCCCCAACACATCACAAAACCCTCATCATCCTTGTTCACCCAACCATTGCAAAATTTCTATATCCACCCACACTTCCTTTATACTGAATCAACAAAACTCCTATTGGAGGTCATTTGGGCTCTCCCTGCACCACCAGCTTGCCACTTTCATTGATCATCTCTTTCACAAGCCCATTTTCACTCTTCGTGACCCATATCTAGGGGCTCGGAACTATGTTATTGCAGCCTCAGTGTTAGTTATTTTTGATTGAGGACATCATGTAGCTGAAGGCACTAAACTCAACTCGTGTAAATGCTGTTTCGAGCTGACCAAAATCTTACGGAAACCAAGTGATATTCTTCCAATTCTACTCTCCTGCATGCTTTCAATGTAACAATGAGGACATTACATTAGCGAAGCATGGGGGGGTGGATATCTTATGAAATAATCATTTTGTTAGCCGTAATAGTAATTTCCTATTATTTTATTAAAAAAAAAGAATTAGGAAAAGAGAACTTAGGCATTAGGAGTTGCAAACTTTAGGAATTGATACCTTGGGACCTAAATACTTAGACTCTTCAGGTCTTCAGGTTTAATTTGCCCAGGTTTCCACTCGAATGTGAACGTAGTCTAGAGTCCTTGCCAAGTAATTTTATTCTAATTTGGTTAATAAATTGGGGTGAAAAGTGTTGGTGCTAGAGCACCATGTTTGTTTATTTTGATGATAACAAAACACTTGTTATTTAACATTTGCTTTTAAGTCTTAGCTTTCAGATCAAATTGCAAATGGAGACAAGTGTAAAGACGAAGTTCGAGCTCGCATCCATGATGGATTGGAGAAGCTTGACGGAGGAGAAGGAGATTCACAAGGCGCGAAAGCTTGAAGAAGGAAGGAGATGAAGAATATGATAGATTTCCTTTCTTGTTCATTGTACTTTGTTCTTTTGTTTCTCCTTATTTTATTTCTTAGTAGCATGTTAAAGAGCCTCAAAGTATCCTCAAAGTAGTCCTAGGAACACCTGTATGACCCTAGGGTACTTAGGTTTTCTTAGAAAACTTAGAAAACCAAGATAGGTTTCAGACAGCCTGATCAGATGTCCAATCTAGAAATCATACATCTGATCATGACTTGTAAGATGTCTGATTGTTGACTCAAACATCCAATAACTTAGGTCGGACTTAAAACCTTCTGTCTGTTGAAATCAGAGGATCGTCCCATAGTCCAAATGTCTTAGAAGACGTCTGATGGTTGTGCTAGATGTCCAATTAGTGGAACATTGGCTAACAAAGTAAACGTTGAGGAAAATAACCGTCAGGCTTCTATCAGACGTCCATAGAGGACCCCAGACGCTTAATATGTGACCGTTGAGCCTCGACTGACCCAAAATCACTTTCTTAGACTAATATAGTTGTTTGGACCTTGGAAAATCCATTCCCGCAGTACAATAGGTTTCCAGACATCCAGACCTAGTGTTAGACGTCCTGCACGTTGTTTGATTGACTTACACTAGAACCCTGTTTAGGTCTGATGAAAGTCAGGAAGGAAACCTGCCTAGAATCAGACATCTGGTTTAGTTCCCAAACATCCTAAACTAGTTTTCCATATGTCTGATACCTAGATTAGATGTCTGATGACCCTGTTAGAATCATAAATGATTCTGATTATGGCCTGTTTTGCCTTGGGTTCAACCCTAATGGCTATGGAAGCCTTCCAAAGCCTTCCAAAGCCTTCCTAGGCCCTTTATAAATAGAGGAGGATCCTTTCCTTCTAAAGATACACCTAGAGAAACTACTTTCCGCTATATTGTGTCAAATTGATCTTAAGAAGCTCTAGCTCTCCAAGCATTCGTTTCACACTTGAGAGCTTCGTCCTGCTGTGCACCTGCTCTCCCACTGACGTTACGAGAGTGTTGTTGTGCCAAAGTGTGGTTCATGCACCCGCTTCGTCACGCCGATGCACTCCCACCTAAGGGAAGATTCTTCACCTATAGTAGCTAGGTTCATTTATACACTTTGTTGACTCTTTAGGTTTGTTGTATTTTTTCTTTGTTATTAGTTGGGTATTCGCCTTGCGAATTTCTGTCTCTTTCGCGAGACAAAATCCTTCTTGTGAAGAGAAGGAGTTTCAAGGACACTACCCTTATTCAAAGTAGTGTGGTTGTTAGATGTTAAGTCACCCTCATTTTAAGTGACTTGTTTAGTGGATTTGATCGACTAAGTCTATCGGAAATCCTAAGTCGAGAGGGTTAGGTGACGTTTTTCACCTGGTTTGGGTTTCCACCTAAAAATCACTTGTGCCATTGCGTGATTGCTTATTTTTATGAGATTGTTTATTTTAATTTTGCATTTTATACGTCACGCATATCTCACCCCCTCCTGTAGGATTACAATAAGTACACAACTTATCAACCCAGCCTCTGATTTGTGGGGCTTTATGTCTATGCATCTACGCACTATTTACACTAACTTAATTTTTGGCAGTTTCTATGAAAATTAGGTAGCTAATGAACTTTCTAGGGTAGTATGGCTAGCAAGTTGTCATGGGTAACTTCCCATTGGCCAGTTGTCCAAAGCCCAGCTACTTGACCATACTCTTTCTACTGCTTTTAGGTAAATCTTAGATCAGGGAAGCCACCTACTTAGAGAAAAAAATGGTACTCAAAAAAAAAAAAAAAGAAAAAGAAGGAAAAAAATAGAAAAAAATCACACTTCACCGCACAAGTATGGTTGGCAAGTTTCCGTGGGTAACAGCTCATTGGCCGGTTGTCCAAAGCCCAACTCACAAAAATGCACAAATAATTCCTAAAACACTTAGGGAAGAAGTAGAGAAGTAGAATAAATCGGAGAGATATACACTGGGTTGGCCCTTGTGTTGACAACATAAAAAAATTTACAAGTAGGGAGAAAGTTACCGTTCGGAAAGATAAACTTTTAAGCAGAAACTCTTAAGGTCACCTAGGGTCATAGAAACCTGAAGTCCATTTTAACGGTCGCCTAGTGAGTCTTTCACTCTTTCACAAGATGCTTAGCACTTAGAGTTCTTTTTGAGTCTTGGGTTGGTTCGGTAGCTATAAAAAGTTATTCCAAAACTCTCAAACTCAAAAGGTCCAAAAAAATTAGAAAAGAACAAAAAAGCAAAAAAAAAAGAAACTATTATCCCTTTTCAAATAAGGCGAGGACTGGACAGTCTGCATTCTGGTAGACACCCGGGCACTATCAAGTTTTTGCGACTAGGTTTTAGGTTGAAAGTTTTTAAAGTAACGAACAAATTGTGCCTAAGTGATCAAATCCTAATTCTACTTTTATACATAGCATTTAGGTTAATTTTGCAGGGATTAACAAAAAGTAAGCATGGGGGTATGATAAACACACATGAATTCATGATAAAATGCTTATTTATGATAGTTCCTAGGTCTAGCATTGCATATCATAGTATAAATATTGCATAACATTCATTGTATTGCATTTAGAATATTTTGTATATTCTGTATATTAATTCCAACATTTCATATGGCCAGGAGATAGTGCAACATCTTCACGGGCTTCGGATGAAGAATTCGACCATACAGATGGATCCGGAGCGACGATCACAGTCCGTTAGTGCGAAAATCACCCCAATCAAAGCTCTGTAGCATCCTTTATCAGAAGAAGAAGATAGACAACCCAGATGGCGCCACGTGGTGCCATCCAGGCTGCCCTACACGAGCCACAGCCTTCCTAGCTTCACGCAAGGAGCGATCCCAGCCAATGGATCTCAATCTAACGATTGAGAAACACTCTACATCTGCTGGTCTCCTCCAATGCGTTGCAGCTTCATCTTGACCGTTGGATCTTCATCCAGTGGTCGAGGTGCGCGACTGAACTTCACCTCCATGCGACAAAGTGACACTTTGGCCAAACGGTGAAGTGCCCGCTTCGTAAATGTGAGGCACGGGTTCAAGCCTCGATCCTCCGCGCTGGCTCCCACATCAGCTAAATTAGACTGCTTGATCTTGATCGAGCGATCGAGATGACGCACATACGCTGGAGGACAACGTGCAATCGCATGCGAAGATAGACGTGTGCCATCTGGAGCGCTCATTTAAGTCGACCAGGCGCATTATCCGTCGTCCGATCTTCGTGATTGTGCCATGAGTATGATTCAAATCTCGTGAGAGGTGAGGTCCACGCACACTCTTCAGCAACACGATCAAGATTGAACGGTGGAGATGCTTCCTCGACTAGAGGGCACACGATTTGAATGACCGCGAGGGTGCGATTTGTAGGCACCCCCAGCCGTGTGATGGTTCATCCAACGACTGCCAGTGAGCGCACAATTTGAATGCAAGCAAGCGCACATGTCCTCACGATCTCAGCCATCCATGCCTGATCCAATGGCTAGAGATCATCGTGCACTATGCCAGCTGCAGCTGCACCTCCTCATGCCAACAAAGGTGCTTGAATGTATAGCGACTCCCCAGCGGGTCTTTAGCGACGTTTTAAATGTTGCTGAAGACTCGTGCACGCAAAACACCTCCATTCCACCACTATATAAACACCATGATCCCTTCCCTTCCAAACCATCTCTACCTCCTCTACTCTCACCTACTCCTAAGCTCTAGTACCCTACCAAGGCTCTCTTAGAGCTTATTCCCAGGCTCCAAGGGCCTCTTATTAGTGTAATGCTCCTATACCCCACCAAATATTCATCCTCCATCTCACCACCTTCATAAGAAGCCTTAGAGCCATCCTCCCACCTCCATTCTGGTAGAAGATCACCTCCAGCTCCTCATCCCCATTCCGAATCCTTGGTGAAGCATTCCTCTACCTGGTGTCTTGCATCTCACCTCCATCATCCAGCACCTCACCCTTTTTGTCCAAGCTACTGCCAAGCATCGTCGTCTCGCCCAACCATTGATTTGGGAGATTTCTTCTGACCCCTATCTCTCTTTTGTATTTCTTCGCATATTGTAATAAACATTTTCATGTTATGTCAGATTTGTTTCCATCTCCTTTGGGAGTTATCTTGCTTGCCTTTTTCTTTGCAAAAACACCAAAAAAATTACGAAAACCTAAAACACCAAAAAGAAACAACACGAAGTGTGGATTTCAATAAAAGTAAACGTCGCCTCCCTATGCTCGACTCGGGACTCCCTTGGAGTTTTGGTTAAAAATCTTATTTGATAACGTGTTTTGCAAACTACGATGACGGGTTCTTGAAACCCTTATTTTACTTCGCTAAAACCCATGCATCAATCATTATATATTGCACATTCGAGGATTTATTTATCTTTGACCGTTTACATAACAACAGTCTAGTAAATTTTTAGCCTCGACCGTTTATAATTGTCAAGAATAGTCTTAACCTCCCCGACTACTTTCCAAATGATAAAGTTAATGACTGGACTTTTGGCAACCGTTGCTATTAAAACGGTCGAGAATAACATTTTGCCGACCGTTACTTGAACGGTTGAAAATATCTGTCACGAACAGTGCTTTTTCTAATAGTGCCCTCTAGCTCTAATTCCTCTTCTTCTGTGGCTGGTGATAGCAACCACTTGCTTCCTCCATTCGTCGCCTTCGATCGTCGGCTATTGGCCCTTAAGAGTCACCTTCTTTCATTGGAGGCTCCTCCCATTTCATCCTCTTCAGTCGCCAACTGTTGATCCCAGAGAGTCACCTTCATCTTTGAGCTAGACTTAATCTCTTTCATTGCTTAATTAGATAGTTTAGATTATAATTAATCATTCAATTGTGTTAGAATAGGAGTAGTTTAGTTTAGTTTTAGATCATCACTGATCCACCTTCTCTAATCAATTCCGATCAGAGAAGATGTTTCACACACTCATTTCGATCCATTAATCTCCCATATCGTTTCATGATCGCATTCACTTTCTTTCCTCGTTGTTTTTAATCACCAATCATCCATTTCATCATAGTAGCTAATGGAACTGAAGCTTAGTAGCTCTTAGATCCATTAGAGTGCTTAATTCACTTGGGGGACTCCAATTCACATCATTTAATCACAAAAGTCCCCCATTTGGTTTTGATTTCTTGGAACTTGCTTAATTGATGTGGATTTGATTTTTACTTTTGATTGAAGGATCAGAGATCCAATATGTTTTCAATTGGTTTTATTTGAGCAAATTGAGCTATTAGATGCTTAATTGAATATGGAGCAATGAGTCTGAAGTGTTCTGATTGGATTTTCTTTCTCAAATGAGCACACACCTAATTTTTAGTACTGATACTGAGTTTTGGTGTTTACTGATCGCAAGGACCTATGAAAATCCAATGCACTGATTTAAGGCCATTGTAATGATTCAAATGTTTCATAAGCATCAGTTAAGATCCCTGAACACCAATAATGGTGTGTAGGGATCCTAGATTATCAAGTTAGTACAATGATCTCACATCAATCACCTAGATGGGCGACATCTGATTTTAATTCAAAGAGGTTTTAATATGCAAATAAGGAGTTGAATGATGTTTGAGAGGTTTAAATGAAGATTCGGAATAGGTTTGAAAGTGGTTTTGATGCCTAATTTATACTCTTCCATATGTGTTGTCCATGGTGAAGTAGGAGGGCCAATCAAGGTTTCTTTAAGTTATTTGAGATCCAATTTGAGTTTTAGAGAGTTCCAGATCCTTTGTTGAACGGTTGTGACAGTGGATATTGATTTTTAGCTGAGTCAAATGAAATTTGGAAATCTGAGCTCCATCGCTCGGCTTCTAGGTTGATCCGTATACCTAGAGCATCAATATAAGTTTAAATGATCTGATTAAGATTTGAAGATGACTTACAATAATTTTAGAATATAGTGGAATGATTGGAATGATGTTTTACGTTTTAAACTGATTTTGAAAAGAGTTTTATCAATGCATCAGTGGAGTCCAAGTTGGAAGTTTGATGCTTTAATTGTGATTTAGAGTGAATTTTTATCATCTGAACTTTTTATGGAAGAAGTTTCATGTAGATTTACATGTTAGATGATTGATTTCAGAGTGGGGAGGCCTGATTCCAAATCTGATGAAGCAATTTCTGTCTGTTAGCAATTATAGCTTCTTCATATCTAGTAGGACTACTTAATATTTCAACCTAAAATTTAATATAATTACTGATCTTAATTGAGATTTAGATGAGTTTTTAGATAAGTTTAAGAGTGAAACTTTGTTTTAGAAGCATTCATGTACTTAGATATGTTGTAAAGTGAGCTAAAACATTTTTAATTCCTTTAGAATTCATTGTTAGCAATTAGAAACCCTGGAAACTACATAAACAGTTGATTTGATATTAATTTCATTGATAGATCATATTTCTGTGCTTAATTTTGACGTCATTAGTTGTCTAGAAGTTCATTATGGTTCCATCTTTATTTCCAGCACATTTCAGCACTTAGAATGTCTTTTAGAGGCTTTGGTTTTAAGTTCTAACTCTCCTTTAAGCCTCATTTAGCCCAAATTGTAAATATGAGAAAAATACAAAAATAATTGTAAATAAATAAAAGGGAAGTGTCTTGAGTTAGCTTTGGTTTAGTTTTAGGTGTGTATGAGTTTAGATTTAGGTTTAGAGCTTTCTAGTTATGAGAACATTCCAGGAGAAGCTTAGGTCTTCTTTGGTTTAGAAATAAAGAGAAACAAGCAAAAAATACCAAGAAGAGTCTTCTTCCCTTTCTTCTCATCTTTCTCTCGTCTTCTCTTATCTCTACAAAACGCAAAAAGAAAATAAAAATTTGAAAAAATTCAAAAATACCACAAAAATATCAATGTATAAAGTATTTATACTTGTAAATAATACTAAGTTAATTGTATATAGTAACTTATATGTGCATAAAAGTATATAAATAACTTATATAACTATTCTATTTACTTAAGTAGATATCTATATTTAGTTGTATAGTATGTATTATAATAATGTAATTATATATTTATTTATTTATACATATGTATATAATCCATAAGTAATAAATAGCTATGTATATACTTAGAATCATGATTATAACTGTATATAATACTTAATGTACTTATAATGTATAGTAATGTATCCTTATATGTATTTATTTACCTATATATTGTACATAATTATATTCATAAGTTATTAAGGTATATTAGTAAGTTAGTATAATTTAAATTAGTAAATTAATGAATTATTGAAATAAATTACGTTGTATACTTGTATACTGTAGCTTAAAATATTTTTAATATATTTATAACTTATTTATATTGTAAAATAATATTTAATTTGTATATATACGTATTTATATGTAAATCATGTATTTAAATGTATACAAATTGAAATAAATCAATAAAAATAAATTAAAAATCTGTAATAATAAGTTAATAATGTATATTAACTAATTTATAAGCCAATTGAACCATTAATTTATTAATTTATACTTTAATTAACGAATTAAACTTAAAATCAATATATATTTTTCACTAATTTTAAGGAAATTTTCAATATATTTTTATATTTAATTATTGTAAATAAACTAGACCAATAGGTAGCCCTATGTATGGGCTACATAACTATATAATTTAATTTCAAAATAATTAATAAATTAACACCTTAATTAACCATTGAATTCGGCCAGATGTCACGACTTGGCATGCCAATTTGGTGCTTAAAGATAGTCACATCGTGGCCTACAAAGCACCCAACACCGTATAAAAGAAAACATCTCTGTTACCTAGTCGTCCAAAGAATAGGGGTCAAATCCCATAACATTAATAAACCATACTATAGCTTGAAAGAGAGGAAGGGCTGGGAGCCTGTGGTTTGATCTAGGCTGATATTGGCCCAAAACTATGGGCCCAAGATTAGTAGTGGTCGATCCTGCCCTTAGTGGGCTGTAAATTCCGCGAATCGTTAGGCTCACCCATTAAACATATTTTTAGACTAAGTTTGGGTTAAGTTTGTGTGGCTAAGTGTTGAGTGTGTTTGTGTGTAGTGTGAGTGTTAAAAAGTGGTTAAGTATAGAGAGTGTTATAAGTGTACTGTGTTAAGAGATAGGGAGCTAGTATTTTATAGGTGTATATTAGTATAGTATATATGTGTATGTGTAAATAAAGTGTATGTATTAGAAATTATATACATTAGTTTTTCCTTACTTTGTTAATATGTTTTTTAGGCTCTTTTAGTGATGTTTATATATGTTAGTATATATAGTAGATATATGTTAGTATCGATAAGTCGTTTTATGCTTATATTAAGGCATTGTTTAGATGTTAGTGTACATAATTGACTTAGATTAGTTTAGATTAAATTTTGCTGCCTTTATACCTGTATATATTCTTAAGGCATTGTCATTAATATAATTCATTCATTATTGTACATAATTGACTTAGATTACTTCATTCTTTGATTCTTTCATTCATTATTCATCCATTTTGTAAATAAACTTAACATTTTGGAATAAAAGATAATTTTTGAATAATAGAGAGTATGTATATCAATAATTATCTCCCAGTAAACAACCTGGAATAAAACTAGTAAAAATTGTATATAAATAAAATAACATCCATCAAGATTACAACATTATACTACAACGTAATTAATTAACCCTAATTAACTAGCAGTCTAGATCGTCAATCAGTAAGAATGATTGAGAGGTTGATCAACAAAATCAAGATCGCAAAAGTACACTTTCAATCAATATCCTTAGATCACATGTCCTCATAGTTGAGAGAAGAGTCTATGCAAATTTGGCAACTTAATGGCTATGGTTTTGCAGAGTGTAAGGCTAATATGTCAAGAAGCTAGTCTACATAATCCAATATAGGATGTAAATGTCTTTTCAAAATGGGATTCACACAACATCAGGAGTTGGAGTCAAGCTTAAACTCTATCATTATGGCTTTCAAGGTCTAATTCTACTGATGATCATTTTCAACAAATAAATCGAAATAGGAATGTAGGAATTGGATGAACTTAATTAGAGAGGTTATCTGATATGTCTTCCATCAAAAGCATAATGATAATTTATACAAACCAATTCTAGAAATGACATGTCTTGAACTAGTCATATTTGTCTCAATGTATGTAGGACATGCCACTACGAGAAATAACACTTTCAAATATGTTTCATTTTTGGAAACATTGATAATTGTGGAGACATTAAATGTGAAACGTTGCTAGTAAGACGTAAAATTGATTTCATGCCACAATTTGTACTATATCTAAAACAAGGTGTGGGTGCCCTACACCCTCCATGTCACCCCCACCTAACCGCAACTCTCCCCTACTCTCCCTTCCCCCTTTCACCTAAACCTCCCCTCTCCGATCCTTCCCATATTTGTGTCCCCACACCTTCTAGCCACCGCCACTAGCTTCGTTCCCTTCCTCTTCACCCGATGGCAGCACTACGACAGTAGGCGTGTCTTGTGACGGTTCAGAATCATCGCTAATTCCTGCTAAATCATTGCTAATGACCATCGTTGTAGGTTGCGTTGTTGTTTTAATTTAGTGACGATTAAATTCCCTTACCGTCGACATCTCAGCACTTGTGGGCATGGAGGGAACTTGGGTTTGGTGACGGTTTTCCAAAATATCCGTCGCCAAATGAAATTATTTGGCGCGCTTAGTGACAATTTTGTTTATAATCATTCCCAATTTAATTTTAAATACCATTTTTGTGGACATCAAAGTCTAGAGGGATGCGCCTTTTCCTTGGACATTGGCGATGATTTCCAAAATAACCATTGCCAATTGCTAAATATTTCACCAATGGCATGCAAAAAGCCCACGCTCCGAAGTAATCATTAGTGATGATTATTTGTAAAATTGTCCTTAAATCTTACTCCTAGAACCGCAAGTGCTAAGTTTGGTGGGGGGAGGAGGGAGAAGGCTTTAGGCAAAGGTTACTTGTATAACAATGCCTAAGGATAACAATCAGCGATAGTTCTATAACGGTTGCCTATTAATCATCGTAAATCGCACATTTACAGTAGTGCTGACATACGATCGTGTCACCCAACCTTGACAAGGGCCTTCCTTGTTTGGCTATGCCACCCATCGATATCTTTGTCTTCTTCTTTCTCTCTCACTGTCATCTCCCTCACTCTCTAAACACTACCCTAAACCCCCAATCTAAGGCAAGGATGATGGGCCTCTTCTAATGATCCCCATCTTCCTTTCCTAGTTCCTTGATTGGTCTTCAAACCTATCTTCTTATAAGTCTTCTTACCGACAAATATCATTAATGCCATGTCATGTGTCCACAGACCCCCTCCCTCCACTTCTCCACTTCATCCCCTCTCAGTCAATCACTTCCTCTCCTTCCTAAGTTCCTCACCTTCCTATCTTCCCTATCTTCCTCCACCTTTCTCTAAACGAGGCTTTTCTCTCTCTTTCTTTTAGGTGGTGGGTGACCAAAAAGTTTCCTAGATGAGCTTTTACAAGTGGAGTTGAAGCTTAAGGAGTACAATAGCGGTAAAGTATAATCTATCAACTTTTGAATGCTCAAATGAGTATCCCCTTGATAGAAATGACATAGAGATTTTCTTCTTTCAGAAATAGGGGATGGGTATATATTGTTGTCAGCATTGACTCCAATATATGATGCTCCAATGACTATGCTATTGGGCATTGTTTTCCCTCCATGTCCATGTACTTAGGCCGTATCTTTTCAAACCATTTACATGATGTTTTACTACTCAATATATAATAATTATAAACTATTCACATATACAATAATTATGAACTATTCTAAACTAAGACTAACAAATTATTTCACAAAAAGAATTATGAAAACTATTCACATATGTTCCCACATAGTCTTATTTCAAATGAATTAAGTACTTTTCTCTGTGATGAGGTAGAGCCAACTTTTCTGTGGGATTAGATTTTCTCATGGGCAGAAAGATTGGGTTTGCATTTTTGTATGTCATTGTGACCCAATTTTGTGCTTTATTTTTCAAGAAGGATCAATGTAGAGATTAATATGTATTTCTATTTAACAAACAAGGAATTAACTCATCTCTTATGGAATAACCCATGTTATTTAATGGAGAGGAAGGTCAACAATTACAGATTTGACCTATGATATTTAACAAACAAAAGGAGCTAATGTGACATTTAGTTTTATCTAACGTTGATATCTTTGACGGTGTTAATAAATTAATGTGGTCCACTAACGTGGTGTGGCTCATCATAAATGTCCAAGTTAAGTTAGAAACTAAGTTAAACACTGCATAATTAACACAAGAAATGGGTTAAATGTGAGAATTAACAGAAATGACCTAAAATAGCAAATCAATGTTAAAAATGCAAAATTAGGTTACAAATTAAGATATGCTATTCAAAGTGTAATATGGTGATCCAAATCGCAAATTGAATAGATTTTTGGGTTCAAAAGATCAAATTGAAAGTGAAATCAACTTCCTAAATGTTAAATTGTGCTTCAATAAAAACTTGGTTGTATTTGGACATCAATAGGACCTTGTATTTAGAGTTCCTCATTTAGGTCCTTTAAGCATACACATTTATTCACGATTGAAACCTTCAAGGACCATTCTGAAAATCATCGGGGGCCTCTTTGCAAATCTTAGGGACCAGTCTGTGATCCTTCTTATCACTAATGGGCTTATCTACAATTGTCACACTATTTCGCATTTAAGCCCTTCTACACAATTAACCCAAATGCCTACGTCTCTCTCCATCCACTGTTGTAATGAAAAACATGACCAATCTAGGCCATTGTTTAGTGTGCTCTTGATCCTAGGGCCAATCTTCCTCCATTCTTCGCACGCACTTGAGTGTGGAATCAACCCTCACCCCATATCCCATCTTTCGACTGTGATTTGGATTGAACATTCCCGCACACCTGTCCTCCCCATCCCCACCATCCACGCCCTAATCGCCTAATCACACCTCGCAGTGCTTGGAATCACTTGCGAGCCTACTTAAGAAGCATCTCAAACACTCGTGTGTGCCTTTGACCTCCTCTCCTACTTTCTTGAGGCTATCCCTTCGTCCTCTCCAGCTTCCTCTCCCCATACACCCCTGTTCCGCTGCACATGGCAGTGGAATTCACTTCCCTACGACCAATCCTCGCCACTAAGGACCACGTAGCACTTGAGGGCATCATCGAGCTTCCTTAGAAGGCTTTTAATTCATTGGAGATCCTCCCCCATTCGTCGCTACAACTGAAAGAGCGATCTTCATTTTCGATAACAATTTTAACATAAAATGACGTGTCGTTATAGTTTGTTGAGTGGTAGAAAATCGCTTTTCAAAAATATTTAATAATTCAAAACTAACCACGAAGAGTTAGCTCGTGTCTACAGGGAGGAAATAAGCTATTGAATTAGTGAGTGGTGACTCGCTTATTCGGGAATCTCAATGGATGCGCCTATTCTTTAGTGCAACTCATTGCCTTCATGAATTCTCTTCCTAAGCAATTAATTAAGGCTATAGGTGTTTAATTGCAAAATCACCACAACATAATATTCTGTTAACTAGTGATCTTGGCAATGGAAATAAATGTAAAGATTAATCTTCAATAAAATATACCTAGTTTATTGTAATTAATATCCCAATCATGACATAAATGCAATCATCTGTAATTTGAATAAATTGGAGGGACATTCATGTAAATCTAATAGAATATAATAATAAGATAAATAGGTAAATAGTGATCTTCAATGGCATTTGATGGTAAATAGTAATAGGATGAGAAACAGAGGATTCGCACTCTCTCTTTGTCGTGCATGGAGAGGAGGATGGCGGCTGGAGCTGCTCTTGAGTAAGACACTTCTCGACGAGGGCTACGTGATGACGGTGGAGGCACGCTGGAGGTGGCCGGATGATGTAAACATTTATTGAGGGTAAAATGCCTATTCATGCATGTTCCTAGGCTTAGATTTGCATTTCATGTTATAAATATTGCATAGCATGCGTCATTCTGCATTTAGAGTAGTTGTATATAATTTAGGTTAATTGCGTCGTTTTTGTGGTTAGGAGAGAAGGATATTTATTTCAGAGCCTCAGATTGACGATCTGACCATATGGATCTAATCAAGACGATGATCGGAGTCCAATGCCTCTGAAATCACCTCAATTGGAGTCCTGTAGCACCATATGCAGTTCGTGGAAGATCAACGACCAAGGGACTAGGAGACATAATTCGAAGCTTCAAATCACAAATCCGACCATGCAGATGGATTCAGGTCGATGATCACAGCCTAACAGCATGAAAATCGACTCAATCCGACCTCTGTAGCAACCCCTACAACAAGAAGAAGATGGGCGGCCTAGATTGTGACACGTGGCGTAGCCCAGGTCGCCCAACGCACTCACGTGCCACCGCACGCATGCAACAGCGTGGGTGCGCATGTGTGCGCATAGGCGCACATGTGCACAATGCAGCACAGCGTAGCGCTAGTGCGTGGGCACGCGTGGCAAAGGTAGGGGAGCGCAGCGGCAACTATGTGTGAGCTGGACCTACAGCGACGCATTAGCTGGACTTACAGTGATGCTTACAGCGACTGCTAATTCATCGCATGCCAACCAACCCAGCTGTGGGCACCAGCGGCCATGAGCTGCATACAGTGACATTTCCAGCGACGGTCTGAATGTCACTAATGGTCTCATACCTATTTTTTGCCTCTTCTCCTCCACTATAAAAGGACCTACACCCCCTCCCTTCTAAGCCATCTCTGTCTACTCTACTCCCACCTACTCCCAAGCTCTAGCAAGCCTACCAACGCTCCATTAGAGCTTGTTCCCAAGCTCCCAAGGCACCTATTAGTATAGCGAACCTCTGCCCCACCAAATACTCCTCCAGCTTCCCATCCCCCTTCATAGGTCTCCTTGGAGCCTTCCTCCCACCTCCATTCTGGTAGCAGATAATCTCCATCTTCACACCTCCATTCCGGATCCACGCCGAAGCTTTCCTCAACCCGACGTCCTCTTATATCTCACCTCCATCGTCCCGCTCCTTACCTCCTTCGTCCGAGCTTCCGCCAGGTGCCATCGTCTCACTGAACAGTCGCTTTGGGAGATTTCTTCTCACCCCTTCTCTTTTTATGCTTTCATAGTTTATTGTAATTGACATTAGAAGTGATATATATTAGATTTGTTCTATATCTCTTGTGATTCATTTTGCTTGTCTTCTTTCAAAAATACAAAAAAAATAACAAAACCCTAAAATACCAAAAACAAACAAAATGAAGCGCAATTTTCAATAAAGTAAACGTTGCCTCCCTGTGTTCGACCCAGGACTCCCTTGGAGTTTTGGTATAAATTTTATCTGATCGACATGTATTGCAACTACGACGACGGGTTACTTGTAACCCTGATTTCTAACATGCTAAACATGGCCGACCATTTTGGCGTCATTGCCGGGGAGGTAACGGAATTTACTTTATTGTTTATTGCATTTCTTTGCATTTACATAGCACTAACCCTACTTGTCTTTGATTTACTATCTTGCAAGTACCCTAGCATGGAGATCCAAGTGCGGTAAACTGGAGTAAAGTGCAGGTAGAGTGTTTTGTAAGTGTCCCCCACACCACCCCTACCTTAGTTTTCATTCCATAACCAAATAACTCAAACCCAAATCAACTTAGGTGCTTTTTATAAACCCTAGGATAGATTTGGTTGTTTGCTTGCCACCTCTACTCACCACACCATCCATAAATAAAAAAAAAGTGTTATCTGATTGTGGGACTTTATGAAAGCTACACACTTAACACCCACAACTTCTTATCCTAAGGCGCACAATCACCTTGATTCTACCACTTAACTGAGATCTAACCTGTGGACCCGGTACACTTCAACTAAATACACATAAATGAGTAGAAATCTGAATAGGTTAAGCATTCTTGTGTGCCTTAACTAAGTGTTGCAATAGGGTAATTGATTGAGCTGTTTGGGCCGCACCACTCAATCTAAAATTGATCCATCAAGTAGCTTGCCACTTAGGGTTGATTCTTAGGGTTGAACTAGGCACTCCACATTATTTTTGATTTTTAAAGGAACATATCATCACCCGTGCTTTCAAAACTTGGAGTGTTCTACTAAACCTTGATTGAACCAACCTAAGAATTAAACCCTAAAAGCTACTAAACAAGGTTAAATCCTAAAATACACATCATCAAATAACCTTGTTTGAGAACCCTGGTTGTGCACGCACACACATTTTAACTAATCATTAAGGGCACAACCCATCTAAAGGGCCCATCACATTCCTGAAGCACCATTGTCCTAAGCCTAACTAAAATTGATTAGACATTGGCCCTAAGGACTGGTTCGCTCGTTGGGATCCAGATTGAGATTGTTCATGACTAACCTACTTATACTAGTCAATCTGATGTCAAGCTAGGGGAGTAGCGTCAAACGATCGTGGCTGGGGGGTACACTAAGAATCGGAGGCGCAAGCTAAAAGAAGAACCTTCTCCCCAGTCCCTCCTAACTCGTTGGATTGCCTGGACATAAGTAGAGTAAATCATCCATAATCTTAGGACGGATTATGAGAGTCTGTAGACCTTTAGGCTACCCAACCTAAGGGCAGGCTTGTATTTTTGTATTACAGGGCTCCTTTCTCTTTTGATTTCCCTCCTTACTTCACCATGTACCCTTCCACATCTTACACACATTTCCAATCCTATCCTCCTATCACCACTTATCCCCAAGATGATTATTATTCCAACTGGACTTGTAATTACCCATCCACTA
This sequence comes from Thalassia testudinum, assembly GCA_037157565.1. Classification (NCBI taxonomy): domain Eukaryota; kingdom Viridiplantae; phylum Streptophyta; class Magnoliopsida; order Alismatales; family Hydrocharitaceae; genus Thalassia; species Thalassia testudinum. The sequence goes on from JAZHRO010000025.1 coordinate 157,363,915, forward strand.
GCCAAGATGACTTTGATTGGGGATACGAATCCGGACCTCAGTGTCTAGGGCCTAATCCTGGACAACAAGACTATGATTACTATCCTTCCCAAACCTACAATGATTATGGATCTCTATCCTTTGAAGACAAAACCAACTCGATCTACAATCAGGAAGGATATGCTGATTATAACACTTACCCTCCCCAGTATTCCATTGAAAATAGGTCATCACCATTCTTTAAACAACCCGAGATGACCTACTATCAGGGAGGAACCCGAGAACCTCGACATCTTAACTCCTTTAGATTTAACCCAAACCCACCCAAACCTGAATCGAACCAGTCAGTTCAGGTGAACCAAATCCAGGATAGGGTGTTGGCTAATTTGAGGAACACTATACAATCTTTAGAAGCTCAGCCAACACCATGCACTGAAGCCCTGAAGCCTATGATCAAAATGATTGATGAACTTAATAGTTATTTATTGGATTTGCTCCAAAGTGTTAGGGATAGGGACCTGGGTGAGTTTCTTCATGGGAAATTGTCGAGGTTGAGGATGAAATTTGTGGTTGCCCTAGTCAAATCTTGGGATGATTCTCAAGATGAACTTCCTTTAGGAGAGCCAATGTCTGAACCCGCTCAAGCACCTATCGGGGGGGATACATATTCTGAGGTTGGAGATGACCAGGTTGGGCTAGAGCAACCCTTTGAGGATGAATTGAGTTTCTCACCCAAGATCCTAGAGCAAGGGAATGACGAAAAATATGTCTCCATGGACCATGAAATGACATATGTTTTTGAGACATATATAAATGAGGATCATGGATTCTTTGATTCTGAGGGTGAGGAATCTCTTAGTGAAGTCTCACTTGAGCTTAAAGAAGATGATTTTAGTGAGACAAATGGGCTCGAGGAGCATGACGAACCATTTGATAGCCCAGTCATTGAAGATTTTGATTTAGTTGGGGCTAACTTGGAGAATTCAAATCTTCATTTACTTGATGATTCAATCAGTGACCCCATTCCTCATCTGCACCCCGAAGAGCTGACTTTTGAGATCATTGTGCCCAAGTCAATCTTGATTCAGCCACAATTTCTGGACTTGGGAGAATCTTATGGGGAGAATGATATGCTAGAGGTCTTGGAACCTAAGCACTTGATGTTGGAGGATAGGAATGTTGAAATGAAAATTTGGGAGGTTAATTTTGAGGGAAAAACAAGTTTGGATCTAAGGGTTCCTATTGACCTAAAACCACCTACTTTCTACCAGGACCCTTACAATACCTTTCACGTGCAACCTAAGCTCGAAATAACTAGATGTTAAGTGGACAATCGCACCTATTGAACCATCTTTACCCATTGTCTAACACTTTGGCCTTGGGTTGTACACCACTAAACCGCAGGCCCAGCCCTGCAAACACGACAACCTTCAGTTCTAGGTTATTTTCATCCAAAACTTGAGAACCACTCAACCCTGGGTCATGGATCTGCATCATAATCTGGTCCATGTCTGTGGACATCTTCTGCTGGTAGGTTTCAGGATCAATATTTTTATTTTGATTCTGACCTGCACTTGTGAATTCTCAATTTCTTCTTTGTATGTATGTTATGCCTAACTGAAAGCATTAAACTTAGCATGTGTGTATACACTCTTCTCTCTGCGAAGCTGACTGGATTTTCAAGATATGCAAGTGATATTCTGTTTACTCTGCCCTTTTCATGTCTTTATTTTTACAATGAGGACATTGCATCATTTAGGCATGGGGGGTGGATAATCAATTCCTGAAATCATTATGTTAACTCCGTGGAATTTCTTCTAGTTTCTTATAAAATTAAAAAGAAATTTGTAAATTTGAGAAAAAGATAAAAAAGGAAGAAATTAGGAAAAGAGAACCTAGGCATTTGGAAGTTATTAACTCTAGGAAATGATACGAGAAGACCTAAACACTTAGACTCTTCAGGTCTTCAGTCTTAATTAGCCCGGGTGTCCACTCGAATGTGGACTTAGTCTCGAGTTCTCGCCAATTCAAATTCATTTTTAATTTTGCTAATAAATTGGGATGATAAGTATGCAACTTATCAACCTGCCCTTTGATTTGGGGGGATTTTAAGGCTAAGCATCTGCACACTATTCGCACTGACTCACTTTCCAGTGATTTTTATGGAAATTGGGTAGCTAATGGACCAACTTGGGTGATATGGTTGGCAAGTTGTTGGTGGTAACAGCTCATCGGCCGGTTATCCAGAGCCCAGCCACAAGACCATTTTCGTTGTATTGCCTTTAGGTAAATCTTAGATCAAGGAAGCCACCTACTTAGAAAAAAAGAAAAAAAAAGAAACACTCAAAAAGAAATGAAAAAAAATAATAGAAAAAGGAGAAAGTAAAAAAAAGAAAATAATAAAACCACACTTTACCGCATGAGTATGGCTGGCAAGTTGTCGATGGTAACAGCTCATCGGCCGGTTGTTCAGAACCTAGCTCACAAAAAAAATGCACATTAATTCCCAAAACACTTAGGGAAGAAGTGGGGAAGTAGAATAAAATGAGAAGATATACAATGGGTTCACTCTTATGTTGACCACATAAATAAAAGTAGGGAGAAAGCTACCGATCGTAAAGATAAACCTTTAGGCAAGGTCACCTAGGGTCGTAGAAACCCAAAGTTCATCTTAACGGTCGTTTTGTGAGTCTATCACTTTTTCACAAAGATGCTTAGTACTTAGAGTCCTTTTTGAGTCTTAAGCAGGTTGGGTAGCTGTAAAAAGTTATCCTGGAACTCTCAAACTCCAAAAGTACAAAAAAAAAAATTAGAAAAGAAGAAAAATAAATAAAATGTATCTTCTCTTCTCAAATAAGGCGAGAACTTGGGCGGTCTGCATTTTGGCAGACACCTGGGTACTAAGTCTTCGCAGTTTAGGACCTTAGTTGAAATTTTCTATTGTTAATAAACAACTTAGGCCTAAACGATCTAATCCTAATTCTACTTTTATACATAGCATATAGTTTAATTTTGCTAGGGATTAGCAAAAGATAGGCATGGGGGTATGATGTAAATACATTTATTGAGGGTAAAATGCCTATCATGCATGTTCTCAGGCTTAGATTTGCATTCCATATTATAAATATTGCATAGCATGCATCATTCTGCATTTAGAGTAGTTGTATATAATTTAGGTTAATTACGTCCTTTTTGTGGTTAGGAGAGAAGAATATTTATTTTGTAGCCTCGGATAGACGATCTGACTATACGGATCTGATTAAGACGATGATTGGAGTCCAACGCCTCTAAAATCGGCTTGATCGGAGTCTCGTAGCACCATATGTAGTTTGAGGAAGATTAACGACCAAGGGACTAGGAGACATAATTCAAAGCTTTAAATGACAAATCTGACCACACGGATGGATTCGAGTCGATGATCACAGCCTAACGGTGCAAAAATCGACTCAATCTGACCTCTGTAGTAGCCCCTAAAACAAGAAGATAGACAGCCCAGACTGCGCCACATGTCATAGCCCAGGCCGCCCAGTGCACGCACGTGCTACCGCACGTGCGCAACAAGTGGGTGCGCGCATGCGCGTGCAGGTGCACAGTACAGTGCTAGCCCGTGGGCGCTCACGCCCTGCAAAGGCGAGGGAGCGCAGCGCCTGTTATGCGTGAGTTGGACCTACAACGACGCATGAGCTGGACTTACAGCGACGCTTACAGCTGTCTCTAATTCATCACATGCCAACAAAGCCAGTTGTGGGTGCCAGAGGGCATGAGCTGCCTATAGTGACGTTTCTAGCGACGACCTAGATGTCACTAATGGTCTCATACCTATTTTTTGCCTCTTCTCCTCCACTATAAAAGGACCTACCCACTTCCCTTCTAGGCCATCTCTACCTACTCTACTCTCACCTACTTCCAAGCTTTAGCAAGCCTACCAACGCTCCATTAGAGCTTGTTCTCAAGCTCCCAAGGAGCCTATTAGTATAGCAAACCTCTGCCCCACCAAATACTCCAACTTCCCATCCCCCTTCATAGGTTGCCTTGGAGCCATCCTCCCACCTCCATTCCGGTAGCAGATCATCTCTGTCTTCACACCTCCATTTCAAAGCCATGCTGAAGCTTTCCTCAACCCAACATCCTCCTGCATCTCACCTTCGTCGTCTCGCTCCTCACCTCCTTCGTTCAAGCTTCCTCTAGGCACCGTCGTCTCACCGAACAATCGCTTTGGGACATTTCTTATTGCCCCCTTCTCTTTTTGTGCTTTCATAGTTTATTGTAATTGACATTGGAAGTGATATATATCAGATTTATTCTATATCTCTTGTGATTCATTTTGCTTGTCTTCTTCCTTCAAAAATACAAGAAAAAAACAAAACCCTAAAATGCCAAAAACAAAAAAAATGAAGTGTGGTTTTCAATAAAGTAAATGTCACCTCCCTGTGTTCGATCCAGGACTCCCTTGGAGTTTCGGTATAAATTTTTTTTGATCAACGTGTTTTGCAACTACAACGATGGATTACTTGTAACCCCGATTTCTAACACGCTAAACATGCCCGACCACTGGACATGGCCAGACGGCGGAGGAGAACGCCGGCGACGGTGAAGCCCATGCGAGCTGCTGTGGCTGCGTGCGTGGGCTTCGCGTGGCTTTGGTGCTTGGCCGTTCTCGGCGGTGCTTGGCATCGAGCTTTGGTGGTTGGCGGAGGCTTAGCAGAGTGGCTCCGTGAAGGGGGGGTGAAGGCTTTGGGTTCTTTCTGAGGTTGCAGGCAGGTTGAAGAAGAAGAAGACAGAGGACGAAGAGGTGCGGTGCATGCGAGGCTATGGCACATTGCGTGCTTTCATGGAGGGTGTGTGGTGCACGCGAATCTGTGTCACGTTGCCGTGGGTGAGGGTGCACGTGCAAGGGCTGCATGGCTGTGGCCGCTGCATGCGGTGACGTGGGGAGTGGAAGCGAAGCCTGCACATGGGCAGCACGTGGATGGCGGGTGGGAGGTGTGCTGGTCACACGGCTGTAAATGGTGCATTGATGAGGGGTGGTTGCACGCAATGATGGTGGCTATGGGTTCCTCGTCTCCTCTGTCAGTGGAGAAGAAGAGGAAGAAGAAAATGAAGAAGATGGAGAAGAGGGCGTGGTGGTGGGCATGCTGTCACCGTGCGCACCCATGGTTCTGGAGAACGGCGAGTGCGGTGGAGCAAGCTTTTGGCCACGGTGTTCGCTTGGTTCACAGGGTACGTCAGTTCCACGGTGATGGAGGAAGGAGGAGATCCTCTGCAGCGCCAAAGGAAGATAGATCCTCTACTCGGAGAAGATGCATTTTCCTTTTAAATTCTTCCCGAATCTATTTCTCCTTCTCTCCCCTTTTCACGGTTGTCGTTAACTCTAAAAATAGAGTGAACATTCGGTTGGCCTTACGTGAAGGTTGAGACAGAGCAGGTCAGATGGAGGAGGTTGGGTTGTACGAGGCCTGCCTACTTGGATTGGTAGTTGGTGGGTGGTGGTGCGTTGAGGGGGCATGCATGTATTTACTCCCCATGTCTTGCCTGTCATCATAAAAACATGTTATTAATGGTAACTTTAACACATACAAATATGTGTAGGATAAGATAAAATATCATTTAAATAATGAATAGTTAAAGATTAGGAATATGTAATTAACAATTACTTAGGCTAATTAGCACTCCACTAAAGTGGACTGATCAAATACCCCCATGCCAAAGTTTTGCTTGTCTCGAGCAAAAATGAAAAATAATAGAAGTAATTAGAAGATTTCTTCTTTCCTTATTCCAAAAATTTAGAGATCTAGACAAATGTGAAGTGATAGTAACCTAGGTAACGGATCCAAGTGAAAAGCCAACTTATATTTACAGTTTATACTTAATCCTTGGCACACAATTTATTAGGATAGGCAACTTCTTTCCTCAGGGATAAAGTAGAAAATAATCTGTAGTTTAACCTCAGCTTTTTGTCTTAGGTAGGAGATATCGAGTTGAATGGATTTGTATTTGGTGGCACACACTCATCTGGTGCTATACGTAATCTAGTACTACAGACTCTAGATCTTTAGACTATCAAACAAGTCAACTCAGAGAGAGACTAAACAACTGTGCTCTCTTGATGTTCCTTTGTCCTCATTCTTTTCCTTCTTTTCATTCTGAGATCACAAATCTCACCAGATTTGGTAAATGTACTCACTATTTGGTGGCCTCACATGGCATTCACACTTCAATTAAAGTCCTAATAACCCTACAACTAAGTTAGAGGACCTCAGCTAGTATTCGAGCGATCAGAAATACTAAAAAGTAGGTATGGGTCATATTTGGTGAATCGCAATGGTTGCTTTTGTTGTTGCCTCAAAAACATTGACATAAAAAATGACGTGAAGATAAAACTCCAAACTTGAACTCTTTTTTTCTTTTTCTTTTCCTTCTCTTTTTTTTCATATTTTTCTAAATATAAATGTTTCTTCTTTCTTTTTTTTATTTTTTGTTCTTTATTTTTTTGTTCTTTTTTCTTTTTTTCAAATACTAGGCACAAAACGACGCATACTTTTATTTATGAGGCATTATTAGGAATGATGATGGTCAAGAGAATATTGTGTAGCTTATTTGGTGGAAGTTCCTACTCTCGACACTAGGAAAAGATGGATAGGACAATCGTATTTCTGACCTTTGACATTACTACCCTCCTTTAGCCGAGGACTCTATGAAGGACGGTCGTAACCATCCACCATAATCATAGTTTTATTAAGACCCAATCTCTGTGTATCTGCAATATTTGGTGACTCTCGAGAATTCACACAATGTACGCACACAGGAATAGAGAGCGAAAACTATGCCTAACTCTAAGATATCCTCATCTAATTATCCAGAACTTAAGAGTCCTTGCACTAGACTCAGTGCACTAGTAGTCTCTCTACTTCCTTCTCACAAATAATAGGTGAATCTAATAGAAGATAGTATGCCTCACTCCCTTTTAACTGTCCAAGGGTTTAGTAGAAAAAAAATGTTTATTGGTTTTCTTCAAAGATCCATTACCAAGTATATGTGTAAGTGATGTAAATGTCCTAGATTCTAAACTTAAGAAACAATTTAAGAAGAAAAACTTCAAAGGCCCTTCCTTGATAAATTTTCTACTAGGGACTGACAAATTTAACTCAAGAAAATAAAAGATTTTTTATTATATACATATATATATTTTATACTAATGCACCTAACCTAAGTGCATGAATACTATCTAAAATGCAAAATGCACCCCCCCATGCCTAAATCCTACAATGTCCTCATTGTAAAATTAAAACAAGGGGAGAAAGGAAAGGAATCACCTGATGATGGTGTTATTCTGAATGCTGGGTTGCCTCCCAACAAGTGCTGCATTTTCTGTTGGCAGTCAGACTTATAGGAAATCTGTAAGTCTAGTTCCAAATAGAAAGAGCTATGCCCTAAAAATATGAAAAATAGCACGGGCCTAGAAAATAGGTAACCACGGATGTTGGCGAGCTGATGATACAGTGTGATTCCAAATACTTGCCAGAAGACATGATAGCAAACAATCTCGCACGCTACCTGGAGAGGTCTAGGAAAAAGAGTAATAGAAGAAGGGACCTCTTGAAACATGAGTAAAGGATAATAGGGGTTCTCTAAAGCACGATGGGTTTTAAAAGATATAATCATAAGTACGTCAAACCCTTGAATGGCGAGAATAAAAGTACAAGCATCAATCCAAACTTGCCATTCTACCCGAGGATGTACTGTCCTGATATTCTCCCTAAAAAGAATGCAAGTGAGCAGAGACCTGAGGCAAGGATTGGTTAGGGAGTGTAAGGGTTGCTTATGGTGTTGGGCGGTAACGGTTAAGTCCAAGGAGGGCATACTTTGTGGCAAGTCCAACAATTCAGATTTTGTTTTATTCTCCATCATAGTTGTTGCAGAAAAATTTACGTCACCCTGCCTATCATTAATGATTTCCTCAAGAATCGGAATCATATTTTCACCTTCCAGTATATTTGAATCAATGGTGGACTCCAAATTAAATTCCTTTGATGGCAGGGTCGAAGCAACAGAATCATTATCACTAATTTCATCCCAGATTCTTTTGGTTCACTTGAGTTTTTGTTGGGGTGTATATGTGATTCACCAGTAACGAGAGAAGTTGGATGAACAAGCTCTGATACCACTTGAAGGAGCTCTGATACTACTTGAACAAGCTCTGATACCACTTGTAGGATCTAAAGATATGATATATATGGCTATGTGCACAAACACTCAAACACAAAATCAGTAATAACAAGAAAGATTTGCACAATCAATTCAAACCACAAAAGGACACAAAATGTATAGTGGTTCCCCTTCCTTGGGTACTCTACTACTTAAGCCTCCCAGCTTAGGGTTTTTAACCTGATTCTCTCAACCCTGAGAGAATCAATTTACTAAACCGAGGTAATTAATGGGTTACCTCAACCCAAGTACAAAAATGGGTTTGTTCCAACCCAACGAGCAAATGCTCAAGAACAAATGAAATACAGGTGTAAGAAAGAAAACTCTTACAACTAAGTTCCTACGCCTCTCAACAATAATTAAAATAATATTACCGATTTGAGAGCTTAGGATGGATGCGAATAGTGTTGAATTGCATGAACAAAACACGTCAGTGTATTTGCAAACCCGTAGCATGATTGGAAAGCAGCAAACACGATTTCTTCTGTTGAATATGTGGTGGAAAATATGAATCATAGATCTAGGAATTTTCTTTTCTTTTCTCTTGTCTCTTGTGTGCAAACAAAGAGTCCTAGGGTCATTTTATAGAGTTTAGGACCTAGGATACTCGTCTACTTGAAGTTAGGATTTAATTCCCAACTTTATATTGTTGGAATTAATATTTCTGCCGTTCTGTTTAGGGCCAACAGCTAGCTGGTACCAGTAGTAAAGTACCTGTAACGGTACTAGTAGCTCACTGCCACTAGTACATGAGTCCTGGTACCGGTACTCATCATGGGTACCGATACTTGTGACTCCCAGGTTTGGAATTCCTTGCGCACAGTAATCTACCTGTACCGGTACTCATCATGGGTACCCATACTTGTAAGGTTCAGGCCAGAATTAAGCCTTCAACCTGTGGCCAACATGTATCAATACTCATGGTTGGTACCGATACTTGTTGTTCACAGTTTGAGATGAATTCTCAAACCTGTGCCTTGCAAATACTAGTACTGATGAACAGTACCAGTACTTGCTTACAAGTACCTATTTTAAGCGATTTAATCCATTACGTACTTTGAAAATATTCGCAATACAAATCCTAATTTATCTCTACTTGATTTTACGATCTAAGTTATGATTCTTTGTTAAGAGGCATATACAATCTATAAATATAAAATCCAAACTAGAAAAACTAAAGGTCGAAGATGATCTTCTCCTCGACACATCCTTGTCATCCTCCATGACATGATCTTTTTCTTCTCACCATCATGCCTCCATCATTTCTTGTTTGCCTTGCTCCTTCACCTAAATCTGAAAAACACTTGATGGCAAACATTAATCCATAACAATTTTGTTAACACCAAAACAAGATGTGCAACATGGTTCTAACAATCTCCCCCTTTTTGGTGTTGACAAAACTATCTTGCAAAAAGATAATTATAAGAATAAAAATAATTTTTAACAATGTTATATGAAGGAAAAAAAACTTTTAATTAAATCCTCCCCCTCAATATATGCTCTCCCTAAAAATATTACTATTTGCCTTCTATCTTTCTCCCCCTTTTTGTCAATCACAAAAAAGAATGAAGAAATATCATACCATAAAATTTACCAATAGTAAAATGGAGCTTGTGGATACCAGGCATCTCTTGTCCAACATTCTTGGCCTTCATTCAACCTATAGAAAGGTTGAAGTGTTCCGTTATGTGCCTTGAACACCCATTGATTACTTTGATCTACTCCTACAAACAAATATCTTTTCTAGGTACCCATTTTCTTGTAGGTCCTTTAGAGTTAGCACCTTTCAAATCCTGAGATTTATAGAACTTTTTAGTTTTAGATCTATAATTCTTGGGATTTTTAACCTTTTGATACATCCATGCATGCCTAGGTGCATGTGGTTTATTTTCTATATTCTTTTTACTTTGAAATTTTGATTTTATTGAATCACAAAATTCAGTGTCTAGCCGAGTTGTTATTTTAAGATTATTCAAAGTCCCTTCAAAATGCTCATAAATATCTTCTAGTTCTAATATCTTTGCATGCAATTGATTATTAGTTTCTTTTGACATTTCTAATTCTATTTCTAAACATGATTTTTCTAACTCTAATGTTTGATAATTATTCTTTAAAACCATATTTTCCTTTTTAAATGACCTAGCTTTATGACATAGTTCTTCATATGCTTCTAATAATTCTTCAAAAGAGAAATCAAGGTTTACCTCATTATCCGTGTCTTCCATAGTTGCTACCAAGCAAAGATGTGCGATCTCGTCATCACTAGATTTGCTAAAGTCGGTGTCCATGTCGGAGTCGCTATCATCCCATGTTGCTTTAAATACTTTCTTCTTCTTCTTTTTCTTGATCTCCTTTGCTTCTTTACTATTGTCAGTACCTTCGTAGGTGATTTGAAGTGTGTTCCATATCTCAAATGCTGACTCGCATGCTGAGATACAATTGAATTCTTCCCTTGACAACGCACAATAAAGTGCGTTCATCGCCTTCGCGTTTCCCGCAATCTTTTTCTTTTGCTCCGTTGTCCAAGCTATGGCTTCCTGCGGCTTCGGATCCGTGTACTTCTCTTGAATGAGAATCCAAGACTCCTCGTCCATTGCTTTGAGAAAGACTTGCATCCTTCTCTTCCAATACCCATAGTCCATCCCATCAAAATAGGGAGGATGAGTGGATGACTGTCCTTTGGTGCGCCTTGATGTGGATGCCATCGCAAGTCGAGTTGTTACGTCTTCTTGAAACCAGGCACTGATACCAATTGAACAAGCTCTGATACCACTTGAAGGAGCTCTGATACCACTTGTAGGATCTAAAGATATGATATATATGGCTACGCGCACAAACACTCAAACACAAAATCAGTAATAACAAGAAAGATTTGCATAATCAATTCAAACCACAAAAGGACACAAAATGTATAGTGGTTCCCCTCCCTTGGGTACTCCACTACCTAAGCCTTCTAGCTTAGGATTTTTAACCTGATTCTCTCAACCCCGAGAGAATCAATTTACTAAACCGAGGTAATTAATGGGTTACCTAAACCCAAGTACAAAAATGGGTTTGTTATAACCCAACGAGCAAATGCTCAAGAACAAATGAAATGCAGGTGTAAGAAAGAAAACTCTTACAACTAAGTTCCTACGCCTCTCAACAATAATTAAAATAATATTACTGATTTGAGAGCTTAGGATGGACGCGAATCGTGTTGAATTGCGTGAACAAAACATGTCAATGTGTTTGCAAACTTGTAGCACAATTGGAAAGCAGCAAACATGATTTCTTATCTTGAATATGTGGTGGAAAATATGAATTATAGCTCTAGGAATTTTCTTCTCTATTCTCTTATCTCTTGTGTGCAAACAAAGAGTCCTAGGGTCATTTTATAGAGTTTAGGACCTAGGATACTCGTCTACTAGACGTTGGGATTTAATTCCCAACATTCATATTATTGGAATTAATATTTCTGTCATTTTTTTTGGGCCAACAGCTAGCTGGTACGGGTACTAAAGTACCTGTACCGGTACTAGCAACTCACTGCCACCAGTACATGAGTCCTGGTACCGGTACTCATCATGGATACTGGTACTTGTGACTCCCAAGTTTGGAATTCCTTGGGCACAGTAACCTACCTATACTGGTAGTCATCATGGGTACCAGTATTTGTAAGGTTCAAGCCAGAATTAAACCTTCAACCTGTGGCCATCATGTACTGGTACTCATGGTTGGTATCGGTACTTGTTGTTCACAATTTGAGACAAATTCTCAAACTTGTGCCTTGCAAATACCAGTACTGATGAATAGTACCGGTACTTGCTTACAAGTACCTATTTTATGCGATTTAATCCATTACGTACTTTGAAAATGTTTGCAATATAAATCCTAATTTATCTCTACTTGATTTTACGATCTAAGTTATGATTCTTTGTTAAGAGGCATATACAATCTATAAATATAAAATCTAAACTAGAGAAACTAAAGGTCGAAGATGATCTTCTTCTCCTCGACACATCCTTGTCATCCTCCATGACATGATCTTTTTCTTTTCACCATCATGCCTCCATCATTTCTTGTTTGCCTTGCTCCTTCACCTAAATCTGAAAAACACTTAATGGCAAACATTAATCCATAATAATTTTGTTAACACCAAAATAAGATGTGGAACAAGGTTCCAACATTGGATCAATATCCTTAATTAATTTTGATGGAGGATCAGTCTTAATGCTTTGGAGTAAGCCTATATCATTCAATTCTTTGTTTTTCTCTTGACATAAATCCTCAATTGATGTGTATTGTCCCCGAGAGTCTCCCTTTAGCTTCTCACTATTGTGTTTGTCCTCCTCCAATATCAACTCCTAGTTTTGTGGAGGATGACTCTCAAAATCAAAAGAAGGGAGGAATCCAGATTTCACCAGATTATTTATATCCTCAAGGGGTAAGTCCTCAAATAACACATAATCCCCCTGAGATTCACTCTAGATTCTAAGGTCGGGTTCCTCCATTGGGTTATCATCCTCCTCTAAAATAGACTCTTTATATCCAAAATTGATCCAATTGATCCAATTCATCCTCCATTCCCTTAGGGTCACCTTCATTGGGTGCATTTAAGTCCTCAGAATGCTGAATGGTAGGTGTTGATTCCCTAAGTGGAGGGTCAAGATTAGGCTCACTAAGGGTAGAATGGGGTTCCACTAGATAATTAATAGGGGAAGTGATATGAACAATACGACCTTGACCAGGGTTATCAGGGGTAAGGAAAATACTGTCATTAGGGTCAAGATCCTTAAGAGGTACGGTCTTTCCTTTCTTTTGACTCAAATATAGCTTGGGTGGATAATTAGTAGGATCATTCACCTCTAGTGGCCGTGTCTCATAAGGAGAGTCTATGTGATAGCTACTCAAAACGGGATCCCTATTGCCATTGGTTTCCTCAGAATTATTTTCATGATCACAGTTATACTTGTAAGGATTAGAATCACTAGTAAGAGAGTAGCTAAATTGTCTAATTTCTTTGTTTAATTATTGACTATTCCTTAACATCTCTCCCATAGACTCCATCATTTCCTTTTGTTGCTTTTGCATTTCTATCATAAAAGAGGAGAGGCTACTACTATCAGATTGGGGAGGATAGTCAATCTCAGGCTCTGGTTGCCTAGGGGTATCTATCCAACCTTGATAAGGAAAATCATGAAGGGTGGGAGAGTTGGGTGTTTGCATAGTAGTGGGGATTCCATGGATGGAAAATCCCACTCCTAGGCTCTGCTAAAAAATGGGAGCTATCGGCCCAGTACTCCCAGGATAGGAATATGAATTATCCCATGAATTGTTAATGTACCCATCAAAGGATGGATACGCTTGGGGCATGGGATCCTAGTTAAAATGATAGGAGTAAGGATAGTCCTTTTTTTTTCAATTAAATGGTTTAACTCTCTTAAGACTTAGATTGATTAAAAACAGAAAACATCCTAGAGAGTTCTATCACACCAAGCAAACATAAGGAAAGAGGTCTTTTGTTGATTTAAAGTTCTTTAAGTCCTCTTCCAACTCTTCAGCTTGTCCAAATATAGTCAAGGCAATGTTTCTCCGTTCCCACATAAGTGGTATAAGAGAAATGAGGCACTTGAAATTTCTAGTCAATGACTGTTAAGAAGGTTGAGGTTACTTTTTGTCCATTTTGGGTGATCAATCAAGTTATCAAGCAATTATGCACCCTAAATTGAACTTCGAGTGCCCTAAAGACGTATACTTTGTTGCGATGATATTCTCTAATGCTCAAGTGAAAAGGTACTCCAAGGATGGAACCAAGGGATGCAAGTAGGGCGAACCCTTCCTTTGAGGCGTTGCATTAGCGGTGCCTCTTAATTACCCTTGAATTGCTTTAAGGGGTGTCCCCCTCCTTAGAGTATCAAGTCACTCAGGCAAAAGTTAATACTACCGCCACAAAGCGAGATAGGAGGGTTTGCATCGATTAAGAGATTTATGCCTATGTCCATGTTCTCTAATTTCTTCACAATTTAGTCACTAACCACCTGATGGGAACACCATCATGAGCCCTAATTCGCTCATTTTGACCTAGAAAAGAGAACAAAAGCTCCTACATAACCAAGTGAAGGGCCTAACTCAAGGAATAAATGGTTTGAAAGAAAGGCAAGAAACAAAGGGTAAAAATGCAATTTTACCATTGCAGTACAACAATAGGATTTCTCAAGGGATAAACATAGGTCAATTGGTCTTAACAAGATAAAAAGTGGGTTGGTTCAATCAGAAAAAGGGTTAATGTGAAATTTGGGAACTAAATGACTTCTTATAACCCTAAAATAGACCCACTTAATTTAATAAGGTTTTGGTCAGGATAAAATTGAAATAAATGCTCTAAAAATCATGAAAAAATATCCTCTAGGGTTTATAACCTTCAAATTGGCCTTTAGAACCTATTTTGACCTAAATAGGGGTCCTAATCAAATATTTGCCCTAAAATGGGTTTTTGTGTAAAATGCCCAGTCAAGCATGGTCAAACCTAAAATCCAACTTCACCATTGGATTCGTTAGGTCAAAATTAGGCTTATACCAAAATTTGGACCTAAGGGGAGTTCACCTTGACCTACTTTGCAAAACAATCCAACCTAATTACATTTATGCCCATAGCTTTTGAAAACCCTTTCAGACACCCCCTATCTTCCTTGTCGTTCTTTGCAATTAGGTCCCTCTGCCATTATAGCAGAGGAATCCTACTTTGGTAAGGATTCAAGAGGGATATCTCTTTGATTCCTCAGAGAATCCCTCTCAAAATTTGAAAGGGAGATTCTCTAAGGAATTCCCGATCATGTGAACCCAATTATGCGCTCTGATTTCCACCTAATCTCTCATGCGAATGCATGGGAGATTTGCATATCTCTTGACCTTCCAAATCTGGCAAGGTTGCCATGCTTGGAAGCTTGCCTTCCAAGCACAAGGCCCTCTGCCTGCGACTATAAAAGAGGACCCAGATCCCCTTAGTCAATTCATGCTTGTTTTGGCCTGAGATTACTCCCAAAATTCCTCCCTTCCCCTCTGGCCAAAAGGCCCACAAGCTCCGATGACTCCTCCTCCCTCTTCTCGTCACTCTGCCACCATACTTGTGGCAGAGTTGCCTCCACCTCCTTCCGCGTCGCGCCACACCTGCGCCCGCGCCTATCTTCCTCTCGTCGTTCCACCTCTCTATCTCCAGGTCTTCGTCTCCAGTGATGGCATATACGCGTCATCTGCCCCCTCTACTCCCCCTTCGTCCAGCTACTCATAGATAAGTCTCCTTCCCCTACTCTTTCGTTTCCCCTTATCAATTTCTACTTTCATGCCTCGACAACCACATACCACCACCACCTTCTCCACCTCCGACAGACCACCAGTGAGGTGCATCCACCAATCCACGCACCCATACACATTGCCAACTACCTTGGAAGCATTACCTCATTCCATTGATCAATTTCCCCCTCTCCATTGACCACCACAACCTCTGTTCACTCCCCCCGAACACACCCAACTCCACGGCCACAGAATGACCTAGGCACGCATGGCTAGGCCATCTCTCACCACACCAACACCTGAGCCACATTCGTCGTGTCACGGCGAAGCTGTCTGAGCGATGTGACAGGGCCGTGAGGCCGCATTCATGTTGACAGGTATAGGGGCCCTATCCGCCATTGAAGCAAGCTTGAAGAAGCTTGCTAGCTTCACAGCAGCCTCCAGGTGCCAGGAGACCAAGTCCCAGGTGTGCAGTTTCTCTTCGCGAACCAAGTCAGCCCATAAATTGAAGGCCAAAGCATTTACAGATTCAGCAATCAAAAGAAGACTTGTTGCGGGCGCATGTGAGAAGCAGGTGGGACATTTTGTCCCACCTCGAAAACTTTGGAGCAAGCGGCACAGGATAAATTGAAAAACTTCCAGGGGCTTATCGCCTCCTGACACAGGGTGAGGTCCCACTCACCCTCTCACGCCTCATCTGCGACCCCACAATACGCGGACCTGGTATTTGACCCAACTACCCACACACTCCTGGCCCACCACACATGCTGGTGGGCCTAGTCTCGGGCGCACCGACCCGACCCGTATACCCAAGCAGGCTCTGGGAGAGCAAGCCTAAGAGGGAAGAAAGAGAGTAGAGTTCGTGGGGAGGGTAGGGGTTAGGTTTTGCTCTCCAAGGAAGAAGAAGAAGAAGGAAGAAGAGGAAGAAAGAAGCCTCAGCAGCGGCTAAGGGTGAAGTCACCAAGGAAGAAGAAGAAGGAAGAAGGAAGGAGAAGGAAGCTTCAGTAGAAAAGCAAAGGAAGAAAAGGGCTCGGCTGAAGTCAGAACAGAGAAAGAGAAAGAAGAGAAGAAAGAGAGGCTAAGGCTAGCTATCAGAGGAAAGTAAGAAGAAGAAGAGAAAGAAGAAGCCAACGTCAGACATCAGAGGAAAGAAAGAAAAAGAAGAGAAAGCTCAAGCCAGAAGCAAAGAGAGAATTATCTGATTTTTACATCTTTCTTCATATTTTTTTGAGCTTCTATATACATTGAAACCATTGCTTCATAATTTGATTGATCATTACATTTTATCAAGTTGAAAGTTGTGTTCTTAGTTTTTAAATCCCAATTTGCTCCCTGTGTTCGACCTCGGATTCATATTTTTCAAGTAATAAACTTTCATTTGTTTTTGAAGTGATTTCAACTATACTGCGACGCATTTATTTTATAAACCCGATTTCGCTTTCGATGAACATTTTGGCATCGTTGCCGGTGAGCAACGGGAAATTTAGGAACTTTGATCATAACTTCTGATTCAATACTAACTTGATCTATTTCTTCTGTTGTGATTGTTTCAGGGGAAGAAAAGAAGACAGCCGCACAACAACCACACCAGGGGCAGGTAATTTCTCATTTGCTCTCTCTTAATCCCCTCAATTCTAAAAAGGAAAACAAAGAGAAAATCAATTTAGGGCTACCTACTTTCTATATCTAGTAATTCACCAAAGTTGCCTAATTTTAATTTCAACACATTTTGAATTGAGCATCCATTTAAGTTAACTAGGGCTAGCACATTCTTGATTGAGCCTTAGATACCATCTTTGTGGCAACTAAATTGGACCAAGTAGAGCCAACTTAAGGATTCCAATCTAAGGTTTTTAGAGACACATCTTCTCTAAGAAAAGAATCAAAGTTTTCAAAAAGAGATGTGCCTAAGCCTTGATTGAAGAGATTTATCCAAGAGAAACCTTAAAAAAATCAAGCTCTTAAGTCACTTGAACCCTAAAAGAAAGGACCTAAAAGCTCTCAAAGGACAAAGAGGTGAAGTTGACCCCTTGGGTCAACCAACCTTGAAACTAGGTCACTTTTTGCACCCAAAATATCTAAAATTCAAGTGGAACCCTAAGCACCTTGATCTTAATTAAATGTGGTAGACTTAAGAGGTCAAGGTCCCCATTCTAGTCTACCTTGAATCTCAGTGACAAGAGAGGTTAGGTGGGGGAAACCCTGTAACTCGTTGGGATGCTCTACCATGTAGGGGTCTTTGCGGAACTCTCCCTCTCTGGCTGCTTAGGTATTTCTCAGGTGGATGGCCTTTTCTGACTAAGGGGTGTCATCCGCCCCGAACCTCTATAGTCATCAAAATTTTTTGGGTGTCTCGATTGGGTCCAGCACATTCTAATCTCATCTAATCCTTCGGTGCAAGTTTGGTAGGAGGTCCTTAAGACCATCCTTATGACCTCCTTTAGAAATCCACTCCTGCTGAGGCCAAGCCTCGACGCCCGTGTTTGTGCAGCAACCCCACCACATAGATCTCTCCTCTAATTCACCAGAACCAAGTTCTCCTTCTTCCATCATGGCACAACCAATTGAAGAAGAGAACAACCTTGAACACCAACTTCAGCGCTTGAATGATCTATTCCAAAACTTTGTAAACCCACCGCAGTATCCTATGATGCGAGATCACTATAATCGTGCTGCAGTGGCAATCAAGCCTCAAGTCCAAATCCCGGCTGGAGGTCCTAATTCTAAACTCAAGCCCAATATGATTCATGCCATTCCAAAATTCAATGGGCTTAACTCCGAGGATCCCATCTAGTACATCAAACAACTCAAACATCTGGCCCAGACCTTCGGGTCAGATGTACAAAATAAGGATATTCTGCTCATGAAGATGTTCTCCTTCTCCCTCATGGACAAGGCTGCTCATTGGTATCAGACTCAAACACGTCCGATCAACACATGGGTTGAACTCCTGTCCGAATTTTTGAAAAAGTTCTTCCCCGTTGGCCGGACGAATGCCTTGTGCCACTAGATCACTCAGTTCACTCAACAATCGAGTGAACCTCTTCATGAGGATGGGACCGATTCTTGGATCTCATGCGAAAGTGCCCCCATCACGGAGTTCCTAAATGGGAACAAGTTCAGTCTTTTTACTAAGGACTCTGTGAAGACATTCGATTGTTCGTCAATGCAACCTGTGGAGGAAACATCATGGGTCAACACGAGGACATGGTGTGGGAGATTCTCGAGAATATGTGTGAGAACTCCATCAATAATGACTCCATGGGCTTATTCGACCGGACGAATGCCCGCGCATCAACGAATCCTAGCGGATCACAAGAGACGTAGGGCCTGTCCGCATTCGTCGACTTGGAACTGATGGTCAGTCAGTTGGACAAGGTCTCTATCATAGAGAAGAAGGTGGATGAGCTGACTCGACATCTGCAGCGAGCCACCTCTGCGCAAAACTCGTTTGCACAGCCATCTCTTGCGAGGGAAACTGTGCAGAATATCTGTCACCGATCTTCTCAGGGGATGGACCCATATCCACCCCATCTGACTCCAGGATCGGAGGGACCTCCTATCCAACCTATTCTAGTTGGGGGACTCTGAACCCTCATACTCTGATTTTCCTGAGGCTCCTCAGACCTGCGAGGACCTCAACGCCATCTAGAATGATCCATTCTCCAATACCTATAACCCTGGATGGCGGAATCATCCCAACTTCCTGTAGGCAGGAAATTCTTAGAATCAAAGACCACCTTATCAACCTCGTCCACAAGCTCCTCATCCATATCAGCTGCCTTAGCCTCAGTCCAACTCCACCTATCAATTTGGGCCAAACCAAACAGATCAAATGACTCTTATCCTTCAAACTCTGGCTGACATTCAAAAGACGAATGTGGCAATACAAAAATAACACAAGGACAAAATCACAAAGGTTAGCAATCAACTCGCCCAAATGGAGAATTCCCACCAACCTGGCACACTCCCTTCGCAACCTCTGCCGAATACAAATAGCGTGCTGACCTAGAGGCACGTTATGAACCCAAATCCAGTCCACACCCACATGATTTATCAGGCCCCTTCTATTCCATCACCTGACAGGATGGAAGCTTTGACATCTTACATGGGATTTTAACAGTAGCCACCTATTTTACCAACCCCAAACCAAAACTAGGCAGAACTAAACTCCGTAACAACCCGTAGTGGTAAAGCAACTCAAGACCCACCTTATCCAAACCACTCCAAGCTTGGTAGTAACCCTAGGATAGTTATCTAGGACACCCCTATCCTAGATCAAGAACCTGGACCTATTCTAGAGGAACCAACCAAGGTTCCATTTCTCGAGGCCTTGACCAAGGGAAAGAGGATAACCAAACCCGTGGCTCCTGAGGAGGATCTGGTCAAGCTCTTTGAATAGGTCCATATAAACATTCCTTTGATGGATGCAATCCGCCACGTACTAGCTTATGCACGATTTCTGAAGGACGTGTAAACACCCAAGCGTAAGTCACGAACCAAAAGTGGGAGCCCAATCGTACTATCAGAGCAAGCTAGCTCTGTAATCTTGAGCAAACTCCCACCTAAGGCTAAAGACCCAGGTACTCCCCTGATTTCATGTACTATTGGTGATACCTAATTCGACAGAGCCTTATTAGATCTAGGTGACTCCATAAACCTAATACCTACATCCCTCCTTGACCACCTTGAAGAATCTGAGCTTAAACCAATAGAGGTGATGTTGCAGGTAGCCGATCAATCCATCAAGTCACCTAAAGGAGTACTCGAGGATGTCATCGTAAGGGTACGAGATTTCTACTTCTCGATGGATTTTATAGTTTGGATATGGATGCACCTAAAAACCCAAGGGATACACCTATTATACTAGAGAGACCTTTTCTGGACATTGCTAGGGCCAATATAAACTGTGAGGAGGGCCAAATAGAACTAAAATTCAGGAACCAAATACTGAAGATTGACATCTTTAAGGCCCAACAAGGGATTAATTGCGGTGTTATAGACCACATATGTGATATCAAAGCTGTGGTTGATGAACCGTATATTGAGGACAACCTGATTATTCCCGATCAACCACCAAAAGATCAAAACCCGCAAACAGAGGAGTCTGAACCTGATTTAGATACACCCATAACTCCCTCCCTTGCTCCTGACACACACCCTGAACCACCCGCTGCTACTGATAACCCCATTCTGGAACTCAAGCCTCTTCCCAATCATCTAAAACACGTCTTTTTGGGTTTCAATCAGATGCTTTCTGTGATTATCAACTCCAAACTCACACTTGACCAGGAATCTCGTCTGATTATTGTTCTCTAGTAACATCGTAGAGCCATTAGATGGACTCTCGATGATTTGACTGGCATTAGTCCCTCTTATTGCACACACCGGATCTACACTGAAGAGGGCACACGACCTTTGCGAGAAATGCAGAGATGTTTAAATCCTAATCTACAGGAGGTCGTGAAAAAGGAGATCATTAAGTGGTTAGATGCAGGGATCATCTACCTGATCTCCGACAGTTAGTGCCTGTGGGTGAGTCCAATTAAGGTTGTGCCTAAGAAGGCAGGACTCACCGTCATTATGACTGAAACTAAAGAAGTCATACTGATCCGTGTGGCTAACTCATGGAGAGTCTGCATTAATTACAGAAGACTCAATTCCTCCACGAAAAAGGATCATTTCCCACTACCGTTTATTGATTAGATCCTCGAGAAACTGGCAAGAAATAGGTTCTTCTGCTTTCTTGATGGGTACTCTGGTTATAACCAAGTGACAATCCATCCTGAGGACCAAGAAAAGGCCACCTTCACCTACCCCTTTGGGACGTACGCGTTCCGAAGGATGCCGTTCGGTCTCTGCAATGCACCCGCGACTTTTCAGCGGTGCATGCTTGCCATATTCTAAGATATGGTAGGTGATTATCTGGAAGTCTTCATGGATGACTTTTCAGTATTCGAAGCATCATTTGATGATTTCCTCCTGCACTTGGTCCAAATCCTCAGGTGGTGCATTGATGTAAATCTGGTTCTTTCCTGGGAAAAGACCCATTTCATGGTGCCTAAAGGAATTGTCCTGGGACATCTGATTTCAGAGAAAGGCATCCAAGTCGATTGAGTTAAGGTAAACTTGATTTCCAAACTCCCTATGCCTAGCTCGATCAAGGACATCCGATCTTTTTTGGGGCACGTTGATTTTTACCGTCGATTTATCCCTGATTTTTCCAAAGTCGCACGTCCCCTGACCACTCTTCTCCCCAAGGATGTACCTTTCGAAATCTCCAAGGAATGCACTCAAGCATTTGAGATCCTCCGTGACCGAGTTACCCAAGCCTCAATCCTACAATCCCCTGATTGGTCTCAACCCTTTGAGATCATGTGCGATGTATCTGATTTTGCTATACGAGCGATTTTGGGGTAGAAAATTGATGGAAAACCAGTGGTCATTTACTACGCTAGCAAAACACTTGACGAGGCTCAGCGTAACTACATAGTTACTGAGAAAGAGCTGCTAGCCATAGTTTTTGCCTTGGAAAAATTTAGATCTTATCTCCTAGGTTCCCGTGTTATCATCTACTTGGATCACACAGCTATGAGGCATCTCCTTGCAAAGACGGATGCGAAACCTCGATTAATCCGCTGGATCTTGCTGTTGAAAGAATTTGACCTTGAGATTCATGACAAAACGGGAAAACAGAACGTGGTAGCTGATCACTTGTTCCGCCTTCCTTGTGAGATCATCGACCCGTTCGGACCCATCAAGGAACATTTCCTTGATGAGCACCTTCTGACTATCAATACAAGGTTTGCATGGTTTGCTGATATAGTAAACTACTTGGCATCACATAAGATCTCGTCCAATTAGTCAAAGGCCAAGAAGGACAATTGCTTTCCGATGCCAAGTATTACTTTTAGGAAGATCTGTATCTTTTTCACGTCGGTGCTGATCAAATAATTCGACGATGTGTCACAGAAGAGGAAATCCAAGACATACTCTTTCTGCCATGACCAGGAATGCGGTGGACACTTTTCAGGTCATAAAACCACAGCAAAAGTCCTCCACTGCAGCTCCTACTGGCCCACAATTTTCATGGATGCATACAATCACTGTAAGGCATGTACCCGTTGCCAGACCTTGGGAACATGAGCCATAGAGATATGATGCCTTTACAGTATATTCTAGTATGCCAGATTTTCGACATTTGGGGATTGATTTTATGGGACCCTTCTCTATCTCGGATGGCTTCAAATACATTTTACTCACTGTTGACTATGTGTCCAAATGGATCAAGGCCATTCCGACCTGAACCAATGATAATAAAGTTATCAAATTCATTCATCAGAACATCTTCTCATGGTTTGGGATTCCACGTACGATAATTTTCGATGGAGGGACCCATTTCACAAATGCTCAGTTCAGGTCACTGATGACCAAATACGGGGTGTCACACCAAATCTCTACTCCTTACCACCCCCAAACTAATTGTCTAGCTGAGCTATCAAACTGGGAGAGCAAGAAAATCCTCCAGGTTACTGTTAGACCTGACAGGAAGGATTGGTCATCCCAGCTTCCGGAAGCTTTGTGGGCTTATAGGACCACCCACAAGACCCAATTAGGTATCTCTCCCTTCATATTGGTGTACGAGAAGGCGTGTCACCTCCCCGTCGAATTGGAGCATAAAGCCTATTGGGCAGTACGAAACTGCAACCTAGATCTTTCTAAGGTTGGAACCCATAGAAAGCTTCAAATGAGCAAGATCGATGAATTATGCCACGACACGTATGAGAACTCACGAATTTACAAAGGGCAGGTTAAAGCCTTTCATGACAAGCACATATATAGAAAGATCTTTTATCCTAGTCAAAAGGTCCTACTCTTCGATGCCAGACTCAAACTGTTCCAAGGAAAATTGTGATCAAAATGGATCGAACCCTACTTAGTCCGACAAATCTTTGGAAATGAAGCCATTGAAATTAGTCCACTCAGCCACGATTCTGAACCCTTCATCGTGAATGATTAGCGACTCAAACCATTCATTGATGTGACCGATACAAATTTGGCTGAGATATCCTTTACCCTCCATTCTCTTTGAGCTCATTGTGCCCAGCCGATGGCGTAAAACTCAGTGCTTAATGGGAGGCAACCCGTCATTCTTGAAAAACATGAAACCTTTCTTGACATTCCTATGCTGAATTCATATTGCACTTTATGGTTCATCCATTAGAACAGCCGACTCTACCTCAGGTACCCATACCCGAGTCTAGAAATCGTTCGCAACAGTCACCCCGACCCGTTCACCCACCCAAAACTTGTCCTAATGAATGAACTAAGCTGAATTCGAACCCACCTAATTTACAATGGGGATATTGCAAATCGTAAGCATGGGGGGGTATGAAAGTGCAAAACTTCATGAAAACTCATCTCACAAGAAAAGGTTTCAACAAAAAAAACACATGTCACAAAAAACACCCAAAAAAAATGAAAAAAAAATCTTGAAAAAGGACATAAAATTGAGGGGAGAGAAAATTTCTTTGAGGCCATACAAACCATAAGGAGGAAAAGAGAAAAATGACAAAAAAGGAGCACAAAATGAAAAACAAAAAGAATAGTCATTAGTAAGAGGTTAAGAGATTAACCAAAGTTCTCGACCACATTAAGGAAAAGAGGAAAATATAGGAAAAAGTGCTAATGAGACACAAGAAGAGATTAGTAGGAATGCTAATCATAGGCCTTTTGGGCTAGACTCTTAGGCTTAAAACTTCAAGTATCCGCTAAGATCTGGATAATCCTTAAGAGGTTGGGGAAAATGTGAAGCTTAAGTATTAGGTCTAAGGCTTAGAGAGTATTCAACCTTGTTAACTAACCTTTGGTTTGTAGGACTCGGTAACCTAAGCACCCTAATCTACACACAGTCTGGTTCAGTGCGCATAACTATCAAAATCACGCAAAAGCATTTAAATGTTCTAAAAAAAGTTGCCTAGATTAGGAGCGATCAATCAACATAAGTTGATTTGGACAAGTTCCCAACGTGGAGAGGCAAGAAATTCCCCTCGAAGATGCATAACAACATATCGTCTCCTCGGTGCTTGTCTCCTAGGATATTTACATATCCTACTGGGGGCACGTAAGCAGCTTGCTGGTTCAGATGCCATGGGTGGCATTATCACGAAATGTCGATTGCCAGGGTTTGGATTTAGCTACAGAACGCCATGGGCACGATTATCTCGAAATCTCGAAAGCTAAGGTTCTGGGGGTTGCCATGGGCGGTGCTATTACGAAGCATCAATTGCCAGGGACCTTTGAGGATTGATGATGGGGATGAGGACTCTGATACAGACCGTGTTGAGAAGCCAATCCGAAGTTAGAAATAAAAAGAAAAGAGAGAGAAAACTCTCCAAACAAATAAATCCTCTATCTCTCTCTTATAAAAAATACACTGCAAACTGAACCAATGCTAAAATATGTCTCAAGCACGAGTGCTTTAACCGTGGAGTCCAACGAACCTTAGGATAGTTCTTGCGAGCCTTAAAAACCTTTGCGGAGGACCAAGACTAGAGCTAGTCAGGTCTGGATCTTGGTTGGTACTTGAGTTCCTCTAAGCATACTGTCGGCATTCTAACCTAATAAAAAAGAAAAAGAAAAAGCACTCATCATAAATTGTGAAAGAAACTCATGGTCTAGAAAAGAAGTTAAAACCTTAAAATTTTTCTAAGGGACTAGCAAAAGCTAGGCATGGGGGTATGATGGGAACACCATCATGAGCCCTAACAAGCTCATTTTGACTTAAAAAAGTGAACAAATCTCCTACATAACCAAGTGAAGGGCCTAACTCAAGGAATAACTGGTTTGAAAGAAAAGCAAGAAATAAAGGGTAAACTGCAATTTTACCATTTGAATACAACAACAGGATTTCTCAAGGGCTAAACATAGGTCAATTGGTCTTAACAAAATAAAAAGTGGGTTGGTTCAATCAGAAGAGGGTTGATGTGAAATCTGGGAATTAAATGACTTCTTGTAACCCTAAAACAGATGCACTTAATTTAATAAGGTTCTGCTCAGAATAAAATTCAACTAAATCCTCTAAAAATCATGGAAAATATCCTTTAGGGTTTCGAACGTTAAAATTGGCCTTCAGTACCTATTTTGACCTAAATAAGGGTCCTAATCAAATATTTACCATAAATTGGGTTTTTGTGTAAAATGCCTAGTCAAACATGGTCAAACCTAAAATCTAACTTCACCATTGGATTTCTTAGGTCCAAATTAGGTTTATACCAAAATTTAGACCAAAGGGGAGTTCACCTTGACCTACTTTGCAAAACAGTCGAACCCAATTACATTTATGCCCCTAGCTTTTGAAAACCCTTGCAGACACCCCCTATCTTCCTCGTTGTTCTTTGAAATTAGGTCCCTCCACCATTACAGCAGAGAAATCCTACTCCAGCGAGGATTCAAGAGGGATATCTCCTTGATTCCTGAAAGAATTCCTCTCAAATTTGAAAGGGAGATTTTCTGAGGAATTCTTGATCATGTGAACCCAATTATGCGCTCTGATTTCCACCCAATCTCTCATGCGAATGCATGAGAGATTTGCATATCTCTTGATCTTCCAAGTTCGACGAGGTTGCTGTGTTTGGAAGCTTTCCTTCCAAGCACAAGGCCCTCTGCCTGCGACTATAAAAGAGGCCCTAGATTCCCCCGATCAATTCAAGCTTGTTTTGGCCTAAGATTACCCCCACATTCCTCCCCCTCTAGCCGAAAAGCCCACAAGCTTCGGAAAGTCCTCCCTTTTCTTGTCGCTCTGCCACCATACCAGTGGCAGAGTTGCCTCCGCCTCCTTCTTCCGCGTCGTGCCACACCTGCGGCCACACTTATCTCCCTCTCATCGTCGTCACCTCTCTATCTCTGGGTCTTCGTCTCCGGTGACGGCATATACGCGTCGTCCGCCCCCTCTGCTCTCCCTTCGTCCAGCTACTCACAGATAAGTCTCCTTCCCCTACTCTTTCTTTTCCCCTTATTAATTTCTACTTTCACGCCCTGACAACCATAGACCACCACCACCTTCACCTCTGGTAGACCATCAGCGAGGTGCATCCACCACTCCACGCACCCACACACCTCGCCAACTACCTCAGAAGCATCGCCTCATTCCACTAATCAATTTCCCCCTCTCCATGGACCACCACAACCTCTGTTCACTCCCCCCGAACACACCCAACTCCACGGCCACAAAACGACCTAGGCACTCATGCCTAGGTCGTTCTGCACCACACCAACACCTGAGCCACATTCGCCGTGTCACGGCGAAGCCCTCTGAGTGATTTGATAGGGCCATGAGGTCGTATTCGTGTTGACAGGTGCAAGGGCCCTATCCACCATTGAAGCAAGCTCGAAGAAGCTTGCTAGCTTCACAGCAGCCTTCACGTGCTAGGAGACCAAGTCCGAGGTGTGCGGTTTCTCTTTGCAAACCAAGTTATCCCATCAATTGAAGGCTAAAGCTTCTGCAGCTTCAGCAATCAAAAGAAGACTTGCTGCAGGCGCGCACGAGAAGCGAGTAGGACATTTAGTCCCACCTCATAAACTTTGGAGTGAGCAGTGTAGGATAAATTGAAAAACTGCAAGGGGCTTAGCACCTCCTGACACGGGATGAGGTCCCACTCGCCCTCTCATGCCTTGTCTGCGACCCCACGCTACACGGACCTGGTATCTGACCCGACTACCCATGCACTCCTCGCCCACCACACATGTTGGTGGGCCTAGTCACGGGTGCACCGACCTGACCCATATACTCGAGCAGGCTCTGGGAGAGCGAGCCTAGGAGAGAAGAAAGAGAGGAGAGTTCGCGGGGAGGGTAGGGGTTAGGTTTTGCTCTCCAAGGAAGAAGAAGGAAGAAGAGGAAAAAAGAAGCCTCAGCAGCGACTAAGGGTGATGTCGACAAGGAAGAAGAAGAAGGAAGAAGGAAGGAGAAGGAAGCTACAGCAGAAAAGCAAAGGAAGAAAAGGGCTCGGCTGAAGTCAAAAGCAAAGAAAGAGAAAGAAGAGAAGAAAGAGAAGCTAAGGCTAGCAATCAGAGGAAAGGAAGAAGAAGAAGCCAATGTCAGACATCAGAGGAAAGAAAGAAAAAGAAGAGAAAGCTCAAGCCAGAAGCAAAAAAGAGAGAATTATTTGATTTTTACATCTATCTTCATATTTTTTTAAGCTTCTATATACATTGAAACCATTACTTCATAATCTGAATGATCATTACATTTTATCAAGTTGAAAGTTGTGTTCTTAGTTTTTAAATCCCAATTTGCTCCCTGTGTTTGACCTTGGATTCATATTTTTCGAGTAATAAACTTTCATTTGTTTTCAAAGTGATTTCAACTATACTGTGACGCGTTTATTTTATAAACTCGATTTTGCTTTCGACGAACACCACCCATTCATCAAGGCATCAAATTAGATCTAAAGCTCTTGAGCATTCAGATCTAATTTAAGTGCCAAACCTCTTATGAGGATCACTCCATTCATTCCATCTACCCACAATGGTGCTCACATGGTTCTGAATGAAGTAGCTCTTGGTTTGAAAGATCTGAGGATTTGGGGATTTAATTTTATTGGATTTCATGGAATGATTTAAACTCTTTCTTCGAGTTGTCTATCGCACAAGAGAGAGACTAGATCAGAATTTTATCAGTTTTTGGGCTTTAATTAAGTGTGAATGAATCCCAAATTTATCAAAGAAGATTTGAGATACTTCTAAATTTGGATTTATCGCCATTGAAACCCTAATTTGCATCCTCATCTTACATTGTCTATAATGAAAGATGAGGGGCATATTAGGATTTCAAGGAATTTTTGGGAGATAAATTTGGTTTTCATGGTGATTTTAGATTAGTCACATGAGATTTAGGAGTGTTTGATGAAGATTTCAATGCTTGAATTCGATTTTGAATGAGTTTTCAGATTGATTAAGTTTTGACCAATGGTGTGAACATGTGATTTTTGGTTGGAACTCTCCCACATTAGTACACGAAAAGCTGTATAGCAGCTACATTCTTTGGATTAATTCCTGATTTCAAGCATTTAAAGATTGGAGCATGGTTTTCAGTGGATTTCAAGGTCAGATTTGAAACCTTCTCTTTATGTTGTTTATAGCATGAGAGAAAGTTTAGGTTAGATTTTCCTTTGTGCTGTGTAATTTTGATTTGGATTGGGAATTGAGTTAGATTTGGATTTTCATGGCAACAACTTGGTTGAGATTTGGTAGTAGCTGACCTATTGAATTTGAACTTAGCTCAGATCTACTTGGTTTGATTAAAGCAAGGACAGCAATAGTAGCAGCTATTGCTGAAGTAGCTGCATTAGTGTTTTAAGACATCTAAGCAGCAGCTGCAACGTTTGTTCTGAAATGAAATTGCAGCAGCAGTAGCTGCTAAATGTTTGAGGCAACAATAATTTGGCTACTACATATAAGTTTCAGCAGGTCTGAACCAGAATTTTAAGCTAGGAATTTTGGATAATTTCAAGGATTTGATGAAGTTGGTACTGTTGTGTACTATTAGGACTTCCTAGAACAAGCATTCATGTACTGTCGTAGACTAAAATCTGATTTGAATGGCTTGATTCCATGTTTTCAAATCTAATGTTCATTATCCTACTGTACAATATGAATATTTGATGAATTTGAAGGTTATGTTTTCACTGACATATATAGCATTTCTAGCACTTAGAGTTCATTTCATGACCTTAGGTTTCACTTCAAACACCCTTTAAGATCTAGAATTGGGTTGATTTGTAAATAAATAAATTAGTTAAACAAAATTTAAAAATAAAATAAACCTGTCTTGAGTAAGATCAGGTATTTCTTTAGGTGTGTGCCAAGTTTCAAGGTAATCTGAACCACCAGCTTACCAGCCAACAGTTTAGTATACCTTAGAATTTAATAAAAGACCAAAATTGAAAAATCACAAAAAGAAACTTCTATTCGTCATCTCATCCCCTACCTCCACTATACTGACAAAAACTATAAAAATCAGACAAACCCCAAAAACACCCAAAAATACCTTGTATATTATGTATATACTTGTATATATAAGTTAAACCTAAGCTATATGTGTATATTGTATAACATGTATATAATGTGTGCAAATAACTTATATATGTATTCTATATATTAAATAAAATATTTAGAATGATTTAATATATATATAACTTTATTATATTATTATATATTAATTTATATAAACTAAAAGTACATTAATCTAAGTAATTATGAAAACCTCTCTATATGTACATAACTATATTTAATACTGTATATATGTATTTAACTACGTATTACTTACTATATAGTACCTATAATTTTATTTAATTAAGTATTTATAGTTGATAATTAAATTATTAAGTTAATTAAGTAATTTATTAACTTAAAATAAAATAAATTAATACTATAGTAATTTAGAATGCATACTTGTATAATGTTATATTAAATATTTTCAACATACTTATACTGTATTTATAATGTATTGCAGTATTTATAAACTATTTATGTATATAACTAATACATGTATTTAAATGTACATAAATTAAAATAAAGTCGCTAAAATACAATAAAAATATGTAATAAATAAGTTATTATGTAAATAAACTCTGTATAAGGTAAATTATATAATTAATTAACCAATTTGTACTTTAATTAACAAATGAAACTTTAATTTAACATGTATAAACCATCAACTTTGACTAATTTTATTATATATCTAAATAATTTATTTCTCTAAATTAATTATACCATTATATAGCCTTATATAATAGCTCTGTAATTATATAATTTATTTTTAGTTTAGGTTAAATTATGGTCCTC
Organism: Thalassia testudinum; assembly: GCA_037157565.1. Taxonomy (NCBI): domain Eukaryota; kingdom Viridiplantae; phylum Streptophyta; class Magnoliopsida; order Alismatales; family Hydrocharitaceae; genus Thalassia; species Thalassia testudinum. The sequence goes on from JAZHRO010000025.1 coordinate 157,394,215, forward strand.
AAATCGAGGGCCAAAAACCTCAAATCTAGAGATTGGCAGCACGCAACACAGCACCAACGCCTGTGGGATAGTCCCACATCATGAAGAGAAAAGTAGGTGCTGTGGTATTTAATGCACTTGTGTTGTATGCCGCTTAGTAGTTACAAGCGTCGAGTGCCAAAACATATTACCCATCTCCTCTCCTGACCTTATACAAGTATACGAATCAATATTTGAACAATAGTGGTTAGCTCCACCCCTGGGCCCCCTAGGGCAGTTAGCTCCACCCTACACTAAGTATCTCTCCTCGGTACCACATACGCAAGGGCCAACAGGAGTCGACGTAGAGTGATGGAACACACCCCTGGTCTTTACCTAAGGGGCGGAAAGCTCCCCTCTACTCTAAAAGGGATAGTTGCTCTCTTCGGTACTACATACACAAAGGATAGCTCACCTCTCTAAACCAAGTCCGAACAGCCGCCCATGGCGATGTGTTCCAGAACCATCCGGTTCTCCATACTACTGTATTCTTGTCTTGTTCTACCTTCCCTGTAGGGTTCATACATAAACTTTTCTTATTTCATATCCGATTTGTTACATATAGAACAGACGGTTCAATTTCCATATTTATCACAGTACAAGTTTGTTTTCCTCTTCATAACGTGGTTCCTTGCAGGTAGTACAGGTAGCTCATGATTTATTCAATCATTCATCTCTCTACACATGCATTTCCTCTAGCCCTAATGTTCATGTTACAACATAGGGTTCAATCGAATATTGTATTCTAAAGCATGTGTTTACTTCTTCCTAGGGTTCATCTCACATCCTAGGTTCAACTAATTTTATGCATGTACTTTATTAATTTCGAAATTAGGGTAAGAACCACTCTACCAAAGTAACCGGGTGAATGGGGGCTCATACAGTAGCTCCCAATGTCTCTGCAGGTCTCGTATACTTGACGAACTGGAGACCTATGACATGGATTGGTAGGTCAAATGTGTTCAAAATGACACAGACAAAGTACCATTACATAGAGAAACTCTCACGGAAAGCAAAGACGTTTCGTTTGTGGAAAATCGACACCATTTGGGCCCTGAACGGGCCCAAAAACACTAATCCTGACTGAAATCAAACGTCTTAAATGAACTCACAGGCATACCTTGCTCGGGGCACCTTCCTTGGACATCTGGGACTTAGTGCAAATGTCTGAGGGTGCCTTTAGACATCTGGAGATTCTCCCAGACATTTGAAACTGCCTCGGTCCCGCACTGACATGCCTCCTAACCTCTGACACAGGAGCGTGCACGGTCAGAAATTTGGCTGAAAGATAATGGAAAGAAAATGCTTTACTAGACGTCTGATACTACCTTTGAATGTCCAACCCAATGTCTGGAGGTCACTCCAGATGTCTGATTCTGCGGAAAAATGATTCCGCAGAACTGTTTCTGAATCTTTTCTCGCTGCGGAAGTCTACAGTAGCAGCAACACCGCCTCAAATCCTCCGCTCTCAGGCCTTTTCTCTCCCCTCAGGTCCTCCTGCTCTCCTCGCTCTCCCTCTCCTACTTCCTCTTGACTGCTGGTGTGGGAACAGAAGGAGGAAAGGGGGGGTATATATGGAGAGTGGAGGTGTGGGGGACAGCATGGAGGAGGGGAGATGGTTGCCACAGGGGGGAAGAGGTGAGGCATGTGGGGTGAGGGGGAGGTAATGGTGCACGTACGGTGAGGAGAGGTTGTGGGGAAATTGTGGGGATGTCCCTACAATTTCCCTCTCCCCCTCACAAACCCCTAAAACAAAAGATGAGGGGTTTAAAACTACAGGGAAACCCTTATGAATTTTAGAAATGGCAAATGATCCCTAAAAAGGGTCATTTCAACATAACAAACTTAAAGGAAGTTTCATCCCCGAAACTTGAGCCCACTAAGGTGTGGAAATAAAATAAATGTGCATAACAAACTTAAAGAGGATCAAAGTAGGTCAAAACGACCTACCCTCAAAAAGCTTGGGGTACTGTGCTCGCATCGCTGCCTTAGGCTCCCAAGTAGCCGCCTCGTACCACTGGCTTCTCCATAGGACCTTCACCAGGGGTACCTCCTTCCGTCTCAGTCTCCGGACAACTCAATCTACTATCTGTATAGGCCTCTCGGGGTAGGTCAAGTCATCTCCCACCTCGATGCTATCGTGGCTCAGAACATGTCTAGGGTCGGTGATGTATTTCCTGAGGTTGGACATGTGGAACACGTCGTGTACTCCAGAAAGTTGAGGAGGAAGGGCAAGCCGGTAAGCAACGGGTCCTATCCACTTCAAGACCTCAAAAGACCCCACAAATCTTAGCGCAAGCTTCCTTCTCACCCCAAATTGCTGTGAGCCCTTCATGGGCGAAACATGGAGGAAGATGTGATCCCCAACCTCAAATTATTCCTCTCTACAGTTTAGATTAGTGTAGCTCTTCTGCCTGCTCCTGACAGTATAGATTCCTTGATGGATCTGCTCGATCACCCCCTGACTCTAGCGTATCAACCTGGGACCAACCTCCCACTTGGTCCCCACCTCAACCCAGCTCAAGGGAGCAGTACACCTCCTCTTGTACAAAGCCTCATACGATGCCATGTCGATGCTTGAGTGATAGCTGTTATTGTATGCAAATTCTACCAGGGGCAAATGCTCCTCCCAAGAGCCTCTCTAGTCCAATATGCAAGCACGTAGAAGGTCCTCAAGGGTCTGAATGGTGCACTCCGACTGTCCGTCAGTCTGGGGGTGATAGGCCGTATTGAACCTCAGACGAGTCCCCAAAGCCCGTTGGAGCTCTACCCAAAACTGGGAAGTGAAATGAGTGTCTCTGTCTGAAATTATCTCATGAGGGACCCTGTGAAGGTGTACTACATCTCGAATGTAGCGCTCCGCCAGCTGTGCTGGTCCAAATGTGACTCAAATCGGCAGAAAACATGCCGTCTTCATTAATCTATCCACTATCACCCAAACTGCGTCATGTTTGCCTCACCACTATCACTACCCTGCAGTACCCTTGTGACTCCTGGGGTCGCCAACTGCTCACCTCCATGACTTTCCAACTCTCTACCTGTAAACAAGCCAAGTGGGCGGGTACCTTCCGGCTCAAGGCATTAGCTTCCACATTGGCCTTCCCTGGATGGTAGGAGATGCTACAGTTGTAGTCCTTCAGGAGCTCCAACCAACATCTCTATCTCATGTTGAGCTCCTTTTGATCAAACAGATATCTGAGGCTTTTATGGTCAGTGAAAATCTCGAACATCTCTCCATATAGGTAGTGACTCCATGTCTTCAATTCTCGATGCTGGGAGCGTCTGCTGTGCCCTGGCCCTGGATGGGTAGTCCTTCCGTACATGGTCTGGCTGGCCACACTGGTAGCAGAGCGGAACACGACCTCCTCCATCTGTTTGCTGCCCTTGCTGGAAACTAGGAGGGGGTCTACTGTAGTCGGTGAGTCCCTGTTTAGGGCCCCCAAAGGTCCTTGGTGGACCCATAGAATGGGACGACTCCCTCGCTAGGGCCGTGTGCCTCCTCTCTCGGTGGCCTTGTGAGTGCTTCTGTTGGTAGGGCCCCTTCTGTCCTCCCCCATCGGCATCTCGCACAGACAGGTTGGTCTCCTCGTAGGTCATGGCAGCCTCAACCACGCGGGAGAAGGTAGGCAACTTCAGGGGCTTTACATACCCCCAAGTGGTAGGTCGGAGGACCTCAGTGAACCTCCACAGGTGCTAGTCCTCGATAGATGCAGCTGTCGGGATGAAGCGTGACAGCTCCAGGAAATGAGTACAATACGCGCTAACTGTCATTGCCCCCTAACGGAGAGTGTGGAACTCCCACCTCCTCTGATCTTGACAGGTCTATGGGAAGTACTGCTCGCAGAAGAGCACCACAAACCAGTCCCACATTAGCTCTCCCTCCTCCTATCCTCTGACCGCCCTCCACCACCTGTGGGTCTCATTCTCCAACTGATACGTGGAGAAGGCCACGCGGCACTCTACAGGGGGACGGAGTGTGTCGAAGATCTTCTCCATCTACTCCAACTAGTCCTCTGCCTCAAATGAGCTCTCCTCCCCCCTAAAGGAAGGGGGCTTCAGCTTCCTAAACTGGCCGACGACCTCATGGTGGAGTCGCAATGGGGAAATGGGTGCCCCTCCAGGTAAGGAGGACTCGTGCCCCAAAGTGTCTGAAGAATGTGGGGGTGGTGGAGGATCACCCCCTCCCCCTCCAGCTTGTCCAGCACTGTGGCGGCTCGCCTGCCTCATGGAGGACTCCCCCTCCGCATCCCCAGGAAGAGGCGGCTGAGGTGGAGGTTGTTAGAGCTCCTCCCATGTGAGATCTCAGATCAGTTGGGCAAGTTCCAGGGCCTGAACGCCTGGAAGGAGAGGTCGAGTGGCCCCATCCTCAGCCCTCCCTTGCGACCATGCCACGGCCATGACCACATCCATGGCCCGCCTCAAGAGCTCCCTGGCGAGGCATCTCCAACATGGAAATTGAGGAGGAAAAATGGAATTGTCAGTGACCTTACAGAGAAAAGGTAAGACTCGGAAGCGACCATCAAGATAACACGTTGTGATGGCTATCCTAGCTACATGTATAAGTATGGTTATTTCCAGACTATTCGGTTCATTTCTTGGGGACGACCTTGCTCTGATACCATCTTGTCACAGCCCATTCCCGACTCCCTACAGAACCCGAGAACGGGTTGCCTCGATGAACCCCATGACCCAGTCGTCCAGCGAGAAATAACCAAATACACATTCATTCCACAACCACACAAGTAATGTAACTAAGCAGCAAAACATAAAACTGACAGTAAAGCAAGATAACGATAATCACCATAATATTACAGGCCCTCACAACAGAACTAGTACAGTATGATCGAAATATAACTAAAATAACGTGGACCACAGGAACTCACTACAACTAGGCTCGACTGGGCCTAGCGCCCTTAGCAGCCGGTGGCTCTTGCTGCTTGAATCCCTGACCTGTACAAGGTTATAACATCTGGAGTTAGCTAACACTGAGTAGAGTGGTGGCTAAAACATGTAATATAATTTAAACAAGAAGCTTAAAATATTATCTTCCGGTTCCAATTATTTTATTATGTGTTGTAGATCTAAGTACTCTAATCGGGTTCCATGACATTGCTCAATCTTCCTATTCCCTAAGGGAACGATCTTGATTGTAGTTTTCCCACAATGCAGGATGTACACGTGGCACTCTCCTGGCTGTGAGAGTCCCCCGTGGTAGTCCTACACCCGATCTACTAGCTTGAGGTCACGGTTGAGACGTAGTGATGACTACGGCACATGTGATAAGCGCACGGGTAGCTACCCACAGTGGCACATGGTTAGTCGTTTCTGCTAGTGGGTATTCCCAAACGTATAGCATGGAACAACAAAAAGGCCTTACCCACTCCGAACAAGGGTCTCGCCCCTCACAGTACACGTACCCTCATCCGACTATCCCAGTTTGCCTAGTAGGCCTAACAAGGGTCGATGTAGGATCACCAATCCTAACCCCGGGCCCCCTAGGGTGGCTAGCTCCCCCCTACACTAAGTAGTTCTCCTCAGTACCACGTATGCGAGGGCCAACAGGAGTCGACGTAGAGTGGCCGAACCCACCTCGGGTCTCTACCCAAGGGGCGGCAAGCTCCCCTCTACTCTAAAAGGGATAGTTGACTTCTTTGGTACTACGTACACGAAGGCCAGCTCACCTCCCTAAACCAAGTCCGAACAGCCGCCTGTGGTGACGTGTTCCAGAACCATCCGGTTCTCCGTACTACAGTATTCTTGTCTCGTTCTACATTCCCCTTAGGGTTTATACATGAACTTCTCTTATTTCATATCTGGTTTGTTACATACAGAACAGACAGTTCAATTTCCATATTTATCATAGTACGAGTTTGTTTTTCTATTCATAACGTGGTTCCTTTCAGGTAGTATAAGTAGCTCATGATTTATTCAATCATTCATCTCTCTACACATGCATTTCCTCTAGCCCTAGTGTTTATGTCACAACCTAGGGTTCAATCGAATAGATGTATTTTAAAGCATGCATTTACTTCTTCCTAGGGTTCATCTCACATCTAGGTTCAACTAATTTTATGCATTCACTTTATTAATTTTGAAATTAAGGTAAGAATCACTCTACCAGAGTAACCAGGTGGAATGGGGGCTCGTACAGTAGCTCTTGATGTCTCCGTAGGTCTCGTATACTCGACGGACTGGAGACCTATGACATGGATTAGTAGGTCAAATGTGTTAAAAATGACACAGACAAAGTACCATTACATAGAGAAACTCACACGGAAATCAAAGACATTTTGTTTGGAGAAAATCAACACCGTTTGGGCCCTGAACGGGCCTAAAAACACTAATCCTAACGGAAATTAGATGTCTGGGAAAGGTCCCAGACATCTTACACGAACTCACAGGCATACCTTGCTTGGGGCACCTTCCTCGGATGCCTAGGACTCAGTGTAGATGTCTGAGGGTGCCTTCATACGTTTGGAGATTCTCCCTGTCGTCTGAAATTGCCTCGGTCCTTGCACCGACATTGCCTCCCAACCTCTGACACAACTGCGTGCACAGTCAGAAATTTGGCAGAAAGATAATGAAAAGAAAATGCTTTACCAGATGTCTGATACTACCTTAGGACGTCCGACCCGACGTCTGGAAGTCACTCCGGACGTCTGATTCTGTGGAAAAATGATTCCACAGAACCATTTTTTAATCTTTTCTCACTGCAGAAGTTTGAAGCAGCAGCAACACCGCCTTGACTCCTCCACTCTTAGGCCTTCGCTCTCCCCTCAGGTCCTCCTGCTCTCCTCGCTCTCCCTCTCCTGCTTCCTCTTGACTACCAGTTTGGGAACAGAAGGCAGAAAGGGGGTGGTATATATGGAGAGTGGAGGTGTGGGGGACGTCATGGAGGGGAGATGGTCGCCGCAAGGGGGAAGAGGTGACGCATGTGGGGTGAGGGGGAGGGAATGGTGCACGTACGGTGAGGAGAGGTGGTGGGGAAATTGTGGGGACATCCCTACAATTTCCCTCTCCCCCTCACAAACCCCCAAAACAAAAGATGAGGGGTTTAAAACTGTAGGAAAATCCTTACGGATTTTAGAAATGCCAAACAACCCCGGGAAAGGGTCATTTCAGTAGGCCTGAAATGGACCTGATTTAGGCCTAAAATTGGATGAAAATGTACAAATAATAAATAAGGGTTGGCCCATTAGAAGAGGTCTGGTCCCACCTATATGGCATTATGTATCCCTTGAATTGGGCTGGCCCGCCCACTTAAAACCCAAATTTTTGGGTTTGGTGAACAGTGACTGAGTGTGTAAAGAGTGAAGAGCACCTAAATTTGGCTAAGGGTCTAAAGAAGAAGAAGAATGAAGAGAAGAAAATGAGTTGTGCATCTAAGTGTTAGACAACTGTGTGCAGCTATGTGTATGTGCATATATGTGTGTGTATATATATACATTAATTGATTCATTGATTCATTTTGTGAATAAAATTAATATTTTTGGAATAAAAGAACATTATATATATATACTGTATAAGTATAATAGTAACTAATATATATATATTTACGTAGTATATATGTGTACATATAAGTATGAGTAGAACTATGTTTGAGCTCTTATATGTATATAAATAAACTAGAGCTTTAGCGACAAACATGTCTATCACTGTATATCTATTTATACGTCAATATAGATAACTATTTTTGCCTTAGGTTAGGTACATATGTTACTAGGGCTATAGTGGCATATATATATATTATTGTAAATATAATATATGTCACTAAAGATGTTAGTATGTTAATATAACTTAGTATAGTATATATAGGTAACTATTTTTGTACCTATACTAATAGTATTACTTATAGTATTGTATATAACTAACATAGTGTTGTAGTAGCTAGTTTTTAATGCATGTTAGTTGTACATTTGTTTAAAGCATTGTAATGCATATTAATTGATTCTTCAATACATAATTAACAAATTCATATATTAATTGATTCATTGATTCATTTTGTAAATAAAATTAACATTTTTGGAATAAAAGAACATTTTTGGACTTATAGGGTGATGTACATCAATAACTGCCTCCAACTGAACGACCTGGAAACTAACCGGTAAAAATTGTAACTAAATAATAATGACGTGAAATCGATTTGCTTTTGTGACAAATTTACTACAACAACGATACAATAAACACCATTTCTATTTTAACTCGAATGTTGACGACCATATTTTTGTGTGGAAGAGAGCCATTTCTATTACCTTTTCTCCTTCCCTTACTCTTACTTCTACGCATGATGAGTGATGAGCACGCATAAATTCATCGTAAAATGCTTATTTATGATAGTTCCTAGGCCTAGCATTCCATATCATGATATAAATATTGCACAAACATCCATTGCATTGCATTTAGGATAGTTGTTTATTATGTACACTAATTCCATCATTTTACATGGCCAGAAGGCAATGCGACATCTTTACAGGCTTCGAATGAAGAATCCGACCGTATGGATGGATTCAGAGTGACGATCACAATCCGTCAACACGAGAATCACCCTGATCAGAGCTCTGTAGCATCCTCCACAAGAAGAAGAAGATGGACAGCCCAGATGGCCACATGGAACTATCCAGGCCGCCCCACCTGAGTCAAGGCACCCCTAAGCCCGCCGTAAGATGAGATCCCAGCCGTTGGATCTCAATCCAATGGTAGAGATGTGCACTGGACAGCTGAACTCCTTACCCGACCTCAGGCAGCTTAAGGATGGCCTTATCTTGGCCGTTGGATCTTCATCCAACGGTTTAGATGCGTAATTGCACCGCTCCCTTCACTCGACAAAGTACGACCTTGGCGCATTGGTGAAGACATGCACTTGCAAACTGTGAGTGCGAGTTCGAGCCACAGTGGGGAGAGGCTATTTCGCAAAGAGTAGGCTCAATTGAATTTCACCTATTGGATGAGCGCGGGCGCAATCAAGCGGCGAAGGCGTCACCAAGTGGCACCATTGGATGAGCATAGATGTTGCACGTGGTCATTGATGCTCCTCAAGAATGCGCCATCTCCTCAAGAGGCACGATCTCCACGCCATCTCAGTCATTCATGTCTGAATCCAACTGCTGCGGAGCATCCAACCTTAGCGACAATAGGCGAGCGTGAGTGGCGGGTGCTGGATTTGCAGCGAGAGAAGAGCAGGCCTTTAGTGACACTTGCAGCTATCACTAAATGGCCTGTGCAGTGCATGCGTCAACTAAGGCATTGAAGAGGCGTGGATCTTTTGGCAACAGCTTGAGCGGCCTTTAGTGATGCTTGTAGCTATCACTAACTGTCTATGTGCGAGATGCTCTTCCTCCCATCACTATATAAACATCCCTACACCCCCCATTCCTCCTTATCTCTACCTACTCTACTCCCACCTACTCCTAAGCTCTAGCAAGCCTACCAACGCTTCGTTAGAGCTTACTCTCAAGCTCCCAAGGCTCCTATTAGTGTAATGAAACTCTGCCCCACCAAATATTCCTCTATCTTCCCATCCCCATTCATAGGTCACCTTGGAGCTGTCCTCTCACCTCCATTCTGGGAGCAGATCATCTCTGCCTCCTCACCTCCATTCCGGAGCCACGCTGAAGCTTTCCTCTACCCGACATCCTCCTACATCTCACCTCCGTCATCCCACTCCTCACCACCTTCGTCCAAGCTTTTGCCAGGCGCCATCATCTCGTTGAATAGTCGATTCGGGAGATTCCTTCTCACCTCCCTCTCTTTTTATGCTTTCATAGATCATTGTAATTGACATTGGAGTGATATATATCATATTTGTTCCATCTCTCTTGTGATTTATTTTGCTTGTTTTTTTATTTCAAAAATAAAAAAAAAACAAAACTACAAAAAACCAAAAAGAAACAAATCGAAGCGCGATTTTCATACAAAGTAAACGTCACCTCTCTGTGTTCAACCCGGACTCTCTTGGAGTTTTGGTAAAATTTTATTTGATAAATGAGTTTTGCAACTACAACGACGAGTTACTCTTAACCCTAATGATAAACATGTGAAACACGTTGATCATTTTGCTGTCATTGACATGAAACACGTCGATCAACCGGTCCCAATAACCCAAGTCAAGTGCTAATGAGATCTAGAATTCTCATTCATTTGGCATGGAATTGATTTGTAATAAATTGGATAAAATGGACTTAGTTGCTAAAAGAATGGAAGAATGGATGTCTGGTAATTTGGGAAACACTTCTACACCTACTCAATCCTAAAATTCGGGATTCCATTCCTCACAAGCTCCCATGGGGTAGGAGTTCATGAACCAACTTGAATCAACTCAACCTGTGAGCTAGGATTTCTCGGAACCTTATGGGTTCCAAACTGGGGCCTTTGATCCCAGCTTTTCTGATCCTTCCTTCTCTCCATCCTCGTCCTATGAGGATGCATATGCAAGGCAGGAGAATGTTAGGTCTAACCCGTATGCCAACACTTATAACTTGGGTTGGAGGAACCACCCTAACTTTTTCTGGAAAAGTCAGGGGCAACAGACCCAAACTAGACCCAGCAACTATGCATCTCAAAGATCTATGGGCCAGGGTCAAGTATACACCCAGTTGCCCCGGAGATCGGTTACTCAACCATCTTGGAATGTCCAACAATTTATAGGGCAGGCTGATTTAAATCGGTAGATGGTGGAAATGCAAGGATCCATGCTTCAGCTTATGCAGCAAATGAAGACATCATTGAATAACTTGCAGTCCAAGTTAATTGCTAACACCCGACAACCCGAATCTCTACCATCCCAACCTGTACCCAATCCATGCGATGTGCAAAATCATGGCAATGGAGCCCAAGGGTACAGAAATAAAAGGGACCCACATGCACATGCTCAGGTGGTTGAGCAAGGTCCCTCCTCTTCTTCTAGTTACATGACCAATCAAGGCCCTCCAATCTTCACTAACCCACCTCAAGACTCGAATCCATATGCCTCTACAAACTCCGTCACCTTGAGAAGTGAAAAGCTGACCTAGAATCCTGAATTACCTTCTAAATGCCAAAACCCTGGGGAGCTTGAGAGAGAAAAGGAGGAGATTGAAGAAGACAATAAGGACCAGGGACCGAAAATTGAAAATAGTACCCATATCCTGTTCCCTGAAGCCCTATTGCAAACCAAGAAGAAGAAAACCCTAGATAGCAATGAGGAGCTCCTAAATTTATTCAAGAGTGTAGAGATCAATATTTCTCTCCTCGATGCTACTAAGCACATCCTGGCTTACACTAAATTTCTGAAAGAACTATGTACCCAAAAGCGTAAGCTGAGAGAACCCACTCCGAGGAAGGTGATTCTCTCTGAGCAGGCAAGTTCTGTAATCCTACATCACCTTCCTCAAAAGAATAAAGATCCAGGTGCCCCGTTGATCTCATGTATTATTGGGAAATACACTTTTGATAGGGCACTGTTGGATCTAGGTGCATCCATCGACCTGATTTTGACTTCTCTTTACGAGAGGTTTGGATTAGGTGAACTCAGGCCAACCTCAATAACGCTACAATTAGCAAACCATTTGGTCACCACACAAGGTCAAGGATTTCTATTTTCCTGTAGACTTCCTCGTCCTTGACATGGATGTACCTAATGATTTGTGGAACATGCCCATCATTCTGGGGTGTCCATTACTAGCTACCGCCAAGGCCAACATAAACTGTGAAAGCGGTAGTATGGAGATTGCCTTTGGGGATAAGAAGCTAACTCTGGATATTTTTAAGGCGATAAGAGGATTTGAGGATTGTGGATTCATTGAGGAGCTCAAGGATCAGGATCTTGAGACTTGCATGGCAATCAGTGCCCTCGAGGACTCCACCAGCTTTAGCGAACCCAACCCACAACCCTCTGTGGTAGACCTACCACATCTTGAAGAGGCTGTTGATTTTGTTCATTCCTAGCCTCTTCAACTGGATCGTCTTGATGAATCTTCGTCAGCATCCTCCCTACCTTCTATTCTAAATCCACCTCAGCTTGAATTGAAACCATTGCCCAAAAATTTGAAATATGAGTTCTTAGGACCTGAAAACATGCTCCTTGTGATTATTAGTGCTGATTTAACTAAGGAGCAAGAATCAAGGTTAATTAAGGTCCTTAAGAACAACAAGGAGGAAATTGGTTGGACCATTCACAACCTTAGAGGGATCGAACCATCTTATTGTAATCATCGTATTTTCATGGAAGATGGATCCCACACTTCTCGCGAGATGCAAAGGAGACTAAACCCAAATATGCGAGAAGTGGTCAAGAAGGAGATAATTAAGTGGCTCGATGCTAGAATTATATACCCAATCTTGGATAGTCCGTGGGTTGAACCATTGTACCCAAGAAGATGGGAATAACCATTTCGACTAATAAGAAAGAGGAAACCTTAACCACTCATTCAGCTTCTACTTGGAGAGTCTGTATTGACTATAGGAAGCTGAACACAGCCACTAAAACGGATCACTTTCCCTTGCCATTCATTGATTAAATCCTTGAAAGGTTAGCTAGGCAAAAATACTTTTACTTCCTGGACAGTTATTTGGGATATAGCCAAGTCCCTATCCATCTTGAAGTCCAGGGAAAGACAACCTTCACATGTCCTTACAGAACCTTTGCATTTCGTAGAATGCCATTTGGGCTTTGCAATGCGCTTGTGACTTTTCAAAGGTGCATGCTGGCCATCTTTTCTTACATGGTGGGAGATTGTCTTGAGGTGTTCATGGATGATTTCTCCATTTTTGAAGATTCTTTTGAGTCTTGCCTAGCTAAGTTGGAATTGATCCTCTACAGATGCATCAAAACACAACTGGTCCTTAGTTGGGAAAAAAGCCACTTTATGACTCAGGAAGGCATTGTCTTGGGTCATGTGGTCTCTAGTCGGGGTATTGAGGTTGATAAAGCTAAGATGGATGCTATCTCTGGACTTCCTCCACCTACATCCATACAACAAATCCGCTCTTTCCTTTGGCATGTGGGTTTTTCTAGAAGATTCATCAAGGACTTCTCGAAGGCTGCTTGACCCTTGAGTAACTTCTGGCCAAAGACATGTCGTTTGAGTTTGATGAATCACATCGTAAGGCATTTGATTTGTTAAAAACGACAGTCATCTGTGCCCCGGTGTTGCAACCACCGGTCTGGACAGCCCCATTTGAGATTATGGCTGATGCATCTGATTATGCCGTCGGGGCTGTCTTATGTCAGAAGATTGAGAAAAATCCCTCTGTGATTTACTATGCTAGCAAGACTCTGACGAGGCCCATAGGAACTACACTGTTACTAAAAAAGAATTGCTAGTTGTAGCTTTTGCTTTATAACAATTCAAGGCTTATTTGTTAGGTTTTTGTGTCATCATCTATACTGACCACTTGGCCTTGAAACATCTCTTGGCCAAAAAGGATGCCAAACCCTGACTTATTTGCTAGATTCTGCTGCTTCAAGAATTTGATCTTGAAATTAGGGATAAAGCTGGGGCACAAAATGTAGTGGCGGATCACCTCTCGAGAATCCTAATTGATTCACCTCATCCGGATGTCCCGATCTCTGATACTTTTCCAGATGAGGCTATCCTTACAGTCTTGGGTATCTGAACCCGCTAGTTTACGGATATCGTCAATTATTTGGCCGTTGGTAAAATCCCCCAGGATTGGACCAAACAACAATGAGATAGACTTGTGTCTGAGGCTAAATATTATTTTTGAGATGATCCTGAACTGTACCACATTGGCGTAGACCAGATTATTCGTTGATGCGTCCTAGAAATAGAGTTCCGTAGCATACTTTAGTTATGCCACACATCTGTGTGTGGTGGACACTTTTTTGGGAAAAAGACGGCAGCAAAAATATTGCAATACAGATTCTATTGGCCGTCATTATTTAAGGATGCCCATGAATTCTCAAAGTCATGCACCCGATGCCAGACACTTGGGAACATGGCTAAGAGCGATATGATGCCCCTGAACCCAATACTTTCTGTCGAAAGTTTCGACATTTGGGGCATTGACTTTATGGGACCCTTCCCTCCTTCATTTGGGAAGCAGTATATTCTGGTCGTTGTTGATTATGTGTCTAAATGGATTGAGGCAATTCCCACCTGAACCAATGACCACAAGGTGGTCATCGATTTTGTGAAGAAAGATATCTTCAATCGGTTTGGGGTTCCTCGGGCAATTATGAGTGATGGTAGCACACATTTCACTCATGCCCAGTTTTGAAATTTACTAGGGAAATACTGGGTGAATCAGTGAATTTCCACACCTTACCACCCTCAGATGAATGGATAGGCCGAGGTCTCCAATCGGGAGATCAAAAACATTTTGTAGAAAATCGTTAGGCCTGATAGGAAGGATTGGACCCAAAAACTAGATGATGCTCTTTGGGCATACTGAACGGCATACAAAATGCTTATCGATATGTCTCTATTCGATCTGGTGTTTGGTAAGGCATGTCACTTACCCGTAGAGCTAGAACATTGGGCATTTTAGGCCATCAGGAAATGTAATTTTGACCTAGAGTTGGCCGGGAAAACCAAGAAACTCCAACTATCTGAGTTGGAGGAGCTTCGAAATAATGCTTGTGAAAATGCCAGAATCTATAAGGTAAGGAACAAAGCTCTCCATGACCAGATGACTTCACGTAAGAGCTTCGAGCCAAACCAAAAGGTTTGGCTTTTCGATTCTCGATTGAAGCTTTTCCCCGGTAAACTCAGGTCTAAGTGGGATGGCTCATTTGTTATTGAGCGGATTTTCCTTAATGGGGCTATCTAAATCTCTGACCCAAAGATGGGTAATATCTTCAAGGTCAATGGATAGCGTCTCAAGCCCTTTATTGACCATATGCTCCCTAAACTCGTCTCGGACAAGGTTGCTCTCACCTTGCCTTAACCATCGCGGGCTGATCATTGCATAGCTGAAGGCACTAAGCTTAGCACGTGTAAAGATTGTTCTGAGCTGACCAGAATTTCATGGAAATCAGGTGCTATTCTTCCATTTCTACTCTCCTGCATGCTTTCATTTTTAACAATGACATTGCATTAGCTAAGCAGGGGGTGGATATTTCTTATGAATCTTTCTATCAGTCGTAATAGTAATTTCCTATTTTTCATCTTAAAAAAAAAAGAAACAAAAAAAAAGAGAATTAAGAGATGAGAACTTAGGCATTAGGAGTTGCAAACTTTAGGAATTGATACTTTGGGACCTGAATACTTAGACTCTTCAGGTCTTTGGGCTTAATTAGCTAGGGTGTCCACTCGAATGTGGACTTAGTCTCAAGTCCTCACCAAATAATCTTATCTTAAACTGGTCAATAAATTGGGGTGATAAGTATACGACTTATCAACCCACCCTCTGATTTGAGGGGACTTTAGGCCTAAGCATCTACACACTTTTTTGCACTGACTCACTTTTTGGCGGTTTCTTCGGAAATTGGGTAGCTAATGAACTGTCTAGGGTGGTATGGCTGGCAAGTTGTCGGTGGCAACAACTCATTGGTCGGTTGTTCAAAGCCTAGCCACAAGACCATTTTCGTTGTACTACCTTTAGGTAAATCTTAGATCAGGGAAGCCACCTACTTAAAAAAAATAGAAAGAAAAAAATAGAAAAAGGAGAAAAAAAAACAAAACCACACTTCACCACACGAGTATGGATGATAGTTGTTGTGGGTAACAGGCCATTAGGCGATTGTCCAGAGCCCAGCTCACAAAAATGCACAATAATTCCCAAAAGTTTAGGGAAGAAGCGGGGAAGTAGATAAACCGGGGAGATATACATTGGGTTTGCTCTTGTGTTGACCCCATAAATAAAAGTAAGGAGAAAGCTATCGTTCGAAAAGATAAACCTCTAGGCAAGGTCACCTAGGGTTGTAGAAACCCGAAGTCCGTTTTAATGGCCATCTAGTGAGTCTTTCACTCTTTTCACTAGATGCTTAGCCCTTAGAGTCTTTTTCGAGTCTTGGACAAGTTATGTAGTTGTAAAAAGTTATCTCGGAACTCTCAAACTCCAAAAGTACAAAAAAATTAGAAAAGAAGAAAAATAAGAAAAAAAGTTTGTGTATCTTCTCTTTTCAAATAAGGCGAGCGCTTGGACAGTTTGCATTTTGGTAGACACCCAGGCACTGTTGAGTTTTTGTAATTAGGTCTTGGGGTTGAGATTTTCTAAAGCAATCGACGAATTTTGCTTAAATAATTGAATCCTGAGTTTACTTTTATAAATAGCATTTAGGCTAATTTTGCTAGGAACTAGCAAAAAGTAAGCATTGGGGTATGATAAACACGCATAAATTCATCGTAAAATGCTTATTTACGATAGTTCCTAGGCCTAGCAATGCATATCATCATATAAATATTGCATAAACATCCATTGCATTGCATTTAGGATAAATGTTTATTACGTACATTAATTCTATCATTTTACATGACCAGGAGGCAGTGCGACATCTTTACAGGCTTCGAATGAAGAATCCAACTGTATGGATGGATTTAGAGTGACGATCACAGTCCGTCAACGCGAGAATCACCCCGATCAGAGACTTGTAGCACCCTCCGCAAGAAGAAGACGAACGGCTCAGGTAGCACCATGTGACGCCATCCAGGTTGCCCTACCTAAGCCAAGGCACCCCCAAGCCTGCCACAAGATGTGATCCCAACCGTTGGATCTCAATCCAATGGTTGAGATGTACACTCCACAGCTGAACTCCTCACCCGGCCTCAGGCAGCTCAAGGATGGCCACATCTCGGCCATTGGATCTTCATCCAACGGTTGAGATGCGCGACTGCACCACTCCCTCCAATTGAGAAACTGTGACCTTGGCGCATTGGTGAAGACACGTGCTCGCAAACCGCGAGCGCGAGTTTGAGCCGCGATGGGGGGAGGCTATTTCAGCAAGAGTGGGTGCAATCGAATTGCGCCCGTTGGATGAGTGCAGGCATAATCAAGCGGCGGAGGCATCACCACATGGCATCGTTTGATGAGTGCGGATGTTGCATGTGGCCATCGAGGCTCCTCGAGAATGCCCCATCTCACGCGTGATCAGGAGGCGCGATCTTCGTGCCATCTCAGCCATTCACGTCTGAATCCAATGGCTGCGGCGCATCCAACCTCAGCGACAGCAGATGAAAGTGAGCGGCAGGCGTGGGATTTGATGCGACAGAAGAGCGGGGCTTTAGTGACACTTGCAGCTGTCACTAAATGGCCTACGCAGTGCATGCACCAGCTATGGCATTGAAGAGGCGCAGATCTTTTGGTGACAACTTAAGCGGCCTTTAGTGACGCTTGTAGCTGTCGCTGAATGTTTATACACGAGATGCGCTTCCTCCTATCACTATATAAACACCCCTACACCCCCCATTCCGCTTTATCTCTACCTACTCTACTCCCACCTACTCCTAAGCTCTAGCAAGCCTACCAACGCTCCATTAGAGCTTCCTCTCAAGCTCCCAAGGCTCCTATTAGTGTAACAAACCTCTACCCCACCAAATATTCCTTCATCTTCCCATCCCCATTCATAGGTCACCTTGGAGTCGTCCTCTCACTTCCATTCCAGTAGCAGATCATCTCCACCTCCTCACCTCCATTCCGGAGCCACGCTAAAGCTTTCCTATACCCGACGTTCTCCTGCATCTCACCTCCATCGTCCCGCTCCTTACCTCCTTCATCCAAGCTACCACCAGGCGCTGTTGTCTCACCGAACAGCTAATTCGAGATATTCCTTCTCACCTCCCTCTCTTTTTATGCTTTCATAGATCATTGTAATTGACATTGGAGTGATATATATCATATTTGTTCCATCTCTCTTATGATTTATTCTACTTGTTTTTTTATTTCAAAAATAAAAAAAAAATAAAACCATAAAACACCAAAAAGAAACAAATTGAAGCGTGGTTTTCATACAAAGTAAATGTTGCCTCCCTCTATTCGACTCGAGACTCCCTTGGAGTTTTGGTAAAATTTTATTTGATAAGCGAGTTTTGCGACTATAACGACAGGTTACTCTTAACCCTAATGATAAACACATGAAACACATTGATCAATGAGACTTGCTAGATGGCACCTAATGGGAAGACCATTATGCGCCATAACTAGCTCAGTTTGATCTAATTAAGTGAATAAAAGCTCCTACATATCCATCAGGTCTTAAGGGCACAAAACATTGATTTGAGGAGAAGATAAGAATACAGGGTTATTTCTGCAAATTTACCATTCTATCACAAAAATAGAATAACCTCATATTTTCTCAAGGGTTTAACAAAGGTCAAATGTGGTTTAGAGTCTATTAAGAGGGTTTATACAGAACGAAATGGGTTTTCACGTGTTATAGGAATTAATGGACATCTAAAACCCTAAAAACAGACCCACTTAATTAACTGAGGTTTTGATCAGGTTAAAATTCACCTAAATCCTCTAAAACTCATAGAAAAATATTCTCTAGGATTTAGCATCTTCAAGTTGGCCATCAGAACCGGTCTTGACCTAAAATAGAGCCACAAACAGACTTTTGCCCTAATTTGAGTTTTTGCATAAATTACCTAGACAAACGAAGTCAAAACCAAAATTCAACTTCACCATTGGATTTCTTAGGTTAAAATTAGGTTTTTACCAAAATTTAGGCCCAATCTGAGATTATTTCAACCTAGTTTGCACTTTGATCCAAGTCTGATTTTCTTTATTTCACATGACCCCTCAGCTTTTGAATTTCTTACAAAAAGGCCCCCAACTTCTTTGTATTCTTCACAAAAAGGCCCCCACTGCACCAAAATCCTATTCCTACAACTCCAGCAAGCTTCATTTGGCAAGATCTCCTTGATTTCTTGACGAATCCTTCTCAGATTTGAAAGGAGAAATCGTCAAGAAACTAACTTCCTTTCTAGCCAGATCTGAAGTCCCAAAAGTCGCCAAATTCAAATGTGAATCCTTTAAAGGAGTGGGTCTCCTATTCCGACGACCTTTCAAGCTTGAAAGCTTGGCTTCCAAGCTTCAATCGACCCCCTGCTACCTATATAAAGACTCCCAGGGCGTGCTCGTCCTCCCTATGCTCGAATTTGATCGGAATAACCCCCAATTCTTCTCTCCTCCTTCGGCCGAAGTGCTCCTCGACGTCCAGCGACCTCCTCCATCTACATTCCTCATCCGTTCGCAATACCGATGACGAATTTATCTCCCTCAGCTTCCTCCGCATCATGCAGTACCAGCCGCCGTCGCTCTACCTCTGTCATCATTGCAGTTCCCCTCTCTTAGAGTGTTTTCTTCCCTGGCATCGGCTTGCCAATGCCTGCCAATTCTCCCTCTTTCGTCAGTTAATTGAGGGCTATATTAGTTCCTCTAGGTCCCTAGTTTAGTTTCCTATCAAAAATCCCAAAAGTAACCCTTGACACTGCCGTTCACCCTCATCTTCCCTATCTCTGGCAATCCCTCCGGCGAGGCACCTTTGTCGCTACACCCCTCAATCTGCCTCGCCAACCACCTCACAACTTTCGCCACGACTTCACCAATCAAACCCCTCTCCTATTTTGCTCCACCGCTCACCCAAACACGTCCCCAAGCAACCCACCTTCACACGGTCATCTCCGTCTTCGCCAGCCACCTACACACACTCTCACTCTACACTACACCCACCACCACATTTGCCATCCCCTGACAATACTGTTGAGCCATCTGACGCGGCCGTGAGGCCCTTTTTCTTACATTCAGGTACCTGGTCTTCCACGCCATTAGCGGCGAGCTCGAGTGAAGGTTGCAGTGTTCTTCAGCTGTTGCGAGCCCCAGGCAACATCCCCAAGCAACGCGAATTAGATTCAGGTCTCATTCCAAGGCCTCAATTGGAAGCCATATCCTCAACAGCTGCCTTGATTGAAAGGCAATCCAGCCGTAGCCGTGCAAAGAAGACGGTGGGACATTTATTCCCACCTCGGAAGTGCATGAAGCAACGTAGCCACATAAATTGAAAAAGTGAAGCGGGCTATTTGCGTCGACACACAGGGGGTGAGGTCCCTACTCCTCGCCCATGACACTGTAAACGCGGGCTTGGCTCCAACCTGACTCACCTAACCCATGCACACCTCGGTTGCTACCCATGCCGGTAGCCTTGGTCCCGGGTGCACTTAGATCCGTAACTCGATTACTCGGTACTGTGGCCTTGGGAAGGTGGGAAAGAAAGAAGAAAAACCTAGAGGAGAAAAGAAAGAAGAGAGCGCGGGGGCAGGGGGTTTTGCTCTATTGTGGATTGGCTAACACTTAACAAATTTTGTAAGTTTCCCCCTATGAATCAAAAGGGCCGAAGAAGAAGAAGGAAGGAGGAAGGCCTGGACAGAGGAGAAGAAAGGTCGAAGAAGAGAAGGAAGAGAAGGACGAGAAGAGACATAAGCCAAAGAGAGAAAGGAAGAAGAAGAATATTAGCAGAGAACCAAAGAAGAAGAAGCAGAGAAAGGAAGAGAAGCACCGTAGAATCAGACATTTAAGACGTCCGATCCTACCGTCAGATGTCCAATTCTCCTGTTTTAGGCTAATTAACTTGATTATTGAGCATCTAATTGCTATGATTGTGACGAGTAATTGGTAATTCAAATCACCATTTTACTTCATTCTTTTTGTATATTAATACTTGACATTATTACTATATCATTCTGAATTAATTCTGATTGCAATTTCTTATATCTTTGACTTAAATTGTGTGCTCATTTAGATTATTTGTTGAGATTAGCACGTGAATTCCTATTTGCTCCCAGCGAATGACCTCGAACTTCATTTTTGACATTCGAAAATAAATTTTATTTGTTTTTCACACTGATTTGAACTGTACTACAACCCTATGACTTTAAAACCCATTTCAGAGTGACAAACATCACCCTTCACTGCTTTAGAAAAATATTTGACATAAAAGTGGTGTAACATCTACATAAAATCAAATAGTTAGAGCTGCCAAGTTTAGTTTGGGCATCCAACACTTATTTGTCGTACTATGCACAATATACTTGTATTCCTTTGATAGAAGATAACTTATTAGTGTTAGATTAGAAATGTTTATGGTGACAAACAGATGTATACAGTGGTTTTATATTGTATTGTTAATTTTTAGATTATCAAGTTCTTTTATTATCTTCTTTAGATGTGAAAAATGATTTCAATATTTTTTGAATGTGAAATCATGTAAATGTTGATCATGATTTCAGTGTGAAATGTACTTCTTTATAAGTATTTGTTTGTTATGCTTATGGCAGTAGGTATATATAACAAACTAGATTTTAAAATAGTAAAACCCTGCACATATTATATGGAGTTAATCATATGAAATCTTTGACCCAATTTAGATCCAAAATGTAACATCTAAGATAACTCGCCCAAAGCTCTCTCTAGGCCATAAAGATGTCCAAGAGTAGACACAAGAATGTCAACACCTCTCTCTGGTTCACATAGCTTACAAAGAGCAAACTACTAATAATCAAAGCTTGTGAAAATAGGTTAAATGAATGAGACATCTAAAATCTATATTTGGCAATATTTTTGAAGAAAAAAAATAAATGCGGAAAAATAGAAAGGAATGCACTTCTGAAAGCATATGACCATGCTTAACCATCAAGAAAGGTGAAGGATGATGTACAACATTATAAAAGGACACCTTCATATGTATATATATAAATATAAATATAAATATATATATATATATATATATATATATGAGGGTAGGGAGCGTGCAATTCACCTACACCTAACTTATGTACAACTTAGTTATATTTTTATGTAAAACTAATATTTCAATAGGGATTTAAATTATTTAGTAAAAACATAAAGTGAACAAAATTTCATTAAAATCAGATGACTATAGCACTGATAAACGTCAGTTTATCATCATCCTTAGCATCAATTCACATCTAGTTCCTAAGATTTTGTCAGCTGCATTGCATTATATCAATGCATTTAGGATGCATGTGCATTTAGGGTTTAGAGCATACATTAGCATTCATTTCACATTATCTCATGTAGTTTCCATTTGATTGTCAGGGATGAATGCATTGGAAATCAAAGAAACCTTGGCAGTATGGAAGGCACTTGGAACATTGGTGAAGACAGAAGCTACAGTAGTTGAACCCCAGCTCAACTCAGTTGGATCCAACTCAAATCCAGCTCATGCCAACTCAAGACAGTTCTGGTTATCTATACTTGGTAGCTCAGCTAGCTAAGCTACTTGTAGATCTCACCAGCAGCTTTTCATCAGCTTCACTAAGCTCCATGACAGTTCATTTTAGCTCAGGAAAGCTCCTTTCAGCTCCTCCTCTACTTAGCTAAGCTACTAGCTAGCTCCTCCACTACTCTAGCTCCTACCCTACTCCCCTTCCACCTTAATGGCCATCCACTTACATTAAAATGACTAACCATTGGCACCTAAAATGCACTCCTTGGCACCCTTTCACATGGCACCAAGGAAGCTTCCTAACCACCCTCCTTGACACCCTTTCACATGGTGCCAAGGAAGCTTCCTAACCACCATCCAAGCAACCCTTCTTGGAACCCTTCACATGGTGCCAAAGAAGCTTCCCAACCACCATTTATACTATCCTATAAAAAGACCCCCCATCCTACCATTCAAACCATCCTTAGCAAGCAACAATTCTTCCTATCAAACACCTATAGCCATCATACGTCCCACATCCAAGAAAGGAGAAGAAGAGAAGAAGATTAAGGGAGTAACCCACCAACTCCCTTGGTGTCTTCTTCTTCTTCTCTCTCCTTCCTTGTACCACACCAAGGAGCAAGCTTCCATCTAGGGAGGATGGCCAGGCAGGGGCAAAGAAGGGTGGAGGACATTCCACCTTTGAGAGGAGAAACTCAAGGGGCTAGAAGGAAGTCTTCCTCAGGTCTGGGAACTACCATTCTTGGAGCGAAGGCTACCTCAACTACTCGGGAGAATTTTCTATCTTTTATTTTGTTGCATTTTAATTCCTATTAAGCATTCATCTACCTAGGGATTTATTAAGTGGAGCCTCTGCTTAGTTGAGCTCCCTAGGTACTTTGTAAACATTTCTTCTTAATAGCAAAGTGTCTTTCTTCATCTTTGAATGTTCAATTTCAAGTAGCAACTTTACTTATTTTACTGCAACACATCTCTCTTCTAGTTACCCTAGGCACACTTGCCTAGGGTGAGCTTAGAAGAGAAGACTTCTTGTCACTTAGGTTCTAGTTGTTAGGTGCAGTTTCTTTAGTGTAGTTCTATCTTCGCATTCGTATCCTGCTTATTTCCAAATATAAAAATTTACAAAAATCAAAATACAAAAAGAGAATTCTTGATTTGAGAGACGAGAGAAAGAATCACTTATTGGACTAACAAATTGGCCTCATTGGATGACCTTAGATACTACCACTATCTAGGAATACAAATTGAAAAGCTGATCGATTTTGCACATTGCAACGACATTAAAACACTCATTTATAAAATCGTGTAAATCTCGCATCAAGCACCACCATCAAGTAAGGTCAAATTACGTAATACTTAAGTCGTTGAAATTGAGGCCCCTTGATGTAAGGGGTTGGAGCGTTGGATTGACTTGAAATTTTATTAATAATATGCTTATATAGAGTGATCTCAATCCCCAAATTTTTAATTTAAAATATTACTTATAATGGAAGATATCAAGTAAGCTTCACCTAAACTATGTATAGGTGAGCTTAATGCTCCCTTCTCTCTCTCTCTCTCTCTTTATATATATATATATGTATATATGTATATATATATATGAAAGGACAAAAGGTAGGCCAAACCTAAATCTACAGATGCAATTAGTGAGGAGTAATATTAAAGAGATTGACATCAAAATAATAAATGGCATTAAGCTTGTTCAAAAAAAAGGTAGGCCAAACCTAAATCTACAGATGCAATTAGTGAGGAGTAATATTAAAGAGATTGACATCAAAATAATAAATGGCATTAAGCTTGTTCAAAAAAATGCATGATTTATAAAATCATGAATTAGGTCGTTGCCACATGCAATTTGGATCACTTTTAAATTTCTAGAAATTGAGTACTTGGGAGGTATTCAGGTCATCCTAAGGGAGGTAGGAATGCTTTTTTTTTAAATTCTGGCTTGATATTAGGAAATCAACCTTTTTTGGGTTTCAAAATATATAAGTTTTTTAGGGTTTTGAATATAGGCAAAACAATTGTAGAGAGAAAGCAAGAAATCGAAACTACGAGAAACGAAAGCAACAAGTGCCTTGTTTCTCCAATTCACTCCAAGAAAGGGATGCTTAGAATAATGGAGAGCAAGTCACAACAATCACAAACTATCTAAAATAATGGTAGAGGAATGCTTCTTGACCAAGGAAATTATTTTACACGAAGGTGGATAACTCACAAGTAAGAAGAATTCCTACTTGTAATCTCCAACAAGAAAAATTAGAACACTAAACTACCATGCGAAAAAACACAAAAAAATGTAGAAGAAGGTTTATGAAGATGATGATGGTGGTGTTGCAGAGTTTCTGCTCCAACTCATGTTGCCCCTGGGTTGAAGGAAGCTTGCTCCTGGTGCCTGGTTCTCCTTCCTTTTTGCAAGCCCTAGATGAGTGTGCCTAGCTCCTCCTAGAGTGGAAGATTTCCACTCCAAGTCCCTTCCTTACGGTGGCATGGACCACCCTTCTTTCTCCTCCTCTATCCTTCCTCCTTGCCTGGCCTTCCTCCTTGGTTTGGTTGTGACACAAGGAAGAAGAGGAAGAAGTTGAAGCCACCAAGGAGACAAGGTGTCTCCTTGATCTTCTTCCTCCTCTCCTTTCTTCCTTGGACGTTGGTAATGGTGGATATAGGTGAAGAATAATGTAACCAAGGATGAATCTTTTGGTGGTGGTTATGGGTCATTATATAGGCTAAGGGTGTTGGTGGTTGGTGCCAATTAAGGTAGTGGTATGGTTAAGTGGCATGGAGGGTAGGTGTAGGGTTAGGATGGTGTTTTGGGTGGTGGTTATGAGATCCTATGGTTGATGGATGGTGGCGCCAAAGGAAGGGATGTATGGAGTGGTGGTTATGGTTGGGTTAAATGGAGTTGGTGCCAACTCTTTGTAGGGTAAGGGTTATGGGTTGGCGTGGAGGTGGATGTAGGGTTAGGATTAGGCCTTTAGGTCATGGTTGTTGGATGGAGGGTGGATGTTAAGTGGCACCAAAGGAGGGGGTGTGGGTAGGTGTTGTTGAAGGGAAGTTGGCACCACATTTGATGTGGTTAAGGTTAGGTGTTGGCGTGGAGATGGATGGATGGATAGGATTAGATTAGGAGGGTGGTTAGGTGATCTAATGGCTAGGGTTAGTTGGTGCCAACTAAAGGGGTGTTATGGGGGTAGTTAAGGGTGGCTAAAGGACACCAAAGTTGGCACCTACCATGGAAGGGTGCCATAGTTTTGGCACCAACTAAGGATGGTTCTAGAAGGGGGGTATGTGTAGGGTAGGGATAGCTTGTAGGGTAGGTGTATGGAGGTGAAGGAGGGAGTTTTTGGAGGGAAAAGTGGTGCCACTTTTGTGGTGCCCTTTGGTGGTGGTGGTGGGTTGAAAGGTGGTGAGTAGGTTGGTGCCAAAAAGGGTTTTAGGAGTAGGAGCTAGGTGGACTAGGTTTAGGCCTTTATTTTGGTGGAGTTAGCTAAGTAGGTTGGGTGGCCATGTAGGTGGAGTTGGTTTTGAGCTTTAGCTAAGCTAGCTTAACTAGTGGGTGAGTAGAAGGAATGGTAGGAGGAATTAGGGTTTAGGGAGGAGGAGCTGAGGAAGTAACCTTGAGCTGCTCGGAAGCTTGTAGGAGTAGACAGTTGCTGAAGAAATCTTTTTGGGAGCTCAACTACTCAACTTTAGCTAGCTAGTTCTTTTCTAGCTGCTTAGTTGAATGGGTTGAGCTGAGTTGAGCTGGTCTCAACTCTTCTGGAGCTGGGGGAAGCTGGTTGTGAACTTCTTAATTTGCTGACCCAGCTTAGCTAGCTGAAGACTAGTAGCTAAGACAAGTTGACTGAAGCTCCTATGGGTTAAGTAGAGCTAGGATGAGCTAAGCTGGAGTTGGAATGAACTCCCATCAACTATGTTGATCTAGCTAAATCTCCTAGTGAACTGATAGGAGCTAGGATGAGCTAGTCTCAACCAAGTTGAGCTGGATCTGAGCTGAGTAGACGTGGGTTGAGCTACCTTGAGCTACCATCTAGCTAAGATGAGCTTAATGGAGCTTGCGGAGCTAAACCTAACTCATGTGAGCTAATAACCAGCTGAGATGAGCTGGATCTAGCTAGGGTTTAGCTGAAATGCTCTTCTTCTTCACTTTCTTCCTTCTTAAGTGCTAGGGTTTTAAGGGTTTGAACATTTGCTTATCCTTAACACTCAAGTAAACATGTTAAAAACACAAAAAGAATGCAATGCATGCCTAACCTAGATTATGCCTAAATGCAACCTGAAAACCCGTTTGCGAAGTTAAAAACCTAAGAGCTAGATTTGTTTTAGGGCATAAGAATGATGATAAACTGACGTTTATCAAAGCTACTATGAGAAATGCTACAAAACATTCATCTGAAAATTGAGAAGTAAAAGGAAAAGAACCAAATGTCATTAAGCTACTATGAGAAATGATAGAAAGCATTGATCTAAAAATTGAGAAGTAAAAGGGAAAGAACCACACCCAGTAAGCTGTATCTTTGAAAGAAAAAAGGGGAAGGACAAAAAAAAAGGATCGTCTGCTAACACCCATATGAAGTAGCTAAAAAGAAAACCATGACAAGTAAATGGAAAAGAACCACACCAGTAAGCCATACCTTCAAAAGGAAAAAAGGGAAGGACAAAAAAATAGGATCACCTGCTAACACCCATATGAAGTAGCTAAAAAGAAGACCATTAATGGTGGGATTTTTTCAGCTTGAGGACTTTGTCAACCATTAAATACACAGTAAATTGTATCATCGTTGTTTAAAATGTCATGAAAACTCAAGATCATAAAAAAATAATAATAATAAGATTAGATATGCCATGGACCTCATGCCATAACCTTACCTATATAGAAAAAGTTAACTCATTTACTAAGGCTTTTTAAGCCTACATCTTCCCCTTTAAATCCTAGAAAATCATAGTTGGCATCCCAACCAAAAAATTAAAGTAATGAAAGAGATGCAAGAAAGTATTATTTGTTTCATAATATATCCCAAATAACTAAATTTTCTATGCATCATTTATACATGGGATTAGATCTCAGAGAGGATCATTGCAAACCAAGAAATTAAACTAGTGAAAGAGATGCAAGAAAGTATTATTTGCTTCATAATATGTCCTAACTACCTAAATTTTCTATGCATCATTTATACATGGGATTAGATCTCAGAGAGGATCATTGCAAACCAAGAAATTAAACTAGTGAAAGAGATGCAAGAAAGTATTATTTGCTTCATAATATGTCCTAACTACCTAAATTTTCTATGCATCATTTATACATGGGATTAGATCTCAAAGATCATTGAAACTAAGAAGGTGCATTTGTCAAAGAATAGCCACCAAATGCGCATAGGATGGAAGAAAAACCAAAATCTCCATCTTCTACCTTCTTTTTGATCAAGGAAGAGGAAAGAAAGAGGAAAGGGGGCATCCATATCAATTATCTTCACTGAAAGTAAAGGAGGATCCTAAATCATCAACTTCAAATGACTACTCATCGCCAAGGCAGCATCAGCCTCGACCACGTGGGGCGTGTTTGTCGCAACTGGAGTAAGAGATCGAGGAAGAGAAAGTGTATCGATGAGGACAGGGGAAAGGGTAAGGAGTAGTAGCAAATGTAAGGATGCCGGGTTGTGAGCTTTGGAAGCTTTGGGAATGGTGGCAGAGAGAAGGGGAGTGAGGAAAGGGGATGGTGAGGAGGTAGCGGATGAAGTAGTCCGAGTAACACTCGACGGGGGCAACGGTGGGTGGCCATGGCGAATGGAAATCCCCAGAGAGAAGGTGGGCTGCGAGGGAGAGAAAGAGGGAGAGGGAGCAGCATGCAAGATCAGAAGAGGCTAGGAGGGCAAAAGAGCCACATTTTTCTCGATAATTACATGTAATGCCATTGGAAGAGGCAACTACAATAACATGAACAGTGGCATGCAGACTAAAATTCACACGGGCCTTAATAGATATTATGGATATGGATAGTATGAATGAGAAAGAGAAACATCTCATATGATCTAGGTGACATTTAAATGTTATATATAATGTTCAAAGCAATGTTTAAATGTCATCCAATGTAGTCTAAAGCAACACTCAAACATTTCAAAAAGTGTCTAAGTTAACATTTAAACATTGTTAAAACATGAAAAAAAATTAAATGTTTCCAAATTAGTAAAGAAGCTATTCAATTAGGCTAAGAAGATATTTAAAGCAATGTATATATAGTGGTTGTATATAGTATCTTTTTTAGATTATCAAGTTCTTATTTTAATCTCTTTTTGGGATGTGAAAAAATGATTTTAATATTTTTTAAATGTGAAATCATGTTAATATTGATCGTAATTTCAGTGTGAAATGTACACCTTTATGAGTGTTTATTTGTTATGCTTATGGGAGTAGGCATGTATAACAAATATGGGTAGTAGGAATGAGAAAGAAAAACATCTTATGTGACCTAGGTGACATTTGAATGTTGTATAAAATGTTCAAAGGCAATATTTAAATATCATCCAAAGTAATATAAAGTGATGTTTAAACATTACTAAAAGTATATAGGTTAACGTTTAAATAACATTAAAACATGTTTAAATGTTTCCAAACAAATAATGAAGCTATTCAGTTAGGAATAAGAAGATATTTAAACATTGCCAAAAAGATATAAAATAGTGTTTAAGTATGAAATTTTTTTAAAGTAATGTTTAAACACTACAATAGAATGCAAAAGGAGATGTTTAAATATCACATATATAACGACATTTAAGCATCTTTAAAAAATACTTAAAGTAATGTTTGAATGTCATAATAAGTTACATAAGAGAATGTTTAAACATCATCAAAGAAGTATAAGATAATGTTTAACTATCTTTCAAAGTTATCCAAAGTAATATTTAAATGTCATGATAGATGCATAAGTGGACATTTAAATGACACCAAAGATTTTACAGAAGTATCTAAAAAAGGTGAAATGACATTTAAACATCTTGAAAATAACTTAACGTGAAATTTAAATATTGTTATAGATAATATCTGATGTTTAAATGACACCCTAGGCTTGCCTTGATAACATTCAAACATTGTGAAAGATTTCTAAAATAACATTAGCACACGTTTTATGAAATTTTTAGGAGATATTTGAATATCATCTTGTACATTATCGACAAGTTCATTAAACATAAACAAAAATATATTAGGGATGTTTGATCGTCAACGTCAATACAAATCTAAGATAACATTTTCTGTGAAACATTTTTAATCTACTAAAATTAAGACAATGTTTCTTTCGTTTACGATGACGTTAGATAAACGTCACCGAAAGGCTTTTTTACCGTAATATTTGATTATACATTGCTCTAGATTTTATTTGAGTATTTCAAATAATACTTTTGTATGCCACATGAAACTTTATGCACTAATGATATTTGGTCATGCCCATCTGGTTGAATAATTTGTCTACTATAATTAAATTGAGCCTTGATTTGAATATTTAAATTAGAAATTCTTATTCATCTTATTAACGATTAACTTGTTTAATAAATTTTTCCATGAATGATCAAAGCTATATATTTATCTTATATAATTAAGGAATACAAGTACAAAAAGGTGGATATTATGTTTTTAAGTAAATAATGCGTGCTTTCCTAAAGTTTGTTGTGTTCAATAACAATGTTATTTTCAATGATTTAGCATATATGTATAAATAATTGTGGTTAGATATTATTTTGAGGATATCAATTTTATGAACATGATTCAGCACGTGGTTTTACAAGTTTTGGGTCTAAAATTTTTAATTCAAATATGTGGCTTTCGATCCGATCTGAATTGCCCGTTTATGGACTTGGATACAGTCTTCAATCCAGCAATGCTTTACTTGGATCTATCTTTAAGAATTTATAGTCTATGATCTGTGAGCATTATCTGCAATCTAGATGCTTAGCTCTCGATCGAGTTACTTTCGATGGTTTACGACTATAAATTATTACCCATAACAAATTATATTTTTTTCTGATTTTAATGCTTAAGTTATTATTGTGAATATATGGACTATATACAAGATGAATGATCTGCGGACTAACCTCAATAGTCCATAACCGTGGTTCATTGGCGTGATCCTATCTCATTTTGTTGTCCTCGTTTGACGGACATAGACACAAAATCGGCGTTCTCTGATACAATTTGTGATTCAATCTCGTAGTTGTGTGTTCGTGCTGACAATCAATGATCTTTGTTCTATGGCTCATGGTCTATGATTGTTTTTTACTTTAGATTTAAGTCTAAATATATTGGTTTCATTTAAAGATGATATTACGATGTTACAAGGTATTTATAATGATTTAGCAAATGAATTAATTTTCAAGTAAAAATGATTAGTTGACACCATCCATTGCGAAGAAATAACAACTTTTATTGTTTTGAAACAAGAGAGACCTATACTTGATGCAGTACTACGGGCAGTTCCGCTTATAACCTCCTTGCAAAAAGATTAAATCTGACTATTTTAAAATAATTGCCATTATTTTTGTTGAAACAGAAAATAATTGCCATTATTGAAGCAGTTAACTCAGATATGATGTCACAATGCATTGGAAGGACGCTAGTAAGCTTAACAAATGATCTCTTGTTTCAGTGATTGTTTTCCAAAATTGAAGGAGGCGAGGTAGGACCTATCGAAATTCGGACTACCTTAGTGTCAGCAAATTATGGATGTGTAAAATATAATATATCAAGTACACAGGAAGGTAATTGATGTATTATTAGGAGATTGGCATTGAATGTGTATTGTATCATACAACATTTGGTTATTTTATTCCAAATTATGTCCTTATTGCATAGAAAGTTGATTTAATTACTTGACTTCTATGGTCTATATAAGTTGAAACAAAGAGAATTATAATTGGTGATTCTCAAATGAAAAGGGGTGTCACACCATAGTAGTGCACTTAGAATGGTTTTATCAAAAAGCTTTGAAAAGAGATATGATTATGCCCACTGATCGGGCTTTTAAGTAGAGGAAGATCCGATTCAACAATCACCTAAAATGTAATTATAAGAGAGACATGAAAATTGGTTATTTAGTTCCACCGTAAAGGACATATGTTTTGGGGGAGAGCAAGGCTCCTAGAAAATCCTTTAGAAATCGCGACGTTGCAATCTTTCGAAGTTTTTCTCTCTCGGATTGCATGAAGAAGTCTTTGCAAAGGCCTTCTTCTCTATTTATAGTTACAGAGAGTGTTGTTACAATCGAGAAATCCTACGAGATCTTTCTCCATGGTCTTGTCATGTTCCTTGGTAAAGCTATTGTCAGAGCTTGTCCAATGTCAGAGCATTAATTGCATCGGTAATCCCATGATTACTACTGGTATGGACATTATGGGTGCTATTACCGTGCTTTGTTGACTTTGGATGTGCTAGGCCTTTAGAAGAGGCCGTGTTTGCCTAGATCTGAATCTGCTAGAGTGGAGACAGGTCGATCTAGGTAGGGTTTGCTTATTTACTTCGAGTCTGGGTGTCCGGATCCTTATACAGGCTACGTGCGAAGTTTTAAGTCCAAGGGTGATTTTTGCCCCTCATCATATGCTCCCATTCTCTAGTGGTCGAATGCCGTTGAGAGAGTAGTAAGGATACTTAAAACTTCACAGCATAGTATTCCCCCAAATGTCTTGATTTGTATGAAAAGTGGGGGGAACATTTGTGATGAGGTGGAAAGTTTTAAGGTGTTCTCTTGCCTGCCTTAAAATGTAGTATGTCAGCCTTAGAAGACGGCAATGTTAAGGGACTGTGGGTGTAGGGGCTTGATTTCCCCTCAGCCTTAAGAGGTAGTTATCTGACCTTAAGAGGTGGTTTGCCAACTTTAAGAGGTGGCAATGTTAAGGAAACGTGAGCGTAAGGGCCCGATTTCCCATCAGCCTTAAGAGGCAGTTATCCGGCCTTAAGAGGCAGCAATGCTAAGGGAACATGACCGCAAGGGCTCGATTCCCATCAGCCTTAAGAGGCAGTTACTCGGCCTTAAGAGGCGATAATGTTAATGGAACGTGAGGCGCGTTTGTTGAAATTCCTACCAGCCTTAAGAGGCAGCTTTTGGAGGGAGCGAAGGCATATCGATGCCTGATCCCTACTGGCCTTAAGAGGCAGCTACCCAGGAAATGGTGTGATGTAAGCGTCACTTTCGGCGAGTAATGGTCAGTCACTGCGGGAATTGGGTTTTGTCTTGGGTGTGACAAGACCAGCATTAATTGTTGTTATGATGAGGCGAAAGCCTCAAGTATCGTGCTTGTCATTGATGGGATTACCTTCTCTACAGTAGTGGATATGCACGTAGGGGATATTTAATGCCCATTATGATGGCTGGGGTATTTTTCGCTCTTGGCGGTATATTTGGAATTTGCATTGGATACGGAAGGATTTGATTTTTTCAAAACGTGCACCCGTAAGGGAGGAACCACCCTCCGTGGGGGGTATATATAGGTGTAACGAACGCGTGCCCCAGACGCCTTTTAAGACGTCTGGGAGGTGGCCCAGACGTCGGACAAGACGTCTTGGATCACATCCAGACGTCTGACCAGACGTCCGGGATCGTTTACAGACGTCTGGAAAACAGTTATGTTCGCACGGGAGATTCGTCTACGCGCCTGTGCGCGCAGACCTGCGATTCCTCTCTCTCTCCCTCTGCGGCTGCAGACGCGCTGCGACTACCTTCTCTCTCCTCCTCGCGCGGCCTTAAAAGGGCGCGCCTCCCCTCCCGTCTCCACCGTCTCCTCCTTCTTCTCCTTCCTGAGCGCGAGGGCGAGCGAGCGCGAGGGCGGCAGCGGCAGCCGCAGTGAGCGCGGAGGAGGTGCGGCATGCGAGGGCGGGGCTCTGCCGTGAGGGCGAGCTCGCCGGAGCGGCTTGGCCGGCCGGCGGAGGGCGCAGGGGGCGCGGAGCGACGCGGAGTGGGACCTGCTGCGGGCTGAGCAGCAGACGCGTGAGGTGCGACGCGGGCGGCGTCGCGAGCGGAGGCCGAGTAGGGTTCTGATTCTGGAAAGATTTCCAGAATCAGACGTCTGGGTTGATAGCCAGACGGCAAGGTCGACGTCTGTAAGATCATACAGACGTCTGAAAGGTAAGTTTCCGCTTTCTTCTTCCTTCTTCTCGACTGACCGTACTAAGGGAGGGGGGGTTGGCCGTGCGCAGGTCGCTGATTCGCCGTCCTTTGCGAATCAGACGTCTGGAAGTTGTACCGGACGGCGGGAGTGATCTACAGACGTCCGTGTGTACCATCGGACGTCTGGGGTATAGGACAGACGTCCCCGCAGGCTTCTGGACGTCCGGGGAACCAAGCTGAACAGGTAATTCTCTGATCCACCGTTTAAGACGTCTGGAAGGAGTTCCAGACGTCTGATTTTGCACAGTATCGTCTTTTTCGACCCGTTTAGGGCCCGTTTGGGCTCCGTTTTCCGCGATTCGAGTTGCGTTCTTTTCAGAATTAATTCCTCTACCCGTCTACAGTAGCTATATACTGTTCTGAGACACTCCTTGTGTTTGATCCTTGTGATAGGACCTCGTTCGGTTGCAGTCTTGAGAGTCGCGGAGGCACGCGGGATTCCCGATCACGCCCCCACTACTTCCGTTGTACCTGGTAGAGTGGCTTTAAGTATTAATAAAATCTGTTAAAGTATGGAACCATAACTAGAACCTAGGGCATTGCATGAATCCTAGGAATGAGAAATATATGGAATGATAGCTCCTAGGTGTTGCATGAATCCTAGGGCCGGAAAACTAGATTGTATGATAGATCCTAGGATATGGCATGAATCCTAGGGTGGAAAAACTAGTGGAATGTATATTACTGCAGTCTTGGGAAAATGGAAAGGAATATATATAAAGCTGCTTGTAAATTTAATTAACAGCTGCCTGTTATGAATAAAGAAACATGTTTGAGATCATGGATTTTGAGAACGTGAATCTGGAAAGTAAAACATATGATGTTCTGAGATAAAGATCTGGAACCCTACGGGGAATTAGGAGTGGAACTCCTGGAAAGAAAAAGGAATGGAACTGAGATGTAGTTTGTACTGTCTCTTGGGTACGCAGTACCAAGGGAAGTACCTGTATCTGTTTAGTGCAGAGTGGGGCCAGCTGCCCCAGGGACCCGGGGTTAGGATTGGCCGCTCTGTACCGACTTGTTGGCCCTCGTGTACGTAGTACCGAGGAGAGCTACTAGTGTTAGGAGAGTACTAGCTACCCCACGGGCCCCGGGGTTCTGCTAGCCTCCTTCACCGACTTGTTAGGCCCATTAGGGCAAACCAGGGTAGTCAGGCGAGGGTGCGCGGACTGTGGAGGGGCAAGGCCCCGGTTTGGTTACTGTGGAGGGGTTGGACCCCTGTTACTGAGAGGGCTCTGCCCTGGTTCCGTGCTGTGCTTTGGGCGCACCCGTTAACGGAAACGACTGACCGCGTGCCAGTGCGGGCTGATTAGCCCATAGTTGTGGGCTATTTAAGTATTTAAGTGCCTACACATTAGGTTAATTCTAACATTTATTTAGTATAAATTAGGATGTAAATAGATTAATTCATAGTTTTAATCTAATTACATAATCCATACATTGCATTCATATCTTAAGTGCATTTAGAATTAGCTTAGAATAGCATTCATCTAATTAGATAACCAATTAGGTATATTATTTTTATTAACATAGAAGTTGAGGGTCTATACATAAATAACCCTAATATTTCAATAATATTTTCTTTATTCGTCTTCTTTCAGAATGGCTGGCTGCCGCTCCAACGCCCGCGTGATGCAGTGAAAGCCATTCAAGGGGGAGCGTATACGGTGGATCTGGTCGGCAGCTGATTTCAAAATTGTTCATGCCACTACAAAAGGAGCGCGGAGGCAGCCGAGCAAAGGAGGCCTCCGCCACCGACTCATCACTGTGCAGAGAGATCCTCTCTCTTCCATCCACACTGCCGGCCTCTACCGTGGCGGCGAGTCTCCACCACCGTGGGCGTGTGGTGTGACAGGCCACACCGCCATCCGGAGCTCGCCCGCATTACCGTGAGCACATCAGCGTGCATCTTCCTCGCCGTCGTCGCAGACCACCACGCAAGCTACTGATCAGCCACCCTCTCAGTAACTTAAGACGTCTGGGAAATTTCCCAGACGTCTGAAGTTACCCGCTCACCTCCACTTCCTCAGCCTGCACTCTCCAACCGGCCACCAAACCGCCTGCGCCCTCCACCGCTCACCGGCTGCTGACCTGCGCACGCCTGCAGATCAGCCCGCGCTCTCCTCCAACGCCTGCAGACCAGCCTGCAGCATCCTCCACCAGCCTCTGCAGCTTCCACCGCACACACCAGCGCCCGCCTGCAGACCACCGCAGCCACGCCTCCGCGCGCCAGCGCCCTCCGCAGACCCTCCGCGCGCCCACGCACAGCCACCTGCAGAACCGCCAGCAACCGACCTCTGCAGCTACCACCGCAGCCACGCCTCCGCGCGCAAGCGCCCCCTCTGCAGCTACCACCGCCACGCCTCCGCGCGCCAGCGCCCTCCGTAGACCCTCCGCGCGCCCACGCACAGCCACCTGCAGAACCGCCAGCAACCGACCTCTGCAGCTACCACCGCAGCCATGCCTCCGCGCGCAAGCGCCCCCTCTGCAGCTACCACCGCCATGCCTCCGCGCACCAGCGCCCTCCGCAGACCCTCCGCGCGCCCACGCACAGCCATCTGCAAACCACCGCGCAAGCGCCCCCTCTGCAGCTTCCACCGCACACACCAGCGCCCGCCTGCAGACCACCGCAGCCACGCCTCCGCGCGCCAGCGCCTTCCGCAGACCCTCCGCGCGCCCACGCACAGCCGCCTGCAGCACCTCCGCCGGAGCTCGTCCGGCCACCTCCGGCCGCCGCGCGACTCGCCGTCACCACCGATTCGAAGCCCTTGATCCAAGGGACCTCCGCCGAGCTTCCCGTGCCCAGCCATCGGCTCCTCGTCGCGCAAGACAACGGGGAAAAATTCCCCTGTTTTGCTACAGTAAAGCATTGATTAAAATTTACATTTTCTGCCATTGCCAGATTTTATTCATATTCTATTCAGTCTGCATTGCGGAAAATATCCTGTAGTTTATCATAATTGCCATTTCAGCATTATTTCTTGCTTAAACCTTAATCTAAAGGCAATCTTGGCTTGGTTCTTGTCCAAATTGACTCCGAACAAACATTTTTAAGTGGCGCGAATTTTAGTACGTTATTGCCTCCCTGTGGATACGACCCACTCCTCTGCGAGTGGTTATTTCTTATTAAAAATTGATTAGTCGATTTTTCCACCACATTAAACTACAAACGACTTAAAAGCGAATGATCGACCCGATCAAATGGCGCCGTTGCCGGGGAGGCAACAGACGCAATAATTTCGCCTAATTTTATTTTGATTATTTGTCAATTGCACAGAGATTTGACCATCTATTATTTTCTTTTCTGTGCGAGAAATTTTGTGCAAGAATCAGCCACTGTGAGAGGCGACCCTTGACGTCGCCAGGCGAGAAGTGGACAAGCAATTTTGAAAGGAGGAGAAGGACGAGGACGCGACGGACACCACTGTATTTAATCGCTAATTTAATTAGAATAGAATTAAGACTGAAGACTTAATTTTTCATTACAGTTAGTTTGAAACCCTTGTTCTGGGGCATATTTTGAGGGTTTGTTCCCTGATTTTGTTTTGGACCCGTGTTGGGTAATTTTTGGGAGCCTATTCCCTTTTCTTTAGATTTAGGTTATTTTTTTTTTTTATTATTATTATTTCTTTTATTTGCTTGTGCATAAGTAGTTCTAAAAAAAAACAGAAAAAGAAAAAAAAACGAGCTGCCTGCTAGAAGCTGCCTGCCCTAGGACGAACCATTTAGGTCTGTATGAGCAGCCTCTAGATTTGCTTTTCTGCATTGCGTGCATTTTTGCATCGAAGATCGCTGGAGGCAAGGTACGCATTCTCTTACTTTGCATCCTATTTTTGATCACGCATTGTATTTGGGATTTAATGCAAAGACCACCTAATCTGTACTGAATAAATCTAACAAGTGGTCACATATTTTCTTTAGAAAAAGGACTAATTAAAGGAAGGACATTTTAAAAACCAAGGATTTCATTTTCAAACTTGGCATGCGATTCAAAGTTTAAAATCTTTTACGGTGTATGCACACTTATTTCACTTGCACCACGACACGCTTCTAGACACTCCTTAGGTTTGGAAATACTAGGACAAGAGCCCTCCTTTCGTTGGATTCTGAAGTGTTCGGAACTTGAGATCAAAGGTTTTGTAAATCCAAAGAGGGGGATACCCTGTCACGGATTTTTGGGGGTAGTTGAGGAGCACCGCGAAAGCACAGCTTCAAAGGAAGGCTTAGGCCTACTTGCATCCCTCGATCTTCCGTCTTTGGATTTACTTGACCATTTGAGATTTAGGGAAGATTACCTAAGTTCCAACTAGGTTTTAGGCGAGCCGTAGGTTGACAATAGGCGCGTAATTGATTGGGTAACTTGTTTTGTCACCTACAATTTGAATTAAATTCAAAAGCCTAAATTGGGAAAGACCTAAAAGGTCCTTTTTGAATTGTGTCTTGCTTGGGGAATTCTGATTGAAGTGTGAGTTAGAATGGACCACATTGATTTTCATCCTTTCACATCTTGCCCACACCCTCACCCCCACTTTGCATCCTTCGATCCCAGACGCCAAGATGGTCCATTCCTTTATGGACATAATGACAATCATTGGGATCCGTTTTACTCCTATTATAGGAGTATTGGCCTAGTTAAGCCCCAAATTAGTGAGCAGAACTCAGGAGCGGGATTTGCTTTACCCAATATCCCACATACCAAAGAAATACCCAACCCACCCTCCCTGAAAACTTATAATGGTTGGACAAACACTCCTGGGTACTATAAGCCTGAGCTTGACTTCTCTTATGATAAAAATGACCTCTCCTCTTTGAAGATGGAAATACAGAAAATGCAAAATGAAATGAGTGAATTGTTAGGAGAATCTTTGAGAGCAGGCCAACAAGAAAGAGATGAAATTAGCCACCCAATCTGCCCCATTGACGATGACGTACACCCCTCTACAATAGATGCATCTCCCGTGGGAAAGCTACACTTTAAGTTGAAGGGAAATTCGGGGGAAAATAGCTACTTTTCGAGGATCGATTTTGAAACCTCCCCATTAGATGACACTTCCTTGAGAGATCTACACTTTAGGTGGGAGGAAAATACACATGAAAGTAGCTATGCATTGGATGAAGAAAGGTGGCAACCCGAGGAAGATGATGATAAGGTTGAGTATCCACCTGAATTATATTGGAGTCAAAAGAAGGGAATGATGGTACCATTGGAAGACCTCAACCCAGATGATAGTATTTTCGTGACATTTGATGAAGTGGGTCAAAGTCAAGTTGTTAATCCTACCCTCCCTTCTGATCATGATATGGAACTCAAACCCACCCTTAGGGAACCTAACCCTAAAGAAATTGACCTATCTGAGGAGTCTGATGTAACCAATGGAAATAATTTACCTCAGATAGAGCACCCTAGGGGATCTGCTGATATATTAAATGATTCTAGACCTCGGGTACATGATGAATTGTGTGATGAGGAGGAAGATGAATTATATGAGGAACCTACATTCAAGATTTGGAGTGACACTAAGGGTGATTATGTATTATTTGAAGAGTTAACCCCTGAGGATGTCACAAATTTGACCAAATTAGGTTTCCTTGGCACACCCATTGATGATATTTCTCCTCATGATAAAATGATGGAAAATTTGGAAGCAATTTCTAAGATTTATGTGGATTCACATATAGACTCCGGGGAAGATGTGAGTAAAGAACAAAAACCCGGGGATGACATTAATAGGATAATCCCTAGATCTGTTGCTTCCAACCTGCCTTCATTCACTTCGAAGTCACCCTCTGATTCTCTTATAACTGAAAGCGAAATTGTGACTCCTGATGAAGAGCAGGAAGATCCACGTGATGGTGCAAGGAATGCTAGGGATGAAATTGAGGATTTAGAAAGAGTGTTTGGGATGGACACCAAGCTGATTAAACCCAATCTAGATCTTATGACCATCCCACAACCTCGTAACTTGGACACCCTAGACGATCCTTGCCTTAGAGAATTGCTCAGTTTTGTTCTGACTAGGGGGCTTAACAGACCAATATTTTCTGTAATGGAGTATCGGGTATGGATTGATGATTTCTTTAGTCAGTCCATTACCCTGGGGGTTTATCTCTATACCATTCCTTCCCCATTCTTTTTGGAGGATCCTTGTCATCCTACCCCTACCCCTTTGGAGGTTATTTTAACTGTTTATCCTTTAGAACCTCTTCTGGTGACCTGGGAAGATTTCATTCCCATTTTAGTTGGGCGAGCATTTGCTATCGGGATTCATCATCAGCTCGCCAACATCCTAGGTTACCTATTTTCTAGGCCAACTTTGCTTTCCTCATTTTTAGGGCCTATTTCTGCAATTCTTGAACCTGATTTGCAGGTTCTTCGGCTATTCAGCCCAGCTTTGACCCAGGTAATATCCTTCTATGCAATGAGGACATTGCAGATTTTAGGCATGGGGGGGTATACTTGGGGATATACATAGCATAATTGCATACATTTGTACATATAAAAAAAAAAAGTTTTGAGCTTAACTGGCTAAGTCCTGCATTCTTAAGCAAATCAGAACTCTAGCGTAGACTAAATTAATTCTAGGGTCAAACTTTAGAAGCTAAATAAGCTACTAGCTTTAGACCTTTAGGGTCCTTTGTGGACTTAAAAACTTAAGTAGGAGTTAAGTTGCGGACCATTCTTCAAGAGGTTGAGGAAGGGAAGCTAGGGTTTGAGTTAAAAGGTGGGGTAGTACCTGGAGTCTTATTCTACCTTTTTGGTTTACGGGTCCTTGTAACCCAAGCATCCAAATTGTTCACACTTGGTCTGGTAATTAACTTAATTTCTGAAAAGAGATTTGGTTCTCTTAGTTTTGACTTAAGAAAGGCTTGAAAACATATTTTGATTGGAAGAGTTCCCGCCGCAGGAGAGGTCGAGTATATACTCACCTTGAGGATGCGATGGTAACATATTACCTCCTCGGCGCTTGTCTCTTAGGATATCCATCCTACTGGGGGCATGTAAGCGCATTGCGCGGTTCAGGTACCATGGGCGGCCCTATCTCGAAGTGCCGATTGCCATAGGCCTGAATTCGCTTAAGAAATCCATGGGCGATACTATCTCGAAGTGTCGATTGCCAGGAGTTCTTGGGGTCGTTATGGGCGGTGCTATCTCGAAGCATCGAAAGCCAGGCACCCTTCGAGGTATGGTAATGGGGACAATGAATCCGACACAGGCTGTGTTGATAGCTGATCTGAGGTTAGACTTAGAAGAATCAAACAAAAAAAAAAATATATATATATATATATACATATATATATATATTAAAAAAAAAAAAATTCCTTTAACTCAAATAACTCGGACCAATGCACAAGCACGGGTGCTTTAATCTCAGGGATCAATAAACTTTAGGGTAGAGTCAGAAATCAGGGAACTTGTGCTGGCAACTCGTCTTTAGCCGACCTAGTCTGTAACTTAGCAACTACTTAGGAACCTTGGGTTTAGAACCTGAACTTAATATGCTTCTGAAGGAAGACTAAGTGAGTTGACTAGTCTACTTAGAGTGCTAGGTTTCGCTTAATTTTGCTAGGGACTAGCAAAAACTAGGCATGGGGGTATTTGATTAGCCCATAGTTGTGGGCTATTTAAGTATTTAAGTGCCTACACATTAGGTTAATTCTAACATTTATTTAGTATAAATTAGGATGTAAATAGATTAATTCATAGTTTTAATCTAATTACATAATCCATACATTGCATTCATATCTTAAGTGCATTTAGAATTAGCTTAGAATAGCATTCATCTAATTAGATAACCAATTAGGTATATTGTTTTTATTAACATAGAAGTTGAGGGTCTATACATAAATAACCCTAATATTTCAATAATATTTTCTTTATTCGTCTTCTTTCAGAACGGCTGGCTGCCGCTCCAACGCCCGCGTGATGCAGTGAAAGCCATTCAAGGGGGAGCGTATACGGTGGATCTGGTCGGCAGCTGATTTCAAAATTGTTCATGCCACTACAAAAGGAGCACGGAGGCAGCCGAGAAAAGGAGGCCTCCGCCACCGACTCATCACTGTGCAGAGAGATCCTCTCTCTTCCATCCACACTGCCGGCCTCTACCGTGGCGGTGAGTCTCCACCACCGTGGGCGTGTGGTGTGACAGGCCACACCGCCATCCGGAGCTCGCCCGCATTACCGTGAGCACATCAGCGTGCATCTTCCTCGCCGTCGTCGCAGACCACCACGCAAGCTACTGATCAGCCACCCTCTCAGTAACTTAAGACGTCTGGGAAATTTCCCAGACGTCTGAAGTTACC
The DNA here is from genome assembly GCA_037157565.1 of Thalassia testudinum. Lineage (NCBI taxonomy): Eukaryota > Viridiplantae > Streptophyta > Magnoliopsida > Alismatales > Hydrocharitaceae > Thalassia > Thalassia testudinum. The sequence goes on from JAZHRO010000025.1 coordinate 157,435,806, forward strand.
CGCTCACCTCCACTTCCTCAGCCTGCACTCTCCAACCGGCCACCAAACCGCCTGCGCCCTCCACCGCTCACCGACTGCTGACCTGCGCACGCCTGCAGATCAGCCCGCGCTCTCCTCCAACGCCTGCAGACCAGCCTGCAGCATCCTCCACCAGCCTCTGCAGCTTCCACCGCACACACCAGCGCCCGCCTGCAGACCACCGCAGCCACGCCTCCGCGCGCCAGCGCCCTCCGCAGACCCTCCGCGCGCCCACGCACAGCCACCTGCAGAACCGCCAGCAACCGACCTCTGCAGCTACCACCGCAGCCACGCCTCCGCGCGCAAGCGCCCCCTCTGCAGCTACCACCGCCACGCCTCCGCGCGCCAGCGCCCTCCGCAGACCCTCCGCGCGCCCACGCACAGCCACCTGCAGAACCGCCAGCAACCGACCTCTGCAGCTACCACCGCAGCCACGCCTCCGCGCGCAAGCGCCCCCTCTGCAGCTACCACCGCCACGCCTCCGCGCACCAGCGCCCTCCGCAGACCCTCCGCGCGCCCACGCACAGCCATCTGCAAACCACCGCGCAAGCGCCCCCTCTGCAGCTTCCACCGCACACACCAGCGCCCGCCTGCAGACCACCGCAGCCACGCCTCCGCGCGCCAGCGCCTTCCGCAGACCCTCCGCGCGCCCACGCACAGCCGCCTGCAGCACCTCCGCCGGAGCTCGTCCGGCCACCTCCGGCCGCCGCGCGACTCGCCGTCACCACCGATTCGAAGCCCTTGATCCAAGGGACCTCCGCCGAGCTTCCCGTGCCCAGCCATCGGCTCCTCGTCGCGCAAGACAACGGGGAAAAATTCCCCTATTTTGCTACAGTAAAGCATTGATTAAAATTTACATTTTCTGCCATTGCCAGATTTTATTCATATTCTATTCAGTCTGCATTGCGGAAAATATCCTGTAGTTTATCATAATTTCCATTTCAGCATTATTTCTTGCTTAAACCTTAATCTAAAGGCAATCTTGGCTTGGTTCTTGTCCAAATTGACTCCGAACAAACATTTTTAAGTGGTGCGAATTTTAATACGTTATTGCCTCCCTGTGGATACGACCTGCTCCTCTGCGAGTGGTTATTTCTTATTAAAAATTGATTAGTCGATTTTTCCACCACATTAAACTACAAACGACTTAAAAGCGAATGATCGACCCGATCACGGGCTAGCTACCTGTGCGTCTATCGCGCGTGCCGTAGTCACCGTTACGTCTGTCAGTGACCTTGGGGTGGTTGACTGAGGGTAGGATCACCACGGGGGACTCTCCCGGCCAGGAGAGCACCACGTGCTACTTCTACTTTTGGAAAAGACTGCAATCAAGATCGTTCCCATGAGGACATTCGAGATCAAGTAAAGGATCTGAGAAATAAAAGAAATAGTGAGAAAAAAATTGAAAGATGTGAATAAAGGAAGTAATAGAACATAACAGCTACTGTACACTCTACTGTTGCCTTTAGTTAGTTTGCCACTCTACTCAGCGTTTTGCTGACGTGTTACACTCGTTACCTTTTTCAGGACCAGGTGTTGAGCAGCCAGGGTCGGCGGCTGCAGAGGACGCTGGGCCGAGTAGGGTCCAGTAGAGTACCACAGCCTTTTTGTACCCCTTTTGTTTCTGTTCTAGTGAGTAGTTTTTGTTTCCGCTGTACCTTCTTTACCTGCAGTTCTTGTTATATGATAAATGCTGTTTTACTGTTGTGGTGGTACCTACTGTAGTAGTTTCTTTCCTTACTGCTGTACTTTCTTACTGTTAGTTATATTCATGCTGAATGTGGTTTATTTTACTGTCTTTTGGTTACTTCCTCGTTGGACGACTAGGTCTTGGGATTAGTCGAGTCGGTCCGGTTCTCGTGTCTCGTAGGGACTCGGGAACCGGGTCGTTACAATAGGGGTGGTGGGTCATAGTTAATGCCCCACCTACCTTGGAGAGCACTGTGTATGGTATTCATTTTCAATGAGGTGCTGTGAGTGAGTGTCTTTCGTTAGAGCATCTTCATCTCCAGCTTAATTTCTTAAAGGAAGCATTATCATGTCGAGACTTGTAGGCAAGGGTAAGTCCATTGCTTCCGCTTCTGGGGTCTTGATCGAAGACAAATGCGTTGCAATAAAAATGATGTTTTAAGTGTTGCTATTGTAGTATATTTGTCACAATGTAAATAGATGTTGCGTCATTTTATTTAATTATAATCTTTACTGGTTTATTCTAGGTCATTTACTAGGAGGTAGTTATTAATATACGTCACTCTCTATATCAAAAAATGTTATGTTATTCCAAAAATGTCAATTTTATTTAAAACATTAGTCAATGAATTAAATGATGAATGAATTGGTTAATTATATACAAAATAATCAATTAATTCTATCTATAGTGCCTTAAAAAAATTTACAAATAATAGACATAAAAAATCAATTAATACTATACTAAGTTAGTTATGTACAGTTACTCTAAATAATACCTAAGTATATGTACAAAAATAGCTTCTAATATATACTATATTAAGTTAGATTAACATACTAACAACTTTAGTAACATATACTTTATATACAATAACATATATATATGTCAATAAAGACCATAGTAAAATATATACATAACATAAGGTAAAAGCATATGTTTACTAACATATATACATATTTACAGTGATAGATATAACTGTCACTAAAGCCTTAAGATTTTATTCATCTACATATGAGGCTCAAACAATATCTACTATAATGATGCTTATTTACTTATATATAATATCTACATATACATATACACTATTTACATGTATCTTATATATATATACATTTATTGTTTCATACTTATACTATACATACTATTATACATATACTTATACTTACTACACATCACCTAACACACGCACACTCATGGCTTCTCAACACTTGGAATTTTTCAAGACTCACTCCTCAAAGCAGCCAGTTCACTATTCATTAGACCAAAATTAAGTTTTTCTATGGGTAGGAAGATCTAGTTCGTGTGATACACAGCACCCCATAGGGGTGGGACCATACCACTACTCAGGACTAGCCTTAGTTCATTTAGCGTATATTTTCAATCTATTTCATTCAAACCCATGATAGGCCCAATATGGACTCAACTATAGTGCATGGCCCCTTGCCCAACATTGTACAAACGTATAATCATATGGTTGATATCAGATCAGAGGAGAGAGTGGTATGTTGTTGATCGCGATTTCTACATAAGAGATTTGAGTTTGAAAACCATGTCATTGTAGTCGTGTAAAAATCTATCAAATAGATAATTTAACCAAAACTCTAGTGAGTCTCAGGTCAAACACGAGGAGGCGAACGCTTGATCAAAAATTACGTTGGAATTATTATTATGAAAGCAGATTAGCTGGTGGAAATTAATCTACTAGCTATTCTACTTGAAGAATAATTAGTAGAAGAGAGAAAGAATAATATAAATAAAGAAAAAATAAGGTGAGATTAAAAAAATATTTCATAATTATAGAAATATGTTCATTACATCTATGTGCTATACTAGAAAGTAGGAAATCTACACTAGAAAATGATAAAAGAGAAGGGGATGAGAAATTATCCTCCTTGATGGCTGCTTGGAGGACGAGTTGCATTGACGGAGTGTCCAGACGAGGGTAATGAGATGCTGGACAAGGAAGAACGAAAATGGAGGAAGGAGGATGGAGGATGGAGCAGGGCTACGTCGCAGCGAGATCCGCTTCCCGAACGACAGTGAGAGGACAACCGTGGGATGCTCCATGAATGTGGGTGAGATGGTGGAAAAATTGTATTAAACTCTAATGGAGCATCTCGAGTTTGGGACAAGATCATAGAGCTTTGGAGGGGGTGAGAGTAGAGAGGAAGGGATGACAAATGAGGTAGTAGGATAGTTGTAGGAATGGGGGCATAGATGTCCTTTTACAAAGCTTAGAAAAAAATGCTAGGGTCTTTAGTGACGGATATAACCGTCACTGTAGTTGAACGTTGGTGAAGGCGCACCTTTTCTCCTTTCGCCGTTCTGCGCATGCGCCCATGTCCATGTGATCTCAGCCATCCGATTAAGAGATTGGATGACCTAGGATCCTCGAGCGCTACTCCCTCGAGAGTTAAGCGTGCCCACGTGCAATGGCGCATTTGATTTCGCATCATCACACACGTGCGTGATCCACGCCTCTCTACGCACCATGTTGCCGCTCTGCTGTAGCACGATCGCCATCCAACAGGTGAATTTTTCCTGCGCCCGCTCGCCACTTCAATTGAGGCGCGCCACGCTTCGAGCCCTCACCGCTCTCTTTGCGAGGGGCACGCAACCAACGTGCTACAAGGCTGCTTTGGTCGCATTTTAGTTTTATGGTTCGTGGGCCCTCACCATTGGATCTCAATCCAACGGCAAAGAGAGCGCTTGATCGTGCCTTCAGAGGTGAAGCGGGATGCTTGGCCGGTGTTAGGTGGCTGGGATGGCACCACATGGCACCATCCTGGTTGTACATCTTCTCTAACTTTTAGATGGTGCCACAGATGTTGGATTGGATCGATTTTCACGCTGTTAGGCTAAAATCGTTGATCCAAACCCATCTGTGTGGTTGGATATGTTGTCTGAGGTACAGATTTAACACCACCTTGGCCCTTATCCTATGATCTTTCTCAAACTGTATCTGATGCTATGGAAATCCGATCGGGGAGATCTTGGAGTCGTTGAACTCCAATCGTCGCCCTGATCATATCTATACAATTTGATCTTCAATCCAAGGCCTCAATAAATATTGCCCTGTTCCCTAACCACAAAAAGGGAGAATTAACCTAAAATTTGTATAATCTAACCTAAATGCATGATGATATATGTTATGCAACATTTATAATGATAAATACTTCTATTACACTAGAAACATGCATAAATAGGCATTTTAGGTCAATTAGATGTATGCACATCATATGTAAATGGGTATTGGTGCATCGAGCGCTGACGACTAAAGTGCTCGATGCTCAAAAGCCTTATATATCGCGCAAAGCATCCATGCTCCTATGATGTGGCACCATTCTTTGCACCTTAATTGAATGTTGTGTTGCGCAGGACCGTGTTTTTATCATGCGACTTTGGCCCTCGATTTGAGGACCATAATTTTGTCTAAATTAAAATAAATTTTATATTTACAAATTCCTAATATAGGTCTACTGTTTGTCGTGGAAAATCGATGTTATAAAAGTTGCATTGTAGTATAGGTAGAAATCGGTTGAAAACAGATAAAATTTATGCTCGAAAGAAATCCGAGGTCGAACACAGGGAGCAAGTAACAATTAACTCTCAAGATTGCAATTCTATCAATTTATAACAATAAATCCAAGCAAGAATGATATATATGATAAAGCAAATGTCCATGAAGCAAAAAGATTAGGGTAAAATGGTGATTTGAATAACTAATTACCCCTAAGCACAAATAAGCTCAAGTATCTCAAATAATGCAACAGTAATATCAATGCAATAGTAGTATCATTCGACGGTCAAGCCAATCATTCGAATTAAACAACAGGTGCTACAGTGCTAGGGAAGCACTGTTCTTCTCTTCTTCTTTGGTTTTCTACAGACTCTTCTTCTTCTCTTTACGTGCACCTTCTTCTTCTACCTTGACTTCTCTTTTCTTTCTATTCTTCTTACACAGAGGGGCTTTGATTTTGGCTAAGTGTTGAAATCTCCTCAGAGCAAAACCCTCCCTTAACCCGCACGCTCTCTCTTTCTCTGGGTTCCACTCTCCCAAGGCCTTGCACAATATCAGGTAGTCGGATTCGAATCTAAGTGCACCCAGGACCAGAGCTACGTGCGTGGGTCACAGCAGAGGTGTGCGCAAGTTAGGCGAGTCGGGTCAGAATAGGCTTGCATGGTGCATGTCACGGGCGAGGCATGCGTGGTTAAGGAGGACCTCACCCTTGTGTTAGGAGGAGAAGAGGCATAGACACTGTTGAAACACCGGAGGACTACGCTATCGGATTTGGTTTTGAAAACCTGTCATTGTAGTTTGAATAGTGAAGAACTCGGGTTCAACAAATAAAATTTATACTAGAAAAGAAATCCCAGGTCGAACTCAGGGAGGCTACGTCAATCAAAATTTGCAATTATATTCTTTTTGTATTTTTGTTAAAAAGCGGAGTAATTACAATGAAATGAAGTACTATAGACAATAAGAGAAAGGGAGAGAGAGAGAGAAAGAGAGAGAAAACATCCACTTGATATTGTAAAAGGTTTGTACAACTAAGAAAGCGAGAAATTACACTAAAAAGCAGGAAAACTATTACAACTAGAAAGCAAGAAAATTCTACTTTAGAAAGTAGGAAAAAGGAATGGGAGAGAGAAGTTATCCTCCTTGACGATCGCTTGAAGGACGAGCTGGACTAGACGACGCCTAGAAGACGAGGAACGGAGTGGGAAGAAGGAGGTCGAGGCAGAAAGAATGGGACAAGGCAGCAAGTCATCGTCGTTGCGGGATCCACTTCCGGAATTGGGGCAAAAAATTGATTTTATCTCTTAAGGAGCATCCTGGGTGTGGGACAAGCTTCTCTTAAGCTTTGGAGAAGGAGAGAAGGAAGAGATGCCAAATTCATATGAAGGGAGTCTCCTTTTATAGTTGCAAGGAGTGGGGGCATTTTGGGCATTACAAATTCAAAATATTAAATGAGGGGCCTTTAGTGATGGAATTAAGCGTCACTAAAGCCCAGATCGTGGGCGATGTGCACCCGCGTCTGCTGTTCGCTCCTCTCCCACGCTAAGCTCAGCCGTCCATGTTCTTCAAATCTTAGCATTCTGATCATGAGATCGGATGGCTTAGATCGCTCCTCGATGTGCCTCAACTGCGCATGCCTACATGTGCGCTCGAGCATGAAGCGGAGGCATCTGATAGCGTGTTCGCGCATCACAGCCTAAGCGCGCACCATGTCTTCTCTTTAGCCGCCGCTCATCCTTGATCTGATGGCCCAATTTGAGCCATTCCTTGCATCTGCGCTAAATTGAGGCTTACGGGGGCTCGAACCCACGCCTCTTCTTAGCGTTAAAACCTTAGACTGCTATGCTACAGCAGTTAAGTTGTCGCGCGAATGCTTTAAGGTGTGGGCACCTTTGGCTGTTGGATGGTGATCCAACGGCCAAGATCCATCATGCAGTGAGGAGAGAGAGAGGGTGCGGTGGTCTCCTAGATTGGCTGGGTCAGTTTGGGCGGCTGAGATGGCGCCACATGCCGCCATCTTGGCCGTCCATCTTCTGAGTGATGTAGATAATGCCACTGGTATTGTATTGGATCGATTTTCATGTCGTTAGGCTGCGATCGTCGATCCGAATCCATCCGTATGGTCAGATTTGTCATTTGAGGTGTGGATTTACACCATCTTGGGCCATGATCATTAGGGTTCCTCGGTCTCTATCTGGTGCTACGGATATCCGATTAGGGCTATCTTGGCGTCATTGAACTTCAATCGTCACCCTGATCAGATTTGTATGATTGGATCTTCGATCCAAGGACCCGATAAAAAAGTCGCTCTATCCCTGACCATATAAAGAAGATAATTACTGTACAATTTGTACAACTTAATCTAAATGCATGATTATGCATGTTATGCACTATTTACAATGTATGATGCTAATATGACACTAAGAACATGCATTAATAGACATTTCAGGTTAATCAGATGTATGCACATCACACCCCCATGCTTATCTTTTGCTAGTCCCTAGCAAAAACTACATGCTATTTATAAAAGAATTAGGTTGGATTACTTGGGCATAAGTTATTTTCAACATTAAGAAATTCTTTTACTCAGGATCTGAACTTTCAAAGACACAACAGTACCTGGGTATCTGCCAAAATGCAGACCGCCTCAAGCCCTTGCCTTATTCAAAGAGAAATTTCTTTTTCTCTTTTCCTTCTTTTCTAATTATTTTTTGGATTTTTGAGTTTAGGGTTAAAGAGTGGCTTTCTGCAACCATTCAACCCACCCAAGATTTGATAAGAACCCTAAGTTCTAAGCATCTTATTGTGAATGTGATAGACTCGTTGATCGGCAATTATAACGGACTTCGGGTTTCTATGCCTCTAGGTGACCTTAAAAAGAAAGTTCTACCTAAAGGTGTATCTTTACAATCGGTAGCTTTCTCCTTACTTTTATTTTTATGGGATCAACATAAGGGTGAATTCAGTGTATATCTCCCCAGTTTATTCTACTTTTCTGCTTCTTCCTAAGTGTTTTGGGAATTTTTAGCGCATTTCATAAGCTAGGTTCTGGATAACCGGTCGATGAGCTGTTAGCACCGACAACTTGCCAACCATACTCGTGCGGTGAAGTGTAGTTTATTTCTTTTGTTTTGTTTTTCTTTTCTCTTTTTCTTTTCTTTTTGACTTTCTTTTTTTTTTTCTTAAGTAGGTGGCTTCCCTGGTCTAAGATTTACCTAAAGGCAGTAAGAAGAGAATGGTCCAGTGCCTGGGCTCTGGACAACCTACCTATGGGTTGTTATCCACGATAACTTGTCAGTCATATCACCCTAGAAGGTTCATTAGCTACCTAGTTTCCGTTAAAATCGCCGATTAACAAGTCAGTGAAATGATAGTGTGTAGATGCTTTAGATTTAAAGTTCCCTTAAATCAGAGAGCAGGTTGATAAGTTGTATACTTATCTCCCAAACTTATTTAATCAAATTACAATAGAATTCAAGATGGCGAGGACTAAAAAAAAATCCACATTTTATTGGATACCTGGGCTGATTAAGCCCAAAGACCTGAAGGGTCTTTATGTTCAGATCCTAATATAATATTTCCTAAGATTGAAAAGTCCTAATGTCTAAGTATTCCTTCCTAATTCAATTTTTTTATATATATATAAATAAAAGAAAATAAAATGAATCTACAGAGCTGACGAAATAATTCAGAGATGAATATCCACCCCCCATACCTATCTAATGTAATGTCCTCAATGTATTAAAAATACATGAAAAAGAGTGGAGTAGAATAGAAAGCACCTGAATTGCATGAATAACGGGCCTACTCTGAGATAAATAGAAACTGTATAAGTGATGAATTTAGTGCCTCCAGCTAGGCACACTATGCAAAAAAGAGAAATAAAGAATTCACAGGTGTAGGTCAGAATCAGAATAAAAAGATGAAACCTCTGACCTACCCGCAGATGTCCACAAATATGGACCAGATTGTGGTGCAGACCCATACCCCATGATCGAAAATATCTAAGGTTCTGGATAAAAATTATCTAGAACCTAAAATCAGTATGCAAGTAGGGTTGGGCCTACGATTTATGAGGATGCAACCCAAGACCAAAAAGTCAGGTTATAGAGAATTCAAGATCAAAGGGATAATTAATGAATGTGTGCTTGGATTGGACATCCTCAGAACAAATGTCGTAAGGGTCTTGGTTTAATGATTTCAGATTAATTGGAACCCTTAGACATAGTCTTCTACTTCCTACGGAATTTACTTCCCAAATCAGAATTTCCCAGCTTCTATTCTCCTCATTCAAAATGTCAAATTATGAGACCTCCTGCATATTAATTACCCCGTTTGAAATTTCCAAGTCTAAAAAATGTGGTTGAATCAGAATTGACTTGGGTCTAATTATCTCAAAAACAGAATTGTCCGTAATCTCAATGGGGTATAATTGACAATCGGGGCATGGGATTGAATCCTCCAGAAAATGCGATTCTGGATCTGTCATGTGAGCTCCAATAAGATCAGTTTCCTCAGTTATTGGGCTATCAAATGATTTAACCAATTCTGTAGGCCCAATCGTCTTACAAAAATCATGTTCTGTAACTCACATGAGACTTCATAAATTGAATCTTCACCATCAGAATCAAAGAAATCAAAATCCGTATTAATGTACATCCCAAAATTATCCGTCACTTTCTGATCCATGGAGACACACGTTTCCTCGTACGTCGACTCAAGGATTTCAGGTGAAGAAATTGGATCATCCTTAATTGGTTGCTCTAATTCAATCTAATCAGCCTCGTAACACGTGTCCCCCCAACAGGTGCCTGAGTGGGTTCTGACATTGGCTCTCCTAAAGGGGGTTCATCATGGGAATCATCCCATGATTGAACTAAAGCAACCACAAATCTCATTCTCAATTTCGCTAACTTCCTAATTAGAAACTCACCTAGGTTCTTATCCTTAACATCTTGGAGCCAATCCAATAAATACTTATTCAGATCATTAATCATTTCAATCAGGGGCTCCAATTCTTCAATGCAAGGTATTGGCTGAACTTCTAAAGATTGTATGGTATTCCTCAAGTTAGCCAAAACCCTATCTTGAACCTGGTTACCCTGAACCAAATGACTTGCTTCAGGTTGGGCCAGTTTGGGATTAGTGCAGAGGAGTTAATGAATTGAGATTCGTGATACCCTTCCTGATAATAAGTCATTTCGAATTGTTCAAAAGGTGGTGATGACCTAAAGGCTGTGTATTTAGGGAATGGGTAAGGATCAGTGTATCCTCCTTGATTGTAGATCCTATTAGGTTGTCCATGAAAGGGTGACGATCTATAATCGATGTGGCTCTGAGAAGGATAGAAATCACAATCATAGTGTTCAAGGTTAGCCCTAAATATAGAGGTCTGGAACTATATCCCCAATCCGAGTTGCCCCAAATAACTGATGGTTGGTTACAGTACGAGTCGAGATAATCGTCATGTTGAGGATAACTCAAAACAAGAGGGAAAGAGCGGGAATGCGTATAAAATGTGGAAGGATCCATGAAAGACGGGAGGACGAAAGGTGTCGTGCAATACAAACAATCAAACTTGTCCTTAAGTGGGCTAGCCTAAAGACCTACAGACTCCCAGAACCCGTCTTGAGATGAATAAACGATTTGATCTACTTCTGTCAGTTCAATCAAACCAATTAGAGGGAGGGACAAGGGAGAAGGTTCTTCCTTCGACTTGCGCCTCCGGTTCCTAGTGTACCCCCAGCCACGACCGTTTGATTCTGCTCCCCTAGCTAGACATCAGATTGAACAATAGAAATAGACTAATCGAAAATAATCTCGTTCTAGGCTCCGAAGAGCGAGTCAATCCTAAGGTCAACGTTTACACTATTTTATTTAGGGCTAGGTTTGAATGTGCTTTGGAATGTGGTGGGCCTTTTATTTAGGTTGTGCCCTTAATAATTGATTGATGTGTGTGAGTGCACAACCAGTGGTTTTCAAGCAAGATTTTTTTTGATGCGGTGAATTTTAGGATTCAAATCTTGCTTAGTAGCTTTTAGGATTCAACTTTAGGTATTTTCAAACAAGTTTGGTTGGCACACTAGGTTTTTAAAGCACAGGTGAAGATGTTTTCCTTTGAAGCTTAAAAGAATGTGGAGTGACTGGTAAATCCATAAGAGTTGAACCTATGTGGCAACTACTTAATGAGTTGATTTTATGTTGAGTGGTATGGCCCAAACAACTCAAACAATTGGCCACAGTTGCATCACTGAGTTAGGCACACAAAAATGATTAACCTAAATTAATTTCTACTCTTTTATGTGTTGAATTGTGTACTGGTTCCACAGATCAGAATCCGGTTGAGTAGAAGAAAATCAATTTGGTTAAGTGCCTTGAATGTGGGTGTATGTTGTGTATATGTTGAATTACCCCACAAAATTATCTTTTTATTTTTTATATGCTAGGGTGAAATGAGAGTGTGAGTGAAAATCCAAACAACCAAACTAATCCTAGGATTTATGCAAACACCTAGGTTAATTGGAATTTGAATTTAATGTGACAAATGAAATCTATGGAGGGGGAAGAATAGGGAGCACTTACAGTCGTCTTCAACTGCACTTTACTCCGATTTACCACTTGACGATTCCCTGATGAAGGCCTCTGCAAAATAATAGACACAACAAAAAGCAAGTTAGAAGACAGTAAAGTGCGTGAAATGCAAAAAGAAAATTAGAAAATTGTTGCCTCCTTGGCAATGGTGCCAAAATGTTGAAATGCTAGAGGATTACGCTATTGGATTTGGTTTTGAAAACCTATCGTTGTAGTTTAAATAGCGAAGAACTGGAGTTTAACAAATAAAATTTATACCGGAATAGAAATCCCAGGTCAAACTTAGGGAGGCTACGTCAATCAAAATTTGCAATTATATTCTTTTTGTGTTTTTGTTAAAAAGCGGAGTAATTACAATGAAATGAAGTACTATAGACAATAAGAGAAAAAGAGAGAGAGAGAAAGAGAGAGAAAACATCAACCTGATATTGTAAAAGGTTTGTACAACTAAGAAAGTGAGAAATTACACTACAAAGTAGGAAAACTATTACAACTAGAAAGTAGGAAAATTCTACTTTAGAAAGTAGGAAAAAGGAATAGGAGAGAGAAGTTATCCTCCTCGACGATCACTTGGAGGACCAGTTGGACAAGACAATGCCTGGAAGATGAGGAACGGAGCGGGAAGGAGGTTGAGGCAGAAAGAACAGGAACAAGGTAGCATGTCGTCATCGTCACGAGATCTGCTTCTGGAATAGGGGCGAAAAATTGATTTTATCTTTTGAGGAGCATCCCGGGTGTGGGACAAGTTTCTCTTGAGCTTTAGAGAGGGAGAGAAGAGAAGGAAGGGATGCCAAATTCGTATGGAGGGAGTCTCCTTTTATAGTTGCAAGGAGTGGGGGCATTTTGGGCATTACAACTTCAAAATATTAAATGAGGGGCCTTTAGTGATGGAATTAAGCATCACTAAAGCCCAGATCGTGGGCGACGTGCACCCGTGTTTGTCGTCCGCTCCTCTCCCACGCCGCACTCAGCCGCCCACGTTCTTCAAATCTTAGCCGTCTGATCATGAGATCGAACGACTTAGATCGCTCCTCGCTGCGCCACGACTGCACGTGCCTACGCATGCGCTCGAGCGTGAAGTGGGGTCATTTGATAGCGCGTTTGCGCATCACATTCTTAAAGCGCACCACGTCTCCGCTCTCGCCACTACTCATCCTTGATCTGACGGCCCAATTTGAGCCGTTCCTTGCATCTGCATTAAATTGAGGCTTGCGGGGCTCGAACCCACGCCTCTTCTTAATGTCAAAACCTTCGACCGCTGCACTACAGCGGTTAAGTTGTTGCGTGAATGCTTTAAGGCATGGGCGTATGTGGCCATTGGATGGTGATCCAACGGCCAAGATCCATCGCTTTGTGAGGAGAGAGAGAGCGTGCGACGGTCTCCTAGATTGGCTGGGCCGGTTTGGGAGGTTGAGATGGTGCCACATGGTGCCATCTTGGTCGTCCATCTTCTGAGTGATGTTGATGATGCCATGGGTATTGGATTGGATCGATTTTCATGCCGTTAGGCTGTGATCGTCGATCCGAATCCATCAGTGCAGTTAGATTTATCTTCTGAGGTGCAGATTTACACCATCTTGGACCATCGTTAGGGTTCCTCAATCTCTATCTGGTGCTACGGATATTTGATTAGGGTGATCTTGGAGTCGTTGAACTCCAATCGTTGCCCTGATCAGATCCGTACGGTTGGATCTTCGATCTGAGGCCCCAATAAAAATGTCACCCTATCCCTAACCATAAGAAGGAGTCAATTACTGTACAATTTATACAACTTAATCTAAATGCATGATTATGCATGTTATGCACTATTTACAATGTGACATTAAGAACATGAATTAATAGACATTTTAGGTTAATCAGATGTATGCACATCAAGCACAAATTCCTCTTATGCGGTGCTAGATGCTCAGTGGTTTCCAAGGTGGGACTAAATGTCCTACCTTCCTTGTGTGCATTTGCGGCTGGATTGCTCGCTCACTCAAGGCAGCTGCTAAGGGTATGGCTTCCAATTGAAGACTTGGGATGATTTCTGGGACGTAGCCCGACACTTGGGCATGGGATCTGGGAAGTGCAACAGCTGAAGAATGCTGCAAGCTTCACTCGAGCTCGCCGCTAATGGTGTGGAAGACCAGGTACCTGAAACACAAGAAGAAGGGCCTCGTGGCTGCATCAGATGGCTCGGCAGTATCGCCGGGGGATAGCAAATGTTGTGGTGGGTGAAACATGAGGTGAGAGTATGTGTAGCTGGCTGGCGGAGACGGAGATGGTCATGCGAAGGTGGGTAGTTCGAGGGCGTGTTTAGGTGGTGAATTAGTGAAAAAGATAAAGGGATTTTTCCCCTTGGGTTGAGGCAGAGATGTAGGGATGAACGGCGAGGAGTTTAGTGGTGTGTGGAGAGAGATGTGCCTCACCGAAGGAGCGGCTGGATGTGGAAGGGATGACGGTGAACGGGTGGTAGTCATAGTCGAAACTGAGTATGGTTGGGGTGAAAGTGAAGTAGAGGAGTTAGGGAACTTATCTAGGTAGTTGGCAGACAATGGGGAGCAGAGGCGACGTCAGTTGCGGTATGGTCGGCGCCGGTTGCGGTATGGCTGGCACTGCTCGATGCAAAGGAAGCTGAGGGGATAAATCCATCACCGGTATTGCAAAAAAATGAGGAATGGAGACGGAGGAGGTCACCGAACATCGAGGAGCACCTCGGTCGGAGGAGAGAAGAATTGGGGGTTATTTCGGTCAAATTCGAGTGTGGGATGGACGATATGCATTGGGGCATCTTTTATTGGCCTCTGGAGGATGATTTGAGCTTGGGAAACAAGCTTCCCAAGCTTGGAAGGTTTGTTGGACATGGGGACTCGAATCTTTCAAAGGTTCACATCAGGATTTTGGTTAATTTTAGAGCTACAAATCTAGCTCAAAAGGAGGGGAATTCCATGATGAAGTTTCCTTTAAAATCTGAGAGGGATTTATCAAGGAATCAAGGAGAAAATGCCAAATCAAGCTCGTCGAAGTTGTAGAATTAGGATTTCATGGCGGAAGGGACCTATTTGAAGAAGGAGACGATAAAGTTGGGGGCCTATTTGTAAAGGATTCAAAAGTTAGGGGCATGTGTGTAAGATAAAAGAGTTAGACTGGACTAAATTGCAAACTAGAACAAGATGATTTTAGATTGAGCCCAAATTTTGGTAAAAATATAATTTAGACATAAGAAATCCAATGCTAAAGTTGGATTTTGGTTTTGACCTAGTTTGACTAGGTAATTTGCACAATTACCCAAATTAGGGCAAATGCCTGTTTGAGACTCTATTTAGGTCAAGATGGGTTCCAATGGTCAAATTGAAGGTACCAAACCATAGAGAAAATTTTTATATGATTTTTAGAGGGTTTAGGTGAATTTTATCATGACTAGAACCTTAGTTACTTAAGCAGGTCTATTTTTAGGGTTTCAGATGCCATTTAATTCCTGAAACGTGAGAAAACCCTTTTCTGTCTGTTCTAACCCACTTGTTAGACTCTTAAGACTATTTGACCTTTGGTTAACCCCTGAGAAAACCCATGGTTATTCTATTTTTGTGATAGAATGGTAAATTTGCATAAATAACCCTGTATTCTTGTCTTCTCAAATCAATATTTTGTGCCTTTAAGATCTAATGGACATGTAGGAGCTTTTATTGACATAATCAGATCAAAATGAGATAGTTATGACTCAAGATGGTGTACCCATCATCTACTTATTTGTATAATTAATTTATGAAAATAGGTTATTTACATATATATTAAAATTAGTTAAAGTTAGGGTTTTATACATGTTAATTTAAGGGTTAATTTTTTAATTAAAGTATAAATTGGTTAATTAATCATGAAATTGACTTTATATAGAGTTAATTATATAATAAAATATTTATTACACATTTTTAATTAATTTTAGAATATTTATTTTAATTTATATACATTTAAATACACGTTTAATTTAGGTATATACATAATTAAGTTATAAACACCGTAGTACACTATAAATACAGTATAACAGGTTGAAACTACTTAAAATAATACTATACAAGTGTACATGATAAATTACTTCAGTATTAACTTAACTTACTAATTTATTTTATTTTAAGTCAATAATCTACTTAATTGACTTAATAACTTAATTATCTATAATCAATACATAATTAAATAAATATACATGTACGGTACAATATATAATAATTATTAAATATGTATGTACAGTATTAGATATAATTATGTACATATACATAGGTTTTTATAATTACTTAGGTTAATGTGCATTTAAGTCAATATAAATTAATATTTAATAATATAATAAAGTTATATATACAATAAATCATTCTAGATATTTAATTTAATATATAGAGTACCCTCATAAGTTATTTTTACTCATTATTTATATATTGTACAATATATACATATAGCTTAATATTAAATTATATTTACAAGTATAAATACAATGTATAAGGTATTTTTGGGTGTTTTCTGATTTTTATGTTTTTTATATGTATAATAGAAGTAGGGGATGAGAGCGAAAGGATGAGATTTTTTTTTTTGAAACAAGAAAGGTTGAGATGTCAGGAGGAAAGTTTCTTTTTGGTATTTTGAATTTGGTTCTTTTATTAAATTCCAAAGTATACTAAACCGTCGGTTGATATGTTCTACCAATTCAAGGATTTAAACTACCTTAAAAATTGGCAAACACCTAGAAAAATATCTAATCCTACTCAAGACATGCTTATTTTATTTTTTGTGAATTTTTTATAATTTTTTATATTTTTACAATCTCACCCAATGAAGACTTAAAGAGAGTTGGGAGCTAAGAACCTAAGCCTTGAAATTCACTTCTAACAACTTGAAATGAGGTTTGGACACTCATAACTATCCAGACATCAAAATGTAACATTTCCAAACACTAAAACATGGATTTCAACTTCAATTTCAGTTAAAATCTCACTTAGGGCAAATTATACAATTACAAATAGCTGACAATGAATTTAAATAAGGTTTTCATGAAATTTTGATAACGTTAAAACCAAAACCTTGTACATGAATGCTTACAAGTGTTGTTTGAATAATATACTACATGTCAGCTTCTTGAAATCTTCAAAATTACCTAAAATCCACCCTAATTCCTTTCCATCCAGATCACTACCGACAAATTTTAGTAGCTATTGCTACCTAGAATTCAGCAGCTAATCTAGCTGCTATGCTTGCTATTTACAACAGTTGCTGCTTCTATTGTTGCTATCAAACTGAGCAACCATTTGCTGCTTGCTCAGTCCCATTTCAAATCATTTCTTCACTAAAAAATAGGGCTGAAATCTATTCAATGTAGTTGCTATGCAGAACTTTAAACTCACGTTTGAACATCCATATAAAAATTGATCATACTTTAAACTCATTTTAAAAATCAAATCGATGTGTTAAAATCTTCATCAAATGCCCTTTGGAATCCAGATCTCTTTTCAGATTTGAGGTAGCTGATAAAATCTCATAAAAATTCACCTCAAACTCTTTTCCAACATCTTGAAAACCAAGGAAAACTCAAATATATCTCCCATAAATCATTGAAATATTAATATGATTCCCATCTTACACTATAGACAGTGTTAGATGGAAATTATATTAAGATTTTAGAACCAAGTGCTTCAAAGGCTTTTTGATAGGTCAATGAATCATTTAAAGCCAGATTGAAGTTCGAAGAATAAGATGAATCCTAATTTAATCTCCCAGTTATCCCATGGATAGCATGAAGAGAAAAATCAAATCAGGCCATGAAATCCATCGAAATTAAATCCTAAATCTTTAGACTTCTCATTCTGAATTAAAACCCCAATGAACACACTAAAATCCTTTAGATTGAAGTCTAAATCTCATCCATATGAGCATTTGAATCATTGCAAGAACCTCTTAGGAGGTCTGGTCATCCTTGGCTTTAGCTATCAATAAAGAACCCAAAACTCTAATCAGTGTCAAATTGAAACCAAATATGAGAAAATATGAAAATTAGCTCAATAGAAACGTAAGAGAGGGTGATTGTGGTCAGATGAAATGAATGGAATCACCCTCGAATGAATTTGGCGCATCAATAAATCTATAAGCCCTTGAGCTTTAGATCTGTTGATTGCCTGGTGATTGGGTGAATAATGGATTAAATTGTGAAAGAAATCAGTGAATGTGGAATGTGAGGTGTCAAGGAAGCTGTATGAATCAAAGCAGAGGTGGAAAAACACCTCTCTGATATGAATTGATTAGAGAGGGCAAAATCGATTCTAGACTACACTACTCTAATCTAAGCTAATCCATCACTAAATTCACTATCTAATATATTCCTACTGATCTACAGTACACTAACTAACACTAAAACTAATCTAGAAAGCATTTAAAATACTAATCTAATCAGAAGAATGGGTTTCCTGGATCCACAGCTGGCGGCTGAGGAGGAAGAAGAGAGGGAGGTCTCCAGCGAGTGAAGAGCTTGCTTGTGAAGCTTCTAGGACGTCCACAGGCTTACGTCATCCCTAGCAATGTGGTTTATTAAGAGGGAAGAAGCTACACCCCTATCACAGGGGCGACCGAGTGAATGGGGAAGAAGGCACTGGAGAGGGAAGAATGGATTGGCTTAAGAGGTGTAGTAGGGAGTCGATCGCTTGTGTGTGAGGGCAAGGGAGGTGATTATATAGGTGAGGAAGAGATCTGGTGGCCGTGGTGGTGGGATTAGGAAGGGTTAGGTTGAATAGTGAGATGAGAAGAGGAGACACGCGGGAATGTCCAAATCGAAAACCCACCATTGGATGAGATCTAAGGGAAATGGTGATCTATGCATAGGAGCATGTGAAGATTGGATAAAGATCGATCGCAGGATCAACGAAGATGGAGATCAACGGCACCTGTAGCTCGTGTTCTTCACGAGCTGCAGTGTACTCGTGAGATAGCAAGTGTGTTGGGTTAATTGTAAGGTAGCCCACTAAGGGAGAAACAGTAGAGGAATTGCAAAGAAACCCATAAGTTTAAAGAAGTATGGTAGCGTGGTCCTTAGGTCTTGCAAATGGGTCCCTGGCAAGTTGTCAACAAGTCCTTGGATGTTTAAAGGTGAATAAATGTACATGCTTAAAGGACCTAAATGAAAAACTAAAAATACAAGGTCCTATTGATGTCCAAATTCCATGAAGTATTTATTGGAGCTCAATTGAATATTTAAGAACATGATTTCACCCTTAATTTAAACTTTGAACCCAAAAATGTGTTCGATTTGCAATTGGATCATTATTTTTCATTTATGGATGGAATATCTCATTTTGTGATTTAATTATGCAATTTTAACACGAATTGGATGTTTTAGGTCATTTTCCTTAATTCTTACACTTAACCCATTTATTGTGTTAATTATGTAGTGTTTAACTTAGTTTCTAGCTTAATTTGGGCATTTTAGCTATGATGAACCACACCTCGTTAGGTCTCTACTTAGATGAGGGATTTGCATAGGTTTTTGTCGGACTTTTGTAGTCAGTCCATGATTCTATTTTTTTGGAGTATGGACTTGGTGGAGTGTCATTTCATGCTTGTGGGTCCCAGACTCATCTATGTTCAGATGGGGTGATGGATATGTTTATAATTTATAGATACACCAAAGTGTATGGTCTACAGGTACCCTTGAACCCCTTTTTGTCCTCCTTCCTTTCTTTTTACCACCTCACCCCTTCATAGCTCAACCTTAATTGCTGGCTGATTTTAAATGCCTTTACCACCATCTGCCTCCACTTGGGGATTGTTCCCATCTCATTTTGTTCCGCTTACTTTTTGGGTTGATTCCCCTGAAGGTGAAGAGGGATAGGCCTCCATCTTGTACTTACACCTTGTATAGCTGGTCGGTCAGGTACCAAATAGTGGATCTCCCCGATTGTTTGAAGGGTCAAGACCACCATTTCTTTTTTCTTTTAAATATCGAAGACCTCGGAGTCCCCTATACTTGGCAAAGCTTGGTTGAGAGAGACCAGCCACCCTGATCCAGGGAGCTTCACCCATTTGTGCAAGTAGACACAGACAAAATAATTAAGTTTGGTCCAATTGCCTGGTTGGAACTCAGGTGAAAGGGCGTCTGGAAGGCTTTGTGATGGGTGGCAGATTCATTACTTATGCCATGTAAGTAGGGGAGAGTCAATAGCTTTTGTATCACGTATTACATCTACTAGCTACTTATTAATCCGGTCTTTTGGTTCTTTTGGTTGCAGCTTTTGGGCAGTTCATTCGATCGGACATGCCCAAGCGTCGAGGCAGTGGTTCAGCCCGCTGTGGGTCACGACATGGCGAGGAAATCCGAGTGGAGCAGGCGGAGAGGAGGCCCTTGGAGTGGAGCAAGGGGAGTCAGCCTGCTTATCAGAAGGGGATGAAGCAGAAGGAGGAGGTGAAGGCCCTTGAAGAGGTCGCAGAGGAGCCAGAAGTCCCCCTAAAGTGTGCCAAGAGGGGTTTTCATGTGGAGCTTCCATGGGAGCAGTTGATGACGTCTTCTCTGTGGAGTCCTAACGAGGTTGAGGGGGAAGGTGTGTTCTCTACCTCCTTGGAGCCGTCTGGGCTACTTGAGATGATTACCCTGAGCGACTCCCCCTAGAGTCACCTTTGCAGGTGACTCGTGCAGGAGGTATTACTGACTTCTTGGCCCTGTCGACTTCTGGATCGTTTGCCCTGCTGGTGCAAGAGGTGGGCACCACTGATAGCAATTTCAACCAGCCGTATTATAGGCAGAGCTCCACGGGTGTAAGGGTCTTGGTGGATCCCCTTGGCCGGGGGGTGTTGAGATGTGGCTCATCATAGCTACCATGTTAAGCTAGAAACTAGGTTAAACACTATTTAATTAATGCAACAAATGGGTTAAGTGTGGGATTTAAGGAAAATGACCTAAAACATCAAATTCTTGTTAAAAATGCATAATTAGGTCAAATTAATGAGATATTCTATTCACAAATGTAAATTGATGATCCACTTGCTAATTGAACACATTCATGAGCTCAAAAGTACAAATCAAGGGTCAAATTATGTTCTAATATGTTCAATTATCATTCCATTAAAATCTCATGTCATTTGGATATCACTAGGACCTTGCATTTAATTGTTTACATTATAAGTCCTTCATTCCCTTACATTTCATGCATATAAAACATTTTAGGGACCTATTTGGTAGGCTTGGAGGACTGCTCTGACCTCATTTCTTTCACTAATGGGTCTTTCCATAATTTTTGCATCATTTCACTTCCTTGGGCTCTTCATGCATATGTCATAAAACACTTGCTACCTCGCATGGACTGTAGCTCGCAAAGAACATGAGCTATAGGCACCGTCCATTGCTTGATCCTTTGATCCAATGGTGAAACAAGATCCATCCATTGCGCACCTTTGCCCGAAGTACTCTTATAGCCTCTAGATCCCATCTAATAGTGGTATTTTGGTTTGAAACTTCCCACGCTCCTCTCAAACCCATCCTACTGTTCATGCCCTATGTGGCTAATCCCACCTCCACGGTGACTTGATCACCCCATCGCCTACATGGGCAGTTCCTCAGTGCTAGAGCGACGCCATCAGCTCCCTCCCCTTGAGCTTGATCATCGTCTACCCTTCCAGCACACTTCCTTCCTCGGTGGTCGATGATAGAAGCCATTATTCTCCCTCTGTTCATCGCCTTTAGTCGCTGGCTGCTAACCCTTGAGAGTCTCCATCTTCCGTTGGAGGTTCCTCCCAGTTCGTCCTCTTCAGCCATCGGCTGTAGATCCTAGAGAGTCACCTTCTTCCCTTATATAGATTTCCTGGTTTCATAGATTAGGTTTTACTACTTTGATAGCTAGAATTACTACTTCCTAGTTTAGTTTGTATTAGTTAGAGTAGCAATCACTAGTTGGTCTAATCTGAATTAGATTACTAAGGAGTAGTTTAGTGTAGATTCGATCTTGCCCTCTCTGATCAATTCAGACAGAGGAGGTGTTTTTCCACCTCCGTTCCGATCCATAAATCTTCCCGTTCACTTCATGATCCACCTTCACTAATTTACCCATTATTTCAGTCGCCCGATCACTCTTCCATTTAGTTGATTTGAATATGAAGCTCTCTAGCTTTCGGGTCCAAATCACTCTAGAAATCACTTGAGGGTGATCTCATCCATTTCATTAGATCACAATCATCCTCACTGTGTTTTGAACTGTGCTCATTTGCTCAATTAGATCCGATTTGAGTTTTGGGATTAAATGAGGATTTTCTGATGTAATTATGAGTTAATTAGATTTAAATGATCGAATTGAGTAGATATTTGTTTGATTGGATTAATGGAGATGAGAATGAACTATTTTTATTGGATTTTTACTAAGAATAGTGTTTATGCCCAAATTTTTATTCAAGATTTTGAGTTTTATTCTTCAATGATAACTAGAGCCAAGGAAAATCAGTTGCACTGATTTGGGGCTCCAGCAATGATTCAATTGCTTTTTTAGGATTGCCTAATCTTCTTGAACACTAATTAATGGTGTGCAGGAAGTATAGGTGATTATATCACCTTAGTGATTCAAGATCACAGGCCCAAAACAGAGCAACATTGTTCCAAACTCAAAACAAGATTCAAGTAGATGATTTATGGATATCTGATGACAAAATGATTTTTAAAAGACTTTTAGATCTTGTTTGAGAGATTTGCATAGGCTGAGAAGTAAATTTTCAATGATTAGATCCTATTTGATTTGGATTTGATTAGTGACATCAATCATTCTGTCTCCTTTTGATTTGGAAGTCTGGCAAGGCATTTGATCTCTGATTTTCAAATGGTTTATGAATTTGTTGTGAATTTGAAGGCTTGAATTTGTGTTCATGTGCTTTAGAATAGATATTCTTAGGCCTGATCTATGCTTATTTCAGTGGCAATAGCAGTTATTAATTGTTGGAAGCATTCAGCAGCAATGGCTGCTAGTTATTTTGATACAACAACAATGGGTGCTGATCAATCTCAGCAAAGCATAGCAGCTGAACTAGCTGCTGGGAATTGAAATGTGACAGTTACAGCAGCAGATCAGGTGATGTTTGGCTGTTCTTGCAGCTGGGCAGTTTAGCTGCTGGAAGTAGCAGTAGCAGCAATGGTGGGCAACTCTAAGTTGATTCAAGGGTTGAAAGGAGCCGATAGGGTTTTGTAATATTAGAACTAGAGAACAAGCATTCATGTACAATTTAGTAACTTTAAATTTGATTTTGAATTGCCTGTAGTCATTCTTAATTTTCATTGTCAGTAATCTTTATTTGTCATTAACTGACCAAAATGGAATTTGAAAGAAATTCGAAGTAAAATCATGCTTATTATTCCAAACACTTGTCATGTGATGTGTTGGAGGTATTTGAATGTTTTCACTCATTTTCCAGTCAGCATATCTCTTCTTGAGGCCTTAGGTTGATGTGTTTTAACTCATTCTAGGCCTCTTTTGGATGAACTTTGAAAAATAAAAAAATCTAAAAAATTGTAAATAAATAAAAAAAAACATTTCTTGAGTAGGATTAATATATCTTTAGGTGTATGCAAAGTTCCAGAGTGATATGAACCCTCTAACTGGTAGCACATATCAGTAGACAGTTCAGTCTACTCTGAAACTTAATAAAAAAATTCAAATTCAAAAATAAAAAAGAGTCCTCCCTCTCATCTCACCTTTTCTCTCACCTCTGTTATTCATATTAAACATAAAAACACCATAAAAATCTGAAAAAGCCAAAAAATTCATAAAAATACCATGTATATACTATTTATACTTGTAAATATAACTTAATACTAAGTTAAATGTAAATATTGTAATATATGTAAATAATGTACATAAATAACTTATAAGTGTATTATATATATTTAAACAAGTATTTAGGTTGAGTCATTTTACATATAACTTTATTATATAATTATATATTAACTTATATTAGATTAAATGTATTTATAGTAGGGTAATTATAAATAAATAAGTGTACTTGTATAATTGTATTTATTACTATAAAAACATATTAAAGTATTTATTATATACCTAATTATACCTATGCATTGATTTATTTATCTATTTATAGTATGTAATTATATTATTCAATTAAATAGATCAATTATTAAGTTAAAATAAAATAAATTAGTAAATTAAGTTAGTATCGAAGTAAGTTATGCTTTTTTTTTTTGATACAAAAAGGAAAGCTCTCGTCTTACGATAGCAATCCGGGAGGGTATATTATATAATCAAGTAAGAGGAATTACAACCTAGATCCCCAAGTATATATGAGGGACCAGCACTCTCTTACAATTTGTTCACAACATACCGGTCTCTCCTGAAAAAGCCTCGCATTTCTCGCCTTCCACAAACACCAAAGAGTGACAGCCATGCGCACATGTGGCCTCTCTCTCACGACAAACCCATGCCAAATGGATTCCCATGTTGGTAATGGCTGCTGGCAAGTCCTCCTTCATACAGCATTAGTGACCAGGCAAGAGGAGAAAATGTGATTAATGTTGTCAGAGTGCATCCCACATAAGTGACATTCATGAAGAGTAGCTCCCATCTTTCTGTGTCGGAGATCACCTGTTATCAAGCCCTCTCTCCTACACAGCCAAAGAAAGATTTGTACTTTAAGGGAGATCTTCAAAAGCCAAATTTTCTTGTCAATGAAGTCATAGCTCCCCCCACTGCCATTTTCCATGATTCTGTTGTAGCCACAATGTACAGTGTAAAGCCCATCCCAGATGTAGTTATCCTCCACTCCATGTCTTGGCCTAAAGCTTTCAAGATCTAAGATCAGATTCCTCCTTTCATCCCACAGCTGGGTGCCCCTTCTGGTGGAGTCTTCATTCAGCACCCAGTTGCAGCTACTGCTAGACCAAAAATAGCTAACTGTCCCCTCCTTGTCAGAGGCTGCTGCAAAAGCCCTTGGATAGATCTCCTTCAAAACACCCAACCGAGACCATCTTTCATTCCAAAAGCTGAAGGTCCTGCCATCACCAAGAGTCGGCTGCAGCAGATGCATGTTATCAGCCAATGCTTTGATCACTGAGTTCCAAAAGGGTGAGGGTATGCTGGGCTGCAGTCTATTGAGCACACTGTTTGAAGAGCCATAGTTGTCCCTAATCAAGTCAGTCCAAGGCTTCATCTCTCCTTGCAAGAATTTAATTGCCCACTTAAGCAGTAAGGCATCATTAAACTGTTTCAGGGATTTAATCCCAAGCCCCTCCCTATCCTTTGGCTGGCAGATCTGCTCCCACTTTAGTGGCTACATAAATCTGCCCTCATGTTTGGACCCCCTCCAAAGGAACCTCTTCCTTAATACATCCAGCCGCTTCCATATAGATTTAGGAGCATTAAGATGGAAAGGTAGAAAACAGGAATTGAGGTGATCACTAAATTGAGCAAGATGAGTCTCCCACCCTAGGATAGGAAGTTGCTATGCCACCCATCCAACTTCACTAAAATTTTATCAAAGAGTCAGTTCCAATCTCTTTTTCTCATTCTAGAGCACCTCAGTGGCAGACCCAAATATTTGATAGGGAGGCTGATGCGAGGGGTCCCCAAAACTGCTGAAATGTCACCTTGCTCAGCCTCAGGTAAGCCAAAATAGATTAAACATTACTTCTCTCTGTTCAGCCTAAGGCTTGAGATATCCCCAAAAATGTTGACCATATGACACAGAGCTTGGGCTTCATCAATAGATCCTTCCACAAAAAAAATTGTATCATCTATGTATTGAAGTATAGGGGCCAAAGCACTCCTGCAAGATAAGAAATAGCCTCTAATAAGGCCTGCTTTAGCAAGTTTGTAAGCATACCACGCCAAGTTGTCCACTGCCAAATTGAAGACCAAAGGCACCAAAGGACAGCCTTGTCTGATCCCACACTGGGGTTGAATCCATGCACCACAGGGTTTCCCATTTATCAATGGAGTGAAAGAGGCAGTTGTGATACACCTTTTTACCCATTGAATCCAAGTAGAGGGAAAACCTCTTCTTTTAAACACTTCCCAAAGATAAGGCCAGCAGATGGAGTCATAAGCTTTGCGGAAATCAACTTTCCACAAAAAAGCTTTACACTTCCTCTTGTGCCACCCACAAACCATCTCCTGGGCCATGATAAATGACTCCTGTAATGATCTGTCAGGAAGGAAGGCGGATTGAATAGGGTGGATCAGCTCTTGTAGAATAGGCCTTAACCTATTGGCTAAGACCTTGCTAATCACCATGTAAATAGAGTTTGAAAGGGCTATGGGTTTGAATTCTTGAAATGATTTTGCTCTCGGAGTCTTTGGCAAAAGGAATAAGGACCTATTGATTTTTTCAAAGCCAAAGTTGCCAATCTCAAACTCTCTGATCACCTCCATCACCTCAGTACCCACAACATCCCACATCTCTTTGTAAAAGAAGACTTGAATGCCATCAGGACCAGGTGAGCCTTCACTGTTGAAATCCTTGATGGCATTCAATGTTTCAGACTCAGATATAGTTGTAGTCAGGCTGGACCCCTGATCTTCAGTGATTTTGGGTAGGTTACTAGCTGCCATCTTCCAATTGCCCCTTCCAGAAGATCTTGAGGATTCCTTGAAGTATCTGACAGCCTCAGCTCTGATATCAGAGATGGAGGTAATTCTCTGCCCATCTTTAACAATTGAGGAAATCAGGTTGAGTCTTCTTTGAGAGCTGGCAGCCAAATGAAAGAACTTAGTGTTTGCATCCCCCTCTTTTAGCCGTAGTTGTCTTGAACGTTCCCTCCAATCCATCTCTAGCTTTAGATCTTCTTCAGTCACCACCCCTTGCCACCTTTTTCTGGTAAGGAGATCCTGCTCAGATAGCAGGTCATTGGCTTCTCTAGAATCAAATTCCTGAACCTTCATCAAGGCTTCTCTGCGTCTCTGATGCCTCATGGCAGAAACAACATCACCATATTCCTTTAACATTACTCTCATAGCCGACAGTTTGGAAGCTAGCTTGATGGTAGCAGTTCCCTCAACCTGCTGAGCCCTCCACCAACCTTCAAGCATCTCTCTGAAGCTAGGTTCCCTCAACCAAGACTTCTTGAATTTGAAATAAGATCCATCCATCACCTGTTCACCATTGTCCTAGACCAAGGGGGTGTGATCAGAGAAGGGTCATTTAAGGCCATAGACATATGATAACTGAAAAAGTTCCAGCAGCCCAGCAATGCCAAAGAACCTACCAATTTTGGACATGAGACCATTTCCATTCCTCCAAGTGAATTCAGAGCCAGAGGAGGGTGATTGCGCAGCAATCATAGGTCTTAATTGACCTAAATTAGGCTAGGACTTAGCATAAGTTAGGGTTATTCATGCATGCATACGCATTATCTGCATCTTTACTGCTTTCCTGTAGCTATGCATAAAATAATGTTATAATGTGTTGATTAAGTGCATTATGTCGATTACAGGGAATAAGCTGATCAGGAGCTGGATCTGAAGCTAGATCAGGAATAACGGGAGTTGCAGCAGAGCTGGAGTAGAAGGCTTAGATTAGATGTAGGAATAATAATGTAAGGGGGTTAAAGGTTTTCTATTCTATTAAGTAGAAATAAAGCAGTAAAATGTGAAGATCTTAGGTCCATCCTAGCCTTAGGATAGCCTAGAGACTTCCCCAAGCCTTAGCCACCCTTAGATTAGGTCACTGCACCCTAGGAAGCCCTAAAATCCTAGTCCCAACCCTTCTCTGGACGTTCAGATAAGTTTTAGGATGTCTAGGACCCTTAGCCAACTCCCTCACACTTCAAACCCACTTCTGCAGTGTTATTGGACGTCTAGACACTTTGTCAGATGTCTAATTCCTGCAGAATACCAAAAACAGAACCAGAAATCCTTCCTGACTCTGATTGGACGTCCAGACAATAAGTCTGGACTTCTAATTTTTGAATATAAGACGTCTGATTCTATTATTAGACGTCTGATGCTGCTCTCCAATTCCTGTTTTGAGATTTAAGCCTTGATCTTGGATCTCTAGGTCCCTAAACGAAATTCCAACCCCACAGGAACCTAAATTAAGGTGCCCTAACCCTAGTACATCACCTCTAGACCTCCCTAAGGACCTAATTAGGTCCTCACTAAACCTAATTGACTTGGATCTTAGTAAATTCCATCAGCCTATTCAATTGGACTCATTGAGTCCAATTAAGCCCTGATCTCAGCACACACTGTCCAATTGGACTCAGTGAGAGTCCAATTGGCCTAGACATGACTTAATTGAGTTATTTTACTCTCAATTAAGTTTCCACACATCCAATTAAACTTGTATTAAGTTAATTGCACTTTACCTTAGTGAATTAGGGTTTAGAACCCTAATTTGAGACCTACCTTGACCAAAACCCACTAGAACCCAACCTAATCAACCTAGCCACCTAAGTTTCGACCCACACACACCACACACACCATCCACATGAAAATATCTAGCCTAGATTTCTCTAGAACTTTCTACCATGTGTGGTTGCCTTGGTTGCCAAAAATAGCAACCAAGAGCAATTCAATTTTTAGATCCACATTTGGTGGATCTAAAAACCGCCATCCACCCTCTCTCTCTCACTCTCCCACGAGCTCCCACCATAGGCCTCTCTAGAGAATTCTATGATTCTCTAGAGAGCTTCCCTTAGGTCTATAAAAAGATCCCTTGGGTGGCCATTTGCAACCATTCACTTCTTTGGCAATTGCACTCCATTGGTGCCATTCACGCCACCTCCATAGTCACTCCACCTCCACAAGCTCACTACCACCACCATGGAGGACACCATGCCGGGATGCTGGATCAACCCTACCTCTTTCCAAGGGATGGCCTAAGTTCCATTGGCCGCCCCTCCTTCTTCTCTCAACCACTCAAAGGCCATCGGGGACCACCCCTGAATGCCCTTCCATTCTGCTAGATTTAGATTATGCTCTTCGTATATTTACTGCTTTTATTTACTGCTTAGTAGTGTAGTCTTATTTCTTCCCCAATGATGCATGTGAAATCCCCCCATCGATTTTTGTATGCGATCATTTTCTAGTAGCTAGATTTAATTTTCAAGCATTTATGTACAAGCTTTCATCTACATTTTATGTTGCAAACGACTCTCTCACTGAATAAATGAAAAATGCTTATATATATATATTTGTCTCTATATGTTTGAAATCACCATGAGCTTAATAATTGTCATTCTTTTTGTGTAATTCAAGTTGCCTGTTTCCGATTCCTAATATTCTTGCAACTAAGCATGTCATACCTAAATACGTAATAATTATGAACTGGCATGCGATTCTAAACAAAGTAGAGTGGCAAAAAGATCGATTTCAAAAGTAAAAGCAACGCCTCTCAGAGACGAACGACCGGGACTCAAGTCTCATTATCTTTAGAAATCAATTTTTGACGAACGTTTTTGTGCGACTATACTATGATTTCCGACGACTTCCAAATGTGCGAAAATGGCTTTTTGTCAGAGGGGAACTCACTCAAACCTAAAGCTTGAACCACTAATTGGAAGCTAGTGGTTGCACTATCAGCCACACCACTGGGTCTATCACTTCCCACCAACACACAGTTGAAATCCCCTCCAACAAGCCAGGCAGCCCCATTCACAAAATCCGTAGCCAAATTCCAGTCCTCCAATAGCTCATGTCTTCTGCTAGGGTCACAGGGACCATACACACCTGTCACAAATAATTCACTGCCTCCCTGGTCTCTTTTGAACCTGCAAGTCAGTAATTGTCTAGCCAAAGAGGCCTCCTCCAACTGCAACACATGTTTCTTCCACCAGATAGCAACACCCCCAGATCTTGCACTTGAGTTGATCATCACAGTGTCATTGGTATCTCCAGCTTTCATCTCAACCCAAACCCTGTTAGCCTCACTATCAATATGTGTTTCTTGGAGGATGGCACAATCAATCTCCCATTCTCTCAAATACCTAAGCAAAGAAGCCCTTCGACTTCGATCATGCAACCCACGCACATTCCATGTAAGGATCCTCATTTGGCCATCTGATCAATCCCCTTCTTCACAACAGAGACTTTGCTAACCTTCATCACAGTTGCAATGGCGCACTCATCAACTTTTTGTGTTGAACTATGTCTTCTTAGCCTAAGCTTGTAGGGAGGTCTCCCTGGACCTAAGTAAGTTATGTTTTATATTTGTATACAATAATTTTAAGTATTTTCAACATATTTATAATGTATTTATAATGTAATTATGTAATTATCTATCTAAAACATGTATTTAAATGCATATAAATTAAAATAAATGTTCTAAAATAAATTCAAAATGTTTAATAAATACCTTATTATATAAATTAACTATTTATAAATTCAATTACGTCATCAAATTATCAATTTGTGCATTAATTAAGAATTTAAGATCTAAATTAACATGTATAATCACTAATTTTAAACATTTTTTAAGTATAATTAAATAAGTTATTACCCTAAATTAATTACATAATTGAGTAGTTCTATGTAAGGGCTTTCTAATCCTATAATTTAATTTGAGAACAAACCACAATTGGGCTCTCAAATCAAGGCCCAAATCTTGGCAAATCAAACATTAAACAGTGCCAATTCTACTACTCGTTTAGTCCCACGTTGTAGGTGAGCAAGCGTCGGTAGCCACATTTAACCAATTCCCTGTGCTGGTTCTCCAGTCGACATACACCGGGCGCTCATATACCCCTTTACCACTTAAGCATATATCTAAGCATGTATTGAGTAATCATGTGGGCTGGGAGCTCGGTGTGTAGTGTTGGGCCTGCTATGGGCCTGGTTTGGGCTCGATTGAAATTGGATAAAAATCTACAACCTAAAAGCTAGGACTGGTTCATAGTAGCGGTCTGGTCCCACCCATATGGGTGCTGTGTATCCCGCGAATCGAAGCTATCTGCCCATTAAAAAACCATAATTTTTGTTTAAGTGAGGATTAAGTGCTGTGATGAGTAAGGGTTAGAGCCTAAATTTGGCTAAGTGTGAAGTGTTGTGCATATGTGTTGTGTGTGTGTTGAGTTGAACGTATACTGTATATATGTATATATGTATTAGTACATAATACAGACTATATATACATGTATATAGTATAAGTATATAATATATAAAGTATATGTATACTAAGTAAAATGTATATATGTAATGTATATGTTAATTGCTTTGAATCGGATTTTAAAATCAATGCGTTGTAGTATAGATGGAATTTGTGTGAAAAACAAATAGAATTTATACTCAAATGGAAGTCCAAGGTCGAACATAGGGAGCAATTACCAAAATGATTCTCAAGATTGCAATTCAAGCAAATATATGAGCAATTTATAATAGAATTCCAAGCAGTAATGATATATAAATGAAAGCGAATGTCAAATAGTGCAAAAAGAATGGAGTAAAATGGTGATTTGAATCACCAATTACCTCTCACAATAATATCAAATATTTCAATAGTATCAATCAATCTAAATCCATGTAGGATAACTGCATAGTGCACTTCTGTTGCTCTTCTTCTATTTCTTCATCTCCTCTTCTCTTCTTCTCCTATGCCTTCTTCTCTTCTCTGGTTTCCTCTTCTTCTTCCTTCTCTTCTCGCACAAGTGGAAGGGTTTCCTTCTTCAAATGGTTAAGTGTCAGCCGTTGGTCATCAAAGCAAAACCCCCCTGCCCCCTCACACACACACTCTCTCTCTCTGGGATTCGCTCTCCTAGAGCCTTGGACAATTGGATTTGGATCTAAGCGTACCAGGGACCAGGGCTGTGAGCGTGATATCCCAGTTGAGGAGTGAAGGTGGGTTAGGTGGGTCAGGTCAGAGCCAGGCCTGCGGGAGATAGGTCATGGGCAAGGCGCTTGTGAAGGGTGAGCGGGGACCTCACCCCTTGTGTTTAGTTGGGGCGGTAAGCCCGTATGACTTTTTCAATTTATGCGGTGCTACGCGTCTTTCTTCACCTGATGTGGAACTAATTCCACAGGGTTTCTTTGCGCAGCTGCAGTAGGCTTCCTTCACCGAATTGGAGTAGCAGTAGTGTATATTGATGCCAATTGAAGGCCTAGAGACTTGCCTGGAGCTTCTCTGCACGACCTGGGCGTAGCACCTGGGATGTGTGGGGCTTTGAACATGAAGAACAAGGCAATGAGGATGGCAGCGGTTGTGGCGACCGGCGAGAAACCTAAAATCACAAGAATGGCCTTGTGGCCATGTCAAACAGGCTCAGAAGGATCACCGTGGAGTGGCAAGTGCAATGATGGGTGTAGCATGTTGTGTGAGTGAGGGTGGAGGCTTGACGACCTCGAGAAGGTGATGCGTAGGTGGTGGTGTTTAGTGGCACTGAGGAGAGGCCAATAGCCTCAATAACCAAAGGGCTTTTGCTCTTTGGGACACGACGGAGCTTTTAGAGTCAGTAGCGAAGCAGATGGAGGTGTGGAGCCGTGGAGGTGCTTTGCCAGAAATGTGGTCGGAGCGGAAGAAGGTGAAGGTGGTCTAGGTGATACGACGGTTGAAATGAAGTGTGGTTGGTGTGTGAATGAAGTAGGGGAGTTAGGGAACTTATCTAGGTACATGGCAGATGAAGTGGGGCAGAGGCGACGCCAGTTGCGGTATGGTCGGCACCGGGGAAGAAGGTGACTTCGGTGGGGGTTGGACGGTGAGGATGAAGGAGATAGAAGCACCCGCTGGTATGGCGCGACGCGGAGGAAGGTAGGGAAGGGGGATCTACAGCCGGTATTGTGGTTAGAAAAAGGAAAAAGTTTGAGGAGCTCACTGGACATCGAGGAGCTTCGGCCAGATGAGGAGAAATGAAATCAGAGGGGAATTCGATCGAATATGAGCGTGGGATCTTCGATCTAATTTGGGGAGTCTTTTATAGGTCTCTGGAGGATGTTTTGAGCTTGGGAAGCAAGCCTCCCAAGCTTGGAAAGTTTGCCAAAGATAGAAGTTGAAATATACTCGAATCTCTCATGTGTTCACATGAGAGATTGGGAAGGTTTTAGGGCTTAGGATCTGGCTCAAAAGGAAGGGAATTCCTTGACGAACTTCCCTTTCAAATCTAAGAGGGATTCGTCAAGGAATCAAGGAGAATATGTCAAAAAAAGCTCACCAGAGTTGTAGGATTATGATTTCATGGTGATAGGGACCTATTTGGAGAAAATGATGATAAATATAGGGACCTTTTTGTAAGAAATTCAAAAGCTAAGGGCTCATGTGAAATAAAGAAAATCAAACTTGGACCAAAGTGCAAACTAGGTTGAAACAATATCATATTGGGCCAAAATTTTGGTACAAACCTAATTTGGACCTAAGAAATCCAATGGTGAAGTTGGATTTTGGTTTTGACCTAGTTTGATTAAGTAAATTGTATAATTACCCAAATTAGGGTAAATGTCTGTCTGAGACTCTATTTTAGGTCAAGATGGGTAACAATGATCAAATTAAAGGTACCATGCCCTGGAAAATATTTTTCTATAATTTTTAAAGGGTTTAGGTGTATTTTATTCTAACCAGAACCTCAGTAGATTAAGTGGGTCTGTTTTTAGGATTTTAGATGTCTATTAATTCCTGTAACGCATGAAAACCCTTTTCTGTCTATTCTAACCCACTTATTAGATCATTTGACCCTTAATTAACCCCTGAGAAAACTCGCAGTTATTTTATTTTTGTGATAGAATGGAAAATTTGTAGAAATAACCTTGTATTATTGTCTTCTTCTCAAATCAATGTTTTGTGCCCTTACGACCTTCTGATGGATATGTAGGAGTTTTTATTGACTTAATCAGATCAAACTGAGTTAGTTATGGCTCATGATGGTGTTCCCATCAGTATACAAGTGTGTGTTGTTTATTATGTAGGTATATATAAGTAGCATACATATATTTACCTTATTATGTATATATTTTTGTAAGGCCTCTTTAGTAATAGTTATAGCAGTTAGTGTTTGTACATTATATGTTGCTATAGGTTTTAATATATGTTAGTATAATTTAGTATAGTACATATTAATAAGTATGTTTGTACCTATACTTAGGTATTATCTAGTATAGTATTTATAATTAATATAGAGTTGATTTACTTAGTTTTTGATGCCTGTTTGATTGTAAATATGTTTAAGGTATTGTAGTTAGTATTAATTTATTCATTTTGTACATAATTAACTCATTCATTCATTCTTTGATTTATTGATTCATTTTGTATATATAATTGACATATTTGAAATAAAAGAGCATTTTTGGAACATAGAGAGTGATATATATCAATAACTGCTCCTAGTGAACAACCTGGAATAAACCAGTAAAAATTATGTAAATAAATAAAATGACACAACATCTGTTTGCATTACGACTATGCTACGATAACATAATCATTAAATAATTGTTTTTGTGCAATATGGATTGGCGCACGATTAGGGAGGCTTAGGGATGATCGGCCATACAGTTGGGTCCGTTGTTGGATCCGTGTTGGAGGGTGCTCAGAGTGGCCTTACACTCTGTTGGGTGGTGTCGGTTCGGTCAGGGGCATCAAGTAGTGCCCCCACCTTAGAACGGTAGGTGCTAAGGCACCTGAATGATGCCCTATCTTAGGCTACCTCGGAGCCTAAGGGGATGAATTTCAATCTTGTCTTCTTTTACTGTATGCATGAGGTAAGCTCCTGGAGCCTTTCTTTTGTCAATGTTTTCTTTCGCCAAAGCTTTTTTTATCCTAACATGCTTGTGGGTGACAGGCTGAGATGCTTGGGACCTCCTTCATTTCACGCGATGATGCTCCTCTGAACCTCCTTATTCTGGCCAGAAACATTGATGCGGAGGACACGACCACCAAATGGGCCGTCATGACTGAGGAGCAGAGGGGTTTGCTACGCCAACTGGCAGAGGTCGTTGCTGCCTGGGAGAAGGTAGAGAAGATGATAGAGGAGACCATGCACAAGCTGCACTCACACCAACAGGCAGCTAGCGATGTGGCCCCACTGGAGGATGAGCTGAAAAAGGCTCACCCTTGTCTAAGGAGGGCCCTTCATGTTGGGGAGGGTCTAAAGGGAAGGCTCATTGGAGAGAACTGGATTGAAATTGTGGCTCTAGAGGGCTTGTCCGAGAGCCACTCGATCGCCTGCACCAACGTCCTTTCCATGAACGAGGAGGTGCAAGTGCTCAAGGCTAAGCACTCCTCGTTCGCAGAGGGATATGAGAGGGCTCTTGCGGAAGAGTGCATCCGCCTGAGCGCCTTGATTAATAGACTTACTTCTGTGAGAGTGTTGAACGAGAATCTACGCTAACGTGTTTGGTTTTGGAAAACCCGTCGTTGTAGTTCGAAAGCGAAGGATTCGTGTTCAACAAATAAAATTTATACCGAAATAAGAATTCCGGGTCGAACACAGGGAGGCGAACGTTTGATTTAAAAACTTCGCGTTTCGTTTTTTTATTTTGTCACGAAGAAATTCAATTTAAACTATCTAAGTATCTACAACAAATAAAAGAGAGAGAGGGAGTAAGAGAGAGAGAAAGAATACTATACATGGAAATCAAAATGAGATGTAGAATAGACAAGGAATTTATCATAAAAGAGTTCGTTCCTTACAACTAGAAAACATAAAACAATTACTCTAGAAAGCATTAAAAGAATGGAGGGAGAAATGTCCTCCTCGACGATCGCTCGAAGGACGAATAGACTACTCTAGAAAGCAGTAAATCTATACTAGAAAGCAGTAAAAAGAATAGGGAGAGAGAATCCTCCTCGACGGTCGCTTGGAGGACGAGCCGGACGGGACGACGCCTGGACGAAGGAGAACGAAGCGGGACGAAGGAGGACGAAGCAGAAGAACGGGAACGAAGCAGCACGCCGTCGTCGTCGCGGGATCCACTTCCGAAGGGGGACGAAAATTTGGACTTTATCTCTCGAGAAGCATCCCGGGTGTGGGACAAGCTTCTCTTGAGCTTTGGAGAGGTAGAGAGGAGAAGGAAGGGATGAAAATTTCGTATGGAGGGGGTCTCCTTTTATAGTTGCAAGGAGTGGGGGCAAAATGGACATTACATCTTCAAAATAATAAATAAGGGGTCTTTAGTGACGGATAAAACCGTCGCTAAAGCCCCGCCGTCGCCGTCGCCGCCGCACCCACGCGCGCCCGCTCGGCTGGCCTGCGCGCGTAACGCAGACGCACGTCCGCGTCGTCTCAGCCGTCCGATCGAGAGATCGGACGGCTTAGATCGCGTCCGCGCCCGCTGCGTAGCGCGCCGCCCGCGTGCGATCGCGCGCCCACCAGAGCGTCCAATTGCGCGTCGGCGCTATCGGGCGCGCGCGGCCGTTGGATCTTCATCCGACGCTCGTGCGCGCCCGCTCGCCCGCGCCTTCGACCCCCTCTCCGCGGCTCGAACCCGCGACCTCCGCTTCGCCCGCAGCTGCGTCGCCGCTGCGCTACGCGGGCGAAATGGTTGCGCGGACGTTTTTAAACGCGCGCGACCGCAGCCGTTGGATCGAGATCCAACGGCGGAGAGGAGACGGTGCGCAGTCTTCACAGGACTCCTGCGGCCGATTGGGCGGCTGGGATGGCGCCACGTGGCGCTATCTTGGCCGTCCATCTTCTGGAAGTTGTAGATGGTGCCACGGATGTCGGATTGACTCGATTTTTGTGTCGTTCGGCTGCGATCGTCGATCCGAATTCATCCGTGTGGTCGGATTTTCCATCTGAAGTGCGGATTTACACCATCCTGGCCCTTGATCTTCTAGGGTTCCCCGGTCTCTATCTGATGCTACGGATGCCTGATTAGGGCGATCTTGGAGTCGTTGAACTCCAATCGTCGCCCTGATCATATCCATACGGTTGGATCTTTGATCCGAGGCCCCGATAAAATATTTGCCCTGTCCAAGCACATAAAAGGAGACAATTAACCTCCATTTTATTCAAACTACTCTAAATGCAAGATGATGCATGTAATGCAATATTTATATCATGAAATGCAATCCTATGCTTAAGAACATGCATAAATAGACATTTTAAGTAGTGTAAATGTGTTTACATCATACCCTCATGCCTATCTTTTGCTAGTCCCTAGCAAAAACTATATGCTATTTATAAAATAATTAGGTTGGATTATTTGGACCTGAGTTATTTTCAATCATTAAGAAATTGTCTACTTAAGAACTGAACTTTCAAAGACACAACAGTGCCCGGGTATCAGCCAAAATGCAGACCGCCTCAAGCCTCGCCTTATTCAAAGAAAAATTTCTTTTTCTGTTTTTAATTTTTTTTTTTTTTTTTTTTTTGGATTTTCAAATTTTAGGGTTTAAGAGTGGCTTTCTACGGCCATTCAACTCACCCAAGATTTGATAAGAACCCTAAGTTTCAAGCATCTTATTGTGATTGTGATAGACTCGTTGACCGGCAATTAAAACGGACTTCGGATTTCTACGCCTCTAGGTGACCTCAAAAAGAATTCTGCCTAAAGGTGTATCTTTACAACCGGTAGCTTTCTCCCTACTTTTATTTTTATTTTTATTTTTTTTTATTTTTTTTTTTAACGGGGTCAACACAAGGGTGAATCCAGTGTATATCTCCCCGGTTTATTCTACTTCTCCGCTTCTTCCTAAGTGTTTTGGGAATTTTTAGTGCATTTTCTGAGCTGGGTTCTGGACAACCGGTCGATGAGCTGTTACCACCGACAACTTGCCAGCCATACTCGTGCGGCGAAGTGTGGCTTATTTCTTTTTGTTCTTTTCTCCTTTTTGATTTTTTTTTTTTTTTTAAGTAGGTGGCTTCCCTGGTCTAAGATTTACCTAAAGGCAGCAAAAAGAGAAAGGTCCAGTGACTGGGCTCTGGACAACCTACCTATGGGCTGTTACCCACGATAACTTGCCAGCCATATCACCCTAGAAGGTTCATTAGCTACCCAATTTCCGTTAAAATCGCCAAACAACGAGTCAGTGCAAAGAAAGTGTGTAGATGCTTAAAACTCAAAATTCCCTTAATCAGAGGGCGGGTTGACAAGTCGTGTACTTATCACCCAAACTTATTTATTCCAATTATAATAAAATTCAGGTTGGCGAGAACTCGAAAAACAAATCCACATTTTAGTGGATACATAGGCTGATTAAGTCCAAAGACCTGAAGGGTCTTTGTGTTCAAACCATAATATAGTATTTCTTAAGATCGAAAATTTTCTTAAACCCAAATTCTCTTTCCTAATTTCGATTTTTTTTTTTTTAATAATAAAACAAATCTACGGAGCTGACAAATGAATTCAAAGATAAATATCCATCCCCCCATGCCTATCTAATGCAATGTCCTCATTGTATTAAAAAGACATAAAACAGAGTGGAAAAGCGTAGAAAGCACCTGAATTGCGTGGATATCGGGTCCGCTCCGAGATGAAAATGAAAAAGAACTGTATATGTGCTGAGTTTAGTGCCTTCAACTAGGCACACTATACAAAGAAAAGAAATGAAGAATTCACATGTGCAGGTCAGAATTAGAATAAACAGAAGAATCCTCTGACCTGTCAGCAGAGGTCCACAGATGTGGACCAGATTGTGGTGCAGACCCACACCCCATAATCGAGAATACCTTAGGTTCTGGATAAAAATTACCCAAAACCTAAAATCAGAATGCAAGCGGGGTCGGGCCTGCGATTTGTGAGGATGCAACCCAAGGCCAAAATGTCGGGTTACAGAGAATTGAAGCTCAAAAGGATAATCGTTAAATGTGTGCTTGAGTTTGACATCCTCGAAACAAATGTCGTAAGGGTTCTGATTTGATGGTTTCAGCTTAAAAGGAACCCTTCGACTCAATCTTCCATTTCCTCCAAAATTAACTTCCCAAATTAGAACTTCCCCGCTCCTATCCTCCTCATTAAGTGTATCAAATTCCAGGACATCTTGTATATTCATTACCCCGTCTGGAATCTCCAAGTGTAAATGATGTGGCAGAATCAAAATTTACTTGGGTCTAATTATCTCAGAATTAAAATCATCAATAAGCTCAACAGGGTGTAACTGATAATCAGGGCATTGAATTGATTCCTCCAGAAAATGCGATTCTGGATCTGTATCGTGTGCCCTAATAAGATCAGTTTCCTTAGTTATTGGGCTATCAAATGATCTATCAGATTCCTCAGGCCCAATCGTCTCACAAAAATCGTGATTTGAAAACTCGTGTGAGACTTCGCAACTTGAATCTTCACCATCAAAGAAATCAGGATCCGTATCAATGTATGTCCCAAAATCAGTTGTCACTTTGTGTTCCCAGGAGACATACGTTTTCTCGTAACCCGGCTCAGGGATCTCAGGTGAAGAAATCAGATCAACCTTAATTGGTTGCTTTAATTCAATCTGGTCAGCTTCGTAACACGTGTCCCCCCAACAGGTGCCTGAGCGGGTTCTGTCATTGGCTTTCCTGAAGAGAGTTCATCCTGGGAATTATTCCAAGATTGAATCAAAGCAACCACGAATCTCATCCTCAATTTCGCTAATTTCCCAAGTAGAAACTCACCCGGGTTCTTATCCTTAACATCCTGGAGCCAATCCAACAAAGACTTGTTTAAATCATCAATCATTTCAATCAGGGGCTCCAATCTCTCAATGCAAGGTATTGGCTGAACTTCTAAAGATTGAATGATATTCCTCAAGTTAGCCAGAACCTTATCTTGAACCTGATTAACCTGAACCAAATGAGTTGGTTCAGGGTTGGGCGGGTTTGACATCAATGTAGAGGAATTAACGAATTGAGATTCGTTATACCCATCCTGATAATAGGTCATTTCAGATTGTTCAAAAGATGGAGATGACCTAAAGGCAGTGAAATCAGAGGATGGGTAAGGATCAGTGTATCCTTCTTGATTGTAGATCGCATTAGGTTGTTCATGAAAGGAGGACGATCTATAATCGATGCAACTCAGAGAAGGATAGAATTGAGAATCAAAGTGTTCAGGGTTAGACCCTAAACACGGGGGTCCGGAATTGTATCCCCAATCCGAATTATCCCAACTAACTGATGGTCGATTACAATACGAGTTGGGATAATCATCATGTTGAGGATAATTTACAACAGGAGGGAAAGAGCGGGAATGCGTGAAATATGTGGAAGGATTCATGAGACACTAGAGGAAGAAAGGTGCCCTGCAATACAAACAATCAAACCTGTCCTTAAATGGGTTAGCCTACAGACCTACAGACTCCCAAAACCCGTCTTGAGATAAAGGAACGATTTGATCTACTTCTGTCTGTTCAATCCAACCAGTTAGAAGGAGGGACTGGGGAGAAGGTTCTTCCTTCGGCTTGCGCCTCCGGCTCCTAGTG
This sequence comes from Thalassia testudinum, assembly GCA_037157565.1. Lineage (NCBI taxonomy): Eukaryota > Viridiplantae > Streptophyta > Magnoliopsida > Alismatales > Hydrocharitaceae > Thalassia > Thalassia testudinum. Next base: position 157,475,870 of record JAZHRO010000025.1, read on the forward strand.
TACCCCCCAGCCGCGATCGTTTGACTCTGCTCCCCTAGCTAGACATCAGATTGAACAGTAGAAACAGACTAATCGAAAATAATCTCGTTCTGAGTTCTGAAGAGCGAGTCCAATCCTTAAGGCCAACGTCTACTCTGTTTTATTTGGGGCTAGGTTTGAATGTGCTTTGGAATGTGATGGGCCCTTTAAATGGGTTGTGCCCTTAATGATTGATTGCTTTGTGTGTGCGTGCACAACCAGTGGTTTTCAAGCAAGATTATTTTTGATGTGATGAATTTTAAGGTTCAAATCTTGCTTAGTAGCTTTTAGGATTCAACTTTAGGTGTTTTTAATCAAGTTTCATTGGCACACCAGGTTTTGCAAGCACAGGTGAAGATATTTTCCTTTAAAGTTTAAAAAGAATGTGGAGTGCCTGGTAGATCCCTAAGAGTTGAACCTAATTGGCAGCTACTTGATGAGTTGATTTTATTTGAAGTGGTGCGGCCCAATCAACTCAAACAATTGGCCTCAAATGCACCACTAAGTTAGGCACACAAAGATGGTTAACTTAGAATGATTTCTACTCTTTTATGTGTTGCTTTATGTGTACTGGTCCCACAGATCAGAACCCAGTTGAGTAGAAACAAATCAATTTGGTTAGGTGCCTTTAAATGTGGGTGTACATTGTGTATTTGTTGAAAATTACCCCACAAAATTTATCTTTTTACTTTTTTTTTTTTTTATATAAATAAAGGTGGAATGAATGTGAGTGAGAATCCAAACAACCAAACTATTCCTAGGATTTATGCAAACACCTAGGTTAATTGGAATTTGGATTCAATGTGGCGAATGAAATCTATGGAGGGGGAAAGAATAGGTGATAACTTACAAAACCTTTCACAGCACTTTACTCCAATCTACTGCTTTTGCTTGCCTCAAAAGAGTACCTGCAATTACAATAAGAAAGGAGAAAAGTGAGGTAAATGATTCGTAAGTTACAAAATGTGAAGAGAAATCAAAGATCGTTGCCTCCCCGGCAACGGCGCCAAAATGTTGAACGAGAATCTACGCTAACGTGTTTGGTTTTGGAAAACCCGTCGTTGTAGTTCGAAAGCGAAGGATTCGTGTTCAACAAATAAAATTTATACCGAAATAAGAATTCCGGGTCGAACACAGGGAGGCGAACGTTTGATTTAAAAACTTCGCGTTTCGTTTTTTTATTTTGTCACGAAGAAATTCAATTTAAACTATCTAAGTATCTACAACAAATAAAAGAGAGAGAGGGAGTAAGAGAGAGAGAAAGAATACTATACATGGAAATCAAAATGAGATGTAGAATAGACAAGGAATTTATCATAAAAGAGTTCGTTCCTTACAACTAGAAAACATAAAACAATTACTCTAGAAAGCATTAAAAGAATGGAGGGAGAAATGTCCTCCTCGACGATCGCTCGGAGGATGAATAGACTACTCTAGAAAGCAGTAAATCTATACTAGAAAGCAGTAAAAAGAATAGGGAGAGAGAATCCTCCTCGACGGTCGCTTGGAGGACGAGCCGGACGGGACGACGCCTGGACGAAGGAGAACGAAGCGGGACGAAGGAGGACGAAGCAGAAGAACGGGAACGAAGCAGCACGCCGTCGTCGTCGCGGGATCCACTTCCGAAGGGGGACGAAAATTTGGACTTTATCTCGCGAGAAGCATCCCGGGTGTGGGACAAGCTTCTCTTGAGCTTTGGAGAGGTAGAGAGGAGAAGGAAGGGATGAAAATTTCGTATGGAGGGGGTCTCCTTTTATAGTTGCAAGGAGTGGGGGCAAAATGGACATTACATCTTCAAAATAATAAATAAGGGGTCTTTAGTGACGGATAAAACCGTCGCTAAAGCCCCGCCGTCGCCATCGCCGCCGCACCCACGCGCGCCCGCTCGGCTGGCCTGCGCGCGTAACGCAGACGCACGTCCGCGTCGTGTCGCGATCGGACGGCTTAGATTGCGTCCGCGCCCGCTGCGTAGCGCGCCGCCCGCGTGCGATCGCGCGCCCACCAGAGCGTCCAATTGCGCGTCGGCGCTATCGGGCGCGCGCGGCCGTTGGATCTTCATCCGATGCTCGTGCGCGCCCGCTCGCCCGCGCCTTCGACCCCCTCTCCGCAGCTCGAACCCGCGACCTCCGCTTCGCCCGCAGCTGCGTCGCCGCTGCGCTACGCGGGCGAAATGGTCGCGCGGACGTTTTTAAACGCGCGCGACCGCAGCCGTTGGATCGAGATCCAACGGCGGAGAGGAGACGGTGCGCAGTCTTCACAGGACTCCTGCGGCCGATTGGGCGGCTGGGATGGCGCCACGTGGCGCTATCTTGGCCGTCCATCTTCTGGAAGTTGTAGATGGTGCCACGGATGTCGGATTGACTCGATTTTTGTGTCGTTCGGCTGCGATCGTCGATCCGAATTCATCCGTGTGGTCGGATTTTCCATCTGAAGTGCGGATTTACACCATCCTGGCCCTTGATCTTCTAGGGTTCCCCGGTCTCTATCTGATGCTACGGATGCCTGATTAGGGCGATCTTGGAGTCGTTGAACTCCAATCGTCGCCCTGATCATATCCATACGGTTGGATCTTTGATCCGAGGCCCCGATAAAATATTTGCCCTGTCCAAGCACATAAAAGGAGACAATTAACCTCCATTTTATTCAAACTACTCTAAATGCAAGATGATGCATGTAATGCAATATTTATATCATGAAATGCAATCCTATGCTTAAGAACATGCATAAATAGACATTTTAAGTAGTGTAAATGTGTTTACATCAGAGAGCAAGTCTAGAAAAGGTAGAGGCGACTGCAGGGGACTTGAGGGCTGACCTTGATAAGGCCTAGTAGCTCGTAGAGGAGAGGGGCCAGTGGGTGGTGGAGTTGGAGGATGCTGCACAGCTGGAGTTGGATGCAAAGGCAGTGATGGCATTTTTCATGAAGATTCATCCATGGAAGTGAGTTGGGAGGATCTCTCGAAGGAGATCGGGAAACATACCATGGCTACTATGCAGTCCCTCCTTGCAAGGTAGCATACTCCAATGGAGGAGTTATGTAACTTTTCTATGGATCAGTTTTTGTTGGAGTATGACCATCAGAAATCTACCGATCTTATTACCAACAAAAAACCTCTGGAGCTACCCACGGACCAGCCAGCTCTTGAAGAGGAGGCAAACCAGCCAAGTTCGTCAGGGGCCGTCGAGCCGCCTTTAAGGGTGATCGCCTACTCTACCTCTAGCTAGCACCCAGGGGAGATATTTTTGGAGCTTGGGAGGGGAGTCTATGAGCTTTTCATTAGTGTTGCTGTTGTTTTTGTTGTGTTTTTTTTTTCTTGGAATGTAACAGGGCAATGCTCTTTTGGAATGAAAAAGAAAATTTCTATCTTTATTGTTTGTCAGTATTCATACATGATACAAACATAAATTGCTTGCATTCCAAGTGCAGCGAATACTTTTGCTACCTAGGGTCTGTAACTCATAAAAGTTGCTTGGATTATCTTTACAAACCTTGTAAGGTCCTTCCTAATGGGCGACTAGTTTCCTGGCTGACTTACTTGGCATGGAGACTTCGCACTTGCGTAGGACTAAGTCTCCTTAGGAGAATGTCCACTTGTGGACCCACTTGTTATAGGTGGCAGTAGTCACTTCTTTATGCTTGAGCGATGCTTCTGTAGCCTTATCTCTTAGTTCATCTATGAGGTCTAACGATAAGCGAACTTGATCATCGTTAGTGGTGGGGTCATAGAGTTGTGTTCTGTAGGTGGGGAGGACTATTTCGATAGGTAGCCAGGCTTCCATGTCATATACCAAGCTAAATGCTGTGTGGCCTATGGAAGTCCTTTGGCAAGTCCTGTAGCCCCATAGCATAAATCACTTTGAAACAAATAAATTTATAAATTAGAATTGGTGAGTCCTGAGTCATTCGCTGAGAGGCAAAATGTGATTTTCAAATCCTTTCATACTAACTAATCTAAGCATAAAAATAGAGACCAGATATTCAGAGAATCAAATTTTTATTACTACTTGGAAATAGTTCTCAAACCAGGGACTAAAACAACCATGATAAAGTAGAGAGAGAGAAAAAGAGATGAACGATGACGTTGCTTGAGGGATCCTTGTGTGAAGTGCGGCAGCACTTCAGATCCAGAGTGCCGGGAAGAAGACTAGAGAGATGCTGCAGAGAGAGAGAGAGAGCTAGAGATGTATCTAGTGAAAGTTGAGATGCCTTCATATGGGGGCTCTAGGGTCCTTTTATACCCAAAATGAGGGTCGAAGCTAGTATTTGAGTCCTAATCTCGTGCAACACCCTTAAAGCCATCAGATTCATCGATCGGGAGATCCATGGATCATATCGTGCCTCAAAAAAACCTTCTACGAGCCTTAAATGTGTGCATCACCTCAGATGTCGACATGTGGCACTCGCTCAGCCGCTGGATCACGATCGCGTGCCTTTCCTCGTGCTCTCACGTGCTTTATCAGACAACTTAAACTCATCGTAGCACCTCCTCTCATGCGTCTATTGGCACGTCCACCCACGCGTGATCACGCGCATTCATCAGCACCACATAATCCAGCACATCTCCACATGCCACATGGCTCGGCATTCATCGCTTGATGTAATCCAATTGCCCAATCACTCTGCGCTCCACTGCCTAACCAATTTTAGCACCCAGCGTGATTCGAATGCGTGCCACACGTTCTTGTGCGAGCGTTGAGCCAAATGCACTACACGTGCCCTTGTGTCTTGTTTGTTTTTAAGTGTGACCACTCTTAGCTATTGGATGAAGATCCAACGGCTAAGATGAACTCTTAGTTGATCAAGGCACGGTGAGGGGTGACGTGGTTTCTTTGTGGTCGTTGGATGACGATCCAACGACCTACATTTTTCCTTCAGTGGTTAGGGTTTGGTGATGGATCATTGGGATGGTGCCACATAGCATCATCCTGACCATTCATCTTCTGCCTTTGTAGTTGATGCTACAAGGCTCCGATCGGGTTGATCTTTGCGTTGTTGGGCTACAATCGTTGATCTAAATCTATCCATGTGGTCGGATTTAACATTTGAGGTTTGGATTTGTGCTATCTTGATCCTTGGCCTCTGATCTTCTACAAAATGCATGTGATGTTACGGAAGTCTGATCAAGACATCTCGGAAAGTGTTGGACTCCCATCGTCATCTCTATTAGATTCATATGGTCTGATCTATCATCTACGGCCCCGGATTATCTGCAATTAATATCGTCTCTCTTTTAGAGCATAAAACAACATTATTATCTATAAAGCTAACCAATCATCTATGATGCAAATTATGATGCTTATGCATGCATTGTTCCTAAGTTATGCTAAAATCTAACTTAATTCAAGTAGATTAGGTCCTATGATTGCTGTGAAATCACACCCCCATGCCTGAATATTGCTAGTCCCTAGCAAATGTAAGACTAAATGCAAAGTGGTCTTGAATGACTAATTTCTATCTAGAGTTCTACTAGAGATTTATTTCTTTTGTTTTCATCCAAAATTTTAGAAATCCAGACGGTCATGAAAGTGCAGTGTTATAGCCTATGCAACGGATCTACGTGAAATGTTAATCCACATCTAAAGCTCGTACTTGACCCTTAGTAAAATTCTATTAGGATGGCAAACTTCTTCCCTCTGGGTTATAATATGTAATTTCAGCCCCGGCTTTTGGCTTAGGTAGAAGATGTCTGAGTCAAGTGGGTTTGTATTTGGTGGTTCATACTCATTTGGTGCTACACATAAACTAGTACTACAGAACCTAGATTTCTAGACTTATTAAATAATTCAACTCAAAGAGTGGCAGAGAAACTATGCTCGCTTTAGTTCCTTTGTACTCATTCCCTCTCTCTTTTGAGCTCACAATTTCACTAGATTTGTCCATATATTTGGTGGTCTCTCATGGCATTAACACTTTGATTAAGTTCTGATAACCCTATGACTAAATCAGCAATCCTCGGTAAGTATTCGGGTGGTCAGAAATACAAATAAGTAGGTCAAGGTTGTATTTGGTGGACTGTAAAGGGAATGGGTGTTGTTACCTCAATGTGCTAAACATGAAATAAACACAATGTAATTAACATTTTTTTCTATTTTTTCTTTCTTTTTCTCTTTTTTCTATATTTTTTTCTTTTTTTATACATATTTATATCTATCAACTCAATGCAATGCAGCAGCCATGCATATTTTTATTCATGAGGCATTATTCGAGATTGACGGTGTTCAATAGGATATCGAGTGGCTTATTTGGTGGAAGTGCCTACTCTCTGCACTTGGAAAAGAATGGATGGGATAGTGTATTTCTTACCTTGATATTAATACCCTCTTTCAACTAATGATTCCATAAAGGACAGTCGTTATCATCTACCTTAGTCATAGTTTTATTAGAACCTGCTCTCTGTGTATTTGTCTTATTTGATGGTTCTCCAAAAATTCTCACAAAGAATTTATATGCAGGAACTAAGAGCGAAAACTCTGCCTAACTCTAAGTATTGTTATCCAATTACCTAGAAACTAAGATTCCTTATACTAGCCTTAGAGCACCAGTAGACTCTCTACTCTCACCTCGTAATTGTTTAGTGGATCTTTTAGAAGATGATTTACCTGACTCTCTAATTATTATCCAAGGGTTCAGGAGAAGTATTGCTTCTTCTCGACAAACTAAAGATGTCTATCGATCTTCATAGAGGATCCATTGCGAATTCTATGTGCAAGTGTGAAATTGTACTGGATTCTAGATTTAGGAATCGACTCAAGAATAAATTCCTAATAAAATCTTCTTGATAAAAATTTTTTATGCATGAATTTCTTTTCTTTTCGACATAGGACATGCAATGTCCCCACCCCCCATTCCTATTCATTGTAATTCCTCATTGAAATGTATGTAGAAAAAAAAATCAAAATGTAATAAGCGTAAGGAGGGGAGCTTGTTAATCCAGGTTAGCTTGATCAGTCAAAAATGCAACATACCTACATAGAAAACTGGGTTGCCTCCCAACTAGCACTAAGTTTAACGTCATTTGCCGGATCTAAACCCAAAAATGAATGATTAAATTAATGGGTTGAGTCAAGATTAATATGAAGTATGATCATGCGACCCAAGAATCAATGATGCACATATGTGGATTAGCTTATGGTGAATACCAAGCCCAAAAGGTCGGAAAAGTAAAATAAACAGGCTTGGAATTATTTGCAACCAAGTGCTACAAAAGAGAGAAAAATAAGTGCGAGTGCCAGAGTGGAAAGTAGATAGTGGCAACCCTGACAAAAGCTAGTTTATCATCATCCATAGCATCGATTCACATCTAGTTCCTAAGATTTTGTCAACTGCATTGCATTATATCATTGCATTTAGCATGCATGTGCATTTAGGGTTTAGAGCATACATTAGCATTCAGTTCACATTATCTCATGTAGTTTCCATTTGATTGCTAGGGATGAATGCATTGGAAACTAGAGAAACCCTGGCAGTATGGAAGGCACTTGGAACATTTGTGAAGACAGAAGCTCCAGTAGTTGGACCCTAGCTCAACTCAGCTAGATCCAACTCAAATCCAACTCCTACCCTACTCCCTCTCCACCTTAATGGCCATCCACCTACATTAAAACCACCAACCATTGGTGCTGAAAATACACTCCTTGGCACCCTTTCACATGGCACCAAGGAAGCTCCCTAACCATCCTCCTTGCCACCCTTTCACATGGTGCCAAGGAAGATTCCTAACCACCATCTATACTAGCCAATAAAAAGACCCCCCATCCTACCATTCAAACCATCCTTGGCAAGCAATAATTATTTCTATCAAACACCTATAGCCACCTTACATCCCACAGCTAAGAAAGGAGGAGAGTAGAAGACTAAGGGAGAAACCTACCCACTCCCTTGGTGCCTTCATCCTCTTCTTTCTCCTTCCTTGTGCCATGCCAAAGAACAAGCTCTTCACTAAGGAGGAGGGCCAGGTAGGAGAAAAGAAGGGTGGAGGGCGTCCACTCTTGAGAGGGGAAACTCAAGGAGCTAGAAGGAAGTCTTCTTCAAGTCTGGGAGCCACCATTCTTGGAGCGAAGGTTGCCTCAGCTACTCGGGAAAATTTTCTGTCATTTATTTTGTTGTATTTTAATTCCTATTAAGCATTCATCTACCTAGGGATTAACTAAGTGGAACCTCTGCTTAGTTGAGCTCCCTAGATACTTTTTAAACATTTCTTCTTAATAGCAAAGTTCCTTTCTTCATTTTGAATTTTCAATTTCTAGTAGCAACTTTATTTATTTTAGTGCATCACATCTCTCTTCTAATTACCCTAGTCACACTTGCCTAGGGTGAGCTTAGAAGAAAAGATTTCTCTTGTCACTTAGGTTCTAGTTGTCAGGCAAGTTTCTTTGGCATAGTTCTATCTTCGCATTCGTATCCTGCTTATTTCCAAACATAAAAATTTGCAAAAATAAAAATACAAAAAGAGAAGTATTGATTTGAGAGATGAGATAGAGAATCACTTATTTGACTAACAAATTGGCCTCCTTGGATGACCCTAGATATCACCACTATCTAGGAATATAAATTTAAAATCTGATCGGCTTTATGCGTCTCAACGACAAAAACCATGTAAAATCTCACATCACGTTTTGCGCTGTTGCCAGGGAGGCACAGCTTAGTCACATATTTAATCTCTCTCTTACTTGCTTGATCTTTATGAAATTTTGTTTGTTTTGGTTTTAGGTGCAAATTAGGTGCAGGTGTGGGATTTGGAGCACTTGGAGTGGAAGCTTCAAGTTTCTTTTCTTCCCGCGAACTTCAGGTTAGTGCCCCAGGCCTTTTCTTATCAAAAACAAAAGCAATATCTCTTAAAGAATCTTTAAATTATAAAAAAAATCAAAAATAAGAAAAATTAAGGGTGGTGGAACCCTAAAATTCATTTTGTTGCTTGTTGCTTCATTTTTCCACCACCTTTATCTTATTGGTGTTTGATTTTTGAGAATCCATATTTTTGTTTTGATCTTCAAAAATTAGGTTCGGGCACTTAGGAACTTCCTAAAATCACCAAATTTCATCCAGAGAAGCCCCTTTGAGTCAGGAACCTTGAGTCCAATTTCAAGCAATTTTGTTTAATATAAGAAATTAAACAATTCACGGAGTGAACATGAGTAAGACCTTATTTTCTTACTATTTTCTTACTGTCTGTGAATTTTAGAAATTTTTATACTCATTTTATTTGGGAAAACTTTCTATTTCTGAAAATCTTGAGAAATTATCTACATCATATAAAATTTTAAAAAATATTTTAGATCATTTGAGGTTTCTGCAGAATCAATTCCCCGAATCTATCATTTCTAACTCTTGACACCAGTAAGAAGAAAAATTCCAAAAAAATATCAAACAAATTCCTAAAATCACAAAAAAGTAAGTTTTAGATTCCTTGTTGATTTTACATCAGGTGGTGGCATTGTTTGTCATGTTTGGACCACCACCTAAAAATATTTTAAAAAGAGATTCACTTTTTAGAAGTTGCAAAACTAGGAATTCCAACTTTAGGGTTTTTAATTCTCTCTTAGTCACATCAAATTTCAAAGGAATTGATCTCCACCCACAACTTATTTGCCATTTTTTTGTGGAACATCAAAACCTTGTTTGAACACTTAATAAGAGAGATCCTAAAGGACATTAAATCTTTATTAAAACCCCTAAAATCCTTCAACCAAAAATCCTTGTTTGCAAACCTCTTTTGATTTGGCTCGGGCACCACTTCTCGCCCAATTTGCAAAAAAAGAAGAAATAATCGGTCATTATGCCAACTAACGCACATCACATCCCTTGTGCACTTTAAACTCCTAGACCTAATTAAAATTTTGTAGCAATTTGACCCCTAAGGTTTCATCAAACTTAGGCTTGCTACCTAGGTTTTAAGTTTTCTTTAGTTGATATCAATTCTTTCATCTATATTTGGTGCCAGGCTGAGGAGCCATGTCAAATGACCAGGCGCGGGTTTACACAAGCCCCCAGTGATTTTCCTGGGACATGCTTGGGCCCAACCCTCCCCTTATTTAGCCTAACCATATTTGTTGAGAGAATGGATATCCACTACTCATTTCTTATTTCCTAAGTAGATCAAGTCTTAAGTCAATTTTTAGGGAGTCACATTTAAGTTAGGTCTAGAATTTTGTTGCTTGATTGCACACTTTCATCTCTCCCTCCTCTCCTCCCCGTTTCTTCCAATTTTCGCATGGGTGACGGTCCCAAAATCCACATTTGGAGGGGCCTCTTAATTCTGCCCCCAGCACAAAAAGACTTTCTTTCTCTCATTTTCATTCTTCAAAAGTGGAAAATCCCCAAAATAAGTCCTACGTCACTTCCACCTCTCACCGACAAAACACTTCTGATCCCACCTCTAATCTTGCTTCTAACCCTTCCACCAAAAATTCGCAATCTAACCTATTTTTTGACTTACCCATCCCCAACATGCCCGTCTTAGAACTACTTGAGATGCCACAAGGACAAAACCAAGGCCCCCTACCCAATCCCCTATACATGATGATTGAGCAACTGGCTCAACTACAAGCAAACCAACAACAGTTGGCTAGGACTATAACGAACCTAGCCAACCAAGGGCAAAACTCGCCACCTTGTCAGCAACCTGTCGTTCCTCTTAAGGATTTTTACAATCCTTCCAATTATGAGGACAAAGCAGGGGTGGCCATACCAAAAGGGGGCTTTGAGATTAATCTTGTCATTCTAACCTTAATCAAGCACTTCCATGGCCTTCCTCAGAAAGACCTATTTAGCCACCTTGAGGAACTTACTCTCCTTGCACAGATGACCCGTTCTCGCAATATGCAAGAGGATTTATGGCTGATGCAGTTATTCCCGCTTTCCCTAAAGGACAAGGCCAAATACTGGTTTAGAACCATTGGCAAACCCATTACCACTTGGCCTCAGCTTAAAATCGCTTTCCTAAAGAAATTCTTCCCCATTAGTTGTACGATTTCCCTATGATGATCTATTATGACCTTCCAACAAAAACCTGGTGAGACCTTAAATGATGCTTGGGAGCGATTCTAGGATCTTTTAAGAAGTTGCCCGCATCACGAGGTTCCATTATGGTAGCTCTGCAATTCTTCTACCATGGATTAGAAGATCAACTTTGGCATTTCATCGACACCTCATGTGGTAGTAACTTCCTGAATAAAGATGTTGAGAGTGCCTATGATCTTTTGAAGAAATGAGTGAAAGCACATTTAGCCATGAGTCCATGAACAACTTTGGCAGGACTACCGACTCACAGTTCGGTGTACATGAGATAGGCACTCAATCAATCCCTACTACCCAAGACAACCTTCAAATGATTTCCCATAGACTCGACTAGATGCAATTAAATCAAAAGAAAATCGAGGAAAGACTTACTACACCCACCCAGGTTCCACATCCTACCCCACCTAACATTCTAAAGAGAGAGAACTTGCACAATCTCAATACTGTCCCTGCTAAGTATAGTTAATTTTCTGAGGCTTTATATGGTTTCTCGAGGACTTGCAGTTATCCAAATCCTAACCCCACTGAGAATATTTTCGCCCTCTAGGAGAAATTTAGAACTCCCTGCAACTCCAATTAGAGTAATTACCTGACTCACTCCTGGCCCAATCAGGTGCCCCTCAGAAACAAAACTAATTTGGAGGGTATAGGCAGAACCAAACTTTGTATCAACCTAGGCCATCGCAAGAAGACATTAATGCCTAGGTTATGAAAACCCTGCAAGGGGATGCAAAATTAGATGTTGGAGGTAACCCGTGTTGTTACAAATCTCCATAATTAGATTAGGGTTACTTCGACCTAGAGACCTATAGGACATCTGCTAATGGGAACACCATCATGATCCATAACTAGCTCAATTTGATCTGATTAAGTCAGTAAATGCTCCTACATGACCATTAAAGAACTGTAATTTGTTGCATAATCATTCTGAGGGAAAGACAAGAAACCAGGGTTAAAACTGTAATTTTACCATCATATCGTCAATGTAGTATAACCACGAGTTTTCTAAAGGGATAATTAAGGGTCAAATGGTTCTAAAAGGTTAACAAGTGGGTTAGAACAGACAGAAAAGGGTTGTCACGTGTTTTGAGAATTAAATGACTTTTGAAACCCTAAAAATGGACCCGCTTAATTAACTGAGGTTCTGGTTAGGATAAAATTCACCTAAACCCTCTGAAAATCATAAAAAAATATTTTCTAGGGTTTGGAACCTTTAATTTGACCATCAGAACACGTCTTGACCTAAAATAGAGTCTTAGATAGACATTTGCCCTAATTTTGGCTTTTACATAAATTTCCCAGTCAAATTTGGTTAAAACCAAAATCCAACTTCACCATTTGATTTCTTAAGTAAAAATTAGGTTTGTACTAAAATTTGGATCCAATCTGAGATTATCTTGAACGAGTTTGCAACTTGGTTCTGTCTGATTACATATATGCCCTTAACTTTCAAAATCCTTACAAAAAGGTCCCTAACTTTGCCATCATTTTTACAAATAGGTCCCTGCTACCATTAATCCTATTCCTACAAGCTCCGGCGACCTAAAATTGGCAACATCTCCTTGATTCCTTGACGAATCCCTTTCAAATTTGAAAGGGAAGTTTGTCAAGGAATTCCCTTCCTTTTGAGCCAATTCCCATGTCCCAAAACCTTCCCAATCTCTCATGCGAACACATGAGAGATTAGGGTATCGAAAAGATCCCAACTCTGGTGAAGCATTTCAAGCTTGGGAGGCTTGCTTTGCAAGCCCAAAACTCCCTCTAAAGGCCTATAAAAAGACCTCCAGACCAAACCGATCTTCCCACGCTTGAATTCAACCTTGAACACCTAAAATGTCTCTCCTCTTTCTTGGCCAAATCGCTCCTCGACGTTTGGCAACCCTCCGTACCTCCTCTCTTCCTCTGTTAACAATACCGGTGACGGAGACTCGTTCCTCTCATTCTTTCGCTCCTAGCCGTACCAAGAGGAGCCTCTCCCTCATCCTCGTCGCCGTTTCCTATCCACCGGAGCAGCCTCCTTCTCCAGCGTCGGCCATACCACAACCAGCACCATCTCCTTTCCCCTTCGTCCGCTACTACTCTCAACTGATTGAACTTCTCCTTATCATGCTAGCACATCCAACACACCGCTTCGACCTCGCTAATGCCCTTCGCGACTCCATCTTCCACCCTCCTGTAGACCTCCGGCGAGCCCTAGCGGCCACCACAGACCACCTACGCCGCCGCTTCCATTATCCATACCTCTGCCTCATCACGACGAGCAAAAGCCCTCACTCACTGAGAGCTATTGATCGCTTTACAGTGCCATCGAACACCACCACCTTCACATGCACAGTCTACCTCCGTCAGACCTCATCACTCATGCTCACGCCACGTCGACCCCCTCAGCAAGTTCTCCGTGCTCCAAAGATCATTCCTAAACGTTTTGACACGGTCGAAAGGTTTTTTTGGTGATTTGAAGTACTAGCCTCGGGTTGCCATTAGCAGGCAAGCTTCGAAGCTTGCTTTGAAGCCTTCTTCAGCACCTGCAGACCCAGGTAGCCATCCCAGGTCACGTGGAATACTCCCAGGCGGGATCTCAGGGCATCAGTAAGAAGCATTGGCCTCGACAGTGGTGTGAATTCCAGGCCTCGTCACTGCGCCATTAGACGCATGAAGAAGGTGCAACTTTAGTCCCACCTCGGAAGTTCACAGAAGTTTGCAGCCACATAAATTCCAAAAGTGCTTGGGGCTTATCGCCTCCGACACAAGGGGTGAGGTCCCTCACACCCCTCACGTGCCTTGTCTGCGGCACGCCCCCACAGACCTAGTGTAGACCTGATTACAGCCTAAGCCTTACACTCCTCGGCTGCAACCCACGCCCGCAACCTTGGACTCGGGTGCGCTCTAGGTCTGAATACTCGATAATTCGATACAGTTGGAGGCTCTGGGAGATCGTGACCCAAGGAGAGAAAGAGAGGAGAATTTGCGTGGGGTATGGGAGGGTTTTGCTCTCTGGGAAGTTGTCTAACACTTAGTCAAAATCTGAAGACCCTTCCCCCTCTATGTAAAGAAGAGTAGGAAGAGCAGAGAAGGAAAGAGAAGGAAGAGAAAGCAGCAAAAGAAGAGGAAGAGAAGAAGTGTCGCAGTAGAATTTATGAAGGAGAAGAAGGAACCCAAGAGAAGAAGAGAAAAAGAAGAAGAGAGAAAGCAGAGAAAGAGAAGCAGAAAAAGTAGAAGAAGAAGAAGAAGAAGAAGAAGAAGAAGAATTAGAGCACTGTAGAATCAGACGTTTAAGACGTCTGATCCTACCATCAGACGGCTAATTTAAGTTTATTTCATATATAACTATTGAGTTCCATTTGTCATTATTGTAGGGAGTAATTGGTGATTCAAAATACCATTTTACTCCATTCTTTTTACATTCTGATACTTGATCTTATTGTCACATTATTCTGAATCAATTTCTGATTGTAATTTCTTATCTCTATTGTTTTAAATTGCAATTTTGAGAATTGAATTCCTATTTGCTCCCAGCGAATGGCCTCGGACTTTTTCGAGTATAAATTTTCTTTTTTTCATGTGATTTCAACTATACTACAATGCAATGATTTAAAACCTAATTTTGAGCGAACAACATCTGCCTTCCCAACCCATACCCAACTATATCAATTAGAGGAACCACTACTAGGGTGGGCACTTAAATAAGAACCGTACTAATCAACCTCCAATCAACCTAGCATCATAGCACTCACCAGGTTTCCAATAACATCAGGCCCCCCAACCCCCTCCCAAGAACAACCAAACTACCAATGCAGCTACTTTGAGGAATGGGAAAATAATCACCGATCTTGGGCCTTCACACCAACTTGATGAAACCCACACTACCCTAGTGCAAGTCCACTCTCTTAACACCATCACTCAAGGAGAAAAAGAAATTGATTATCACGACATGACTCCTATCCCTTTTCCCTAAGCTCTCCACTCCTACACCAATAGAAGAAAAAATCTGAGCCCACAAATGAGGAACTCATGGAATTATTTGGGCAAGTTCAGATCAACATCTCTCTCCTAGTCGCAATCAAATATATCCCTGCCCATGCTAAGTTTGTGAACGATCTCTGTACTCCAAAAAGGAATAATAAAAACCTAGGAAGAGTTCATCTTTCGAAGATAGTAAACTCTATCATACAGAGCAAGCTGCCTCTTAAGATGAAAGATCCGGGCATGCCTTTGATTTCTATGATTATTTATCATACTACATTTAACCGCACCCGTTTTGATCTTGGTGCCTTAGTCAATATCATCCCTACAGTTCTATTAGAGGAATTTAAGATTAGTGATTCAAGCCTATCGAGGTTACCTTACAATTAGCTGACCAATCTGCGATCAAACCTTGAGGGATTGTCAAGGTTTAGAATTGTGTCTTCCTCGTAGATTTTTTGGTCCTTGACATTGAGGTACCTGAATCTCTAATCAATGCCCCTATCATTCTTCGATGACCCTTTTTGGCCACTGTGAAAGCAAATATAAATTATCATATGGGTAAAATGGATATCAGTTGTGTGGGCCAACCAATTACCTTAGATATTTTCAAATCCTCCATGAAATTTCGTGATGATGATGACTTCTTCGAGGACTTAGATATTGAAACATCTAATTTGCTGGAGGAAACAATGCTGGTAGATTCTCTTCCCGACCATAATTTTTTCAAGGATTCTGACTCTGAATTGGTGGTCGACGACATCAAAGACATGGAGCCTTGTATTCACTCAAAATCTCTTCCTGACTATTCACCAGACCCGCCTAGTCTAATTTCACCTCACCCACCCACTCAAACTTCAATTCAACCTACCATTCTAACTTCACCCACCCTTCATCTCGTTAACATTTCCCCCAACCCTTTTCCCCTAAATGTACCATCTGATCCCCCCGAGCATGGCCTTCTTCCTGAACTAAAACCTTGGACAGACTCAGATATTTCTTCCATTTTTCACACTCATTTTGGTCACCCTACTTCCACCATTTTCTTTTCAAGGGACCAAGAGGAAGATTGCATTTTACAGGTCATTCATGTGTCTAACTATCTTCACAATTAACCATCTTTCGTGCATCACTTAACACCTGACTAAATGGCATTAAAGACAACACTAGTTGGGAGGTAACCCAGCAACATTTTCCTTTTTGCTTTCATTTTCTTTTTCAGGTTCTGCAAAACTTCACCTCTATCCTGACTTCCTCTCTTAGGTGATATCTTCTCCTACTCTTTTCCTTTTGCAAGGGACTTGCAAACCTTAAGCATGGGGGGTGGGGGTGGGGGGAGGGGTACTTTAATTTTGTTAGGCATTTCATTATTTTTTAGAACCTAAAAACATTAAAATATTTTGCATTCACATCATCTGCATCTGCATATGCACTCTATTTGCATAACTTCTAAAAAAATGTTTTGAGAATTTTTAGTGAAAGAAAGGACCAATGGTTGAACTTTAATTCAAACTAGGTACAGCTGGGGTTTAATCATTAACAAACTAAGGATGAAGTTGCGAATTCATTTTTAGATGTTTCAGGTCTAGAAACCTAGACTAGATCATGTATCTTGCAAAGAATTCCATCCTAACACTTGATGATTCAAGTAACCCGACCTTGTTTAGCGACCTGGATAGTACCTGACTTAGCTCTTGATCCAAAAATTTGCTTTTCTTTTGAAAACTTGGTGTCAAACATTTCACACACAAAGCCAACACTACCCAAGCCTAAAAACATCTAAAAAAACTCTTGCAAAATCTTAGTAAAAGACTGAGATAGATGATTGGTTTGAGTTCCCATCGCCGAGAAGGAAAAATACTTACTTTGAGGAGGCGATATCAACATGTTACTACTTGATGCTGCTTTATATCTATATTTCATATCTTTAGATGGAACATTAAGACACATTTTGCAGCTTAGGTGTCTTGGACGGTGCTCTACCCATAGCATCGGAGCAAGAACTTGAGTTTGCTTGGAGCACCCCTTTACACCGCATTGTATTTTGGGGTTGTAAGCTCTTGGGGTGTGTCTTGGATGGTACCATCTCAAAGTGCCGACCCCAGAGCCCCCTCGAGGATTGGTAACGGAATGATGATCCTGACACATCTGTAGTAGGACTAAGCTAAGGCTAAGCATGGGGGAAATAATTGAAAAAAAAATGTTTCAATAACATGACCTTATCCCCATAATGTTGGCATGTCACAATGCACTGACACCTGAATTTTCATCAACTTGCAAGTTATGGATCGAGTTCACGAGCCAAGGAAATCCTAACAGCAAAAATGGTTTTGGGATATTTGAATTAAAAGGGAGTTAAGTAGTAATTCTCAAAGGATATAGTGTTCCTGATTTGTCTAATCTTTGAATCCAAAGCTATGTCTAGATGTTTTATCCTTAATAAACCTTGTACCCACCTTAACCAAATATCAACCGAGGTCCTATCTTGAACTTTGTCCTCAAAACACAAAAAGTTGGTTTCTTAAGAAATAATGTGGTGCAATCACAATTTTTGCTAAGGGACTAGCAAAAAGATAAGCATGGGGGTGTGATAAACGTTAGTTTATCATCATCCTTAGCATCCATTCATATCAGAACCATCCAACAGTGCCTACCTGGGAGTGTCACTGTCCCCAATCCTTCTATCTTCTTGATGGGTTTCTTCATAATCTTGTTCTGATTCTCCCAAATTTTTCGACATATCCAAATCTGAATCATCTGCGTGGTCCAGTTGTGTGTCTTATGACATAAAGGACTCATACTTAGGCCCACCAGAGATTTGTTCCTCAAGATAGAATGATTGTAATTCAAGTTCTAAATCAAGATTTAGATCCTTCAGTGAGTCTTCCTCCTCAAAGTCAGTAATTGGGATATCAGAATTATCTATTAGTTCAAATGTAAGTTTGGGTAGTGATTGCGCAACAATCATAGGTCTTACTTGACCTAGATTAAGCTAGGACTCAGCATAAGTTAGGGTTATTCATGCATGCATAAGCATTATCTGTATCTTTACTGCTTTCCTTTAGCTATGCATAAAATAATGTTATAATGTGCTGATTAAGTGTATTATGTCGATTGTAGGCAATAAGCTAATCAGGAGCTAGATCTGGAGTAGGATCTGAAGCTGGATTAGGAATAACGGGTGTTGCAGCAGAGCTGGAGTAGAAGTCTTAGAATAGATGTAAGAATAATGATGTAAGGGAGTTAAGGTTTGCTATTCTATTAACTAGGAATAAAGCAATAAAATGTGAAGAGCTTAGGTCCATTCTAGCCCTAGGATAGCCTAGAGACTTCCCTCAAGCCTTGGCCACCCTTAAATTAGGTCACAACACCCTAGGAAGCCCTAAAACCCTAGTTCCAACCTTTATTTGGACGTCTAGATAAGTTATAGGACATCCAGGACCCTTAGCCAACTCCTTCACACCTCAAACCCACTTCTGCAGTGTTATTGGACGTCCAGACACTTTATCAGACATTCAATTTCTGCAGAATACCCAAAATAGAACCTAGATTTCCCCTTGACTCAGATTGGACGTCCAGACAACAAGTCTAGACTTCTGATTTTTGAGTATAAGACACCTGACACTATTAGGAGACGTCTGATACTGCTCTCCAGTTCCTGTTTTGAGATTCAAGCCCTGATCTTGGATCTCTAGGTCCCTAAACCCAATTCTAACCCCATAGGAACCTAAATTAAGGTGCCATAACCCTAGTACATCACCTCTAGACCTCCCTAAGGATCTAATTAGGTCCTCACTAAACCTAATTGACTTGGATCTTAGTCAATTCCATCAACCCATTCAATTAGACTCATTGAGTCCAATTAAGCCCTGATCTCAGCACACACTATCCAATTGGACTTAGTGAGAGTCCAATTGACCTAGACCTGACTTAATTGAGTTGTTTTACTCTCAATTAAGTTTTCACACACCCAATTAAACTTGTATTAAGTTTAATTGCACTTTACCTTAGTGAATTAGGGTTTACAACCCTAATTTGTGACCTACCTTGACCTAAACTCACTAGAACCTAACCTAATCAACCTAGCCACCTAGGTTTCAACCCACACACACCATCCATATGAAAATATATAGCCTAGAGTTCTCTAGAACTCTCTACCATGTGTTGTTTCCTTGGTTGCGAAAATTAGCAACCAAGAGCCATTCAATTTTTAGATCCACATTTGGTGGATCTAAAAACCACCATCTACCCTCTCTCTCTCACTCTCCCATGAGATCCCACCATAGGCCTCTCTAGAGAATTCCATAACTCTTTAGAGAGCTTCCCTTAGGTCTATAAAAAGACCTAAGTGGTGGCCATTTGCACCCATCCACTTTTTTGCCATACTTGCTTGGCTCCATCCACCTCCACTTAGGCTATCCACCACCATCTCCAATCCATCTCGACGAGCTGAGCACCACCATGAAGGACACCATGCCAGGATGCTAGATCACTCCTCCAACATCTCTCCAAAGGTCGGCCTAAGCTCCATTGGCCGCTCCTCTTTCTCCTCTCCACCACTCTAAGGCCATCGGAGCCCACCTTCGAATGCCCTCACTTCTGATAGATTAGTAGCTAGCTCTTTACATTTACTGCTTTCATTTACTGCTTATTATTGTAGTCCTTATTCTCCCCCAATGATGCATGCAAAATCCCCCGTAGATTCTTATATGCGATCATTTTCTGGTAACTAGATTTACATTTTTAAGCATTCCTGTACAAGCTTTCTTCTATGTTTCATGTTGCAAACACTCTCTTGAATGAATGAAAGAATTTTTTCTATATACATATGTCTATGTGTTGAGAATCACCATGAGCTCATTGCAATATCTTTTGTGTAATTAATGTTGCTTGTTTTCAATTCCTGATATACTTGCAACTAAGCTTGTCATACTTCAATATGTAATAATCATAAACTGGCGTGTGATTTTAAATAGAGTAGAACAGTACAAGATCGAATTCAAAAGTAAAACAAATGCCTCCTAGAGATAAATGACCGGGACTCAAGTCTCACTATCTTTAGAAAATATTTTTGTTTGATCATATTGCGCACTATACTACGATGCTTTTTCCTATCAAAAATGCGCTTTACGCATCACCAACAAGTAGGATCTATTCTGGATAATCATAGAGCTGGTGGGTGGGCTCGGTATAAGTAGAGGTTGGGATTGAATAAGATGTCATAGCTAAGGTCGGACCATCAACACTAAGTGGCTCACCTCCAACTTGTGCCACACTTGGACCAAGTTTATCAAGTTGTGCTTCCCGAATTCTATTAAGCTCCTTCAGCAGGTTGTCAGTATTTCTCTTATTAGCATCTCTCATCTCCTCAAGTAGTTGAAGCAATTGGGTAACCTCAGGATCACCACCATGGTCAGGGGTTTAAGTGGGTTCAGGATAATAATTTTTAGGATTTCTAACCTCAATCAAATCAGAATATATATCATCATTAGGATTTGACTGCCTAGGGTAAGAATCATATCCTTGGTTGGGTGGTGTAGGGTTATCCCAATACGAAGGTGGAGTGGGTTAGGTGAAATTAGCATAATCTGCAAAGTGATTTCAGGGATAGGATTGATATCCTAAGTATTGGGACTCTGAGGCATATCCCCGACCAGGGGAGAGATGAGTCTGGTTGAACTGGTCAAGATAGTTGGTCATGCCGATCAGGTGCTGGTCCTGTATGGAGAGTGTCTTTTAAGATTGTAGATATCCTTGATATCTAGATATTAGTGTGGGATTCCGTAAGGATGAGGTAGGCCTAGCTATACCTGGGGAATGTGAGGTGTAGGCAAGGGAATCAAGTCCTGGGTGTTGAGGAAGATTCTCCCATCTTAAAGAAGTTGGAGTAAGGGATGGGTTGGGATAGGGAGAAAAGGAGGGGTAGTGGAAAGCAAAGAGTATGGGTCCAAGTTCTCTTCCTCAATCAGTTCTTCCTCATGGTGATTACCCAACGGAAAGGATTCAGAATCAGATTCAGAAAAAAAAACAAGTCTTCTCCTAGGATTTCTTTCTAAAGGTGGCATCAAATCAAGGTTTACAGATTTTCTACCTTACAAGCACTAGAAGAAAGTTGATAGATGAGAGAGAGAAGACAGATGCGATAATACCCACCCTCACAGCACAAGCAATCAACCTAGCACTCAGAGTGTAATCCTTAATTAGACCTAATCTTGGTTCCCCAAAACACGACTAGGTTAGATCAACCATTGAATTAATTGGCTGGTCAGAAGGGTGGGACCCCTTAGGACACCCCGCACGATGGGACACCACTAAGGGTTAATGCGGTTATCGCACCAACCTTTCTTGTCACTAGTAGGTCTAAGTAGATAAGGCCTTGATCTTAGCCCAATCTAATTTCAAGTCACCAAGCAAATTAATCCTACCTAGGGCACATCTACTCATTGTTAGGCTTAGGCTTGAGGTGCTTTTGGAATATGATGGGCATTAGGGGGGTGTCACCTTTAAAATTGATTTCAAAAGTGTGAAGTGCACAAGCAAGGGGTCCACAAGCAATTTTTTTTATGATGAAGTGAATTTTAAGGTTCAATTGCTTATATAATTTTGTTTTAGAGCTTCGTAGTTAGATAAATTGTTGGACGTATGAGTTGTTACACTAACATGTTTGGTTTTAAAACCTTGTCGTTGTAGCTTGAAAGCGAAGAACTCGTGTTCAACAAATAAAATTTATACCAAAATTGAAATTCCGAGTCGAACACAGGGAGGCTACGTCGATCTATATTCGCAATTATATATATTTTTTAGAATTTTTCTTGAAAAGCGAGGCGATGTAATTACAATGAAGCTATTACAACAATCAAACTAAAAGGAAGAGAGAGAGAGAGAAAAACATGCATTCAATATTTCAAAATGTTTATACAATAAAACCAATTAAGAATTACACTAGAAAGCGGGAAATCAGCTACACTAGAAAGCAAAAAAATTCTACACTAGAAAGCTGTAAAGAAGAATGGGAGAGAGAAGTTATCCTCCTTGACGATCACTTGGAGGACGAGCTGGACGGGACGACACCTGGATGAAGGAGGACGGAATAGGACGAAGGAGGACGAAGCAGAAGAACGGGAATAGGGCAGCACATCATCGTCGTCATGGGATCCACTTCCGAATGGGGATGAAAATTTTGACTTTGTCTTGCAAGGAGCATCCTGGGTGTGGGACAAGCTTCTCTTGAGATTTGGAGAGGTAGAGAAGAGAAGGAAGGGATGAGAATTTCGTGTGGAGGGGGTCTCCTTTTATAGTTGTAAGGAGTGAGGGAAATTTGGTCATTTAAATCTCAAAACATTAAATAAGGGGTCTTTAGTGACGGATAAAACCATCGCTAAAGCCCCATCGTGGGCGTAGTGGTCGCTGTCCGCGCGATTACTTGCTTTCTCGTGCTCTCAACACTTACACACGTCCGCTGAATCTCAGCTGTCCGATCGTGAGATCGGACGGCTTAAGTTGCGCCTTCCCCGCACCGCAACGCGTACCCGCCCGCGTACAATCCTGTGTGAGGCGGGCGTGCGATAGCGCATGGGTGCTATCGAGCACCCGCAGCTGCTCGATCGAGATCTGACACTCGGCCACGCCTGCTCATCTGTGCCGCTTGCCCTCTCACGCGATTCGATCGCGCGTCGCCTGCTTGCGATAACACTCTCACCCGCTACGCTGCGGAGCATGGATGGGCGCGAGGATGTTTTAAGGCGTGCATCTCCACAGCCGTTGGATCGAGATCCAACGGCCCAGATCGAGCGCTAAAACTTCTTTGAAAAAGCAGCGGCGGTCTTGAGGGTCGGTTGGACAGCTGAGATGGCACTACGTGGTGCCATCTTGGCCGTCCATATTTTGGATGTTGTAGATGGTGCCACGAGTGTCGGATTGACTAGATTTTTGTATCGTTTGGTTGCGATCGTCGATCCGAATCCATCCGTGTGGTCGAATTTGTTATTTGAAGTGCAGATTTACACTATCATAGCCCTTGATCTTCTAGGGTTCCTCGGTCACTATCTGATGCTACAGATGCCTTATTAGGATGATCTTGGAGTCGTTGAACTCTAATCATCACCCTGATCACATCTGTACGGTTGGATCTTCGATCCGAGGCCCTGATAAAACATTTGCCCTGTCCAAGCACATAAAAGGAGACAATTAACCTCCATTTTATTCAAACTACTCTAAATGCAAGATGATGCATGTTATGCAGTATTTATAGCATGCAATGCAATCCTATGCTTAAGAACATGCATAAATAGACATCTTAAGCAGTGTAAACGTGTTTACATCATAAATTCAAGCAAGGTTTTGATGAGCACACAAGACTTTCTTTGCAAGTCCCAATCTATGAGATAGATTTTCTTTAGAAGTATGCAATGCAAACGGTGCTCTACCTTAAGGTTTGAACCCTAGAAACAAGTAGTTGCTTAGATGATCCTTTTAAGTCCAAAATCAGGAATGTGGTGCGGCCCAATCAATGCAATCAATTGGACTTATTGCACCACCAACTAGGCACTCAGAAAATATTTTCTAAAGAATTTTAATGCATGTTTTCTATCTTTTTCATATTTAAAGTGTACTGGGGGTTTTGTAGTATATTTTCAACCCTAGTTAGTGATTGAATAGTATGTATAATCAAATGTGTAGAAAATATTTTTTTCAGATTTTCCTAATTTCTTGATTTTCACAGGAATTCAATGTCACAAATTTCAAGACAATCGGAGTTATATAAAAATCCCTATGATATTTTGGACTCTAAAAAATAAGGAACAATAATAGATTTGATAACAGTTCAGTTCGTGAATTTTTTAAATTTTTATTTAATAGATAATATCACGAAATTTGAATCTATTGTTTCTAACTTCAAAACCCACGTCCAATAAAAATTTCAAAATTTTTGGACATATAATTTTTGGGAATTGAATTTTTAAAATTAGAGTTTGTTGTAGCCTGAAAATTTAGGAGGTGGTTTTGTTGATATTTTTAAAAAATAATATCCACCAAAAGTGGTGTTTTTGCTAACCTAAGGATTAAGCAGGCACCTATTTTTTTTTAATTTTTTTTTGAAAGAAAATATAACCTAATCTAAGATACGAGTACTTACTTGAGATTAGAAACTTGTAATTTTTCCGTTGTTGCATTTCTTCTCGAATTTCCACGCTTCTTAAGATTAGACCCCTACAATTTTTCCGTTGTCGCATTTCTTCTCGGATTTCTATGTTTCCTAAACACATGAAATCAATAAAAATAAGGTAGGTTAGAAATCTCAGATAAGAACTAGGAAGAAAAGCTTTAAAAATTATTGTTGCCTCCCCGACAATGGCACCAACTTGTTGGTTGTGAAATGCGTAAAAAGATTTCTATGTTGTTGTAGCTGTGAATCACATCAAAACAAGTAAATTTATAAATCAGAATTGGTGAGCCCTGAGTCATTCGTAGGGAGGCAAAACGTGATTTTCAAAACTTTTCATACTAACTAATCTAAGCATAAAAATAGAGACTAGATATTTAGAGAATCAAATTTTATTACTACTTGGAAATAGTTCTCAAACTAGGAATTAAAACAACTATGATAAAGAGTAGCGAGAGAGAAAAATAGATGAAGGATGGCGTTGCTTGAGGGATGCTTGTGTGAAGTGCTGCAGCACTTCAGCTCCAAAGCATTAGGAAGATGACCAGAGAGATGCTATAGAAAGAGAGGATGGGGATGTGTCTAGTGGAAGTTGAGATGCACTCAGATGGGGGCTCTGGGGTCATTTTTATAACCAAAATGAGGGGCTAAATTGGCATTTGAGTCCCAATCTCGTGCAACACCCTTGGAGACATCAAATCCATTGATTGAAAGATCAACAGATCAGATCACATCTCAGAATAACCTTCCATCCACCTTAAATGCGTGGATTGCCTCGAATGATGACACGTGGTGCTCGCTCAGCCATTGGATCACAATCGCGCACCCTTCCTCACGTGCTTCCTCGTGCTCGTGCGCGCTTTCAATCTTAGTCGAATGATCTCACAATCAGATAGCTTAAACTCTTCGCAGCATTGCCTCTCCTTGTACGTCTTTCGGTGCATCCACTTGCACTTGATCATGTGCATTCATCGACATCGCCTAATCCAGCACATCTCCGCGTGCCACATGGCCCGCCACTCGTCGCTCAATTTGATCCAATGACCCAATTGCACTTGCACTCCACCGCTTCTCCAATTTTAGCACCCAGCACAATTAGAACACATGCCTCGCATTCTTGTGCGAAAGCTGAGACCAACGCACTACGTGTGACTCGTAGTTGATGAAGGCGCGGTGAGGGGTGACGTGGCCTCTTCATGGCCATTGAATGATGATCCAACAGCTCATGTTTTTCCTTCAGTGGTTGGGGTGTGGCAGTGGATTGTTGGGATGATGCCACATGGCATCATCCTGACCATTCATCTTCCCGCCTTTCTAGTTGATGCTACAGAGATTCGATCGGGTTGATCTTTGCACCATTGGGATGCAATCATTGATCTGGATCCATCTGTGTGGTTAGATTTAACATCTAAGGTTTGGATTTGTGTTATCTTGCTCCTTGGCCTCTAATCTTCTACAGGCTATATGTGATGCTACAAAAGTCTGATCAAGACAATTCTAGAAGCGTTGGACTCCCGTTATCATCCTGATTTGAACCATACGGTTTAATCAATCATTTGCAACCTTAGATCATCTGCAATTAATATTATCTCTCTTTTAGAGCATAAAATAGCACTATTATCTATAATGCTAACCAATCATTTATGATGCAAATTATGATTCTTATGCATGCATTGTTCCTAAGTTATGCTAAAATCTAACTTAATTCAGATAAATTAGGTCTTATGATTGTTGTGCAATCATCCGCCCATCTCCCTTTGGTTGAATCTAGCTGGCATTTTAGTGTTGAGATGATGGTGTGATTGGTTACCTCCGCCTATCCGTTTGCCTAGGGATGTCTGACGGACGTGAAGCGTAGGCGGATACCCCATCTGGTGCAAAATTCCTCAAATTTTTTGTTGGCGAACTAGCTACCATTGTCTATGACAATGCATTGGGATATCCCATAACAGCTATAATGCCTTTGTGAACGAAGGAGATAACTCTATCACTTGTTGGGCTGGCCATAGCCTCAGCTTCTACCTATATGGAGAAGTAATCAACTACCACCAATATGAACTGCTTCTGAGCTCGGGCTAGTGGGAAGCGGCAACGAAGTCCATGCCCCACCTTTTTTTAAAAAAAAAGAGACCCGATTTTATTCATCCCCCAGTCTCTGGAGGCAAAAAAAAAGAACATGCCCCACCTTGCAAAGGGGATGGGTGACATCATAGGCACTAAGTTTCCAGGCAATAAGTGGTGCAGGATAGCGAACCGCTGGCACTTATCACTCTTACGCACAAAGTCCTTTTAGTGTTGCTTCATTTGGGGCCAAAAGTAGCTCACCTGGAAATGTCAGGCCAGGAGTGCCTTGTATCCTTTGTGATTCTCGCACATGCCTCCATGGGCTTCTTGAAGGGCCTGCTTTGCTTCCTCTTTTGCCAAGCTGCGCAACAGGGGGGTGGAGTACCCCTGCTTATATAGTTGCCCTGCTATCATGGTGTACCTTGAGGCTTTTAAGAGAGAGGCCTTGGGTCGTGGTTCCCTTGGGGGTAGCTCGCCAGAGTTTAGGTATGTGACGATAGGCATCATCTAAGAGATGGATTGCTCTATCATGAACATATTGGGAGTAAGTATAATGGGCTCTTTTAGGGTTTGTAGGCAGATATTTTCCTCTTGCCATAGCAGGATGGTAGCAACGAGTCTAGCCAATGCATCTGCCAAGGGGTTGTCAGCTCTCGGCACCTGCCTGATCAAGACAGTCTTAAAATCTGCCAGCTCTTCTTTGACCTTGTTAGCATACAAGATCATGTTTGGATCCCGAGCTTGGTATCCACCATTTATTTGGTTGGCAATCAGCTAAGAGTTTGTGTAGGTTTCCAGTGAGGTGATGCCTCTAGACTTGGCCACCTGGATGCTTGCCAGCATGGTGTTGTACTCCGCCTAGTTATTGGATGTAGGGAAATCCAATTTGATGGTGTACTTATAAGTAGAGCCATCTAGGGTGGTTAAGGCTATCTCGGTCCCAGACCTGGCTGTCATAAACCAGGCGTCAACATACAGCTACCAGGGGAGAGTGAGGGAGGCATCTAGGTCTATGAATTCTACCATGAAATCCTCTAGGACTTGTCCTTTGATGGCTCTTCTCAGCTGGTACCTGACATCAAACTATGCCAGTTCCATAGCCCATTTGATCTGTCATGCTAACCCAGTGGGCTTGTGTAGCATTCGCCGCAAGGGGTAGTCTAACAGGACCATTACAGTGTGGGCTTGGAAGTAGGGGCGTAGCTTCCTGGCTGCGATGACCAGAGCTTACCCTAGTTTCTCGACGATTGTATACTTATCTTTGACACCTTTATTTGTTTTGCTAATGAAGTATACAGCTCGCTATGCTCCTTCTCGATTACTGACTAGGAAGCATTGACAGCGTATACGAAAGTCGCTAGGTACAAGAAAAGGACCTCCCCAGTCTTCGGAGCCGTTAAGATGGGGGGACTTTGGAGAGTGGCTTTGATTTCCTCTAAGGCTTTTTAGCAGTGAGGAGTCCAGTGGTCGACAGTATAGCCTTTGCCCTTTTTTATGCACTTGAAGAAGGGGAGGCATTTGTTAGAGGTTCAAGACAAGAATTGGCCTAACGAGGCGATCTTGCCAAGCACTGACTGCATCCCTTTCAAGGTGCTTGGCAGTTGCAAGTCCATGATCTCTTGGATCTTGTTGAGGTTGGCTTTGATCCCTCAATTGGAGACCAAGAACCCAAAATATTTATCGGTCGAGACCCGAAAGGTACACTTTTCTAGGTTCAAGCGGAGGCAGGTGTCCCTCAGGATTAAAAACACCTCAGCTAAATATTCCAAGTGTTGAGGGAAATTGGATCCCTTTACAAGCATATCATTGATGCGAGATTTACACGATTTTATAAATAGGGGTTTTAATGTCTTTGCAACGTGCAAAACTGATCAGCTTTTAATTTATATTCCTAGATAGTGGTGGTATCTAGGGTTATTCAAGGAGGTCAATTTATTAATCAAATAAGTGATTCTCTCTCTTGCCTCTCCAATCAACACTTCTCTTTTTGTATTTTGATTTTTGTAAACTTTTATGTTTGGAAATAAGCGGGATACGAATGTGAAGATAGAACTACACTAAAGAAACTATGCCTAACAACTAGAACTTAAGTGACAAGAGAAGTCTTCTCTTCTAAGCTCACCCTAGGCAAGTGCGCCTAGGGCAATTAAAAGAGTAATGTGATGCACTAAAATAAATAAAGTTGCTGCTTGAAGTTGAAAATTCAAGAATGAAGAAAGACACTTTGCTATTAATAAGAAATCTTTACAAAGTACCTAGGGAGCTCAACTAAGCAAAGGTTCCATTTAGTTAATCCCTAGGTAGATGAATGCTTAATAGGAATTAAAATGCAACAAAATAAAAGACAGAAAATTCTCCCCAGTAGCTGAGGCAACCTTCTCTCCAAGAATGGTGGCTCTGTGACTTGAAGAAGACTTCCTTCTAGCTCCTTGAGTTGCTCCTCTCAAAGGTGGATGTCCTCCACCCTTCTTTCCTCCTGCTTGGCTATCCTCCCTAGATGGAAGCTTGCTCCTTTGCGTGGCATAAGGAGAGAGAAGAGGAAGAAGGCACCAAGGGAGCGGGTAGGTTACTCCCTTAATCTTCTTCTCTCCTCCTTTCTTCGGCATCGGATATACAGTGGCTACAGGTGTTTGATAGGAAGAATTGTTGCTTGCCAAGGATGGTTTGAAAGGTAGGATGGGGGGTCTTTTTATAGGCTAGTATGGATGGTGGTTAGGAAGCTTCCTTGGTGCCATGTGAAAGGGTGCCAAGGAGGGTGGCTTGGATGGTGGTTAGGAAGCTTCCTTGGTGCCATGTGAAAGGGTGCCAAGGAGGGTGGCTTGGATGGTGGTTAGGAAGCTTCCTTGGCACCATGTGAAAGGGTGCAAGGAGGGTGGTTAGGAAGCTTCCTTGGGGCCATGTGAAAGGGTGCCAACGAGGGTGGCTTGGATGGTGATTAGGAAGCTTCCTTAGTGCCATGTGAAAGGGTGCCAAGGAGTGTATTTTAGGTGCCAATGGTTAGTATTTTTAATGTAGGTGGTGTTGGTGCTAGAGCACCACGATCATTTGTTTTGATGATAACAAAAAACGTGTTATTTAACATTTGCAATTTGAGTCCTAGATTTCAGGTCAATTGCAAATGAAGACGTGTTTAGACGGAACTCGAGCTCGCATCCAGGACGGATTGGAGGAGCTTGACGGAAAATAGAGGAGGTTCGCGTGGAGCGAAAGATTGGAGATGGAAGACAAGAAGAATAGGATAGATTCTTTTTTATCCTTTCATGTATCTCTTGTATTTATTTTCTTGCTCTTTATTTTCCTTAGACATTATGTTAAAGAGCCTCAAAGAACCCTAACAGTAGTCCTAGGAACACCTGCACAACCCTAGGATACGTAGGTTTTCTGTAGAACACTTAGAAAACCAATATAGGGTTAAAACTGACTTTCCAGACGTCTAATTCACGAATCAGACGTCTGATAAAGGATTTTAAGACGTCTGACTGTTGTTTCAGACGTCTGATAACTGTTAGGCTGGACATAGTTAGTTCTGTCTGATGAATTCAGACGTCCAGACCTTATACCAGACGTCTTAGGAGACGTCTGATGACTTTTCCAGACGTCCAGTTAGTGGACCGTTGGCTGGCTTAGAAGACACTCAAGAATATGACCGTTAGAGCCTTATCAGACGTCCATAGGACTTCACAGACGTCTGATAAATGACCGTTTTGCCTCGGCTGACCCAAAATCTCTTCTCAGAGATTTTCTAGCCGTTGCAACGTTTGGAAATCAATTCCCACGGTAAAAGTAGGTTTCCAGACGTCCAGACTTAGTGCCAGACGTCCTCTATGTCGTCTGATGGACTTGTACAAAAACCCTGTTTAGATCCGATTCAAGTCAGGGAGAAACCCGCATAGAATCAGACGTCTGACCTTGGAATCAGACGTCTTAAAGTGGCCTTCCAGACGTCTGATGCCAGAATTAGACGTCTGATAACCCTGTGAAGTGTAATCATTGTCCTGATTTCGGCCTGATTCTCTTGGGCTTTGCACCCAACGGCTATGGAAGCTTTTCCAAGCCTTCCAAAGCCTTCCTAAGGCCTCTATAAATAGAGGGGAGTCTTTGCAACTCAAAAACACAAGATACACACTAAGAAAAACAAGAGACACACCTAAGCAACTTAGTTCCACTCTTTTATGTCCAATTGAGGCCCTTGCTCTCCAAGCTCTAGCTTCATTCTCTTGAGAGCATCAAGCCTTCGCGCGCCCGCTCTCCCGGCGTTGATAACGAGAGCGACGTAGCGCCATCGCGTGGCACACGCACCGCGCCATCATCGACGCACTCCTTGCAAAGGGGAGTTTCCTATTTCCTATAGAAGCTAGGTTTAATTTTGTTGGCTCTATAGGACTGTTGTTTTATTTTATCTTTGTATTTTGGTTGGGTATTCGCTTTGCGAATTCCCGTCTCCTTCGTGGGACAAAATCCTTCTCGTGGAGAGAAGGGGTTGAGGAACGCTACCCTCGTACTTGTAGCGTGGTTGTACTGAGGTTGAATCACCCTCGTTTAAAGTGATTCGTTTAGTGGATTTTGATCAACTTGGTTGATCGGAAAATCCTAACTCGAGAGGGTTAGGTGGTGGTTTTTACCCGGTTTGGGTTTCCACCTAAAAATTACTTGTGTACATTTTGTGATTGCCTATTTTGTGATATTGTTTATATTTATTTCCGCAATTATTACGTCACCCCCTCCTAGTAGGGACTTTCAGGTGGACGACCATTAAGGTGGAGAGGGAGTAAGGTAGGAGCTAGCTAAGCTAGCTAGTAGCTTAGCTATGTAGAGGAGCTAGAAGGAGTTTTCCCGAGCTGTCTTCGCACTTGTTCCTTATGCCCTCCATACTGTAAGGGCTTTTATGATTTCCAAACCATTCATCCCTAGTAATCAAATGGTAACTAGATAAGATAATGTAAAATAAATGCTAATGCATGCTCTAAACCCCAAATACAAATCCATGCTAAATACAGTGAGATAATGCAATGCAATTGACAAAACCTTAGGAACTAGATGTGAATGTATATTCAGGATGATGATAAACTGGCATTTATCACACCCCCATGCTTACCTTTGTGCTAGTCCCTTAGCAAAAATTGCGATTGCACTACTATATTTCTTAATAAAACATCCTTTTGTGTTTTGAGGAATAAGCTCAAGATAGGACCGTGGTTGATTTTGGTTAAAGTAGGTATAGGGTTTATTAAAGATAAAACATCAGGGCTCAACTTTGGGTTCAAGGATTAGATAAATGAAGACCACCGTATCCTTTGAGAATTTACTTCTTAACTCCTTTTAAATTAAAATATCCCAAAACCTTCTTTGCTGTTAGGATTTCCTTCACTCGTGATCTCGATTTGCAACTCTCAAGTTGATGAAAAT